>JARQOC010000006.1:148335741-149535741 GCA_033576535.1 Allobates femoralis
GGTGTTGAAAATAAAAAAATAACATACCTACCCGACGGTTGTCCTGGGACCCAAAAAGAACACATCCGATGGGCTGCCAGGCCGGTAGTCATCACACACCACCTGATTGCTACCGGCCATCTGCTTGGCCATCAGACTTAAGGTCCAGGCAGCCCATCGGATGTGTTCTTTTCGGGTCCCGAGACAGCCGTTGAATAGGTGAGTAGGTTATTTTTTTAACAATGAGTTTAGAAGGAATCTGGACACCAATCAATCTATTAAGGCTTGCAAAACCACCCACTGCTGTGGCGAAAGGTGATCCTGGTGTTGCTCAGTTCAAAGCACTTCTGGTGCTGTGTTGGAAGTTTATTCCATTTTCTTGGGTTACAAAGTGCAGGGAGGGAGGGTGTGCAGGGCTGGACATGTTATTTTTTCATTTGTATGTTTTTTTTTTATTTTTAACACCTTCTATTAACTTTAACCCCTTCATGACCTTGCCATTTTTTGCAATTCTGACCAGTGTCCCTTTATGAGGTTATAACTCGGGAACGCTTCAACGGATCCTAGCGATTCTGAGATTGTTTTTTCGTGACATATTGGGCTTCATGTTAGTATTAAATTTAGGTCGATAATTTTTGCGTTTATTTGTGAAAAAATCAAAAATATGGCAAAAATTTTGAATTTTTCTTCTGTTAAACCAGAGAGTTATGTGACACAAAATAGTTATGAAATAATATTTCCCACATGTCTACTTTACATCAGCACAATTTTGGAAAAAAAAAAAAAAATTTTGTTAGGAAGTTATAAGGGTTCAAAGTTCATGAGCAATTTTTCATTTTTCCACCAAAATTTACAAAACCATTTTTTTTAGTGACCACATCCTATTTGAAGTCCCTTTGAGGGGTTTACATGACAGAAAACACCCAAAAGTGACATCATTCCAAAAACTGCACCCCTCAAGCTACTCAAAACTACATTCAAGAAGATTATTAACCCTTCAGGTGCTTCACAGGAACTAAGCAAATTGGAAACAAAAAAATGGATATTTTAATTTTTCTAACAAAAATGTTCTTGTATCCTCAATTTTTTCATTTTCACATGGGCAACAAGATAAAATGGATCCTAAAATTTGTTGGGCAATTTCTCCTGAGTATATTGATACCACATATGTGATCATAAACCACCGTTTGGGCGCACGGCAGGGCTCTGAAAGGAAAGAGAGCAATTTGACTTTTGGAGCTAATTTTCCATTCAAAAAGTGAAATGGCGCTCCTTCACTTCTGAGCCCTGCCGCTCGTCAAAAGAGTGGTTTATGACCACATATGAGGTATCGGTGTACTCAGGAGAAATTGCCCAACAAATTGTAGGATGAATTTTATCCTGTTACCAATGTGAAAATGAAAGAATTGAGGCTAAAAGAACATTATTGTGAAAAAAAAGTACTTTTTCCATATTCACAGATCAATTTGTAAAGCATGTGGGGGTTCAATATGCTCACCACCCATCTAGATAAGTTCCCTGGGGGGTCTAGTTTCCAAAATGGGGTCACTTGTGGGGGATCTCCAAAGTTTAGGCACACAGGGGCTCACCAAACGCGACATGGTGTCCGCTAACAATTTGAATGGAAAATCAGCTCAAATTGTTAGCGGACACCATGTCGCATTTGGAGAGCTCCTGTGTGCCTAAACATTGGGGCTCCCCCCAAGTGACCCCATTTTGGAAACTAGACCCCCAGGGAACATATCTAGATGCATAGTGAGCCCTTTGAACCCCCAGGTGCCTCACAAATTGATCCGTACAAATTAAAAAAGAAAATTTGTGTGAAAAAAAAGTATTTTTACCTTATTACGGATCAGTTTGTGAAGCACCTGGGGATTCAAAGTGCTCACTATGCATCTCGATAGGTTACTTGGGGGGTCTAGTTTCCAAAATGGGGTCACTTGTGGGGAGCTCCAATGTTTAGGCACACAGGGGCTCTCCATACACAACCTGGTGTTTGCCAACAATTGGAATTGTTAGCGGACACCAGGTCGCGTATGGAGAGCCCCTGTGTGCCTAAACATTTGAGCTCCCCCACAAGTGACCCCATTTTAGAAACTAGACCCCCCAGGGAACATATCTAGATGCACAGTGAGCACTTTGAACCCCCATGTGCTTCACAAATTGAGACGTATAAATGAATAAAGAAACTTTTTGTGAAAAAACATACTAGTCTAGTAGTTACAATTCGCAGCATAGGGGACCCAATACATTTGGGTCTCTCCATGCTGAGGATTCCAGCCCCCTTGCTGCCAAGTTGTACCTGACTGGCAACCAAAAATACGGCAAAGCTCCATGTCATTTTATTTGTAGAATTAAAAAAAAAAAAGACATGGGGCTCTGCCATATTTTTGGTCCACCCAGGTACAACTTGGCAGCTACGGACTGCCACCAGCCCCCAGCTGCCTCATTGTACCTGGCTGGAACCAAAAATACAGCGAAGCCTATTTTTTTTTTATTTCTAGAATTATTTCTAGAAAAAAAATGACATAGGGCTCCGCCATATTTTTGGTCCAGCCAGGTACAACTTGGCAGCTACAGACTGCCACCAGCCCCCAGCTGCCTTGTCATACCTGGCTGGAACCAAAAATACAGCGAAGCCCTTTTTTTTTTTAATTTCTAGAACTAATTCTAGAAAAAAAAATTACGTGGGGCTCCGCCATATTTTTGGTCCAGCCAGGTACAACTAGGCAGCTGGGGGATGGAATCCTCAGCATAGAGAGGCCCAAGCGTTCTGGGCCCCCCCTGGTGCGAATTGCAGCCCGCAGCCACCCCAGAAAATGGCGCATTCATTGAAGCACCATTTTCTGGCGCTGTACCCACGCTCTTCCAGTTGCCATGGTGCCAGTGGCTAACTGGATAATAAAGGGGTTAATGACAGCTTTTTATTGGCAGCTGGCACTAAGCCCGAGATTCATAATATAGGGCCAATGTTAGACCCGCCATTAGGAATCTCTAGTACGGTAAATAGTCAATAAACACACACAGAGAAAGATCTTTTTATTTGAAAAAAAAACAGACACAATTCGGACTCCATCTTTATTATAAAAAGATCCGACGTAGTCCACAACGAAGGTCCCACGACGCCCGATCGCTCCGACGTAGTCCATAATGAAGGTCCCACGACTTTCGATTGTCTCCGACGTAGTCCACAACGAAGGTCCCACGCCGCTCGATCGCCTTTGCTTTCAGATCGCTACTCTGGAGCCCAATCCGCCAGCATGGTGATCGAGCTGCAGAAAGTGATATGACACCCCGGGCGCAGTGACTCACTATGTGCATCACTGCGCCTGGGCTGTCAAGATTGCTTTCTGCAGCTCGATCCCCAGGATCCAGCTGCAGAAAGTGATCTGACAGCTCCAGCACAGTGATCACATAATGGTCACTGTGGATCACTGTCCTGGAGCTGTCAGATCATTTCCTGCAGCTAGATCCTCAGGATCCAGCTGTAGAAAGTGATCTGACAGATCCAGCACAGTGATCCACAGTGATCACATAATGGTCACTGTGGATCACTGTGCTGGAGCTGTCAGATCACTTCCTGCAGCTAGATCCTCAGGATTCAGCTGTAGAAAGTGATCTGACAGATCCAGCACAGTGATCCACAGTGATCACATAATGGTCACTGTGGATCACTGTGCTGGAGCTGTCAGATCACTTACTGCAGCTAGATCCTCAGGATCTAGCTGTAGAAAGTGATCTGGCAGCTCCAGCACAGAGCTGTCAGATCCGGAGGCGGTGAAGAGGAGGAGGAGGAGCGGGACGCAGTGGAGACAGAGCGGCCGCCGGAGGGGTGAGTGGGAGAGGCGATCGCCGCTCCGGTGATCGGGGGGGTAGGAAGGGGGAAGAGGGGGGGTGACAGGAGAAGTAGGGGGGCACTTAGGAGGAAGCGGGGGCAGGCAGGAGGAAGCGGGAGCAGGCAGGAGGAGGCGGGCGGCAGGAAGAGGAAGCGGGCGGCAGGGACAGAAAGCAGGCGGCAGGAAAAGGAAGTGGGGAGGGTAAGAAAGATGAAGAGAGAGGGCAGGAAAGAGAGGTGGGGGGCAGGGGGACAGTTAGAGGATGACAAGGGAGAAGATTGGAGGGTAGGGATAGCAGCGGCAGACAGGGAAGCATTACAGGCGCGGTGATTTTCACTTTCACTTTTGAGTGCCAATCACCGCGCCTGTAGCCGGGGGGGTGGGGGTGGGGGCAAATCGACCCCCTCTGGGGTGTTGTACAACTCCCCATGTACCTGCAGGCCGAGTGACAGGTCAGTGACACCCTCACTCGACCTGCAGGAGCCCGATCATTCCATGGCCCAGGGGGTGGGCCAAGGGTCTGGAAGGGGTTAATGTACTACTCGTTACTCCTAACGAGTAATCACAAGGAAACTAGTGGAGTAGCAAGTAGCCTGAATACTGTACTATTCGGCAAGTACTGAATAGTTGCTAGTATACTTGTTCATCCCAAGATTCTACAAATGTGGTCAAAACATTTGTGTTATCTGTTCCTATACTATCAAATGTAAAGGCGTTTACTTCATACAACACGGAGTTATTATACCCTATGAAAAATTTCATCAACTGTATATTTGATTGAATGCGCACAGTGTAAAATCCAGTACGTCGGATGTACTGTAGGCCCTTTAACATGTAGAATTAGGAGACATCTCTTGGATTTTGTGGGGGAACTGAAATAGAATATTTCGGCTGTCTCCAGACATTTTGCTACTGTATATTAGGTAGACAAAACCAGATTATGATTCTGCGGTATAGAGAAAGTGATGCGTCTTGTCAGGAGTGGAGACTACATGAGAAAAGTACTTAATGACGGGACTTTCTAGATCTTCAAGCTGGGCACTCAACAGCCAGGATAACTAACCATCAGAAGGGCAATAACAACTAGAAAACAAAAAAGTATGTGTAAGGGTACCGTTGCATGTCGCAACATTGCATGCAATTTCACTGGCAATTTGCTGGTTGCAGTGAAATCATGGACACATTGTTCTATTTTGTTGCTGTGTACAAATGGAACAATGTGTCCATGATTTCACTGCAACCAGCAAATTGCCAGTGAAATTGCATGCAATGTTGCGATGTGTAACGGTACCCTAAGATATCTCCAAAAACCTTGCAATAAAAAAAATAAAAGGTAATGCCACTAAAACAAGAGTACTTGGTACATTTTACGTTTTTTGCAAAAAATGTACAATAAGCCATTCCACTGCGACAAGGTGACTCTCTTCGGAACGGACCCTAGACTAGCCATATTAAAACCCGCTGCTGTGCGTATGTACTTCACAAGCAGCAGGTTACCGTGTGTGAACCGTGTCCAAAAAGGATCACAAATGACATGCAGGAAATGTATTTCTGCTCAGCAGGAGAAGGGCGGGGTCCTCCAACTTATCAGGAGATAAGTGGTTAAATCAATTTAAACCAATTTAAACAACTAAGCTGAGAAAGAAAGGAGTAGTAGTGTGAACAAGCCCATATAGCAAGTTCAGTACCTACGCTGAATCAAATGCAATAGCAACTAGAGAACATGTGTAAGATGTCTCCAAATACCTTGCAATAAACAAAATAAAAGCTAATGCCACTAAAACAAGAGTACTTGGTACATACCTTTTTTGCAAAAAACATACAGTAAGCCATTCCACCGCGACAAGGTGACCCTCTTCGGAACAGACCCTACACTAGCCATATTAAAACCTGCTGCTGTGCGTATGTACCTCACAAGCAGCGGGGTGTCGTGTGTGAACTGTGTCCAAGAAGTATCACAGATGGAATGCAGTAAATGTATTTCTGCTCAGCAGGAGAAGAGTGGGGTCCTCCAACTTATCAGGAGATAGGAATACATGGGAGGAAAAATTGGATCCGTGTGTATCCATTTAAGCTGAGTTGTTTAAATTGATTTAACCATCAGAAGGGACTTGATTTTACAATATAATTAATATTTGGTTCCATTTGCTGTTGTCTATCCAGTTATAGGGCAGGTACATATCTACTATATAATTTTCTAATTTTGTCTGTCTGTCACGGAGATCGCGTGACAGACAGAGGCCGCCGGAGGCGGGCACCAATGAGCGCAGACTATGCAAATAGGCGCGAGAATTCAAAGTTCGAATTTTGCGCCTATTTGCAGCCCGGCGACAGCCGATACACGGTCTGGATGACAGTGACCGCAGCGGCGGATCTCCTCACAGCCGCCCCGCTCCTCCTGCCCCCGCTCTTCCTGACCCCCTCCTCTTCTCCTGCCTCTCCTGCCCCTCTCCGCTCCTTGCGGCACCCGCGGCCCTCTCCCTCTACCCCCCCCCGCTCCCCGCGGCCCCCTCATCTCCCCACCTGCTTCTCCACAGTGATAATATCCATCTCATCCACCGACTCGCTCCACGTCCGTCTTCTAGCCCCTAGGGCTTGAGGATCTGTCGTTGCCTGGGAAACTGATCAGCTGATCGGTTTCCTAGGCAAAGACAGGTCCTGCCATTGAAGCTACAAGACGGAGGTTGGGAGAGTCAGCGGATGGGTGAGTATCCTCGCATCCATCCTGCCCCCCCGCCACCACCATCCTCCCCCCCGGCACAATCCTGACCCCCACCGGCACCATCCTGCCCCCCCCCGCCGGCTCCATCCTCCCCCGTGCCACCATCCTACGCCCCTGCCACCATCCTGCCCCCCCACTGACATCATCCTGCCATCCCCCACCGGCTCCATCCTGCCCCCCTGCCGACTCTAATCTGCCCCCCTGCCAGCTCCATCCTGACACCCTGCTGGCTCCATCTTGCTCCCCCGCCGGCTCCATCCTGCCCCTGCGCATCCATCCAGCCCCCCCGGCTCCATCCTGCCCCGCCGGCTCCATCCTGCCCCGCTCGCCACCATCCTGCTCCCCCGCCACCATCCTGCTCCCCCACCACCATCCTGCTCCCCCAGCACCATCCTGCTCCCCCACCGGCTTCATCCTGCCCCGCCAGCTCCATCCTGCCTCACTCACTCCTTCCTGCCCCCGCCACCATCCTGTCCCCCTGCCACCATCCTGTCCCCCTGACACCATCCTGCCCCACTCGCTCCATCTTGCCCCGCTCGCTCCATCCTGCCCCGCTCGCCATTATTCTGCCCCCTGCCACCATCCTGCCCTGCTCGCTCCATCCTGCCCCGCTCACCACCATTCTGCCCCCCCGCCACCATCCTGCCCTGCTCGCTCCATCCTGCCCCGCTCGCCAACATCCTGCCCCCACCACCACCATCCTGCCCCTGCCTCCATCCTGCTCCCCTGCTACCATCCTACCCCGCTCGCTCCATCCTGCACCTCTCGCTCCATCCTGCCCCCCGCCACCATCCTGTCCCGCTCGCTCCATCCTGCCCCGCTCGCCACCATCCTGCCCCTCTGGCTCCATCCTGCCCCGCTTGCTCCATTCTGCATCGCTCACTCCATCCTGCCCCCCCTCCGCCTCCATCCTGCCCCGATCCTCCTCCATGCTGCCCCGCTCGCTCCATCCAGCCCCGCCCCCATCTCCATCCTGCCTACCTGCCTCCATCCTGCTCCCCCTCCATCCTGTCCCCCCTCCGCCTCCATCCTGCCCCCCTCCGCCTCCATCCTGCGCCCCCTCCGCCTCCATCCTGCGCCCCCTCCGCCTCCATCCTGCCCCACCCCCACCACCATCCTGCCCCCCCGCCACCATTCTGCCCCTCTCACTCCATTGTGACCCGCTCGCCACCATCCTACCCCCCTTCCCCCGCTACCATCCTGCTCCCCTGGCTCCATCCTGCCCCGCTTGCTCCATCCTGCCCCGCTCGCTGCCATCCTGCCCTGCTCGCTCCATCCTGCCCCGCTCGCTCCATCCTGCCCCCCGCCACCATCCTGCCCTGTTCGATCCATTCTGCCCCGCTCACTTCATCCTGCCCCGCCCCCTGGCTCCATCCTGCCCCGCCACCATCATGCCCCCCACCACCATCCTGCCCTGCTCGCTCCATCCTGACCCACTCGCCACCATCCTGCTCCCCTGCCTCCATCCTGCCCCCCGCCACCATCCTGCCCCACTCACTCCATCCTGCCACGCTCGCCACCATCCTGCCCCCCCAACCGCCACCATCCTACTCCTCCGACTCTATCCTGTCACGCTTGCTCTATCCTGCCCTGCTTGCTCCATCCTGCCCCGGCAGCTCCATCCTGCCCCGCCGTCTCCATCCTGCTCCCCCGCCTCCATCCTGCCCCGCTTGCTCTATCCTGCTCCGCTACCACCATTCTGCCCCCCCGCCACCATCCTGCTCTTCCGGCTCCATCCCGCCCCACTCACTCCATCCTGCCCCACTCGCTCCATCCTGCCCCCCCTCCACCATCCTGACCCCCCCCGCCACCATCCTGCTCCTCCGACTCATTCCTGCCCTGCTCGCTCCATCCTGCCCTGCTGTCTCCATCCTGCCCTGCTAGCTCCATCCTGCCCTGATCGCTCCATCCTGCCCCGCTCGCCATTATCCTGCCCCGCTCGCTCCATCCTGCCCCGCTTGCGACCATTTTGCCACCATCCTGCTCCTCCGGCTCCCCCCTGCTCCTCCGGCTCCATCCTGCCTCGCTCACTCCATCCTGCCCCGCTCGCCACCATACTGCCCCCCACCACCATCCTGCTCCTCTGGATCCATCCTGCTCCTCCGGCTCCATCCTGCCCCACTCCCACCCCGCCCCGTTGGCTCCATTTTGCCCTGCCGCCACCATCCTGCCCTGCTCGCTCCATCCTGCCCGCTCGCTCCATCCTGCCTCGCTCGCCACCATCCTGCCCCCCCCTGCCACCATCCTGCTCCATCCTGCTCCTCCGTCTCCATCCTGTTCCTCCGGCTCCATCCTGCTCCTCTGGCTCCATCCTGCCCCGCTCTCTCCATCTTGCCCCGCTTGCTTCATCCTGCCCCCCGCCCCCATCCTGCCCCACGCTGTTCTTGCTCCCCGGCTCCATCCTGCCCCCGCCTCCATCCTGCCCCCTCTCCAACTCCATGCTGCCCCCCCTCCACCTCCATCCTGCCCCCCCCTGCTCCATCCTGCCCACCTGCCTCCATCATGGCCCCCCAGCTCCATCCTGCCCTGCTCACTCCATCCTGCCCCCCCGACACAATCCTGCCCTCCCTCCCCCCGTCACTATCCTTCCCCCCTGCTCCATCCTACCCCCCCTGCAGTTAGCGGTCATGTAACCATTCAGCTGATCGGCTTCCAAGGCAATGACAGGTCCTAAAGGCCTGTAGGAACTAGAAGACGGAGGTGGAGCGAGCCAGCAGACAGGAGGATTTTTTTACTTTTACTGTGGAGGAGCAGGGGGCCTCGGGGAGCGGAGTATCGCCATACACCATAGTGCTGCTATACATGTACTGTAATGTACCACCATATACCATAGCGGTGCTATACATGTACTGTAATGTACCGCCATATACTATAGTGCTGCTATACATATACTGTAATGTACCGCCATATACTATAATGCTGCTATACATGTACTGTAATGTACCGCCATATACGATAGCGCTGCTATACACGTACTGCAATGTACTGCCATATACTATAGTGCTGCTATACATGTACTGTAATGTACCGCCATATACCATAGTGCTGCTATACATGTACTGTAATGTACCGCCATATACTATAGTGCTGCTATACATGTGCTGCAATGTACCGCCATATACCATAGAGCTGCTATACATGTACTGTAATATACTGCCATATACCATAGCGCTGCTATACATGTAATGTAATGTACCGCCATAAACCATAGCACTGCTTTACATGTAATGTAATGTACCGCCATATGAATAGTGCTGCTATACATGTGCTGTAATGTACCACCATATACCATAGCGCTGCTATATATATATATATATATATATATATATATATATGTATATATATGTAGTACACTCACGTTGACTGAACAAGTTCTGTCAGTCACAGCATGTCAACTACATACATATTCCAGAATACCCGATGGGTTAGAATCAGGCCACCATCTAGTAAATACATAAGTTTGATTATATTCCATCATATTTCTTAAATATCCGAGTTGCATTTTAATTTATTTGAGTCGACAAAAGTACTCCACATACATTCATTCAAGGGCAAATATGCAATGCATCTTTGCATACTTGTTCTTCTAAATTATATTTCTCTGGGAATATATTTCTGTTATTTAATCATCTTTCTATATATAGTGGCTTTGTTTGGCTCTATTGGTGAAACTATTATTATTATATTAGTTTTGCATATTACATGCTTCAATATGTTAAATGTAGTGGAGGAACCCCAATTTTATCTCATAAAATACTGTAATAGATCAATTATAATCATGTTTTTTTACAAGAGTACAATACTGTAGTCCACTTTAAAGATTTTCTTTATATTACAGACATATATTCATCAGAAGAATCATGAGTGACAACTTCTATACCTTGTATTCTAATACTGTATACCACAGTTTACATCGTAAGTACGAGAACTTGGATGCATTTTATAAACAATAATGACACACGACAAGCTTTGATAAAAATATTTATTTGAAATCTAAAACATAATTATTTATATATATATACATATCTAATATATAAAGCTGAATGTGTGTGTGTATGTATGTGTGTATGTATGTATGTCCGGGATTGGCATCTACACTGTCGCAACTAGAGCCACAAAATTTTGCACAGTCACACGTCTGGACCCCGAGAGCGTCATAGGCTATGTTGTGAGGCGAAATTTTAATCCTGCGCGTTCCAGTTCACCAAACAAATTTGCCCCTATCTACATAATGGGGAAAAAGTGAATGGAAAATCGACAGCTGTCAGCTATAGCCACAAAATTTTGCACAGTCACACGTCTGGACCCCGGGAGCGTCATAGGCTATGTTGCGAGGCGAAATTTTAACCCCGCGCATTCCAATTCACCAAACAATTTTGCCCCTATCTACATAATGGGGAAAAAGTGACAGTTACCAGTTGACAGTTGTGAATGAGAGGGGCTTAATGATAGCGCCAAAGACTAACAGCATATACCAGCATATAGTCACTAAGGTGGGGCCCCAACATGAAATATTCACCACGCTTGGGGACATGTATACACACACCACACGCACACAAAGAGTAACAGCAAGTGTATAGTCGCTAAGGTGCAGCCCCAATATTGGATACTCACCACGCACCCGAACAAACACACACACCACAAAGAGACACACACAACACAGAGACACACACGCACACCCCCATGGGGACACACACCCCACATGGACACACACACACACAACTCAGACACACACACCACACAGACCCCCCCACAGGGATACACACACATAGCCACCCTATAGGGACACATGCACTCACCCCACAGGGACACACACACACCACAAAGAGACGCACACAACACAGATACACACACACACACACACCACACAGACCCCCCCCCCACAGGGACACACACACATACACACCCTATAGGGACACATGCACTCACCCCACAGGGACACACACACACCACAAAGAGACACACACAACAGAAACACACACCACACAGACCCCCCCCCCACAGGGACACACACACCCTATAGACACACACACACCCCACAGGGACACACACACACACACCATGGACACACACACCACACAGACAGAAACAGATGTGCACAAATCACCTCACACAACTCGCCTCATACGTGTGCTATCTTTAATTTCCAAACATAAACATCTGATTAAAAACAGCCAATGTGCAACACATGTGCCATATAGGGAATTAAGGCAGATGTCAGTCACATGAGCTGTCTATTATGTGTATGTGTGAGGTAACATATACTGCCTGGCCAGGAGGAGGGTTTACTGTTGGCTGGAGATTTATTAGGCTGCCTATAGCAACCAATCACAGCTCAGCTTCTATTTTCTTACAAGTCATTGATATGACATATTCAAATTCTATTTTGTTATAGCTAACATCAGTTATTTATTAACCCGGGCGTAGCCGGGTACTACAGCTAGTATATATATATATATATATATATATGAAAAACAGAACAGCACCAGATATTACCAGACTTGTGCAGCGCTTTCTCAACATCGGTCAAGTGTCCATGTAAACAATCCAAAAAAGGTCCGAAACGTCACCACGCCATTGGCAATAAAGGTTCACTTGACATCTATTTGGTGCTGCTTTTTCCTTTTTTGGATTATATATATACTAGATGGTGACCCGATTCTAAAGAATCGGGTAGTCTAGAATCCATATATAGTTTATTTACTAATAGTTAGGGGAGTGCGGTGAAATGAATTGAGTGTATACAGGTGGTTAAGTGGGTAGCAGAGTATACGGTGGCTCAGTGGTTAGCACTGCGCGGTGGCTCAGTGGTTAGCACTGCGCGGTGGCTCAGTGGTTAGCACTGCGCGGTGGCTCAGTGGTTAGCACTGCGCGGTGGCTCAGTGGTTAGCACTGCGCGGTGGCTCAGTGGTTAGCACTGCGTGGTGGCTCACTGGTTAGCACTGCGTGGTGGCTCAGTGGTTAGCAGTGAGTGCGGTGGCTCAGTGGTTAGTACTGCGCGGTGGCTCAGTGGTTAGCAGTGAGTGCGGTGGCTCAGTGGTTAGCAGTGAGTGCGGTCGCTCAGTGGTCAGCAGTGAGTGCGGTGAGATTGGTCAGCGCAGCGCCGTGGGCAGAGTGGTCAGCGCAGCACCGTGGGCAGAGTGGTCAGCGCAGCGCCGTGGGCAGAGTGGTTAGCGCAGTGCCATGGGCAGAGTGGTCAGCGCAGTGCCGTGGGCAGAGTGGTCAGTGCAGCGCCGTGGCCAGAGTGGTCAGCACAGCGCCGTGGGCAGAGCGGTCAGCGCAGCGCCATGGGCAGAGTGGTGAGCGCAGCGCCGTGGGCAGAGTGGTCAGCGCAGCGGCGTGTGCAGTGTGGTGAGCGCAGCGCCGTGGGCAGCGTGGGCAGCGCAGCGCCGTGGGCAGCGTAGTGCTGTGGGCAGCGTGGGTAGCGCAGCGACGTGGGCAGCGTGTTCAGCGCAGCGCCGTGGGCAGCATGGTCAGCGCAGCACCGTGGGCAGAGTGGTCAGCACAGCGCTGTGGGCAGAGTGGTCAGCGCAGCGCTGTGGGCAGAGTGGTCAGCGCAGCGCCGTGGGCAGAGTGGTCAGCGCAGCGCCGTGGGCAGAGGTGTTCAGCACACACATACACACACATACATACACACACTCCGCTATACTTACCACCGGCCCTGCGTCTTCCCCGCCGCCTGGATCCTGAGTCGACATGTTGCCTTCCCCGGACGACTGGATCCAATATGGCGTTTGGGAAGTCTGGCGAGACTTCCCGGACGCCCTCTTGGACAAAGTATGTCACCGGCCCCGGACGACTGGATCCAATATGGCGTCCGGGAAGTTTGGCGAGACTTCCTGGACACTATATTGGATCCAGTAGTTCGGGGGCGGCGACATGCTGACTGAGGATCCAGGCGGCGGGCGCAGCGCCGGTGGTAAGTATAGCGGAGTGTGTGTGTGTGTATATGTATGTGTGTGTGTGTGGACAAAGTGACGGAAGTGCGGAGAAAGTGACGGAAGTGCGGTCAAAGTGACGGAAGTGCGGACAAAGTGATGGAAGTGCCTTGGGCTTTTATATATTAGATACACACCGATTATATGTACACACATGCAAATCTATAAAGATGTAGAAATATATATATACATACACACACATCATTCACAAATTATATTACATACACACATATATACACGTACTGTACATTGCATATGGAGGGGTGAGGAGAACGGAGGCTGGAGGGGTGAGGAAGGGTGAGGAGAGCGGAAGCTGGAGGGGTGAGGAGGGGTGAGGAGAGCGGAGGCTGGAAAGTTGGGGAGGGGTGAGGAGAGCAGAGGCTGGAGGGGTGAGGAGAGCGGAGGCTGGAGGGGTGAGGAGAGCTGAGGCTGGAGGGGTGAGGAGAGCCGAGGCTGGAGGGTGAGGAGAGCCGAGGTGTGAGAGGGCTGAGGGAACAGGGGAGGCTGGAGGGCGAGGACAGGGGAGGCTGGAGGGCTGAGGACAGGGGAGGCTGGAGGGTAGAGGACAGGGGAGGCTGGAGGGCAGAGGACAGGGGAGGCTGGAGGGTGAGGACAGGGGAGGCTGGAGGGTAGAGGACAGGGGGAGGCTGGAGGGCAGAGGCAGGGGAGGCTGGAGGCTGAGGACAGGGGCAGGTTGGAGGGCTGAGGAGAGGGGAGGCTGGAGGCTGAGGACAGGGCAGGCTGGAGGGCTCGAGGACAGGGGAGGCTGGAGGGCTGAGGACAGGGAGCAGGAGGGCTGAGGACAAAGGTGGCTGAAAGGGCTGAGGACAGGGGAGGCTGGAGGGCTGAGGACAGGGGAAGCGGGAGGGCTGAGGACAGGGGAGGCTTAAGGGCTGAGGACAGGGGAGGCTGGAGGGCTGAGGAAAGGGGAGGCTGTAGGGCTGAGGACAGGGGAGGGTGGAGGGCTGACAACAGGGGAGGCTGGAGGGCTGAGGACAGGGGAGGCTGGAGGGCTGAGGACAGGGGAGGCTGGAGGGCTGAGGACAGGGGAGGCTGGAGGGCAGAGGACAGGGGAGGCTGGAGGGCAGAGGACAGGGGAGGCTGGAGGGCAGAGGACAGGGGAGGCTGGAGGGCTGAGGATACTGCCGGCGATGGGCGGTGAGCGGCAGGGCTGGCGGCGGTGGCGGTGATGCCGGAGACTGGACACCGGACCAGAGTGTGGGCGGGGACGGCTCCCGAATGGAGGAGGATAGTGCCAGGCTGTGGGCGGTGAGCGGCAGGGCTGGCGGCCGTGCCGGTGATGGCGGAGGCCGCACACCGGCCTGGAGTGTGGGCGGGGCATCAATTACAGCATGGCATGGCATTGCAAAATTGAGTGATAGCCTTCCTTATTCAAAATCCCTTTTACCTTGTACAAATCTCACACTTTACCAGCACCAAAGCAACCCCAGATCATCACATTACCTCCACCATGCTTGACAGATGGCGTCAGGCACTTTTCCAGCATGTTTTCATTTGTTCTGCATCTCACAAAATTTCAAACTTTGATTTGTCTGTCCATAAAACTTTTTTCCAATCTTCATCTTTCCAATGTCTGTGTTCTTTTGCCTATATTAATCTTTTCCTTTTATTAGCCAGTCTCAGATATGGCTTTTTTTTTGCCACTCTGCTCTGAAGGCTCTTCACTGTAGACGTTGATAGTGGCAATTGGTGTGTACTATTTAATGAAGCTGCCAATTGAGGAGCTGTGAAGTGTCAATTTCTCAAACTAGAGACTCTAATGTACTTGTCTTGTTGCTCAGTCATGCAGCGGGGCCTTTTCAGTATTTTCATGCCTATGAAAACTGTAGATTCACACTCACGGCATCAAAACTATGAATTACACTATGTGGGATTAGATACTTAACAAAAAAGTGTGAAACCACTGAAAATATGTCTTATATTCTAGGTTCTTCAAAGTAGCCACCTTTTTGCTTTGATTACTGCTTTGCACACTCTTGACATTCTCTTGAGCTTCAATGCAGCAAAGCACCATTACACCATCACAGCTCCTCCTCCATTCTTCACGGTGGGAACCAGGCATGTAGAGTCCATCCGTTTACAATTTTCATAGTGATGAAAATACAGAAAATCTTTGAATGAGAAGGTGTGTCCAAACTTTTGGTCTGTACTGTATATATATATATACACACTACCATTCAAAATCTTTCGGTCAGTTAGAAATGTCCATATTTTTGAAAGAAAAGCACATTTTTTTTTCAATGATTCAGAAATACACTCTATCCATTGTTTATGTGGTAAATGACTATTCTAGCTGCAAACGTCTGGTTTTTAATGCAATATCTACAGTACATACAGTGTTGTCCAAAAGTATTGACACCCCTGCAATTCTGTCAGATAATACTCAGTTTCTTCCTGAAAATGATTGCAATCACACATTCTTTGGTATTATTATCTTCATTTAATTTGTCTTCAATGAAAAAACACAAAAGAGATTGAAGCAAAAAGCAAAACATTGATCATTTCACACAAAACTCCAAAAATGGCCCAGACAAAAGTATTGGCACCCTCAGCCTAATACTTGGTTGCACAACCTTTAGCCAAAATAACTGCGATCAACCGCTTCCGGTAACCATCAATGAGTTTCTTACAATGCTCTGCTGGAATTTTAGACCATTCCTCTTTGGCAAAATGCTCCAGGTCCCTGATATTTGAAGGGTGCCTTCTCCAAACTCCCATTTTTAGATCTCTCCACAGGTGTTCTATGGGATTCAGGTCTGGACTCATTGCTGGCCACCTTAGAAGTCTCCAGTGCTTTGTCTTAAACCATTTTCTAGTGCTTTTTGAAATGTGTTTTGGGTCATTGTCCTGTTGGACGCAGCTCCTCCGGACCTGAGGGAAGCCGCGGGTGGCCGCAGAGAGACCGCAGACGCCGTGTACTCACCATGTGCCGCGGGTGCAGGGCGGCTTCTCCCTGGAGTCTCTCTGTGGCAGCCGCTTCCGACTCCACAGCATGTTCATTTCATGCTGCGGAGGAGCGGACTGCCGGCAACCCGCACTGCAGCTCCAAAGACGCTGAGGGCGGGTTACGCAAAGTGAGGATGGGATTTCTTAAATCCCATCCACTATGCTTGTACTGTATGACGCAGCATTTTGGACGCAGCGCAAAGATGCTGCGTCCAAAACGCTGCGTCTCCTGATCGTGAGGATGCACCCTAACAGTGCTAATACTTTTGTCCACCCCCTTTTTTATGTTTGGTGTGGAATTATATCCAATTTGGCTTTAGGACAATTTTTTTTGTGTTTTTTCATTAAAGACAAATTAAATGAAGATAATAATACCAAAGAATTTGTGATTGCAATCATTTTCAGTAAGAAACTGAGTATTATCTGACAGAATTGCAGGGGTGTCAATACTTTTGGTCACAACTGTATATACGATAAAATTATTGGTCCTTGGTCACCTTAATAGTTTTCCTATGAAGTTTAATATATAGGAATATTTAAGAATATTTATTTGTAATATAAGCACAATGCAATATTAATAATTTTATATGGTTACCCCTTTAGCTGACTATATTGCCACAATTTTTTTTTCAACTCTTATATGTATATCCAAATATTTCCAGATGAAACGTATTGAAATATATTTCTATGGAAAAGGATGTTATCAGATTTTGCCTTGTTATTATTTGGATATTGTTCATATATATTAATGTATTCTATGTATAGATTTATATATGTACAGGTTCACACTCTCCATTGCAACCTTAGGCCGGCTTCACACCACGTTCTTTCTGACCCGTGGCTGTCCGGGTTTCCATCTGTCTGGTAGGATCTGGGAGAATTTGTTTTTTTCTCCGGACACAAAATCGCAGCTTGCAGCGTTTTTGTGTCTGGGGCATAAAGTTACACCAAACCGGATCCACCCGAATCCTCCCAGATCCAACATGATCCGGCGCCCAATAACTTGAGAGTCTATGGGTGCTGGATCGCGCCTGACCTGACAGAAAACCTGTCTGGTTCCCGGACTCTGGTTTCTCATAGTCTGGGAGTCCTTCATGTGTGTCTTTGCAAACTCTATGCAGGTGTTACCTTGCTGCAAGTGAGCCCCGTCCTCAGGATGCAGCGGCCCCATCTGGCCGCCAGCACCCTCCTGTGCCCCGCAGACTTACCAGGCCCATGTTCCAACGCTGCCCAATCCATCTGCAGTGGCTCCAAAGCGTCTCTCTCCTGCCTCCACACTTCCTGGTTTCCAGGGGAACGTGCAACGGGTGCGCGAGTGCCGCTCTCTGCAAATTTAAAGGGCCAGTACACCATTTTTCTGACACCACTTCTCAGCCAATCGCTGAGAGGCTGGTGGGTATTTATGGCCCTCAATTAAAATGGGAGGTGCCTGGGCAACGTCATTGTTAGTCTAAAGGCCTCGTTACACGGCACAACATTGTTAACGACATCGCTAATACGTCAAAGGTTTGGAGGCATTCCAGTGACCTCGTTGCAACCTCGTTGCGTGTGACTCTGCTAAGTTGTAAAGATAAATCGTTGGATCGTTGATCGCAGGTTTGACAACATGTTCTCAAATAAATGATCAACGATCAGCCAACCTGGTATGTCATTGTGTTTGACACCGCGATGACGATGTCGTTTACGACTTCGCCCATTCACAGCAATAAGCAGGGATCGTTCGCTGAGTTGTGCGAACGATACCTGCTCACAACATCGTTGGTGATTTGTTCACAATATCTAGAGGTGTGACAATGATGTCTGCAACGATTTGGTCTGATGTGCACTGTGAACTGTGAGGTCTTATATAGACAGGTATGTGCCTTTTCAAATCAAGTTCTATCAGTTTAGTTAAACACAGCTGGACTCCAATGAAGGAGTAGAACCATCTCAAGGAGGAACACAAGGAAATGGACAGCATGTGACTTTAATGAGAAGAAAGAATGAACTTTTTTGAATTTACCAAATGGCTGCAATGAAATAAAGAGTGAAAAATGTAACAGGGTCTGATTACTTTCTATACCCACTGTACATGCTTGGTATCTACAAACTAATACTGAGGCATCATACCAACATGTCAGTTTTACCACATAGTAAACATGTAAGCATTCAGTGCTGCATTTAGATTGCCATGCAGCAGGGGGTGGACAGGTCCTCTTTAAGTGGAATAGTGGGTCCAGAAGCCAGATTGTAGATTGTCAAAGAGAGAATTAGATAAGAGGTGGGAGGAAAGTTGAGGATGGAAATGTGCTCAGGTAGTATGGAAGCAAACGGGAGCAGTTACTCTATGTCGGGTTATAGCTGGGCATTGTAGTCAGGTCTAGGTTTTGCTTTTTGAGGAGAGGTATGATTGTGGCATGTTTGAAAGCAGACAGGAAGGTATCAGAAGTCACAAATAGATTTAAGGGGTGGATTACGGCTGGGATAAGCATGGTGGTGAGGTTGCGGAGGTGGTGGGATGGGATTGAGTCAAGTGCACAAGTGGTGAGGATACTGATTTGGAGAGAAGATGAGGAAGCTCTCCTTCAGTGATGTTGTAGAGGAAATTATATTTTTCTTAAAGATAGATAAAGACAGTCTCCGAAAGCTGATGGCCATCACAGTCCCCCAGTACAAATTTCCCTGTCACCATTACTTCTCTAATAAAGATGTGCCTGAGCTACACCAGCATGTCACAGACAACATAAGCCATTCCTTGAAAAACTTTGTGTCTGACAGGGTGCATTTCACAACTGATATCTAGATGGGTAAGCATGATCAGTGGTGTTACACCTCACTAACTGGGCACTGATTGACTTTTTTAGCATTTTTTTTACAAAGTAAACCTTTATTATTGCAGTGGGTCAGCAATGTGTGAAGCCATCTATTCTCCACTTATGTGATAAAAGTGCATATAAAAATAGCATACAACCATTACATGCATCACATACATGGTCTTAGAGGTTAGCTCACACTCATGAAATACCATACTATGAATATGGTGTCATAATAAAATATGCAATACATTTATTTCATTTCATTCCATACATTTGCAAGACAGATTTTTGGCATGTGCATAAGTCTGTTATATGTATAATTAATGTTGACTTGTCCTTGTATTGCTGCCCACTTGCCTTATTTAGCATTCCAGATGGCCACCCAAATGCAAGCTGAGGTATTACCTGTGGCATTGGGAATTTGTAAGTCAGGTGCTTTTGGTAGCTTACGCCATAATGAAGGGGTTAATGACAATTTAGGCAAAAAAATTTGTGTAAACAATAATATCCTGTATGTTATTGTTTGTGTCCTTGCACTGGAATAGGCCACTGGGCAAAGGAAAGAGGAATAACTGCGGAGCTCGGTGGAATCTTATCAGTGCAGTGCAATACAATGCAGCCACACTTTGCTACAGTTACTGTTAGCTAATGTGTGCCTGCAGTATGCAGTTTGACAATAGATCCACCCCAAAGTTATGCTTGCTCTGTAGGATGTCATTTTACTCAACATCCCAGGAGCAGGGGTGCTTCAGCAGCACCAGAACCAGAGCAGCCTGCACCAGACAGGAACACATATGTGACCTGGTGCTCCGCCTTGCAACCCACATTGGGTCACATATGTAGCGAGGTCTGGGTCCAGTGTTGGGCCTGGATGCCATAGAAGGACCTGAGTTGCTCACAGTAAGGAGGTGAGCCATTCCCCATTTCTGCTGTGAGCACTAGATGTAACACTCCAGAGGATCTCGCAGCAAGCCTGGCTGTATTGCACCTGCAGCCGATATCACAGCTACTGGACCGGCAAATCCAGGAGCAGGAGTATAATGAGGATGATAAGGAGTCTGAGGAACATGATGAAGAGCAGGAGGTAAAAGAGGCAGAAAACCCTGTTTCCCAGCCATGTGCACCACCACCGCCATTGGCTTTTGACTGGAAGAATGCCATGTGGGGACCCCTACCTCTCCAAGCAATTTCTGATTCAGCATGAACCACCCTGTCATGCCTCATTTCTTAAGTATATTCGGCTCACAGATGCCATTGCCTGAGAGTGGTTGAATGGACCTAAGGCCAAACACTAATGACCAATGTATCCAAGGTAAGGTGGAGGAATTCATCCAGGATATGGGGTTTGGCTACCTAGCCAAACAAGGTACTAGGTGTCGGTGCTACGTCAACAGGTCCACCCTATTGCATGACCATCTGCCCAAAAGACTCCGCACAGTCTCTGTGGTGGAGGAGGTCAGCTTCATGAACATGACAGGCAGCAAGGGGTAGTTCGCGGTTGGTATAAGTTGGGTTTCCAGCATGAATGACTTTACAAAAGGACAGCAGGAGGTTGAACAGGAGTAAATGTGGCATTTGGTAAAGGCCAGGTCTCTTGGGTAGTCAGCCTGCTGAACCCAAACCACAGGGGTCATCGATCCTAAAGGGCCTTTTGATGTTGCCCAAGTTTCTCCCATCTTTCCTAGAGGAGGTGGTCTTTCCCTAATTCCTCTGTCTTCTCTAGTAATGGTCATTATGTGATGTACAAGAGGGCAGGTGGTTGTGGAAAATACCCCTGGAGAAGTAGCCCGTGCGAACCATCCGAGTCCATCTGGCAGTGGAGAACCATGAGGAATGGCGACCTTCATCCTGGGCAGCATTAAAAAAGCTGCTTAAGTGTTTCTACTATAAATTAAGAGAGGACAAATCAAAAAAGCAAGTTGTTGGGTTGCTGACCTGTATATTAGTTGGTATCTTTGTCAGAACGACTTTGTTCAGCTTTTATTCACTTCTTCAAAAACCGAGGCCTGTTTTATTGTTATTTTAGTTTTCCCCTTTCCAAGTTTAGCGCAGGTTTCGGTTCCCCTGCTGGATTAGCAGGCATGCATGCAGCCTTTAGGCTACAACTCAAAGCTCTTAATGGACTTTGCCCTTAATGGACTTTGAACCACTTTAGTAGAGTCTGCTGATCGCTGTGGCACTTTCCATATACAGGGTGAGCTATTTTTTATGGATACACCTAAATAAAATGGGAAAAGGTTGGTGATATCGACTTGCTGTTTGTGGCACATTAGTATATGGGAGGGGAAAAATTTTCCAGATGGGTGGTGACCATGGTGGCCATTTTGAAGTCAGTCATTTTGGATCCAACTTTATTTTTTTCAATGGGAAGAGGGTAATGTGACACATTAAACTTATTGAGAATTTTATAAAGAAAAACAATCGTGTGCTTGCTTTTAATGTAACTTTATTCTTTCATGAGATATTTACAAGTTTATGATCAGTTATAAAATATCTTCAAAATGCTGCCTATTATGTTCGATTGTCAATACAACCCTCCTCTCCCACTCTTGACATACTGATAGCAACACCGCAGAAGAACTGCTAGCACACACTACCAGTATCCGTTGCTTCAGATGCTGCACATCTCGTATCTTCACAGCGTAGACAATTGCCTTCAGATGACCCAAAAGATAAAAGTCTAAAGGGTCAGATCGGGAGACCTTGGTGGGCATTGAACAGGCTCACAATGCCCAATCCAGTTTCCAGGAAACTGTTTATGTACGAATGCTCGGACCTGACACCTATAATGCGGTGGTGCACCATCTTGTTGGAAAAAGTCAGGGAATGTGCCATCTTCAGTGTATAAAGAGGGAAAAACATCATAATGTAGCAATTTCAGATATCCAGTGGCATTGAGGTTTCCATTGATGAAGAATGACCCCACTATCTTTGTACCCCATATACCACACCATTCCATGAATTTTTGTGTTCCAACAGTCTTGGAAGGGATATATCTACTGTGGGTTAATGTCAGACCAATAGTGGTGGTTTTGCTTGTCAACTTCATCATTCACAAAAATGTTTGCCACATCACTGATTATAATGTTCTGTGTAAACTGAGGGTCCTGTTCCAATTTTTGTTTTGCCCATTCTGCAAATTCAGTGCACTGATCTGGGTCATCCTCGTTGAGATGCTGCAGCCGCTGGATTTTGTAAGGAGCCATTTTGGAGTAGCTAATATCTACCAAAGGATGTTTGACCGATGCCACTCTCCAGTGACATGTGGCCAGTGCTACGCTGTGTGCTCTAGCTAGTAAGAGACACTAAACTGACCAAGTACAGGATCAGGGGCGATAGGAGAAACAGGGACCCCGCAGAAGGACCTCATTGCCAGTTTAGGACAAAGCCCAGAGAGGAAGAAAAAGCTGTGGGTTCAGGCTCAGGCAGGACTTACCCCACACCACAGAACACAAAGACAGAGAGAGGCCTCATAACTTTCTAAGGTGGAAATCCCAAGTTGCATCGGGGGCCAGGTTAATACTCTGGACTGTACCTGTTACTCTGTCACTAGTAAAAGGTACAACAATCCCTGTGTGTCTGTGTGCCTGTCTAATCGCCGCAATTTACTGCTGTGTCAGCAAAGACTCAACTACTACTCCCCTCATCCATCCCCGCTGCCCAGAGGTAAAGCTCCCCCTGTGGGGAGCTGTTCTACACTCTGCTGCACCCACCATCACCTCAGTGGCCAGCTTGCAGTGCCGGTACCATATTACTGGGAACTACAGGTGGCATCACGTTCAATTGTAAATATCCCCTTATCCCCCACCGTTCCCCGCCATTGAGGGTCCAGGGCACAGGACCGGGGATCGAGCAGCCGTGATCCCCCCCCACCAAATCTGCCATCAGCCCCGATACCCGAGTACCCCATACCCTGTCGACCACTTCAAATACATCAAAAGAACTACAGTAAGTTCATGACTAGAACTACTGTCAGCATATGACTATATCACCAGAACCACTGTCAATATATGACTAAATGACCAGAGGCAATATCAGTACATGAATACAGTACCAAGCTTAGTATAGCAATCAATTGCAATGTCAGGTCATCATCTGGCATATATGCTCATACTTAGAGATGGGCGAATACATTAATATTCGGTATCGCTATACCCGCAACGAGTAGGTAGCGGTACTCTCTACTCGTTGCGAGTATAGCGATTCCGAATACTTTTGCAGTGTATCAATAGATACACTGCAAAAGTCCTGTAAAAGAGAGAAAAAGTGGTTAAAAAATAAAAAAAAATCGGATACTCACCTTAACCGACGGCTGTATCGGGACCGGCCGATGCACATCTATTCATGGAAAAGGACCTTTCCCTCTCTCAGCCAATCAGATTGCTGGGAGAGATCTGAGCATATATCAAAGAGGATTTATTTCTAAAATGTAACTTTTATTTGATTTTGTTAAAAAGGAAACTATAGTTCCTGTGATGCGGTTTATGCAATCCAAACCTTACCAAGGGGATATAGGGGGGTGGGAACGCTGTCCCTATACTCTCCCTATCTCACCCTGCCTTGCAATGGAGTTTTAGACACGTAAAAAAATTCTTGCTGGTGTCCCCATACCACGGCGTCTGCCCCTCCTAACCCTGATTGCACACTAGGGTGAGGGGTTGTGGGTCTCACAATTTTACACTAACCTAAAGACCTGTTTGTCTCATATATGTGTCATGGAAGTGCAAAAAAAGGGTCCTACTAGCAGAGTCCAGGTCAATCCCCGTTGCTCAGTGGAAAAAGGGGAAACGTGTAGAGTGAAGGACGCGGCATCATCATGCTAAGCAAAGTGACTACTGGCTAGCTACTTTGGGTACTATACCCCTGCCTTACAGGTGCCCTCAGTGGCACGGTTGTATGTCTTATAGGTCCTACATGCAATGGTCTGGGCCAGAATTTGGTCTCTGACAGTGTTTTTATGTACATATCTTATGGTGTGTGTTGTTTATAGGTAAAGTGTGACATATATCTCATCTGAGATTTGGTTTATTGCCAACTATTGCTGGTATTGGAAAATAGGTCACCACACTAACACGCCCCCTTACACACACCCTGTGATAGAGGGGTCCCCTATCACAAGAAACAGATTTTCTGTACAAACACGTCCTATGTGGCTTTTTCCACTGAGCAACGGGGATTGACCTGGACTCTGCTAGTAGGACCCTTTTTTTGCACTTCCATGACACATATATGAGACAAACAGGTCTTTAGGTTAGTGTAAAATTATGAGACCCACAACCCCTCACCCTAGTGTGCAATCAGGGTTAGGTGGGGCAGACGCCGTGGTATGGGGACACCAGCAAGAATTTTTTTACGTGTCTAAAACTCCATTGCAAGGCAGGGTGAGATAGGGAGAGTATAGGGACAGCGTTCCCACCCCCCTATATCCCCTTGGTAAGGTTTGGATTGCATAAACCGCATCACAGGAACTATAGTTTCCTTTTTAACAAAATCAAATAAAAGTTACATTTTAGAAATTAATCCTCTTTGATATATGTTTTGAAAAAGTTTGGCTTATATAAAAACCAGAAAATCGGTGAGCAACTGGGAGTGATCTGGTCAATCAGAGGCCACTATGTCACAATGACGTAATCGCTAGCGGCCACCTGATTGGCCAGATGGAAAGGTCCTCGGTGTACCTGAGAGGACCTTTCCATCTGGCCAATCAGGTGGCCGCTAGCGATCACGTGATTGTGACGTAGCGGCCTTTGATTGGCCAGATCTCTCCCAGCCATCTGATTGGCTGAGAGAGGGAAGGTCCTTTTCCATGAATAGATGTGCATCGGCCGGTCCCGGTACAGCTGTCGGTTAAGGTGAGTATCCGATTTTTTTATTTTTTAACCACTTTTTCTCTATTTTACAGGACTTTTGCAGTGTATCTATTGATACACTGCAAAAGTATTCGGTACTTGCTACTAGTGATGGGCGAATCCTAAATTACTCGGAATCGCTTGACTCTAGCGAGTCCGAGCACAGGACTCGCTACTCATTGCGAGTCTAGCGAGTCCAATGTTAATGAATGGGGAAGCGAGTACTAGCGAGTAGTGTGCGATTTACAAATCACAGATGTGTCTCGGAAGCTTCAGCCTGAAGCAATCCTAGTTTTGTCATTTATTTGCATTGCTCGTTTACTTTGCAAGTAATCGCTGGGAAACTCGCACAGATAAGAGTCCTGTCTGCTCTGTGTGCTGGCTGCCACAGCTCCAGGGTCCTAGAGCCCGCCTGCTGCCTGATGTAGCAGAGCTGAGATTGTTCTCAGTCTGCTCATTCCCTGTGCATAGACATCTATATCTATGCACAGGGATGAGCAGAGAGGACATCGCGTTTTGGACTGCGTCGGACGGAAGAGGATTTTTTTAATTAAAGATGGAGTCCCTAATGGCTTTTTTTTTTATTTCTAATAAAAAATTTTCTCTGTGTTGTGTTTTTTTTAAAACAATTTAATAGAAATTCATGGCGGTCATGTCTAATATTGGCGTGACCGCCATAAATTTCGGGCTTAGGGCCGGCTGATAATACAAAGCTGGCCCTAACCTCTTTATTACCCAGCGTGCCATCTCCACCAGGGCCGCTGGAAGAGCTGGGTTCAGCGCCAGAGGATGGCGCTTCAATGAACGCGCCATCTTCTGGGGCGGCTGCGAACTGCAATTTGCAGCGGGGGGTGCTCAGAAAGCTTGGGCATCCCTGCGCTGCGGATTCCAGCCCCCAGCTGCTTAGCTGTACCTGGCTAGACATAGAAATTGCGCGGAGCCCCACGCATTTTTTTTTTAATTATTTCGTGAAATTCTGAGACTCTGACTTTGAGACTCTGACTCTGAGACTCTGACTCTGAGACTCTGACTCTGAGACTCTGACTCTGAGACTCTGACTCTGAGACTCTGACTCTGAGACTCTGACTCTGACTCTGAGACTCTGACTCTGACTCTGAGACTCTGACTCTGAGACTCTGACTCTGAGACTCTGACTCTGAGACTCTGACTCTGACTCTGAGACTGACTCTGACTCTGAGACTCTTACTCTGAGACTCTGACTCTGAGACTCTGACTCTGACTCTGAGACTCTGACTCTGACTCTGAGACTCTGACTCTGAGACTCTGAGACTCTGACTCTGAGACTCTGACTCTGAGACTCTGACTCTGAGACTCTGACTCTGGCTCTGAGGGTGAGACTCTGAATCTGAGACTCTGACTCTGAGACTCTGACTCTGAGACTCTGACTCTGACTCTGACTCTGACTCTGAGACTCTGACTCTGAGACTCTGACTCTGACTCTGAGACTCTGACTCTGACTCTGAGACTCTGAGACTCTGACTCTGAGACTCTGACTCTGAGACTCTGACTCTGAGACTCTGACTCTGGCTCTGAGGGTGAGACTCTGACTCTGAGACTCTGACTCTGACTCTGAGACTGACTCTGACTCTGAGACTCTTACTCTGAGACTCTGACTCTGAGACTCTGACTCTGACTCTGAGACTCTGACTCTGACTCTGAGACTCTGACTCTGACTCTGAGACTCTGAGACTCTGACTCTGAGACTCTGACTCTGAGACTCTGACTCTGAGACTCTGACTCTGAGACTCTGACTCTGGCTCTGAGGGTGAGACTCTGAATCTGAGACTCTGACTCTGACTCTGAGACTCTGACTCTGAGACTCTGACTCTGAGACTCTGACTCTGACTCTGACTCTGAGACTCTGACTCTGAGACTCTGACTCTGACTCTGAGACTCTGACTCTGAGACTCTGACTCTGAGACTCTGACTCTGACTCTGAGACTCTGACTCTAAGACTCTGACTCTGAGACTGACTCTGACTCTGAGAATCTTACTCTGAGACTCTGACTCTGAGACTCTGACTCTGAGACTCTGACTCTGAGACTCTGACTCTGAGACTCTGACTCTGACTCTGAGACTCTGACTCTGACTCTGAGACTCTGACTCTGAGACTCTGACTCTGAGACTCTGACTCTGAGACTCTGACTCTGGCTCTGAGGGTGAGACTCTGAATCTGAGACTCTGACACTGACTCTGACTCTGAGACTCTGACTCTGAGACTCTGACTCTGAGACTCTGACTCTGAGACTCTGACTCTGACTCTGAGACTCTGAGACTCTGACTCTGAGACTCTGAGACTCTGACTCTGAGACTCTGAGACTCTGAGTCTGACTCTGAGACTCTGACTCTGACTCTGAGACTCTGACTCTGAGACTCTGACTCTGAGACTCTGACTCTGAGACTCTGAGTCTGACTCTGAAACTCATGACTCTGAGACTCTGACTCTGAGACTCCTGACTGACTCTGAGACATCTGACTCTGCTCTAGACTGAGACTCTGACTCTGAGACTCTGAGACTCTGACTCTGAGACTCTGAGACTATCTGACTCTTGACTTGACTCTGAGACTCTGACTCTGCTCTGAGACTCTGACTCTGAGACTTGACCTGACTCTGACTCTGAGACTCTGACTCTGAGAACTCTGACTCTGAGACTCTGACTCTGGACTCTGACTCTGAGACTCTGACTCTGAGACTCTGACTCTGAGATTGACTCTGAGACTCTGAGACTCTGACTGACTCTGAAGACTCTGACTCTGAGATCTCTGAGACTCTGAGACTCTGACTCTGAGACTCTGATGACTCTGACGAACTCTATGACTCTGAGACTCTGACTCTGAGACTCTGACTCTGAGACTCTGACTCTGAGACTCTGAATTCTGACTCTGAAACCTGCTCTGAGACTCTGACTCTGAACTCTGACCTTGAGACTCTGACCTGAACTCCTGACTCTGCTCCGAGACTGTCTGATGCCGCTCTGAGACTCAACTCTGAGACTCTGACTTCATGAAATATACAATCGTGGGCTCCCGCAATTCTATGTCAGCCGTACGCCAGCACTGGGCTGAATCAAGCCAGGGTTCCCAAGCTTCTGAATCCCGCTGCAAATTCAGCGGCCTTGAGTGGCCGCATGAAGGCAACTGCGTAACCGCTTTCCAGTTGGTGCAGCTGTATAAGTTAATCCAGCTTTTAAAATGATAAGCCAGTTCGTCGGCACTAGACCGACTAAGAATCTCCAATAAAGGGTTAAAAAAACACAACACAGAGAAAATTTTTTATTTGAAATAAAAAAAAAGCCATTAGGGACTCCATCTTTAATTAAAAAAATCCTCTTCCGTCCGACATAGTCCAAAACACGATGTCCTCTCTGCTACATCCCCTGTGCATAGATATAGATGTCTATGCACAGGGAATGAGCGGACTAAGAACAATCTCAGCACTGCTACATCATCTCTGTGAGCAGGCGGGCTCTAGGACCCTGGAGCTGCACAGAGAAGACAGCTGGACCTGGCTCGCAATGTAACAGCAGTTACTTTGCAAGTTTCCCTGCTATCACTGGCACAGTAGCCGAGTCTAATGCAAACAATGGCAATCCTAGTTTTGTCAGCGTTTGCCTTTGATTTGCATTGGACTCGTGCGAGTAAACGCTGGGAAACTCGCAGAGTACCGAGTCCTGCGAATCCCTTACTATTCGCCGAGTAACGAGTCCTAGCGAGTAGATTCGTCCATCCCTACTTGCTACTCCCGAGTAATCCTAATTTACTCGGCGAGTAGCAAGTACACGAATACCGCTACTATTCGGCGAGTGCCGAATAGTAGCAAGTATACTCGCCCATCTCTACTTATACTCCATGAAACTGCAACTCCCAATATATTGTGAACAATGGTAAGGACATGATGAAAGGTATTGATGTTGCCAGCCATTATCATATTATCAACTATACAGGAGCTGCAGCACTTATTAGTAGCAGCTAGTAGCACTTTTAAATATTTGAAGATTTACAAATCTTGGAAGACATTTTAAGTTTTACGTCCATTAATTTTGAGGCAATTGGTATGCGTCTGTGCTGCGACTCCCATCAATTGCTCAAAGTACCTCTTAGATGTGCACAGCTCTGGAGATAGTGATTCCTCCAGCATTTGCTTTGCGATATGTCCTTTCCTGTCTCATGAAGTGATCTCTTCTTTTGAGTGAATGGTGTGGGACTCATGACTGGGTTGCCCTAGGATCTGCTCATAATTTAAGCAACACTCCAGTATTTTGTTTGTTTTTTCATTACAGCGCTGGAGTAGTTCTCCCAATCTAAGGTCTCTGACTCTAGTCATATACTCACATACTGCCATCTTCACCTTCTATCAGCCATGCTTGTGTTGGTCTTCATCAGCTTACAGCAGGTCTTCTGACCTGCCAGATTTCTCCAGTTTTTGCTGAAGCATTTAAAAAGTCCCAACTTAATTGAAATCTATGAAAGCCTTGTTCTGGCACTTATAGAATTATATTGAGTGATTGTGACTCTTAAGGGCCCGTTACACGCAATGATATCGCTAACAATATCATTGCAACGGCACTGATTTTGTGACATTGCAGCGACCTCATAGCGATGCCGCTGCTTGTGACATGTACCAACGACCAGAGATCAGCTTGCTGATCGCTGATTGTTCGTAAATAGACAGGACCATTTTTCAATTGTTGGTCTCCTGTTGGGCAGCCAGCATCGGCGTGTATGCCAGCGGGAGACCAACAATCAACGACCTCCTGGCCGATGGCCAGTGCAGCACATAACATGCTGGGACATGGTAACCATTGTAAACATCTGGTAACTAAGCGCAAAGCTATGCTTAGTTACCCAATGTGTATCCTGGTTACCAGCGTTCTCGCTGGCCGCTGATTGCTGGGGAGTCTGCCTGTGTGACAGCTCACCAGCAAACAGATAGTGATGTCTCAGCGATCCCGATAGTTGGTCGATCGCAGGGACATCGCAGCGTGTAACCCGACCTTTACTTTTTACTGGTAGCACATTTTTGAATCAGGTTCAGATAAACTTGACTGTATATATTGTATTTATTTTTCATTTTGTCAACAGAAATGCTATTTTCCTGAAATTCACATTATGAAAATGTGTTTCTTAAATCTAAAAGATTTATGTATTGCAACTTACAAAACACTTCCCATCCATCACAAAAAGAAAAATAATATTGAGTCAAAAGTGTCATGGAACAAGATTCCATTGTACAGACAGATGTAGGCAGAGATTGCTGTGCAGATGACAGCTGAAAATACATACACTGCACAATAGATAAACACTTTGTGTAACATTTCTGCATCTGACTTCTTCCAAAATGATATATGCTGTCTTCTTGGCAAGTACAAATAAGCATGTCTGTACGATTTTTTCCTGCAGCTAATATACATTTCTTCTTTGCAAGGCTGCCACTGTCAAATCTTATAACACAATTCTTCCACTAGCACTTTACAGAATTCTTTTGCAGTATACTAAATACCGAAAAAGATATGTAGCACGGTAATAATGCAAACATTTTGCGTATACATCAACAGGGAAAATGAACAACCGTGTCAGAAAATAGCTGCAAATTATCTTTTTAAATAGATCGCTACAACATTGCTGATATGAGCGTTGGAAAGCACAGTACTACTATTACCTGTCAAATAAGAAATTGTGCTCGTAATGAAGTGTATGAACTATTTTTTTTGTAAAAATTATTTTAATAAGGAATATATTAGAAACAGCTGAAATAAATAATACATCCAATCACTGGACTAGTCTTGAAAGGGTATTCACCTGCCACCGGTACAATCTTAACCGATATTGAGGCAGTTTTTAATATTTGATGGGGTATCAGTGGTGAGTGTGGTATTTGTAAAGAGGGTGTGACCTTAAAGTGATTGATGGAAAAGGGGACTCGGACACAGCAATTAAAAGTATATGCATCTACAAATCTTAAGGCCACATCACACGTAACGATATCGTTGCCGATATCGTTCAAAAGTCACGTATTCTGTGACGCTTGAATGATGTTGAAACGACATTGTTGCGTGTGAGACTACAAACGATGAACGATCAGTCGGCTGATCGTTCATCGTTTGATTTGAGGACAGGACCTCAAATCTATCGTTGGTCGCCCGGTGAACACGCAGCATCACTGCGTGTGACACCGGGAGATGACCGATAAGCCAGCTTCTAGCGCCTCTCTGCAAGCGCTGGGAGCTGGTATCCATGGTAAACTGCGGGTAACTAGGCAGCGCGCGCTGCCTAGATACCCGATGTATACCTTGGTTACCAGCCTTCTCAGCTCACCAGCTGGTATCCAAGGTACACTGCGGGTAACTAGGAACCCTAGCTACCCACTGTATACCTTGGATACCAACCGGTGAGCGGAGAAGGCTGGTAACCAAGGTATACATCGGGTATCTAGGCAGCGCGCGCTGCATAGTTACCCGCAGTTTACCTTGGAGACCAGCCTGCTCCCGCTTACCGCAGCCTGGCAGCGGGAGCAAGACATCGTGGAAACGATATTTAAATTGTTTCCACAATGTCTCTGGTCCATTGATCGCTGGTGAGTCTGCCTGTGTGGCAGCTCACCAGCGATCTGAACGATTTTGTTAGCGATCGCGCGTGCATGTGATCATTAACAAAATTGTTCATCAGATTGAAGCGTGTGATGGCACCTTTTAGGGTACCTTTACACGTTGCAACATTGCATGCAATTTCACTTGCAACTTACTGGTTGCAGTGAAATCATGGACACATTGTTACATTTGTACACGGCAACATAATAGAAGAATGTGTCCATGATTTCACTGCAACCAGTAAGTTGCAAGGGAAATTGCATGCAATGTTGCGACGTGTAAAGGTACCCTAATATATGCTTGCAACTAGAGATAGGCAATTCAATTTATACTGCCATGGTCCAACGCCCAGTTTAGTGATCTGTCTTCACTTCTACACTTGGCAACCTCAGTCTAATCTCCTTAGTTCCCCTGGTGTTTACTACGTTTCACTGCAGAATTATATTGCATTAAATCTCTTTAATGCAACCTGCGTGATGCTGTGATGTCATGACATTGCAGTGTTCCCTTTGGTTCATTGTCCCTACATTACTCTGGTGAGATACAAGCTGCTTTGGTCTTGTGGTCTACAGAAGTCATTTATGATTCGACAACATCAGATGGTACGATGACATTAATTCACAAATCTGCATATGAGGTGCCACAATTGTCAGGATGGAGAAGAGTTTTTTCTCTAACTGGGTGTGATTATAGGTTAATTTAATTTTCTGTATTAATAAATTGACACGATTGGGATATGGAATCATCTAAAGAGGTCATTACAACTATATAGAGGCATAGAGGGTATATTATTATATATAGAGAGGCACAATGGGGCAATTTCTCAATTTATTAAAGGGGAAACTACAGGGAGAGAACATTTTTTGTACTGTCCCTGCTTTCCTACATGATAATGCAGAGCAAGGCGCTAGGGTTCTAGGATGTTTTGAACGCTTATAATTCATTGAAATTATATCTGCTTCTCAGAAATTGTACAGCAGAAGTTCAAGGCTTGTATTTATATCTTCTTGGTGACATGATTGCTATTTGAAGGGAGAACACCCCTGTTCTTACATTACTTCGGATTTATATCAGGGGTTGGATTGTAGTGTGACCATGGGCCCAGCGGCCATGCCCCCTGCCATGCTCCCTGTTCATACTGAGGTATGAGGGGGCAGGAATTTAAGATGATTATGGAGCACCCAGGGTCCTTGCCCCCAACACACCTCCTGCTCTCATCAGCAGCATGTGGCTAAATTTCTCTGTCTCCAAAGGGTGGAGTGAGTGCTGAGGAGAAGATAAGATTTTATTGATTTATAAGTGATCTATAGATCCTAGAACTGTAGTGGTCAGCTCAGCTTCATCATGTAGGAGGGTAGGGACAGTATTAAAAATGTTATCTCTCCCAAATTCCTCTTTAAAGCCGTAAGGAGGATTTTATTAATATAAAGAGGCACAAAGAAAGCTTTCATTCATTTATGAAGGCATGAAGAGGCATTATTATTTAGAGGCATAGAGTGGACAATAATATATGCAAGTACAAAAAATACATTAATGAAGACACAAAAAGGCTATCAGTGATATAAATAATATATTTAAAAACTAAGACAAAAAGATATTCACTCTTTTGATAAAAAGATATTCACTCTTTTGATTTATTTTCTTTTGAGAAAGGGGCGACATAATGCATATAGACACTAGCTAGCTCACTGGGACATCTTTGTGGGGTGCCTACTTAAGCACTAATTTAAAAATAAGTTGCAGTACTGAATAATATTAACACTTTAACAACTTAAGATCTACTATGTTTGTCATAAGTCAGCCCACTGCCTATGATACGGGCTTGCAAGTCAAGCCAACATCTTTCCCAATAAATGATGGCTGTGATAATTAGCCAATGACCTGTTACACATGTGGTCAAAATTGCTAGTACCCCTCATTTAATGAAAGAAAATCCCAGAATGGTCACAGAAATAACTTGAATGTGAAAAAAGTAATAATAAATAAAAAATCTATGAAAATGAACAAATGAAAGTCAGACATTGCTTTTCAAACCTGCTTCAAACAGAATTTAAAAAAAAAAATTAAACTTATAAAATAGGCCTGGAAAGAAATGATGGTCCCTTAACTTAATATTTTGTTATCACTACAATTAAGCTATTCCTGTAACTGTTAATGAGACTTCATGTCTCGGCAGGTATTTTGGCCCACTACTCAAGAGCAAACTGCTCCATTGTCTTGTGTTTGAAGCTTGCCTTTTCCAGATGGCAGTTTTCAGCTCTTTCCAGAGATGCTTAATTGGATTTAGGTCAGGGCTCATAGAAGGCCTCTTCAGAAAAGTCCAATGTTTTCCTCTTAGCCATTCTTAAAAGAGAGAGGGGAGGGGGACAAGAGGCGCAATAGTGCCCTTATCACTAGACACTAAGTTACAACGGTGAGAAACGTGATTCACTCACCTACTCCAGTTGTGCGACCCACAACTGGCTTGTGTGCATGTAGGATAGTATCCTGATGGCTGCCGCTGGACCTCCACCGACTCCACGCACGTGGGGTTAAACCAGGAATTTCAGGAAAAAAAGGTGTACTACGGGTCCGCGCTGCCAGAAACATCAAGGAAGACCCAAGACGAAGTTGTGATCCAAGCTTTCTTTATTCTCCTCCTACTCGTAGGAGGAGAATAAAGAAAGCTTAGATCACAACTTCGTCTTGGGTCTTCCTTGATGTTTCTGGCAGCGCGGACCGTAGTACACCTTTTTTTCCTGAAATTCTTAGCCATTCTTGGGTGTTTTTAGCTGTGTGTTGTGTGTTATTATCCTGTTGCAAGACCCATGACCTGAGATTGAGACCAAGCTTTCTGAAACTGGGCAGCACATTTCTCTTCAGAATGCCTTGATAGTCTTGAGATTTCACTGTATCCTGCACAGATTAACTACACCCTGTGCCAGATGCAGCAAAGAAGCCCCAGAAAATAACAGAACCTCCTCCATGTTTCACTGTAGGGACAGTGTTCTTTTCTTGATAAGCTTCCTTTTTCCGTCTGTGAACTTAGAGCTAATGTGCCTGGCCAAAAAGCTCCATTTTGGTCTCATCTGTCCATAGGACATTCTCCCAGGCAGTTTAGCAAATTCCAGTCTGGATTTTTTATTATATTTTTTCAACAATGGTGTCCTCCTTGGTTATCTCGCATGAGGTCCACTTTGGCTCAAACAACAATGGATGGTGCAATTTGACACTAATGTTCCTTGAGCTTGAAGTTCACCTTTAATCCCTTTAGAGGTTTTTCTGGGCCCTTTTGCTATCATTCGTATTATCCGTCTCTATGATTTGTCATCAATTTTCCTCCTGTGGCCACGTTCAGGAAGGTTGGCTACAGTCCCATTAATCTTAAATTTATGAATAATATGTGCAACAGTAGTCACATGTACATCAGGCTGTTTGGAGATGGTCTTATAACCTTTACCTTTAACATGCTTGCCCATAATTTTCTTTCTAATCTCCTGAGACAACTCTTTTGTTTGCTTCCTTTGGTCCATGTTGAGTGTGGTACACACTATGTCACCAAACAGCACGGTGAGTACAGTGGGGAAAAAAGTATTTAGTCAGCCACTAACTGTGCAAGTTCTCCCACTTAAAAAGATGAGAGAGGTGTGTAATTGTCATAATGATAGACCTCAACTATGAGAGGCAAAATGAGAAAGCAAATCCTGAAAATTGCATTGTATTATTTGGAAAGAAATCTTTTTCAAAGACGGATTCTGGGCGAGGGTTGGCGCATTGTTCCAAGGAGGTCTATGAGTATTGACAATATCATTTCTCCTAGTCTATTTATCAGCAAACCAGCACAAAAAAATACATGGCTCACTTACAAGGGCATGTAAAGGTGCGGATCCACGAGATGTAACTTGTGTTAATTTGTGGACATAGATACATAATTTCATAACAAATTAAATATTAGGAGGTATAACATCAAAACTTACATCAATTGCAACACCACGCATGTTGTTTATATGGCAACATGCCTGGTGTGCAATAAATATTATATAGGCTGCACGACCCGTACCCTTAAGAAAAGGATGTCAGAACACATCACTGCTATTAAATCTAATGCAAATACAAGAATGAATATGTCTGGCTTATCCAGACATTTTAGGGACGAGCACGGGCAAAATATCACCCCCCTGAGAGTAAAGGGTATTGAGAGGGTGGTGCGACTTTACATTGGGGGCGACTGGGAACAGTCGCTCCATAACAGAGAAAATTATTGGATACTGTGCTTGGGAGCTAGAAGTCCGGATGGACTAAATTATAGAAATGATTTGCTTTTCTGCTATTAAATATTTTTGACCTTGACTTTAAGGATATTATATGTATAAATCCCCCTTGAACTATAACAATATGTGGATTATATGATTTGATACCATGTGTTAATGACATTGAGTCATGATCTAATGTGCTATCCCAGTGTTTGAGCCACTCATTAGTGTCATGAAAATTTTTTCCATAGTCTGTTCTCACCTATGTTTATCAAGCTTTCTTTTGAGTGCATCAGCAGGATAAGGGTTAATGTGAACCTATGTGATTAATTAATGCAACACAGGTGTTTATGGGTAAGTCATTTGTAGTTTTGTATACCGTATATACTCGTGTATAAGCCGACCTGTGTACAAGCCGACCCCCCTACTTTTGCCCCCAAAACCTGGGAAAACCTATTGACTCGTGTATAAGCCGAGGGTGGACCCCAGCACAGGTATACAGCCCCCAGCAGTGTGGTATACTGGCCCCCCAGTGGTATACAGGCCTCCCCTGTGGTAGTATACAGCAGCCTCCCCAGTGGTAGTATACAGCAGCCTCCCCAGTGGTAATATACAGCAGCCTCCCCAGTGGTATATACAGGCCCCAGCAGTATATACAGCAGCCCCAGTGGTATACAGCAGCCTCCCCAGTGGTATATACAGGCCCTATCAGTATTACAGCAGCCTCCCCAGTGGTATATACAGGCTCCAGCAGTATATACAGCAGCCCCAGTGGTATACAGCAGCCTCCCCAGTGGTATATACAAGCTCCCCCAGTTGTATATTCAGGCCTCCCCCAGTGGTATACAGGCCCCCCCAGTGGTATACAGGCCCCCCAGTGGTATACAGGCCCCCGGTTGCTGCCGCACACCTGTAAAAGAATAGCTTTCATACTTACCCTCCTCGCTGTCATCTCGTGTTCTCGTCTCCTTCCTGCTTCTACCCGGCGTCATGTGACCACGCAGAAGCAATTACGTCATTGTGGCTGCACCGGCCGGCCAGGTAGAAGCGGGAAGGAGACCAGAGGAGCGTGGTAACAGCGAGGAGGGCAAGTATAAAAGCTATTCTTTTACAGGTGTGCGGCAGCAACCGGGGGCCTGTATACCACTGGGGGGGAAATGGGGGGGCCTGTATATACCACGGGGGGCCTGTATATACCACTGGCGGGGGGGAGCGGGGGCCTGTATATACCACTGGGGGGGAGCGGGTCCTGTATATACCATTGGGGGGGATCGGGGGGCCTGTATATACCACTGGAGGGGAGCAGGGGCCTGTATATACCACTGGGGGGGAGCGGGGGGCCAGTATATACCACTGGGGGAGGAGCAGGAGGGCCTGTTTATATCACTGGGGGGGAGCAGGGGCCTGTATATACCACTGGTGGGGAGCGGGGGGCCAGTATATACCAATGGGGGAGGAGCGGGAGGGCCTGTATACACCACTAGGGGAGCGCAATGTAATATGCACCGCTCCCCCTGCCGCTGATGGACAGGGGGATGCAGTGCATATTGCATTGCACTAATGAGCGGCCCCACGTACCGGGCACTCATATTACAGCCTCCCCCTGCCTCCTCCAGCCCCCGGACACCGCCCCCCCCACACTCAGCTGTATAGTGACTCGTGTATAAGCTGAGGGAGGGCACTTTTCAGCACAATTTTTGTGCTGAAAAACTCGGCTTATACATGAGTATATACGGTATATTGTATTTATTTTATCATTGTATGTGCTAAAGATTAAGGGGTCCTATCCCCGAAACGCGTATAGCGTTACCCTATATATTTGTGATGATTTTAATAAAATAATAAAGGATTGAAGAAACGGCAAAGTGGGACCGGTGTGTCCTTTCAGAATAAATAGCTGTAGTACCAGGCATTGCCCAGGGTAGTAACTAACTATTCTTAGCAATAGAAAAACAGAATGGTTTAACAAAAAATTATTTGGCACATAAAAGTCACAAAGTAAATAGACCTCCTGCTTTATACTTGGGGCAGTGTGTAGCCTCCTGCTGAATACTGGAGGATGTGTGTGGCTTCCTGCTCTATAATGGGGGCTCTGTGTGGCCTCCTTCTGTATACTGGGGGCTGAGTGTGACCTCCTGCTGTATACTGGGCACTGTGTATGGCCTACTTCTGTATACTGGGGGCTTTGTGTGGCCTCCTGCTGTATATCTGGGTCAGTGTTCAACCTCCTGCTGTATACTGGGTGCTGTGTTTGGCCTACTCCTGTATAATGGTTGTTTTGTGCGGGCTCCCACTGTATACTTAAGTTGGTGTGCGCCTCCTGCTGTATACTGGGTGCTGTCTATGGCTTCCTGCTGTATACTGCGGGCTGTGTGCTGCCTCCTGCTGTATACTGGGGGCTTTGTGCACCCTCCTCTTGTATACTGGAGGCTGTGTGTGACCTCCTGTGGGATACTGGCGGCAGTTTACAGCCTTCTGTGGTGTACAGGGGATGTGTGAGACCTCCTGCAGTATAGTAAGGGTTGTCTGTGGCCTCCTGCTGTATACTGGGGGCAGTGTGATGCCTCCTGTTGTATACTTAGGGCTGTGTATGGCCTCCTGCTGTATACTGGGGGCTGTATGTGGCCTCCTGCTATATACTTGGGCCTGTTTGTGGCCTTCTGATGTATACTGGGTGCTCTGTGCAGCCTCCTGCGATATAATGGGAGTTGTGTGAGGCCTCCTACTGTATACTGGGAGCTGTGTGTATCCTCCTGCTGTATACAGGAGGCTGTGTGCAGACTTATGCTGTAAACTGGAGACTGTGTGCAGCTTACTTCTGTTTACTGAGGGCTTTATGTAGCCTCCTGCTGTATACTGGGGGCTTTGTGCAGCCTCCTTCTGTATTCTGGGGGCGGTGTGTGGCTTCCTACTTTATACTAGGGGCTGTGTGTGTCGTCCTGCTTTAAACTGTGGGCTGTGTGTGGCCCCTGTGGTATACTGGTGGCTAGGTGGCTAAGCATGCTACTATTGTTCTTTCTTTGCCTCTACAGATCTGTCCCTGTGTGCCAATCCTGTGACCTATCACATGATCTTTCATAAATTGATCATGTGACATGTCACATAATACTTGGGGTTGGGATGCCTTCATCTTCCTTTTCACTCTTAATCTGACCCTGGTCCTCACTGTGATCAGTTTTGTACTTTGTCCAAATCACCAAGAGATTTGAAGTGTTACAGGTTGTTAGAAGAACAGCAAAGAAATGTTTGTGTGGCTGCTGCTTCACTGATATAACTGGAAATGTAATCTTGCCCCGCAAAAAACAAGCTGCCAGACAGTTTCAGTAAGCAAAAAAATAAAAAAAAATTCAGCTAGCAGAATACAGAGATGCACAAACAATTATTTTTTCTATAAAATTGTTTTATTTGTAAAAGTCGCAGATAGAAAACAAAAAAACTATGTACAGTGGGGGAAAAAAGTATTTCATCCCTTGCAGACTTGACAAAGACATTAAGGCTGTGGTCACACATGCCAATCCATTTATCTAAGTGTTTACCATGACCAATCCATTTTTTCTAGGATGGATTTTGTGCCTCCTGTGTCCCTGGACGGTTTTTGGACTTTGTCATTTTTTTTTAAGAACGCATATGCGTTAATGTATGCGTTAACGCATGGTACCTATATTTACCATGTGTTATTGCATGCATTTTTGGACTTAGAAAGAAATTACAAAAATGATCCCAAAAATGGATCCAAGGCAAAATATCAAGGTCATCTGTGACCCTGGCCTAACAGTCTATAATTTTAAGGGTTGGTTAATTTTAACAGTGTTAGATTGAATAGCAAAAGAAAAATCCAGAAAATCACAGTGTCTAAATTATATAAATGTATTTGGATTTTTGCATTTTGAAGAGAGAAATAAGTATTTGATCCTTTTGGTAAACAAGACTTAATACTTGGTGGCAAAACCATTGCTGGCAAGCACAGCAGTCAGACTTTTTTGCAGTTGATGATGAGGTTTGCGCACATGTCAGGAGGGATTTTGGTCTACTTCTCTATGCAGATCATCTCTAAATAATTAAGATTTTGAGGCTGTCGCTTAGTAACTTTGAGTTTCCGTTCCCTCCATACATTTTCTATGGGATTAAAGTCTGGAGACTGGTAGGCCACTCTATGACCTTAAAGGTACCTTTACACGCGGCAACTTTTCTAGGAATTTCACTGACAACTTACTGGTTGCAGTGAAATCATGGAGACATTGTTCCATTTGTACACAGGAACAAGATAGAACAATGTGTTCATGATTTCACTGCATCCAGTAAGTTGCCAGTGAAATTCCTAGATAAGTTGCCGCGTGTAAAGGTACCTTTATGTGCATCTTTAGAGCCACTCCATTTTTGTCTTGGCTGTATGTTTTTGGTCATTAACATGCTGGAAGACCCAGCCACCACCCATTTTTAATGTCCTGGCAGAGTAAAGGGGGTTGGAACTAAGGATTTTATGGTACCAGGCTCCCAACATCATCCCATTGATGCAGTGAAGTATTCATGTGACTATAGCAGAGAAACATTCCCAAAACATAATGTTTCCAACACCATGCTTGAAAGTGGGGATGTGTTCTTTGGGTCATAGGTAGCATTTTTCTTCCTTCAAACACAATGGGTTGAGTTGATGCCCAAAAGCTCAATTTTTGTCTCATCTGATCAAAGTACCATCTCACAATCACCCTCAGAATCACTAAGAGGTTCAGTGGCAAACTTCAGACGGGCATAGATATGTGCCTTTTAGAGCAGTGTGACTTTGCGGGATTTTAATCCATCTTGGTGTAATGTGTTTGCAGGGGTCATGGGGCGAGGGTGCATGACTCTCCAGGTGTTAACAGTTCTGGGGATATTACGGAGGCCTTCCCTGGAAATTATGGCCGAGACCGGTCATTGAAAAGGGGGTTATTAAAGGAGAAAAGTTTGTCGTGATGCCATTGAACGTTTCTGGTCAAATATGACCAGCACTGCTTATAATAGTGGTCCCCAGGGTGGTGTGGAAGCTTGATGGAGTACTCCCTCCAAATGGAATGGGCAACTAAGGTTTAGTGATGTGGAGGTGTGGATGAGGATAATGGTGGTTGTAATGGTGGTTTTAGTGGAGGGTGCAGGGTGGCACAGGAATGAGTAGACACAAGGTTCTTGCAGTTCTTACCAGTCTATTTATCTTGTAACTCCATGCAGACTTAACCCAGTCATAGTACCTTATTCACCAAGATTGCAGCCTGGCCACCTCTCAAGTTGTCCGGGTCCACTCTGCTGAGACACAGGGAATATGGCCTTCTTTGCTTCCCTTTGCTGTCAAACACTTCACTACTCCTTTCCTTCCTGGTGTCCTTGTGGTTACAAGTCCCAAAGATAGGTGACTATGAGCCCTGCAACTTACTGCCTTGAAAGTCCTATGGACCCTCTACAGTTCCTTTGCCCTCAGAGAGTCCATGGTGTAGCCACTGTGCATGAAGCCCAATGGCCTCCAGTTTCTCGGCTTGCCCTAAAGATATCCATGCCAAATTGGGGCTGGTACTCCTTTGCAGCTAGTTCCTTTACCTGGCTTGGATGGTCGACTGCAGATTCGGGGTCCTCAGGACTGAAGATTAGCAGCTGACTGAAGCATGGTCCTGCTCTCTCCCCAGCTCCCATCTTCTCCTAGAACTTACTCCATTTTCCTGCCTCTAAAGTAGTCCTTTCTCTACTCTCTAACTAATTAATTTCTGTTAGCAGCGGGTTAATCAGCGTGATGTCCACAGCGAGCAACAGAGAATGTTCATTTATTGACAATTAAGAACATCCAGCTTACAACATGAGAATAGGATCAATCTGGTTTCTGGGAGAGGGAGAGAGAAATCTGCTGCAACCTTCAGCTTCCAGTTCCACACTAGAATGTACACGCTGGGAGCAGGATCAGGGACATCCTATTTCTGAATGAGGACCTTTTTTTTTTTTTTTTTTTTTTTTAAAACTTTGCTGACATCTGAACAACATGCATGCAGACTAGTGATGGGCGAGTCCTAAATTACTCGAAATAGCTTGACTCTAGCGAGTCCTACTCGTTGCGAGTCTAGCGAGTCCAATGTTAATGAATGGGGAAGCGAGTAATAGCGAGTAATGTGCGATTTACAAATTGCAGATGTGTCTCGGAAGCTTCAGGCTCTATCTGCTAGGACTCGGTACTCTGCGAGTTTCCCAGCGTTTACTCGCACGAGTCCAATGCAAATCAATGGCAATCCTAGTTTTGTCAGAGAAGCTGACAAAACTAGGATTGCCATTGTCTTGCATTAGACTCGGCTACTGTGCCAGTGATAGCAGGGAAACTCGCAGAGTAAGAGCTGTCTGCTCTGTGCAGCTCCAGGGTCCTAGAGCCCACCTGCTGCCTGATGTAGCAGAGCTGAGATTGTTCTCAGTCTGCTCATTCCCTGTGCATAGACATCTATATCTATGCAGAAGGGATGTAGGAGAGAGGACATCGCGTTTTGGACTACGTCGGACGGAAGAGGATTTGTTTAATTAAAGATGGAGTCCCTAATGGCTTTTTTTTTTTTATTTCTAATAAAAAATTTTCTCTGTGTTGTTTTTTTTTTAACCCTTTATTGGAGATTCTTAGTGACCGGGTCAAACCTGGCCTGACATTAAGAATCTCGGCTTAATACCAGCTTGTATAACAAAGCTGGTATTAACCCCTTTATTACCCAGCGTGCCACCGCCACCAGGGCCGCTGGAAGAGCGGGGTTCAGCGCCAGAGGATGGCGCTTCAATGAACGCGCCATCTTCTGGGGTGGCTGCGGGCTGCAATTTGCAGCGGGGGGTGCCCAGAAAGCTTGGGCATCCCTGCGCTGCGGATTCCAGCCCCCAGCTGCTTAGCTGTACCTGGCTAGACATAGAAATTGCGCGGAGCCCCACTCAATTTTTTTTAATTATTTCATGAAATTCATGAAATAATAAAAAAAAAGGGCTCCCCTATATTCTTGTGTCTGGCCAGGTACTAATAGGCAACCTGGGGGTTGGGGGCAGCCCGTCGCTGCCTGCTGGATCCGGCTGGTTCCAGAAATACGGCGAAGCCCATGTAATTTTTTCTCTGAAAAATCAATAAAACAATCCTAAAAAAGGGACTGCATATTTATTAACCCCTCGCCCATGGTCCAGGGGTTAATAAAGATGCAGTCCCTTTTATTTACATTGTTTTATGGATTTGTCAGAAAAAAATTTCGCGTGGGCTTCGCCGTATTTCTGGAACCAGCCGGATCCAGCAGGCAGCGACGGGCTGCCCCCAACCCCCAGGTGCCTATTTGTACCTGGCCAGACACAAGAATATATGGGAGCCCCTTTTTTTTTCATCATTTCATGAAATAATAAAAAAAAAATGCGTGGGGCTCCGCGCAATTTCTATGTCTAGCCAGGTACAGCTAAGCAGCTGGGGGCTGGAATCCGCAGCGCAGGGAGGCCCAAGCTTTCTGGGCACCCCCCGCTGCAAATTGCAGCCCGCAGCCACCCCAGAAGATGGCGCGTTCATTGAAGCGCCATCCTCTGGCGCTGAACCCCGCTCTTCCAGCGGCCCTGGTGGTGGTGGCACGCTGGGTAATAAAGGGGTTAATACCACCTTTGTTATACAAGCTGGTATTAAGCCCGGGATTCTTAATGTCAGGCCAGGTTTGACCTGGCCACTAAGAATCTCCAATAAAGGGTTAAAAAAAACACCACACAGAGAAAATTTTTTATTAGAAATTAAAAAAAAGCCATTAGGGACTCCATCTTTAATTAAAAAAATCCTCTTCCGTCCGACGTAGTCCAAAACGCGATGTCCTCTCTGCTACATCCCCTGTGCATAGATATAGATGTCTATGCACAGGGAATGAGCAGACTGAGAACAATCTCAGCTCTGCTACATCAGGCAGCAGGCGGGCTCTAGGACCCTGGAGCTGCACAGAGCAGACAGCTCTTACTCTGCGAGTTTCCCTGCTATCACTGGCACAGTAGCCGAGTCTAATGCAAGACAATGGCAATCCTAGTTTTGTCAGCGTCTCTGACAAAACTAGGATTGCCATTGATTTTCATTGGACTCGTGCGAGTAAACGCTGGGAAACTTGCAGAGTACCGAGTCCTGCGAGTCCCTTACTACTCGCCGAGTAACGAGTCCTAGCGAGTAGATTCGCCCATCCCTAATGCAGACATAAAATCACATCATATTAAACAAACAATAGTTGTTGCAATACATACAGATCAATATGCATTAGGCCAACACCCCCACTCAACAACTACTTATTCTGTTAGTCCCATAGTGGTTCTCAATCCTTGGAACCTAGTTCGTGGCAATTGCTTGGTCAAAATGTCAGCTAACATCTTATCAGTCTCACAATAAACAAACTGAATTATGCCACGATCTATCAAATTACGTAGATGATGATATCTGACGTCGATGAGCTTAGTTCTAGCACTGATCTTTTCACTGCATGCAAGTTTAATGCCTCCTTCGTTGTCCTCATATATCACCGTTGGCTGAGTTAACGGTTTACCACGATCATCCATCAGTTGTCTTAGCCAAATAATCTCCTGACTTGCATAGGCTGCGGACACATACTCAGCTTCTATGGATGACAAAGCAACAGATACTTGTTTTCTACTAGACCAGGAGATTGAATTTTCTCCAAGTTTAAATATGTATCCGCTTGTGGATTTACGATCATGCAAATAACCAGCCCAATCTGTGTCAGCATAGCCGTGAGTTTTAGATTTCCTGCTGCAGATAATTTTTAATTTACCCCTTGTGTCTCTTTTAAATATCGGAGAACTCTTTTAACGGCATTCCAGTCCTTTTGGCGCTGTTTCTCCACGTATCTGCACAATATTCCAACTGATGTTGTAATATCTGGTCGAGTCATAGTCGATATGTATAGAAGTGCCCCTACTGCCTGTCAATATTTCTCATTGTTAGGCAACAGGTCATCATCTTCCAGTTTCAGGTAGGAGGATTCCATTGGCGTTAATACACCTTTGGCTTCTGTCATTCCAAACTGATTCAAAATTGAATTAATTTTTGCACTTTGATTTAGAAGAAAACTTCCATCTTCCTCTCTCTGGATATGGATTCCTAGATAATATGTTACATTTCCAAGGTCTTTTGTTTCAAAATGCTGGTTCAAAATTTCAGTTTTTTTTCCAATTTCGGCTTCTTCTTGATGAACTACAATTACATCGTCCACATATAAGAGAATATACATCCACTTTCCATCTGTATATCTCGTATATAGGCATGGATCCGCTTGACCTCTTTTAAATCTTCTTCCAACAAGACTTTGTTCATTTTGGTGTTCCATGCTCTTGCCGATTGCTTAAGACCATAAAGAGATTTTTGCAATTTGCAAACAAGGTTCTGTTCACCTTCCTTTATATAACCTTCAGGTTGAGTCATGTATAAGTCCTCCTCAATGTCACCATTTAAAAATGCAGTTTTGATATCCAAATGTCTGACTAACATCTTTTGTACAGCAGCTACGACCATCAAGGCTCTAATTGTTGTCTGCTTGGCGACTGGGGAAAAAGTAGCATCATAGTCCTCGCCATATTTTTGAGAATATCCTTTTGCGACCAACCTCGCTTTAAATCTGTGGACTTTACCTTCAGAGTCATATTTGGTTTTAAATACCCACTTGCACTTGATTGCCTTTTTACCCTGTGGCAACTCAGTGAGTTTCCAAGTTTGAAGTTGATGAAGCGAGTTCATTTCTTCATTAGCGGCATTGATCCACTTTGTTCTTTCATGAGCAGGTAGTTTTTGCATTTCATCCCATGACTGTGGCTCTGACTCAGGTAGTGTCTTGACAATGTAGGATAGACGTTTAGCTGGTATTCCTTTGTTTGATCTTGACGATCATCTGATTTCAGGTTCACTTAGGCCTTTTGTTGTTCTTTCAGTGGTTGAAGAATCTAGCCAGACTTCTACATTCTCCCTTTCGTTGTCTTGTGATAGTAACTGAGATTGTTGTTGTTTCTTCATCTGGACTACTGGCATAATATCACAAAACTTGGGTGACACAAAATTTTCATCAATCACTACATCTTTGCTTATTGTGACCTTGTTTGTCACTGGGTGTAGAATTCTATAACCTTTCTGGGTTTCACTGTAACCTACCAGAATGCCATCCTTAGCGTGAGATTCCCACTTAGTTCGTTTTTCTTTGGGAATGTGTGCAAATGCTTTGCTTCCGAAAATCCTTATGTGCGTAGTTTTGACTTTGCACTATTCCATTGCTCAAATGGAGTTTTCTCTGTCACTTTACCTGGTAGTCTGTTCTGAAGATAGCAAGCCGTCATAATAGCTTCGCCCCAATATACTGTAGGCAGATTTGCATCAAATAACATACTTCTTCCGCTTTCACAGAGTGTTCGGTTCCTTCTTTCTGCTACACCATTTTGCTCAGGGGTGTATGGTACAGTAGTTGAAATATGATTCCATTTCTCTTTAAAATGTTCTGTGTCTCATTACTTGTATATTCAGTTCTACTGCACGTAGAATTTTTGGCATTCTCCCAAATTTGTTATATACTTCAGCTAGATATATTTCAAGTTTCTCTGGAACTTCATTTTTGCTGTGAAGTAGATAGACAACTGTGTATCTTGAATTGTCATCAATGAATGTAAGAAAATATCTCTTCTTTCCAGGGTCTGAATACGCATTGGGCCACAGATATCTGTGTGTATTAAATCTAGTGGTTGTTCTGTTCTTGTAGTACTTTTCTTAGGAAAGGCCTCTCTGGACATTTTCCCTTTGATACAGCTGATACACCTCATTGTCTGGTTACATGGATCAATTGTAATATCATCAGCTAAGTGTTCTTGAAATAACTTTCTTATTGCTTCTAGGTCTCTATGTGCAAGCCGTCTGTGCCATACATGAATACAGTTCTTGTGCATTTCTTGCTTAGCTGTGTATACACACTCTTTGTATTTCAACTGATACAGTTCATCTTTGATTTTTCCTTTTGCTAGTGTGTGACCCTCCTTTGAGATGATGCAGCTATCGTGCTTAAACGTAACTTCATTCCCTTGTTTTGTAAGCTTTTTCATTGATAATAGATTACTTTCAAGACTAGGCACAGATAGCACATTCTTTACATGAATCATTTTGCTTTGCGTTGCAGAGATGTTACAATCAATATAACCATCTCCTATGCCTTCTGAGTTCATACACTGACCATTCACCATTATCACTTTCTCTGACTTGCCTTGGTTAAGCTTAGTAAAGAAGTCTCTGTCATTGGTCATGTGACTGGTGCACCAGAATCTATACACCACGCATGCTTTGATTTAAGTGCATTGACTAATGTGAATGCAGCCTAAGTATTTACAGGATCATTATTTTCAAATACAGGACTCTAAACTCTTTGTTTACTGTTTTGCTTCTTTAGCTGATTCATTTTAGCTTTCCAGACTCTGCATTCAGCTTTTAAATGACCTGGCTTCTTGCAAACAAACATTCACGTGTTTCTTTAGGGTGGTTTCTGCTGGTGGGCGCATCCTGTGTTTGTAAAGCAGTTTCCTTGTTGCATATTTTGCTGCTCACACGTTCTGCCTTTCTCTTATATTCATCTACAAGCTTTCCTCTGACATACTCCAATGTAAGCTCATCATCTGGGCGTGCATCTAGTGCAGTAACAAGCGTGTCATAGCTTTCTGGGAGACCGCTAAGTAGTAGTGCTGCTACATGGAAGTCCTTCATATCTTCCCCAATGCCCCGCAGGCGCTCTATGGTCTCTAGAGTGCTTCTAATGTAGTCCTGCATGTCCTGGTCACTGTGTAGCTTAGACTGATATAGCTTTCTCATTAGATAGAGTTTATTACTTAGATTTATCCTCTCATGTACTTTCTGCAGCTGCTCCCACATTTCCTTTGCAGATTCACACTAACACATGCACGATCTGATCATCCTCTATGCTGAGTGATATGGTGTTTAGTGCTTTCTGATCCATCTCTAGCCAGTCCTGTGGTACTGGGTCAGGCTTGGGCTCCTGAGTGTATTTCCACGTACCTTCTCTTATCAGCAGCATCTTCACCTTGAATTTCCAGGATTGGTAGTTCTGGTTATTCAGGCTTGGCACTGTAAACTTTGCTGAGCTGCTGGTGGTGGCCATCTTTACTTCTTCTCAGTTCGCTATTGTCTTTCTATCTATGTGCTCTGGAGGCTTGGGACTTCTGTGACTCCTGGGCCCATAACCTGTTAGCAGCGGGTTAATCAGCGTGATGTCCACAGCGAGCAACAGAGAATATTCATTTATTGAGAATTAAGAACATCCAGCTTACAACATGAGAATAGGATCAATCTGGTTCCTGGGAGAGGGAGAGAGAAATCTGCTGCGACCTTCAGCTTCCAGTTCCACACTAGAATGTACACGCTGGGAGCAGGAGGAGGAACATCCTGTTTCTGAATGAGGACCTTTTTTTTTTTTTTTAACTTTGTTGACATCTGAACAATATGCATGCAGACATAAAATCACATCATATTAAACAAACAATAGTTGTTGCAATACATACAGATCAATATGCATTAGGCCAACAATTTCCCCCACCCCTAACATAACTCCTCCCTCCCGCCAGCAGATGAGGACTGCTATATCAGTGAGTCTCTTCCACCCAGCATCAACCTGGCCTGAAGTTTGGATAGTTGGTGGTTTCATCAAAGCTTCCCCTCTTACCTGTAAGCATGATACTACCTACACCTATTGGATAGGTGCAGTACCACTGTGGAAACCAAACGGCAGGGGTGCCACATTCCTCCCTCTTTAAACACAGTACGTCTGCAGGCTGTACGAAAAGTACTAGGTGTTAAGCAAAAACATACAACATTTCCTTTTGTATAGATAACAACAACATCTTCCCTTTAAGGGAGGAACATTTCTTGAACGTTACAAAATTTGAAAACATATACAAATATAAAAATGTGCAACACAACATAAAAAATTAACAACTTTCTGCAATGATGCCAGTGCGATGCATGATGTCACAGCACTTTAAGTGCAAAAGGTGGGTACCCACCCCAAACCACTTTTTAAATTTGTCCCTGGATGTGGCTAAAGTTCACAGAGAGCATAATGACCTTATTCTTTGGCCACACCGATGGTTTTTCAGGTCTGGGTTTCGTGTACATCTTTTTGAACGTTCAAACATTGAATAATAAAGTGCAACTGGTTCAAGAAGTGCACCTTAAAGTCCTGATCTGAAAACAAACAGGAAAGCACCTTAAGAGGTGCAACTATGTACAGAGTAATGTCCTGGCCACCACATAGTCTTGTGGACCATTGTCCGTTATTAGGTTATCATCAAAACCTAACTGGTAAACTTGTAAATGTAAATATTCTAAGGCTAGGGACACATTGCCTTAATAGCAGATTTTACCGGGCTGTGCTTAATACTTAGAAATTTTCTCCAGAAGCGCATAGTGTTAACGCTATGCGCTTCTGGAGAACGCTGCCCCATAGCAACCCGTTATATACCTTGACAGTGGTTGTGCAGCAGCTCTGTAATTGGCCGCTGTCAATGTACATAACTGGTTGCTCTGGGGCAGCGTTCTCCAGAAGCGCATAACGTTAACATTATGTGCTTCTGGAGAAAATTTCTAAGTATTAAGAATAGCCCGGTAAAATCTGCTATTAAGGTAGTGCGACCCTAGACTAAGACCTAACTGGACTGCTCATAAGCTTACAAATACTCGTACATCATTCTAACTGACTGTAGCTGGGCAAGCTAAACTATTTTCAATAACCACAACCATCTTAGTTACATTATTGAGACATCACACAATCAACATTAATACACATTATGACTAGCATAACGGTACAATGCCCTTAACAGTTCAACAGTTCAGATAGGTCTCACAGTTATTCTTTAGCTACTAGCACTGCTACAAACACTGCCTGGAGGTGATACTGCTGGAGTCTGAGGACACTCCACATACACGTTACAGTGTGTCATAGCAGCTGTAAGAGCAGGTATGGCCGGTGTGTATGGCTCCTTCTTACAAACAGGGACGGCGGAGCACACAGGGCTAAAGCAGGGCATACCGGGACGGGACAGTTCCTACCTGCTCCATATGGGTTTTGGTGAATTGTCCTATGACTCAGATGGGTCGCTGCTGGTCCATGACAGGTCAGGTAGAGCCCCCTCTTTGGTGCCTGTGATCCCATGGCCACAGCATCCTTTGCAGGGTACGAGAGTTTCAGTGCAGCCAGCTTAGGATTCTCTCTTGCAGCAGTTTCTCCATGGTGTGCGGCTCTGCATGTGGAGGTTCAGCAGTTCCAGCCTTCTTAATGGTGAATGCAAGCTGGCAGGCTCATGGATCCTGGAAATAACAAGCCTGTGACTCCCTTCTCCTGCTCAGGGAGGACAACAGCAGCAGTTTCAGAGTCCAGAATGAACTCTGTATGAAAAGGTTAATCTTTCCTTTCCCTCTGTTAACAGCACATGCACTGAGACCAGATTGTCCTTTCTCTCACTGTCTCTGCATAGATCCTTCGTAGATGCATCTGCATATGCTGCTTTTTTCTCCCATGTACAACCACCAGTGATGGCTTCTTCCTTGCTCACATGTTGCTTACTCCTAAGCTCCCCTCAGGCATGGCGTGCTCGTGGTTACACGTGCTGCTGCTCTCACTCGTGTAGCACAAGTCAACTCTATTTACAGCACCTACCTTTTTTAGGGTGAAGCTTGTTCTCTCCCCCGCTGGCATCGCAGGTGGTGGTGCATCCTTGCTGACAGACACACCACTTTAATTAACAGTCAATAGAGGGGATTGGTCCAACTTTTGGCACTGCTTGCTGGCTCTTCCCATGGTGGGAGGACAACCCCCAGCCCAGCATATGGTTCTATTGTATAGCGCTGCCATTGCACAGTTCGGTTACACACAGTCTTTGGCACATAGAAACCAGTTTAACAGGGTTCTGGATCGGATTGTGATGCCAGAAATGATTGTAGCAGTCATGGGGCCAGGGTATTTGACTCTCCAGGGGTTAACAGTTCAGGGGATGTAACGGAGGCCTTCCCTTAAAATCGTTGCTGTGACCGATCATTGAAAATAGGGTTATTAAGGTTTCTGGTCAAATATGACCAGCGCTGCTTAGAATTGTGGTCCCCATGGGATAGGTGGTGTGGCAGCTTGATGGAGCACTCCCCTCATATGGAGCGGGCCACTAGGATGTAGTGATATGAAGGTGTAGATGAGGATAATGATGGTTGTAGTGGAATGAGCAGGGTGGCGCAGGAATGAATAGACACAAGGTTGTTTCAGTTCTTACCAGTGTCTTTTCCTTGTAGCTCCATGCAGACACAACCCAGTTGTGGTAGTTTGTTCACCAAGATTGCAGCCTGGCCCACTCACAAGTAGTCTGGGTCTACTCTGCCAAAACACAGGGAATATGGCCTTCCTTGCTACCCTTTGCTGTCTAACACACTTACTACTCCTTTCCTTTTTGGTGTTTTTGTGTTTACAAAGTCCCAAAGACAGGTGACTATGGGCGAGCGACTGCCTTGACTGTAAAGCCTTGACTCTCTACAGTTCCTTCACCCTGAGAGTCCATGGTGTAGCCATTGAGCATGAAGCCCAATGGCCTCCAGTTTCTCTGCTGGTGATAAAGATATCCAGGCCGAATTGGGCCTGGTACCTCTGTGCAGCTAATTCCCCTACCCAGCCTGGATGGTTTGCTGTGGTTTCAGTGTCCTCGTGGCTGAAGATTAGTGGCTGACCAAGCATAGTCCCGCTCTCTCCCCAGCTCCCAACTTCTCCTAGGACTCAGTCCTGCTTCTCACCTCCAATGTAGTCCTTTCTCTACTCACCAACTAAATAACCTCCCCACCACTAACCTAAATCGTCCCTCCAGCCAGCAGATGGGGACTGCTCTATTAGTGAACCTCTTTCGCCCAGCATCAACCTGGCCTGGACTTTGGATAGTGTTGGGTGTGCGTTGGTGGTCTTAACAAAGATTTCCCTCTTACCTGTGAGCATGTTACTACACCTATTGGATAGGTGCAGTGCCACAGTGGCGACCAAACTGCAGGGGCGCCACATGTTACCAATGGTTTTCTTGGTGACAGTGGTTCCAGATACCTTAAGATTATTAGCAAGTTCCCCCCATGGAATTTTAGGCTAATCTCTAACCTTCCTCATGATCCTGGATACCCATGAAGTGGGATTTTGCATGGAGTCCCAGATCAAAGTAGATTGACACTCATTTTGTATTTCTTCCATTTTCTTACTATTGCACCAACAGTTATTTCCTTCTCGCTCAGCATCTTATTATGGTTTTGTAGCCCATTCCAGTCTGTAGTCTAGGATCTTTTCCATGATATCCTTTGAAAGCTATTTAGTCTAGCCCATGTTGTAGAGGTTAGATTCTGACGGATTATTGAGTGAGTGGACAGTAGTCTTTTATACAGTTGACAATTTAAGGCAGTTGTCTTTAATGCAGGTAACAAGTTAAGAGCATCTAACTGGTCTCTAGGAGCCTGAACTCTTAATGGTTGTTAGGGGATGAAATACTTATTTTATCTTTTTAAAATGAAAATACAATTTATATAATTTAGACAATGTTATTTTCGGAATATTATTTTTGATATTCTATCTTATCTCACAGTACTGTGTTTACAGAATTACGTTGCAGTGAAATTATGATCATGGTTCATTTTTGTGTGTACAATGAGAATCATTATCAATTATCCAGTAATTACTGGTGACAGTACAAATACCGTGTGTAATACCTCCTGTTAAATTCACTGCTTAAATTATAGACTGTCATGTTTTGTCAGTGGCAACTAAATCAATGGGATCAATATATTCCTTCATGTATTATGCTGTAAGAATGAATATGTGAAACCATATATTGCAAATATTTGTGTTGAGATGTGGACATACAGTTGAAACCAGAGGTTTACGTACACTACATAAAAAGACACATTATGCATGTTTTTTCACTATCTGACATGAAAATCAGAATAAACCTTTCCTGTTTTTGGTTAATTAAGATTACCATAATCTATTATATACTTACCTTGTGGCGTCCATCATCCACTTCGACCATCTGGATGTCCAGAAGTACCCGAATTACTTGCCCTGGCATTCAGCCATATATGCACACACAAGTGATGGGTGTACAAATATTGTGCCGGCTGGTGGTGGCGCTCTATTGCATACTACTGCCAGTGGGACTGCGGACTTCCGATAAACGCCACTTTATCAGTCACTTCCTGATGCTTTCCGTTATCTCTCACAGTACAACACACACAGTCCGCCACATTGATTAACTGTGCCTCTTCGTATCTGCTGTATGCAGGCACAGTTAATTAAACCGCGCCATCTTTGATTAACAAAGCCTGCACATGCCAGATACGCACAGGCACAGTAACATGTGGAGCGCATCCAGAGACACACAGCAGGAAAGTAGGAGGGGGACCAGAGAGAGAATGCTTGGGAGAAAGGGAGGAGGGGGGACCAAAGAGAGAGAATTCATGGGAGAGAGGGAAGAGGGAGGCCAGAAAGAAAACACATGAGAGAAAGGGAGGAGCGGGGCCAGAATCAGAACACATGGGAGAGAGGTAGAAGGGGGACCACAGAGAGAAAATTCATAGGAGGGAGGGAGGAGTAAGACAAGAGAGAGAATTCATGGGAGAGAGGTAGGAGGGGGCAGAGAGAGAATGCTTGGGAGAAAGAGAGAGGAGCGAGAGAATGCATGGAGAAGGAGGAGTGGTGCAGAGGAATGCACAGGAGAGAGGAAGGAGGAGACCAGAGAGAGAATTCACAGGAGAGAAGGAGGAGTGCAGAGAGATAACACATGGGAGAGAGAGGGGACTAGAGAGAGAATGCACAGTAAACAGAGAAGAGAGGAGACCAAGAGAGTGAATGCACAGGAAAGAGGGGGGAGGGGGACCAGAGAGAAAATGCACTGGCGAGAGGCAGGAGGTGGGATACAGAGAGAACTGCATGGGTAACAGGAAGGATGGGAGCACAGACACAATGTACAATAGAGAGGGAGGTAGGAGGGCAGAGAGAGAACACAACGGAGAAAGGGTGGAGGTGAATGCATGAATGCATGGGAGAAAAGGAAGAGGGGGATCAGAGAGAGAACACAAGGGTGGGAGTGAGGAAGGGTTGCAGAAAGAGAATGCATGGGCCAGAGGGAGGAGGGGGAGGGAAAGAGAGAATACACAAGAGGAGGGGGTAGGGAGAGAACGCACAGGAGGGAGGAAGAGGGCAGAGAGAGAATGCATGGGAGGGAGGGAGGAGGGGAGGCAGAGAGAAAATGCAAGGGCAAAAGGGGGACCAGAGAGAGATGCAAAGGAGAAAGAGAGGAGGATGGAGAAGAGAAAGATTGCACGGGAGAGAGGGAGGAGGGGGGACCAGAGAGAGAATGCACGGAAGAGGAAAGGTGGGGGACGAGAAGAATGCATGGAGAGAGGGAGGAGGGTGGACAGAAAGAACAGGCAGAGAGCAGAAGGGAGACTGAGAGAGATTGTTTGGAAATGAGTAAGGAGAAGGGTTTATAGACATAATATATGGAAGACAGGGAGGAGGGGGGCAGAGAGAGAATGCACGGGAGAGAGAGGAGGGGGACCAGAGAGATAATGCATTGGAGAGAGGGAAGAGGGGGAGCAGAGAGAGAACATATAGGAGGGAGAGAGGAAGGGGGCAGAGAGAGAGAGCGCACAGGAGGGCAGTGAAGAAAGAAAACGGTTAGGAGAGAGAGAGGAAGGGGGGCCGAGAGAGAATGTACAGTAGAGGTAGAAGAAGAGGCAGAGAGATAATACAAGGGAGGGAGGAGCAGGGTCAGAAAGAGAATACATAGGAGAAAGAGGGAGGAGAGGGGAAAAAAGAAAGAACACGTGGAGAGAGGGAGGAGGGAGGGCATTAAGAGAACGCACAGGAGGGAGGAGGGCAGTGAAGACAGAGAATGCACAGGAGCAAGGGATAAATGGAGGGGTCAGAGAGAGAACACACAGTAGATGGGGAAGAGAGAGAACACACAAGAGAGCCACAAAAAAATGCATGGGACAAAGGGAGGAGGTATCAGAGACAAAACACATGAGAGAGAAGGAGGAGGGGAGGGCAGAGAGAGAACACATGAGAGAGGTGGAGAAAGGGGTAGAGAGAGCACACAGAAGGAAGGGGACAGAGAGAGCGCATAGCATGTAGGAGGGCAGAGAGAGAACACATGGGAGCATAGAGAAAAATACACAGTGCAGAGGGAGGGGAGCAAAGAGAGAATGCACAGGAGAGGGGGAGGATGGGGGCCAGAGAGAGAATGTACAAGAGAGAGGGAGTAGGGGGACAGAGAGAGAATGCATGGGAGAGAGGGAGGAGGGGGGACCAGAGAGAGAGAATGCAGGGGAGATAGGAAGAACGGGGAGCCAGAGAGAATGCACAGAAGAAAGGGATGAGGGGGCTGTGAGAGAACACATGGGAGGAGGGAAGAGGGGGGCAAAGAGAGAATGCATGGGAGAAAGGGAGAAGAGGAGACCAGAAAGAGAACACAAGAAGAGAGGAGGTACAGGACCATTGAGAGAATGCACGGGAGAGAGGAGAGGGGGTGATAGAGAACGCAGATGAGAGGGGAAGGACGGGACACAAAGGGAACACTCAGGAGAGAGGGGGCAGAGAAGACACAAGGGAGGGAGTGAGGAAGGGTGGAAGAGAGAGAATGTACAATAGAAAGGGGTGTAAGAGGGATAACACATGAGAGGAGGAGAGTAGAGAAAGAACGCATGGGAGAGAGTGGGGACCAAAGAGAAAATGCATGTGAGAGAGGGAGGAGGGACCAGAGAGATAACACAATGGAGGAGGAAGGAGGAGTGCAGAGAGAGAACGGCTGGATGGGAGGAGGGTGGGCAGAGAGTAAACTCCCAAGGGAGTTGGGGGAAGCAGAAGGAGAATGCAAGGGAGAGAGGAAGGAAAAGAAAACCAAAACGAGAAAACACATTAGAGAGAGGAAGGAGGGGGATAGATAGAGAATGCATGGAAGAGAGGGAGGAGGAGGGCCAGAGAGAGAATGCACGGGAGAGAGGAAGAAGCCGAGGGCAAAGAGAGACTGTATGGGTGAAAGAGAGGAGATTTTTAATGAGCTGAACAATTGCAACATTTTCCTTATCGGCACAAGGTTGAAAGGACGCAGTGATAAGGATCCACTGATACCAACGCATGTTCCTGTGGCCCCATTCTAAGTATTGGATTTGGAGGAATTACAATGCAATACAAAAAAATTCAAGTGTTTTTAAACCACCCTAATTCTTAATTTCTAACATTTATGTTTTCATTTTATAGAATATGATAGGGCCACTTTTGTACCTTTCAGTTGTGCTTAGAGTACAAAAAGGTAGTTCCATTCTCACCGAGCATTTGTGTTTAATGGCTCATTTCTGTAAGCATTAACCACAGTGAGAGGAGAACAAGTTTGCTAATGCGTTCAATATTATTTATTGGGAAATTACATCTTGGACATCTAGCTATAATTGCAAGCAGGAAATTAAACTAATTGATTTGTGACCTTTAATCATAATTTTCTAATTAGAAATGTTTAGTTTTAAATATGATTTAATAGCGTATTGTGGCAGGACCCACTTAATGTACTTGCTATATTTTTCGGGCTGGTACAAAATTAAAAAGAAATTCTACTTATTTGTAAATTACATAGCTTATATCACAAAGAAAACACACAATTTCACTTTGAAAGTGCATTAATATAATCTTGTGTAGATCTCAGGCTGTTTTTGGCACAATGGCTCAATAGTTAGAATTGTTGCCTTATAGCTTTGGGGTTGTAGGTAGAGATGAACAGGCTTGTGGAAGTTCAGGTTATAGTAGTACGGCCAGAATTTTTTTTAACCCCTTTACCCCAGAGCATGGTTTTCAGCTTAATTGCACGGCCATTTTTTGCAATTCTGACCAGTGTCAATTTCTGAGGTTATAACTCTGGAACGCTTCAACAAGTCTCAGTGATTACAAGACTGTTTTTTTACAACATATTGAATTTTATGTAGGTAATTTTCGGACGATATTTTTTGTAATTATTTTTGAAAGAAATTGCAAATTTGGTGAAAATTTAGAACATTGTGCAATTTTGAAACTTTACATTTTTATACAGCTAAATTAGTTATCATATTTTTTGGATTATAAGACTCACTTTTGTTCCCCAAAATTTTTGGGGAAAGTGGATGGTGCGTCTTATAATGCGAATCTACTATCTATGTGCTGTGCTGTGCTATAGTGGAGCACTTTGGAGCAGTGTCCAAGGGCTGGATCGGGCTGCAGGAGGCAGCAGGAGGTCACGTGCCCCCGCTCATTTAATACGCACTGCCCAGCCCTGTCTATCACCTCAGTGTTAAAGCAGCTCTGAGAGATAGACGCAGGGAGTGGTGCATATTAATCGACTGCACTCAACCTCCACTCTGCTGGATATGCCCCCTCCCCCTGTCACACGATATGCCCCCTTGTGGTGGATGTGGCTTCCCCCCTCCATCATGGTATATTCCCCTCTGTGGAGGATGTGGCCCCCCTTTAGCATGGTATATGCCCTCCCTGTGGTGGATGTGGCTCCCCCCCAACAGGCCATGTGCCCCCTTGCTGGTGCACACATTAAAATAACAACGGTTTGTTATGCTCATCCTTCTGCCAATGGCTCAGTGCTCCCAGCTCCTCTGTGTCTCTTCCTGCGTCGGTCTGGCCGTTCAGGTGACCGGGGCACACAGTGATGATATCACTGTGCTGTGCCCATCACATGATCGGACGGCCGGACAGACGCAGGAGGAGACACAGAGGAGCTGGGAGCATGGAGCCATCGGTGGAAGGATAGCGATCATTGACGGTCATTAACGGCGTCGACGGTCATGGCCTGAGCTATGATCTGGGGTGAACCTTGACGGTCACATTCAGAGCTCAGCCTGTTCTTGCTCTGCATAGACATGTGTCGTCTATGCAGAGTGATGCAGAGCTGAAATTGCTTCCCTTTTGGACTACGTCGGACTGAAGATTATCTTTTTAATAAAGATGTTGTATCTAAGTGTTTTTTTGTTTTATTTCTAATAAAATATTTTTTCGCTGTGTTGTGTTTTTTAACACTTTACTAGAAATTCATGGCGGTCATGTCTAATATTGGCGTGACCCCATGAATTTCGGGCCTAGGGCCAGCTGATAATACAATTCTGGCCCTAACCTCATTATTACCCAGTGAGCCACTGCACCAGGGCCCTGGATGAAAGTGGATACAGCGCCAGAAAATGGCGCTTCTATGAACGGATTCCTGCCCCCAGTTGCACCATATTGGATTACAGATTTAGATGGAATGATTTGGGGGTAACATGTCCATTAACAGATGACGGACCTGGTATGGACTTATATTTTTGTGTATTGAGTTAAATGCTATTTGTGGTGATTTGGTTACAGAAAATTTGGGATCAGTTCATATTTATCTTTTGCTTTATGCTGAGCACCAACATTCGGGTTTCCAGCTACCTCTCCAAAATACATGATTCAGGTGAAACTCCCAACAGGTTCATTCACTAATGAGGCAGCAAAGTTACTCACGACTTCATTTAGTCTCTGTTCAGCTGTGTTCTTTTAAAAGGTGCATAAAAATGTTGTTAACCACAGTTTTGTGCGTGCCTAAAAAGACGAGAAAAAAGAGGGACACTGTCAAATCGCAGGTCAGATGGGAGTTCAAAGTGACTCCATCTGTCTCATTACAGTGAATCTTCTGTTATCAATGTAAACGCTCATAATGAGCCTTACCGCGATCTTTGGAAGTCAAAATATAAAGATCAACAGCAGTTGAAAATTGGCTTTATCACTATTTTTACACAGTTCATCTTGCAGTATATGTGACTTAGCATCTTTATTTGTCAGGTTTATATGATTTCAGCAATATCAGATTTACCGTATATACTCGTGTATAAGCCAAGTTTTTCAGCACAAAAAACGTGCTGAAAAGTCCCCCCCTCGGCTTATACACGAGTCATATACATCGGTATGCAGGCGCCCCCCCATCATTGGTATACAGGGCCCCCCCTTGCTGCCGCGCACCTGTAAAGCAATAGATCATTATACTTATCCCTGTCGCTGCTCTAACACTGCGCTCCTCCGAGTCTTCATGCTTCTTCCTGCTTGTGACCGGCGGGCGCAGGCAATGACGTCATTGCCTGTGCGCCGGAGGAGGAAGCATGAAGACCCAGAGGGGTGCGGTGTCAGAGCGGAGACAGCGACAGGGATAAGTATAATGATGTATTCCTTTACAGGTGTGCGGCAGCAAGGGGGGGCCCTGTATACCACTGATGGGGGGGGGTGCCTGTATACCACTGATGGGGGGGGGCGCCTGTTTACCACTGGGGCTGCTGTATATACTGCTGGGGCCTGTATATACCACTGGGGAGGCTGCTGTAATACTGCTGGGGCCTGTATATACCACTGGGGAGGCTGCTGTATACCACTCGGGCTGCTGTATATACTGCTGGGGCCTGTATATACCACTGGGGAGGCTGCTGTATACTACCACTGGGGAGGCTGCTGTATACTACCACTGGGAGGCCTGTATACCACTGGGGGGGTTGTATACCACACTGCTGGGGTCCACCCTCGGCTTATACATGAGTCAATAGGTTTTCCCAGGTTTTGGGGGTAAAAGTAGGGGGGTCGGCTTATACACGGGGCGGCTTATACACTAGTATATACGGGTATATTGTTTTTCTTTTTAGGTTTGGCTATTATCACACTAAAAACGTTATTTTTTACAAAAAAGTTTTTTGCATCATTGAAGTTGGAACGCTATAGTTTTATTTATTTTTCTCCCAAAAGTCTCAAGCGGAATGAGTTGGAGTTTTTATTGGTACCATTTTGAACCACATATTTTTTTGATAGCTTTCCATTCCACTCTTGTGAGGCAGACTCTAGGCATTGCTGACAATGCTTTCCTGTGCACTCTGCTAAACCTGGGGCTTCCTGTGTAACTGCATCCATGGTAAACAGCGGGTTACTATGGATCAGAGTTCACAGGAAGTACTCGACGTTACCGCTGTGCGTTCCTGCAGACTGGGCTGTGCAGTTACTGGATCTGGGAAACGTAAGTTTCATTCTAAGTGTGGCCCTAAACTTATTCATAAAAATACAGCAAATCATATCTACAATTTAACCCCTCTGGGCTATGAACATTCAGTAATAATATCCAGTATTTTTCCCTATTATGAAGGGACTGTTCAGAGTCCCCCCTTCCCTTGCAATGTGGGCGAGATACCCTCTCAATTCCCTTCACTCTGAGTGAATTCAGATTGCTCATATGGTTGTCCCTGAAATGTCTAGACAATCCCGACATGTTCATTCTCATGGTTCTTGAATCTGGTTTTGCAGTGTTAATGTGCTGAGATAATCTCTTTTTTATGGTATGTGGTGCACCCTATGTAATATTTTCTACATTCCACGCATGTTGCCATGTGGACAACATGTGTGGTGTTTCAAATGATATAAGATTTCATGGTGAACTTCCTATTGTTAGTGTTGTTGTGAAATTCTTTGCCCAAAAAGCTCTACTTTTGTCTCATCTGACCAGATAATATTCTTCCAAAACCTTTTAGGCTTTCTCGGGTAAGTTTTGGCAAACTCCAGCCTGGCTTTTTTATGTCTCGGGGTAAGAAGTGGGGTCTTCCTGCATATCCTACCATACAGTCCCTTTTCATTCAGACGCCGACGGATAGTACGAGTTGACACTGTTGTACCCTCGGACTGCAGGGCAGCTTAATCTTGTTTGGATGTTTGTCGAGGTTCTTTATCCACCATCCACACAATCTTGCGTTTAAATCTCTTGTCAATTTTTCTTTTCAATCCACATCTAGGGAGGTTAGTCATAGTGCCATGGGCTTTAAACTTCTTGATGACACTGCGCACGGTAGACAGGAACATTCAGGTCTTTGGAGATGGACTTGTAGCCTTGAGATTGCTCATGCTTCCTCACAATTTGGTTTCTCAAGTCCTCAGACAGTTCTTTGGTCTTCTTTCTTTTCTCCATGCTCAATGTGGTACACAGGACACAGGACAGAGGTTGAGTCAACTTTAATCCATGTCAACTGGCTGCAAGTGTGATTTAGTTATTGCCAACACCTATTAGGTGCCACAGGTAAGTTACAGGTGCTGATAGTTACACAAATTAGAGAAGCATCACATGATTTTTCTAACAGTGACAATACTTTTGTCCACCTCCTTTTTATGTTTGGTGTGGAAATTATATCCAATTTGGCTTTAGGACAATTCTTTTTGTGTTTTTTCATTGAAGACAAATTAAATAAAGATAATAATACCAAAGAATTTGTGATTGCAATCATTTTCAGGAAGAAACTGAATATTATCTGACAGAATTCCAGGGGTGTCAATACGTTTGGCCACAACTGTATATCCTCTTTGTTTTAATGTACATTCCATATAATCAGCCTCTTTGAGATAATCAAGTTCTCTGGAGCAATTACTCCTTTCTCGGATCATCTCTCCCAGAGGTAGATTCTTTATAACATGTTTCGGATGGACACTGTTGGCCTGCAGCACAGCGTTAACACTGATTTCTTTGTGGAATAATGTAGAAGAAATAGTACCTGTGTTTGCGCAGCCAACTAGCCGCACATCCAAGAAGGCGGTAGAATCAGCATAAATTTCCATGGTAAATGAAAGATTAAATTAATTGATGTGAAAAAAATACAACAGGGAGTGAGGAGTGAATACGGGAGTTACATCTAACCATTATGTCCATATGAGTATCATATCGTCGATGTATCTCTCGTACCACCGAATGTTGTTCAAAAAAGGATTGTTTTCCGAGTATATAAACAATTGTTCCCACTTGTACATATATAAGTTCGTAAGTAAAGGTGAAAATTTGTCCCCCATCGGGCAACCACATTGCTGAACATAAAATGTACCGCCAAACTTAAAAAAAGTTTCTGTTGAGCAGATGTTTAATGCTCATAAGCAAAAATTATTTTTCTGCTCCAGAAAAGGTATCAGTTTCACTTAGGATTTGCTGTAAAAAACAAATAGCTCTATCATGGGTAATAGATGAGTATAGTTGTGTAACATCACATGTTATCCAGCTGGAATTGTTATTCCAATTGATTTTCTCCAATTACTGTAAGAGATGTTTAGTATCCCTTATTCTGCCAGGCATGCCTTCCAACAAGACCTAGAATCTACCTCTGGGAGAGATGATCTGAGCAAGGAGAAGTTGCTCCAGAGAACTTGATTATCTCAAAGAGGCTGATCATATGGAGTGTAGATTAAAACAAAGAGGATATAAGTCATAGATTATTAAAAGAGCCAGAAACATCACAGATTAATAAAAATAGGGATAGTCTGTTGTCGGATGGAGATAATAAAAACACTGACAGTAGTAAATGGTTACCCATTAGTTTATATAGTGAAGAGCATAATTGGAGTGCAATAGCAGGACCAGAGTTAACAAGATCCCATTGTAATTATAATCTGTTATACACTGGAGCTAGTGTTTTTAAGGTATCACTCACGTGATATTGCTGCTAGAAAGCTGCAAGGGGAACACCGTGTTTACTCCCTTTTTTTGGATATTTTGTCATATATTTAGAAGGGCCCAGCGCAATACAACCTCTATAAAAGGGCTTACTAATTCATTAATGCATTAATTTTTGTTTTCACCATATATGGTGTAAGGCATTCTGTGCCTTGGCATCTGTGCCATTTCAAAGTGGCATTTCTAAGTGGACGGCAGAGATAGACCAGAGATGGATTATGAAGTGATGGCCTGACCTGACTGTACATCTTTTTCTTCTTCTCTCACAGGTACGGAAAGAGACTTCATAGTGACGTATCCAACCTCCACTGTATCCAATCTGACTGTGTGCCCCTAATGTATTGCGATGGTATGAAATAGTCTCCCATCTACTTTGTACCTTAGAAATATGTTTTTTTTTCTTCTCCTGCCCTTGTCTCTATCTCCTGCTGATCCTGACCCAAACTTTCCTCTTAGCATTAATTTGTTAATTATCCCCTGGTGTGATGTATCCTTCTCCTCTGACCCCTCCCCTCCACATACCTGGTACATTGTCTGTTGCTCACAAGAGCTTTAAGTAGCATGGTGTAAGGCATTCTGTGCCTTGGCATCTGTGCCATTTCAAAGTGGCGTTTCTAAGTGGACGGCAGAGATAGACCAGAGATAAGCTAGAGGTAACCAGAAGGTAACAACTCTACCCATCTACTACCCTTCAGTACTTTACTCAGCCCATTGCATCAAAATGTCGTTCAGTTCAATGCTTTTATATCTATGTGCATTAGTCATACACTTTTACCGCCCCATTCCCCCTCCATCACCCTTTATCCACATCAGCCCCTCTCTACTGCCCTTTACTATGTCCTGCTCCCATACTCTCTTCACCCTACTCAATAATCTAAGCCGCTCATATTCCAGGGTCTTGCATCAACAAAAACAATGTCATAGAGCCAAACATTACTCCCTCCTTCTCTTTCTATTACTGCTTATGTCAGGCGATATTTCTCCCAATCCTGGTCCAACCTCTTCCAACTTCAACCATCCCCAAGCCTCACACAGAAATCCCAGTAAACCTTATTACCATTACCTGCACACCTTCATCTCCCTCTTTTAAATGTGCCCTCTGGAATACACGGTCCGCATGCAACAAACTTCCCTTTATCCACAACTACTTTCTCACTAACTCTCTTAACCTTTTGGCCCTTAATGAAACCTGGATCCAGGACTCAGACACTGCCTCCCCTGCTGCTATCTCCTACGGCGGTCTACACTTCTCTCATTCCCCGAGACCTGGAAACAGACGTGGTGGTGGAGTTGGCCTACTCCTGTCCCCACAATGTACTTTCCAGGTCATCCCCCCCACTCCATCACTCTCATTCCCTTCTTTTGAGGTTCACATTATTAGGCTGTTTCGTCCCCTCCCCCTCAGAGTAGCGGTGGTATATCGCCCCCCAGGGTCACCCACCAACTTCCTCGACCATTTCTCCGCGTGGCTGCCGCTCTTCATGTCCTCAGAATTACCAACCCTCATCCTGGGAGACTTTAACATCCCCATAAACAGCCCCAACTCCACATCTGCATCCCAGCTCCTATCTCTAACCACTTCTCTTGGCCTCTCGCAACTCTCAACCTCTAAGACACATAAGGATGGTAACACCCTTGACCTAGTCTTTACCCGACTCTGCTCTACATCCTCCTTAGACAACTCATCTCCTTCTCTCTCTGATCACAACATTCTCTCCTTCACACTCACAAACACTCGCCCATCACAGCATAGTCCGACCTATCACACATTCAGAAATCTACAGGCCATCAACCCTCATACACTCACAGACTCTCTTCTCTCATCACTGTCCCCTATCTCCACCTTCTTCTGCCCCAATCTGGCTGTGAATTACTATAATGAGACTCTCAAAAGTACCCTGGACCAAGTAGCGCCCCTCACCCTCAGAGCCTCCAAACACAGAGTAAAACAGCCTTGGCTCACATCACAAACTCGATTCCTCCAGCGATGCTCGAGGAGTGCCGAATGCCTATGGAGGAAAACTTTCTCACCAGGAGACTTTATCCATTATAAATTCATGCTAAAAACCTACAACTCTGCCCTTCACCTCGCCAAACAGAGCTACTTCACCACCTGATCTCCTCACTAGCCAACAAATCAAAGAAACTTTTTGACACCTTTCACTCTCTCCTCAGTCCGAAAGTGCAGGCTCCTATCACTGACCTCTGTGCTGATGATCTGGCCTCTTACTTCACAGAGAAAATAGAAAACATCCGTCAGGAAATCAGCTCCCAACCTTCAAGTGTTTCTATTCCCATCTGTCCCCACATCCCCTCTGGCTCACTCTCCATTTTTGACCCAGCTACAGAAGAAGAAGTCTCCAGGCTCCTCTCGTCCTCACATCCCACTACATGCACCTCTGATCCCATTCCCTCACACCTACTCCAGACCCTCTCTCCAGTGGTCACCACTCACTTAACCACAATCTTCAATCTCTCCCTCTCCACTGGCATCTTCTCCTCCTTCAAACACTCTATTATTACACCACTACTAAAGAAAACATCCCTTGACCCATCCTGCACAAACAACTACAGACCTATCTCCAACCTCCCCTTCATCTCAAAACTCCTGGAGCGCCTGGTCTACACCCGTCTCACCCATTACCTCGCCACTCACTCTCTTTTATATCCATTGCAGTCTGGCTTCCGCCCCTTACACTCTACAGAAACTGCCCTCATCAAAGTGACCAATGACCTTCTGTCAGCAAAACGTAATGGGGACCACTCTCTGCTTATCCTTCTTGACCTCTCTGCGGCTTTTGACACTGTTGACCACCATATCCTACTCTCTATGCTGCACTCCATTGGCATCAAGGACACGGCTCTCTCCTGATTCTCTTCCTATCTTTCTGACCGCTCTTTCAGTGTATCATTCTCTGGTTCCACTTCCTCCCCTCTTCCTCTCCCAATTGGGGTCCCTCAGGGCTCAGTCCTTGGCCCTCTCCTCTTCTCTCTCTACACAGCCCCGATTGGACAGACCTAGTGATGGGCGAATCCTAAATTACTCGGAATCGCTTGACTCTAGCGAGTCCGAGCACAGGACTCGCTACTCATTGCGAGTCTAGCGAGTCCAATGTTAATGAATGGGGAAGCGAGTAATAGCGAGTAGTGTGAGATTTACAAATCGCAGATGTGTCTCGGAAGCTTCAGCCTGAAGCAATCCTAGTTTTGTCATTTATTTGCATTGGACTCGTTTACTTTGCAACTGTAATCGCTGGGAAACTCGCACAGACAAGAGTCCTGTCTTCTCTGTGTGCTGGCTGCCAGCTCCAGGGTCCTAGAGCCCGCCTGCTACCTAATGTAGCAGAGCTGAGATTGTTCTCAGTCTGCTCATTCCCTGTGTACAGACATGAATGTCTGTGCACACAGATGATGTAGCAGAGCTGAGATTGTTCTCAGTCTGCTCATTCCCTGTGCATAGATATCTATATCTATGCACAGGGGATGTAGCAGAGAGGACATCGCGTTTTGGACTGCGTCAGACGGAAGAGGATTTTTTTAATTAAAGATGGAGTCCCTAATGGCTTTTTTTTGTATTTCTAATATAAAATTTTCTTTGTGTTGTGTTTTTTTTAAAACAATTTAATAGAAATTCATGGCGGTCATGTCTAATATTGGCGTGACCGCCATAAATTTCGGGCTTAGGGCCAGCTGATAATACAAAGCTGGCCCTAACCTCTTTATTACCCAGCGTGCCACCGCTACCAGGGCCGCTGGAAGAGCGGGGTTCAGCGCCAGAGGATGGCGCTTCAATGAACGCACCATCTTCTGGGGCGGCTGCGGGCTGCAATTTGCAGCGGGGGGTGCCCAGAAAGCTTGGGCATCCCTGCGCTGCGGATTCCAGCCCCCAGCTGCTTAGCTGTACCTGGCTAGACATAGAAATTGCGCGGAGCCCCACGCATTTTTTTTAAATTATTTCATGAAATTCTGAGATTCTGACTCTGACTCTGAGACTCTGAAATTCATGAAATAATAAAAAAAAAATGCGTGGGGCTCCGCGCAATTTCTATGTCTAGCCAGGTACAGCTAAGCAGCTGGGGGCTGGAATCCGCAGCGCAGGGATGCCCAAGCTTTTTGGGCACCCCCCGCTGCAAATTGCAGCCCGCAGCCGCCCCAGAGATGGCGCGTTCATTGAAGCGCCATCCTCTGGCGCTGAACCCCGCTCTTCCAGCGGCCCTGGTGGCGGTAGCACGCTGGGTAATAAAGGGGTTAATACCAGCTTTGTTATACAAGCTGGTATTAAGCCCGAGATTCTTAATGTCAGGCCACGTTTGACCCAGCCACTAAGAATCTTCAATAAAGGGTTAAAAAAACACAACACAGAGAAAAATTTTTATTTGAAATAAAAAAAAAAGGGACTCCATCTTTAATTAAAAAAATCCTCTTCCGTCCGACGCTAGTCCAAAACGCGATGTCCTCTCTGCTACATCCCCTGTGCATAGATAGATGTCTATGCACAGGGAATGAGCAGACTGAGAACAATCTCAGCACTGCTACATCATGTCTGTGAGCAGGCGGGCTCTAGGACCCTGGAGCTGCACAGAGCAGACAGCTGGACTCGGCTCGCAATGTAACAGCAGTTACTTTGCGAGTTTCCCTGCTATCACTGGCACAGTAGCCGAGTCTAATGCAAACAATGGCAATCCTAGTTTTGTCAGCGTTTCTGACAAAACTAGGATTGATATTGATTTGCATTGGATTCGTGCGAGTAATCACTGGGAAACTCGCAGAGTACCGAGTCCTGCGAGTCCCTTACTACTCGCCGAGTAACGAGTCCTAGCGAGTAGATTCGCCCATCCCTAGACAGACCATCAGCAGATTTGGCTTTCAATACCATCTCTATGCTGATGACACACAATTATACACTTCAGCCCCTGACCTTACTCCCGCTCTAATAAAGAACACCGCAGTCTCCAATATCATGTCCGCTCTCTATCTGAAACTCAAGCTTTCCAAAACTGAACTTGTCCTGCTCCCATCCTCTGCCAACCTCCCTAAATCTGACATCTCTCTCTCGGTGTGCGGCACCACGATAACGCCTAGTCAGCAGGCTCGCTGTCTCAGTGTTTTGATTGACACTGATCTCTCTTTCACCCCATATATACAATCTCTCACCCGCTCCTGTCGCTTGCACCTGAAAAATATCTCTAGAATCCGCCCCTTTCTCACCATGGAAACAACTAAAACCCTCACCGTGGCCCTGATTCATTCCCGCCTTGACTTTTGTAATTCTTTATTAGTTGGCCTCCCCCACAGTAAGCTATCCCCTCTCCAGTCTATCCTCAATGCAGCAGCCAGGATCACCTCTCTAGCAAACCGTTACTCAGATGTTTCTGCTCTGTGCCAGTCACTACATTGGCTACCCGTACACTATAGAATCCAATTCAAATTGCTTGTTGTTACCCACAAAGCTATTCATGGTGCGGCACCTCCTTACCTCTCCACCCTCATCTCTGTCTACCACCCCACCCGTCCCCTTCGTTCTGAACGTGACCTCAGACTAACATCAGCATTAATCCGAACCTCCCATTCCCGACTCCAAGACTTCTCTCGAGCTGCACCAAACCTCTGGAATGCTCTACCCCAAGAAATTAGGACCATCCACAACTTGCATAGCTTCAGACGCTCCCTAAAAACACACCTCTTCAGGGCGGCCTATCCTTCTCCCTAACAGTAGTCACCTAAACATAAGATATTCATTGTTATAAGCCCTGTTCTTTGTGTTCCCATCCCGTCTTAGATTGTAAGCTCCTTCGAGCAGGGTCACCTTCATTTTTGCCTTTTTATTGTATTTCCTGAGTTGATTCTATGTTTATTTTATGTAACTACTGTTCTGCATTACCTTTCCGTACAGTATATTTTTCTTATATGTACCATTGTACTGTAAAGCGCTGCGGAATATGTTGGCGCTATACAAATAAAGTTTTATTATTATTATTATTATTATTATTATTATATCACTTTATTAAAAAATAATGATCAATAAAATTCATATCATTATTAAAACCATAGTACCATAATATATGTACTTTGTGCAATTATTTTTCTAAAATTAGCAAAGTTGCTATTAAGGTGTTTCTTCTTAATATTCTTAGACACCGATGTTTTATGGGTCAAATTTCTTCATTCTACATGATGGATCCTAAAAAGATACATTCAATTACTATTTGCGTTCATCTCAGGTCCTATATGAAAGAAAAAAAAATCCTTATTCATCCCTTACCATAATAAAGGGGTTTCTTTCGCTACTGCTACTGTTATCTGGATTCACCTTCTTATAATTCTTTAATATTTAAGAATGCTCTTGTTGTGCGGTCTTTGTATCCTTATAAAATCTGAAAATTTATACATATGATTCACTATAAACCACCTTTAATTAATTTGTCATTTTGATACTTTATTATAAATCATTACCCTACCCCATATACTCCATGATGTGGATACCTTTTGCGACCCTCTCTCTTTATAATGGTTTATTTTACCTATAACAACATCAATTGAAATTACATTAATATGTGACACCTTAAATGTGCTGAAATAATGCTTTAATTATAAAAGCTTCATTACTTACCGTATATACTCGTGTATAAGCCGACCCGTGTATAAGCCGACCCCCCTACTTTTGCCCCCAAAACCTGGGAAAATCTATTGACTCGTGTATAAGCCGAGGGTGGACCCTAGCACAAGTATACAGCCCCCAGCAGTGTGGTATACACCAGTCCCAGAGGTAGATACAGCAGCCCCAGTGGTAGTATACACGCAGCCCCAGTAGTATATACAGCCCCAGTGGTAGTATATACAGCCCCAGTGGTAGTATACAGGACCCCAGAGGTATATACAGCCCCAGTGGTAGTATATACAGCCCCAGTGGTAGTATATACAGCCCCAGTGGTAGTATACAGGGCCCCAGAGGTATATAGCAGCCCAGTGGTAATATACAGGGCCCCAGAGGTATATAGCAGCCCCAGTGGTAGTATACAGGGCCCCAGAGGTATATAGCAGCCCCAGTGGTAGCATACAGGGCCCCAGAGGTATATACAGCCCCGGTGGTAGTATATACAGCCCCAGTGGTAGTATATACAGCCCCAGTGTTAGTATACAGGGCCCCAGAGGTATATAGCAGCCCCAGTGGTAGTATACAGGGCCCCAGAGGTATATAGCAGCCCCAGTGGTAGTATATACAGCCCCAGTGTTAGTATACAGGGCCCCAGAGGTATATAGCAGCCCCAGTGGTAGTATACAGGGCCCCAGAGGTATATAGCAGCCCCAGTGGTAGTATACAGGGCCCCAGAGGTATATAGCAGCCCCAGTGGTAGTATACAGGGCCCCAGAGGTATATACAGCCCCAGTGGTAGTATATACAGCCCCAGTGGTAGTATATACAGCCCCAGTGTTAGTATACAGGGCCCCAGAGGTATATAGCAGCCCCAGTGGTAGTGTACAGGGCCCCAGAGGTATATAGCAGCCCCAGTGGTAGTATATACAGCCCCAGTGTTAGTATACAGGGCCCCAGAGGTATATAGCAGCCCCAGTGGTAGTATACAGGGCCCCAGAGGTATATAGCAGCCCCAGTGGTAGTATATACAGCCCCAGAGGTATATAGCAGCCCCAGTGGTAGTATACAGGGCCCCAGAGGTATATACAGCCCCAGTGGTAGTATATACAGCCCCAGTGTTAGTATACAGGGCCCCAGAGGTATATAGCAGCCCCAGTGGTAGTATACAGGGCCACAGAGGTATATAGCAGCCCCAGTGGTAGTATACAGGGCCCCAGAGGTATATAGCAGCCCCAGTGGTAGTATACAGGGCCCCAGAGGTATATAGCAGCCCCAGTGGTAGTATACAGGGACTCAGAGGTATATACAGCACCAGTGGTAGTATATACAGCCCCAGTGTTAGTATACAGGGCCCCAGAGGTATATAGCAGCCCCAGCGGTAGTATACAGGCAGCCCCAGTAATGCAGGCCCCCCCCAGCGTCTCTCCGGTCACCTGTAAAGCAAGCTATACTTATCAGTGTCCCGCTCGCACCCGCCGCTGCCGACATCCGCGATCCTCCATCTTCATGCGACTCCTCTTCCTGTTTCCTGTGCGCGTCGCCGGGAATGACGTCATTGCCGGCGACGCGCACAGAAACAGGAAGAGGAGTCGCATGAAGATGGAGGATCGCGGATGTCGGCAGCGGCGGGTGCCAGCGGGACACTGATAAGTATAGCTTGCTTTACAGGTGACCGGAGAGACGCTGGGGGGGCCCTGCATTACTGGGGATGCGGGGGCTGCTGTATACCGATGTATACATCGGTATGTACCGATGTATACATCGGTATACAGCACTGACTCGCGTATAAGCCGAGGGGGGTACTTTTCAGCCCAATTTTTGGGCTGAAAAACTCGGCTTATACGCGAGTATATACGGTACTATGTGCTATTTTTTGATAAAGTTATCCTGTGATCTGTCAATTATTTCCTTGATATTACTCACTATATCATTAAACTATACCATTTAATGTGCACTTCCTTCCTTATCTCTACCACCTTATCTACTCAATCATGAACCTAACAATCATTCCTTCTAATGCCACACTTTTACCCTAAACATTTCTTTGCACTAGGATCACTTTCAGTACACTCTCCCCCCTCGCAATGAATCAAAAGCTTGGTTTATGTTGCTATCTTTTAGCTCCGGTTTCCTCTGGCCTGCTGCACGCTACTGTCCTCCTCTACGCTGCCTCAGCGTCTTCTCTTTGCAAGTGCGGTGTCTCTGCAACTGACAAGGATTTCCTCTTCCTGATGACGTTGCCACCTATGTCAGTATGACATCAATGTGTGGGTGGGGTGAGGCAGCGTCTCAGCGGCTATGTCGGGACCGTAATAGCTTCAAGTTCTATAGTGTTTAGTCTGCTGTACCGCTAATGCATTTCTAGGACTTATGCGGTCCCCTTCCTCAGATTCGCTCTGATTTTATAAGGATACAAAGACCACACAACAAGAGTATACTTAAATATTAAAGCATTATAAGAAGGTGAATCCAGATAACAGTAGCAGTAGCGAAAGAAATCCCTATATTATGGTAAGGGACGAATAAGCATTTATTTTTTTATTTTTTTTATATAGGACCTGAGATGAACGCAAATAGTAATTGAATGTATCTTTTTAGGATCCTTCATGTAGAATGAAGAAATTTGACCCATAAAAGATCGGTGTCTAAGAATATTTTTTTTTTTTTTGTAAATCTGTGTTTATTAAATTTTCATAAACAAGACATAAAGAAACAAACAGTACAACCGTTCTGGAACGGTAAACTCAAAGAAATGATGGTCTAATTATTCATTCTACAAAAGATTACACATATATACCAATCAAAGGTCTCCATCGAGGCCAAGACCAATATGTAGTTCACAGAGTACCTCTAAAATCTGGTACCCAAGCAAAAAAGCAAGAAAGAAAAATTGAATATCATTCCATAACAATGTTTACAGTATAAAAGCAAAAGGAGCCTGTGTAAAACCACAGGGCACCCTCCTTATTCCTTTTCATAGACCACCCGGTTTAAGAGGAGAAGACCAAAAGAGTTGAGAGAATAAGAAGAAGCATAAGGAAGGAGAAAGTCAAAGAGAGAAAAGAGACGAGAAACAGAAGAGGAGGAGGGGGTAAGTGAAAACACCCGGGGGGTGGGGGGGTCCAAGAGGCAGTGCGGGCGCCGGCCCCACCACTAGGAGAAAATCGCCAGGCTTCAGAAGAGGTAACCGATGGGCGCCCTCTGATGCCAAGAATCGCGGGCATTACCCATCAAACCAATAGACGACACTTCCAACTGTATCCTTCATCCCGGAGGACAGGGGCCTAAGAAAACAGGTCCCTGAAATTGGGTAGGTCCCTTAATAGGATCCAATCCGTCCACGTTGCGGTAAATGAGTTTTGAGTACCCGCATACTCAGCTGAGAGTTCTTCCATTCGACAAAGGTGTTCCATCTCAGTGTACCATTCTAGAATAGAGGGCTGGGTCGACTCTTTCCAATGGCGTGGAATAACGTTCCTGGCTGCGGCGAAGCAAAAGCGCAGGATATCTTTTTTAAGATTTTTAAGAGACCCAGGGATCAAGGAGAGCAGCGCCATTTCGGGGCCGCTCGTCAACCGTTTGCCGGTGACTAAGCCATAATTCCTCACTACCTTGTCCCAGAACTCTCTGATCGGGGGACAATCCCACCAAATGTGCAGTAAAGTGCCTATATCAGACCCACACCTCCAACACTGGTCAGAAACCACTGGATAAATTTTATGCAGTTTGTCTGGCGTATGATACCATCTCACAATCAATTTGTAGCATTTTTCTCGAGATTCCCCATTGCTGGACAGTTTGTGGGACAGTAGGAAGCACCTCCCCCACTCTTCCTCAGATAATTCTCTACCCAATTCACGTTCCCACATAGACTGAAAGTGAAATTTGGTACCCGTGTCTTCTTCTACCAGAGTTTTGTACAGAGCGGAAATTTTACCCGGGGGAGCATGTTCACCTACGAAGAGTTTCTCCATAGGGGAGAGGGAGGATCTATGTAATCCGGATGGGCTCAAGGAGGCCAAAAATGACTGGAGTTGAAGAAACTCCCACCATTTTAACTTCACGTTACACGACTGGCCTTGAAGTTCTGAGAATGAGGGGGTCCTACCATTACTTATTATTTGGTAAAGTCGGGTGTCCATCTCAGCTGTCCAGATAAGTAGGGATTGGTTGTAAACCCCTGGGGGAAATGACGGATTATGAAACAGCGGAGTCAAGGGACTAGAGTCTCGACGTGCAATGGATAGACCACGTGAAGTCCACCAGGCCCCCAAGCACTCTTTTGTAAGAGTGGAGAGACCCTCCAGGCCCCGAACCGCCCGCTGTGAAATCCAGGGTAAATACCGCAATGGGGAGTTCACTCCCTCCTGCTCCACCTGGATCCATTTTTTAGTGTTACTATGATAACACCAGTCCAATAATCTGACCAGTAGGGCGGCTCGACAGTATTTACTAAAGTCTGGGAGGCCCGCCCCCCCCCTCGTGCGGGAGGCAGATAAGATTTTTAAGCTGATCCTCGGTTTGGTTTTCCTCCAAATAAATTCCGATACAAGAGAGTTTAAATTCTTAAAAAAGGATCTCTTAGGCCAGATTGGAACCGCTTGGAAGATATATAATAGACGGGGTAAGATGTCCATCTTAATTACTTGTATCCTTCCAAACCAGGATAAACACAACGGGCGGTATCTGGCCAAGAGAGCCCGTACTCCCTCGTAAACCACCTTGTGGTTCAACTCAAATAGTCTCTTTAAGTCGGAAGGGAGATTCACCCCTAAATAAGTAATCTGGTCATTACTCCATCTGAAGGGGAAATTATCTTTCAAGGAGGATACCACAGTGACAGGAATACTTATGTTCAATGCCTCGGTCTTGGTATAGTTAACTTTAAAGTTACTTAGTGCCCCAAACGCCTCGAACTCCAACAATATAGCCGGGAAGGAAATCCGTGGGTTAGTCACATAAAGAAGGATATCATCTGCAAACATGGCTATCCTATGTGGCTCCCCACCCACCACAAATCCCGGAATACTATCGTTTTTCCGTATAGCATTAGCCAGGTGTTCAATGACTAGTACATAAATTAGTGGCGACAGAGGACAACCCTGCCGAGTCCCGTTACGGATTTTAAATGGGTCGGAGAGTACCCCATTGACACGGACCCTAGCGGAAGGATCGGAATAAAGGGCCATGATCTTGTTTAGGTACTTTGGACCCAGACCAATATGTTCCAGGGCTTCCCTTATAAAAGTCCAGTGGACTCGGTCAAAGGCCTTTTCTGCGTCAACTGACAGCAAACATAGAGGGGACTTCCATACCATCGCCTTTTCTACAATGAGCAAGGATCTGATGATATTGTCCCTCGCCTCTCGGCCCCTGACAAAGCCCACCTGGTCCAGATTGATAATACTAGGTAAAACCCTGGACAAACGGTCCGCCAAAATTTTTGCGAATAATTTGACATCTACGTTAAGTACAGAAATAGGTCTATAATTTGCAGCATTAGACGAGTCCTTGTTGGGTTTAGGTATGACACAGATATGGGCTTCTAGGGATTGCGGGGCAAAACTCTCACCCGAAGCCACAGAGTTGAAAGTCCGAAGCATCTGAGGCACCAGGTTAGACCGAAGCGTTTTATAAAAAATGGGGGTGAACCCATCGGGTCCTGAACTCTCCGACCCAACCGTATTCTTAATAGCCTCCTCAAGTTCCTGGACCGTGATATCCTCTTCCAAACTGTCTATATCTGATGCATTTAAGGCCGCTATTCGCGTCTTCGCGATATAATCCCGGGTTTTCGCTTTCAGGTTTATCGGGTCCATGTCAGCATATTTACCTTTTATGTTGTAAAGATTTTCATAGTAACCTTTAAACACCCCCAAGATGTCTAAATTGTTATACACCTTCTGACCGTTAGCAGTTTTAATAAACGGGACATACGTGGGACCGGCTCTGGGATGGAGGAGACGCGCCAACGGTCTTCCACAAGTGTTGGCTCTTTTATAGAAGAACGCCGACATATGTTCCTTGGCCCTCGCATATTTCCGGTCTAAGAGGGTTTTGAGTTCCTGTCGTTTTAGCGTCAATTCAACATGAATCGGATCTAGAGATGGGGTTGTGGCAGACTTTTTGTGTATACTTTCCAACCGTTGGATCTGAGACAATAGATTAGATACGAGTTCATTATTATTCTTTTTCAGGCGCGCGCCATGTTTTATTAGGGTGCCTCGTAGAATACATTTCAATGCCTCCCATTTCATGGGCTGGGGAGTGGGGTCGTGTTCGTGAATTGAATCAAACGAGGACAGATTGTCACGTAACTCTGCCAGACAAATCTCATCTGTAAGTAAATTGCTGTTAAGTTTCCATGACCAAGGTCTCTTGAAGAGACCCGGGATCTGGACCGTGAGGTAAATGGGGCTATGGTCGGATAAAACTATGTTTCCAATGGAAGCCTCCGGATTCCAGGATAACACTTCATGGCTCACCAAGAAGAGGTCTATCCTACTGTAGGATCGGTGGACAGGGGAGAAAAAGGTATAGTCTTTGCCTTGTGGATTCAAAATACGCCAAACATCGACCAGCTGGAGGGTGTGTAAATATTTCTTTAAGGAATACAATTTCTTTAGCGGGACTGACCCCCTCCCAGTTGAGGAATCGATCCTGGGATCAAAAGTGAAATTAAAATCTCCCCCAATAATTATCTTTCCTTCAGCGAACTGAGCTAATCCTTGGAGGATAGCTCTGCATACTCTCGGTTGTTCCCTGTTGGGTAGATACCAATTAACCAGTGTAACCACCGATTCCTCTAATTTCAATTTCAGGAAGATGTAACGACCCCCCTTGTCACAAATGGAGTCTAATACGGTATGCGCCAGCCCCCTATGAATGGCCACAGATACACCCTTTGACCTGGATTCCAGGTTGGAGCTGTGCGTCCAGGAAGAATAGTATCTATCGTGGATGTCGGGGATGTGGTCAGTCTTAAAGTGCGTCTCTTGGAGAAAAAACAATTTGAACTTTTTGTTTATGCATGTCGGTCAGGATGTGGGATCGCTTTTGCGGTGTATTGAAGCCCCGCACATTTAAAGAACCGATTTTCAGGGACGCCATTGCGGGCGAAAAATTGGTCGGACTGGCTGCCGCAGGCTCCCCAACCCCCAGGAATATGAATAGGGGGGGGGGAGAAGAAGAACAGTAGGAAAGTGAGGAAGAAAGGGCGTTAGGTAAAGAGGGAACAGAGAAGGAGAGGAACCGAGTGGTCCAGAAGTTAGGTGGGGTAGTTTGTTTTCAAAAGACCACCTCTACAGCAGAAGGTGGAAACCCCAATGGAGCGTGTCCTTTTCAACAGGAGCAAGAAGAATGGGAAAAACCACGTATATATAAAAGTTAACGAACTAGGTTCAAACTATCAAAATTTTAAAGGGAGAGCTCTCCCCCACCAAAACCCAACATAAGTTATTAGAAATCACAAATTATAACCGCTGCAACCGCACATAGTCATAAAATTACATGGCTTGACACAAACCTGTAGGGGAAAAATAAAGGCAAAGAGGGAAGTGGAAGGCAGGAATGGGGAGGAAGGGAGGGAGGGGGAACGGGAATGTAGACGGGGGAAGGGGAGGGGGGGTATACGGGAGGGGGGGGAAAGGAAAGACCAAGCATGAAATAAATCAATCATTTAGTGAGCTATACTATAGACAACATGACCGGAGAGGGACCCAAGCCTTGGGGTCAAGGCTATGCAAACCATACTAGTTTTAAAAGGGAAGAGAAGATTTAATTATTTGTAAACAGTCACCCATCTTCCCCCATGTCAGGGTTCCTCCTTCTTCGGCCTCTCCAGCCGCCAGCTCTCTTGCCACGCCTCCCTTGGACCCTTCGTTCTCTTGGTGCCGTCTGAAAAATGTTGAACCCACGAACACCCGGCCAGTCTGGAAAATATATGGAGACACCGGGAATCCCTAAATCCGAGAGGAACTTCTGGTACTCCCTTGGATGCGACATATAGAACCATTGACCCTCCCGCCGCACTTGAAGGCGGAATGGGTATCCCCATGAGTAAGTCAGTTCTTGTTCCCTGAGGATATCCAAGATCGGTCTCAGAGCCCTCCTCTTCTGGAGGGTCCTCCGCGACAGATCCGCCAATAGTTGTATCTGTTCCCCTTGGTATGATAAATCGTCAAGTCGTCTGGAGTGAGACAGTATTTCATCCTTAATCTGATATCTATGAAACCGACAAATGACATCTCTAGGCCTATCTCCGTCCGCTGGGGGGGGGCCCAGTGATCTATGGGCTCTGTCAAATTCTATTGGCGATTCGGAAGGCACGTTCCGTATTTTATTAAAGAGGTGTTGTAGGGTGATGTTCAACTCTTTAGCTGGCACTGTTTCAGGTAGACCCCGGACCCTAATATTTTGGCGTCTCTCCCTGTTTTCTAGGTCTTCCAGCGAGTCTAAGAATGCCTCAAAGTCTCTGGACTGATCAGTTAGTTGGTTTTCCAAATATGACACCCGCCGTGAGAGGCCCTCCACGGCCACGTCAGTGTTGGAGACAGTATTAGATAGATTCGCCACCTCTCCCCTTAGCCTCTCCGCCTCTGCACTAAAAGATGCTTCCAGTTTATTTACAAAATTTTCAAGGTCTTCCTTAGAGGGAACGTTACGAATTCGTGCTCGCATATCCTCCCAGATCGCCATGTTAGAGTCTTGTGGCATTGGGGTCTGGCTTCTACCCTGTAACGCAGAGGCTGGGAGAACTACAGATCCCAAGGGTGTGACAGGGTTGGGGAAATAATAGGTAGCTTGTCTGGAATCCGCTCCCTTTAGATTGTAGGAGTAAGGAAGCAGTGGTGGTCCCTCGGCTATGGGGTTGGACCGGGGTAGAACACTGGCATCGGAGGCAGGCTGGTTCTGAGGATGGGGGAACATCAGCACTGATGACCCCATCTGTGGACCCTGATTCTGGTCTCCTATTGGATTCTCCAGGACTGGAGAGATCCTGGCCCCTGTTGCTGCATCCTGACTGAGGGGCTGAGAGAGAAAAGCACACAGTTCACTTTGGTAATAAATCCCTGATGCCTGTCTAGGGGTCAGTACTCCTCCCCCCTCCATTAATAGATTCACACCTTGGCACGGATCCACTCCGTCCTCCCTCTGTACTTGTAGGCTTTGCTGCATTCCTCCAGGCTGAGTCATCAGGGCGGGAGGGGCTCCTCTGCTGTCGGGCTCCTTGCTATGATCACCCCCCTCCATTGAAAGCTGTCCTCCCTGGCTCAAATCACCTCCGTCCACTCTCTGTACCTGTGGGCTTTGATTACTTCCACCAGGCTGAGTTTGCAGGGCGAGAGGGGCTCCTCTGCTGACAGGCTCCTCACTGTGCACTCTCCTTCTAGTCTCGGTGTGCTCCTCCTGTCCCTGCAGGCAGGCGGCCGCCATCTTAGGAAGCACGGCAGTTTGCTGTGGCCTGCCCGTGCTGCGGAGAAACCTTGTAATCCTGCTCTCCTGTGGCACCGGAGTTCGGGAATCTTGCGGTGGGCGCTTCCCCTGTCGTTTAGCCGACATGGGGTAAATCAGTGCGGCTTGTGCGGCGGCTCAGACCGGGTTTCTTCAGGTCGGGGAGAGGAGCTCAGCCTTCAGCAGCCTTTCTCCTCCATGACCAGGACACGCCCCCGTGTGTCTAAGAATATTAAGAAGAAACACCTTAATAGCAACTTTGCTAATTTTAGAAAAATAATTGCACAAAGTACATATATTATGGTATTATGGTTTTAATAATGATATGAATTTTATTGATCATTAATTTTTAATAAAGTCATATATGGTGAAAACAAAAATTAGTGCATTATTGAATTAGCAAGCCATTGTATAGAGGTTGTATTGCTCTGGGCCCTTATAAATATATGACAAAAGATCCCATTGTAATTAATTTATTGCTCACAGGTGAATGTGTGTTTTTTATCTTGTATATAGTGTGTGCTTTTTTATGTTTAATGTGCTAAGGACTAAGGGGTCTCATCCCCGAAACACATATAGTGTTATGCCCCTCAAGGGCACCTTAGTGATGCTTTTATAATCTTCAAATAAAGGATTAAAAGCACCAAGGGTGTCACCGGAATTTCGTCATTTTTGATTGTCTTGGATGGAGTCAACCATCATACTGGTAGCTTGGGAGCTCATTGAGCATTAGGGGTGGAGCGGCAACTCCCATTCCCCTTTCCTTTTGCACCTACAGTGCATGGTGCATTAGTCTCCCACTGCTCACGAATCTTGACATGTTCCTATAAGCGGTCAAAAGTTTGGCTAATATGAGCTCCATGTTGGCATACTTGTCCTTATGCAATGCAGCACGGTCCAAGAAGCTCGATTCATTGTTTGCAGGAGGATCGATCCTGGATGCATGCACGCCGGAGATGAACAATGCCTTTAAACATCCTGGAAAAAACTCTCCTTCAATATTTCTGTGTGTGGTGGGATTATGCTACTCTGAACAAATATGCATCACGCAAAATGATCCCTAGAGGACTTAGGATCAAGAAGATGGCCAAGACGCAATATAATGAAGAGTTTTCCAGAAAGTGGAATGGATTATCAGAGTGTTCACTAAAATGAATAGTCCTAATGTTTGCGGAAGAAAAGGTGTAATTAAATCACTTGGAGGAGAGTATAATTAAGTATAATTAGGCTTTCTGTAGACTGCCGGGGTGCCGCCAGAAAAATGCTTGCGTTTCTCATAGATTAACTTTGGGCTTGGTGCTCGGGTCGAGCACCCGAGCATTTCGATATGCTCGACCCGAGTATCAAGCACCCGAGCATTTTAGTGTTGCCCATCATTAATCACAGCTTTTAAAGGGTTAAACTTACAGGAGTGTTGCCTCACTGCTTCTGGCAGAGAGTGGTTGGTATCAGCTATTACATCAACTGGAAACCCAGTAGCAATCATGCGGGCAAAGCTGCGGTGCCTGCAAAATCATCATGATGTACTGGATACATCATTTGTTGTGAAGGCATGGGTTTTCATGATGTACCCAGTACATCCAATGTAGCAAATAGGTTAAAGGCATGTGTCGGGTCCTAAATTTGACCCGAGCCTCATTTGAAGACACTGCTGATTGAGCAGTTTGGCAATCCACCCACAATAAGGCTAAGGTCACATCTCCGGTTTTTTTTTTAAATCCTGATCCGGTGTTGAGCTTTCAAAAAGCTCAAAACCGGACCAGGAAACGCTCCTCATAGGAGCCTATGGTAAACACCGGATTCACAAGCAATCCGGTGTCCGTCTCCGGCTCTGCAGCCTGCGTTAAAAATCATGCAGGCTGCAGTTTTCGGAGCGGTTCTATCCTCCGCACTGCAGTAACCGGATTGCTCAGGATGTGTAATCCTGAGCAATGCGGCTACTGCATAGTTTGCGCATCCCGGCTGTTGCCGGGATGAGCAAACTGTTCTATCAATTGTAAAGAGTTAAATTTAAAAAATAAAAGAATGCTTGAGGTCTCTAGGGGGGGCTTAGTCCCCCTAGAGACCGGACGCCCACTCCGGTGGGCTTCACCTACAATGCCCCCATGCCACGGGCTCCTCCGAGCTCCGTGCATGTCCCCCAAACTCCCCCCCCCCAGGCGGCCGAGTCATGAAAGGGGTGGGGCTATCGGTATGACGCAAACCTAGCCCCGCCCCTTTCATGACGCGGCCGCCCGGAAAACACAGGATGAAGGCTACAGGGGGCGGGCATCATGATTTTGTGGGCGGAGGAAGCAGCACACGAAACCCGCCCATGGAGTGATAATGAAACTACATAGAAGAACACGTAACTATGAGCCTAATTATGTACTGTAATACTTAGTTTATGCCACAATTAGGGAGACTTATAAAAGAGGGGTGCAGGGACCCCTCTATAGAGATACGGGGGGGGGAGTTTGGGGGACATGTATGGAGCTCGGAGGAGCCCGTGGCATGGGAGCATTGTAGGCGAAGCCCACCTGAGTGGGCGTCCGGTCTCTAGGGGGACTAAGCCCCCCCTAGAGACCTCAAGCATTCTTTTATTTATTAAATTTCAATCTTTACAATAGATAGAACAGTTTGCTCATCTCGGCAACAGCCGGGATGTGCAAACTATGCAGTAGCCGCATTGCTCAGGATTACACATCCTGAGCAATCCGGTTACTGCAGAGCGGTATTCTGCACACATTTTTGAAAAAAAAATGTGTGTGACCGGTATTGTGTTCACCGCATCCGGATCTGGATGCGATGAACGCAATTCAAGTTTTAAGTGTGACCTAGCCTAAGCCAGCCATGAGAAATCCTCTTCTGGGTGCAGGATGGCGAGGATTTGTAATTTTTTTCTATTTTACAACCACATTATGGCTGAAAATGTAAAGCACCAGAATTCCTACCCTGAAAATTTCACTCATATCTAATCAGAGAAAAGAAGCACAGTGGGCGTAAGATTTCTGTAAATCCCATGCACTGTGCTTGTTATGTACAACACAGTGTTATGGATGAAGTGATGTCCATAACGCTGCAAACACTCATCATCTGAATGCAGCTTTATAGGTTTGTAATTTCGCCACATAATTTTTTAATACCTTGAAATTTTGTTTGAGCTAAGTCTTTTATAAAGATCTATAAACACCCTGCACATCCATAGGGATAATTGTATCAATTACAAGGCTTGTCTGGGATGAAATTTAAAATTTGTAGTTTGTCTATGTGACTACAGAATGAGTGGAGTGAAGACTGCAATTAAGTGCGGGGAGCAGATAAGTGAATAAATATAACATCATAGTCTGTTATTACTGTGCAATTATTATTTTTTTTTGTTTGAGACATTTTCTGTTTCTTCATTTGCATTACAGTTAAAGTTTTGGGTTAAGGTGAGAAAAGTTTCTCTGTGTTCTCAGTGTAAATTAGATAATTACTGCTCATGCAGCTTTTTAGCTTATTGTACTTCAATACCATCTTTCATCATGATTGACAATGCCAACAGCAGTTAAAATGCATTGATAACTATTATCCATTCGCCACTCCTCCTTTTTTTCCTTAACCCCTTAAGGACCGAGTCACTTTGCAGCTTAATGACCAGACCATTTTTTGTAATTCTGACCACTCTCCCTTTATGAGGTTATATCTCTGGAACGCTTCATTGGATCCTAGCGATTCTGAGATTGTTTTTTCGTGACATATTGGGCTTCATGTTATTATTAAATTTAGGTCGATAATTTTTGCGATTATTTGTGAAAAAATAAAAAATTTGGCAAAAATTTTGAAAATTTAGCAATTTTCAAATTTTTAATTTTTATTCTGCTAAACCAGAGAGTTATGTGCCACAAAATAGTTAATAAATAACATTTCCCACATGTCTACTTCACATCAGCACAATTTTGGAAGAAAAAAAAAATTTTGGTAGGACGTTATAAGGGTTCAAAATTCATCAGCAATTATTCAGTTTTCCAGCAAAATTTACAAAACCAATTTTTTAGTGACCACATCACATTTGAAGTCCCTTTGAGGGGTGTACATGACAGAAAACACCCAAAAGTGACACCATTCCAAAAACTGCACCCCTCAAGCTACTCAAAACTATATTCAAGAAGATTATTAACCCTTCAGGTGCTTCACAGGAACTAAAATAAAGTTGAAGGAAAAAATGGACATTTTAATTTTTGTAACAAAAATGTTCTTTTAGCCTCAATTTTTTTCATTTTCTCATGGGCAACAGGATAAAATGCATCCTAAAATTTGTTGGGCAATTGCTCCTGAGTACACCGATACCTCATATGTGGTCATAAACCACTGTTTGGGCGCATGGCAGGGCTCGGAAGGGAAGAAACGCAATTTGAATTTTAGAGCCAATTTTCCATTCAAAAAGTGAAATGGCGCTCCTTCACTTCTGAGCCCTGCTGTGTGCCCAAACAGTGGTTTATGACCACATATAAGGTATCGGTGTACTCAGGAGAAATTGCCCAACACATTTTGGGATGTATTTGATCCCTTTGCCCATGTGAAACTGAAAAAATGTAGGCAAAAAGAATTTTTTTGTGAAAAAAAAGTTTTTTATTTTATTTTATGGATTAATTTGTGAAGCATCTGGGGTTCAAAGTGCTCACTATGCATCTACATACCTTCCTTAGGGGTCTAGTTTCCAAAATGGGGTCATTTGTGGGGGAGCTCCAATGTGGAGGCACACGGGGACCCTTCATACGCGACATGGTGTCCGCTAACAATTTGAATGGAAAATTAGCTCAAATTGTTAGCGGACACCATGTCGCGTTTGGAGGCCCCGGTGTGTCTCCACATTGGAGCTCCCCCACAAGTGACCCCATTTTGGAAACTAGACCCCGAAGGAACGTATCTAGATGCATAGTGAGCACTTTGAACCCCATATGCTTCAGAAATTCATCCGTAAAAATGAAAAAGCACTTTTTTTTCCACTAAAAAATATTTTTTCATTATTACGGATCAATTTGTGAAGCATCTGGGGTTCAAAGTGCTCACTATGTACCTGGATATGTTCCTTTGGGGGTCTAGTTTCCAAAATGGGGTCACTTGTGGGGGAGCTCCAATGTGGAGACACACAGGGACCCTCCAAACGCGACATGGTGTCCGCTAACAATTTGAGCTAATTTTCCATTCAAATTGTTAGCGGACACCATGTCGGTTTGGAGGGTCCCCGTGTGTCTCCACATTGGAGCTCCCCCACAAGTGACCCCATTTTGGAAACTACACCCCCAAAGGAACATATCTAGATGCATAGTGAGCACTTTCTACCCCCAGGTGCTTCACAAATTGTTCTGTAAAAATGAAAAAAGAAATTTTTTGTGGAAAAAAAAAAGTGCTTTTTCATTTTTATTGATGAATTTGTGAAGCATCTGGGGGTTCAAAGTGCTCACTATGCATCTAGATATGTTCCTTAGGGGGACTAGTTTCCGAAATGGGGTCACTTGTGGGGGAGCTCCAATGTGGAGACACACTGGGGCCCTCCAAACGCGACATGGTGTCCGCTAACAATTTGAATGGAAAATGAGCTCAAATTGTTAGCGGACACGATGTCGCATTTGGAGGGTCCCTGTGGGTCTCCACATTGGAGCTTCCCCACATGTGACCCCATTTCGGAAACTAGACCCCCAAAGGAACATATCTAGATGCATACTGAGCACTTTGAACCCCCAGGTGCTTCACAAATTGATCCATAATAATGAAAACAGAAATTTTTTGTGGAAAAAAAAGTGCTTTTTCATTTTTACGGATGAATTTCTGAAGCATATGGGGGTTCAAAGTGCTCACTATGCATCGAGATATGTTCCTTCGGGGGTCTAGTTTCCACAATGGGGTCACTTGTGGGGGATCTCCAATGTGGAGGCACACGGGGACCCTCCATACGCGATATGGTGTCCGCTAACAATTTGAGCTCATTTTCCATTCAAATTGTTAGCGGACACCATGTCGCGTTTGGAGGGTCCCTGTGGGTCTCCACATTTCAGCTCCCCCACAAGTGACCCCATTTTGGAAACTAGACCCCCAAAGGAACGTATCTAGATGCATAGTGAGTACTTTGAACCCCCAGGTGCTTTACAAATTGATCCGTAAAAATTAAAAAAGAAACTTTTTGTGGAAAAAAAAGTGCTTTTTCATTTTTATGGATGAATTTGTGAAGCATCTGGGGGTTCAAAGTGCTCACTATGCATCTAGATACGTTCCTTAGGGGGTCTAGTTTCAAAAATGGGGTCACTTGTGGGGGAGCTCCAATGTGGAGACACACCGGGACCCTCCAAACGCGACATGGTGTCCGCTAATAATTTGAATGGAAAATGAGCTCAATTTGTTAGCGGACACCATGTCGCGTTTGGAGGGTCCCCGTGTGTCTCCACATTGGAGCTCCCCGACAAATGACCCCATTTTGGAAACTAGACCCCCAAAGGAACGTATCTTGATGCATAGTGAGCACTTTGAACCCCCAGATGCTTCAGAAATTCATCTGTAAAAATGAAAAAGCACTTTTTTCCACAAATAATTTCTTTTTTCATTATTACGGATCAATTTGTGAACCATTGGGGGTTCAAAGTTCTCACTATGCATCTAGATATAATCGTTTGGGGGTCTAGTTTCCAAAATGGGGTCACTTGTGGGGGAGCTCCAATGTGGAGACACACAGGGGCTCTCCATACGCAACATGGTGTCCACTAACAATTGGAATTGATAGCGGACACCTTGGAGGATATGAAGAGCCCCTATGTGCCTAAACATTGGAGCTCCCCACAAGTGACCCCATTTTGGAAATTAGACCACCCAAGGAACGTATCTAGATGCATAGTGAGCACTTTGAACCCCCAAGTGCTTCACAAATTGATCCGTAAAAATGAAAAAAGAAACTTTTTGTGGAAAAAAAAGTGCTTTTTCATTTTTATGGATGAATTTGTGAAGCATCTGGGGGTTGAAAGTGATCACTATGCATCTAGATACGTTCCTCCGGGGGTCTAGTTTCCAAAATGGGGTCACTTGTGGGGGAGCTCCAATGTTCAGGCACACAGGGAGGGGCTCTCCATACCCGACATGGTTTCCGCTAACAATTGGAGCTAATTTTCTATTGAAATTGTTAGCGGGCACCATGTTGTATATGGAGAACCAGTGTGCCACCAGCACAAGGGCAACTGGTAGAGTTGGGGTACAGCACCGGAAAATGCCGCCTCTAATGAATGCGCTATTTTCTTGGGTGGCTGTGGGTTGAAATTTGCAGCGTGGGGGACCCACAACATTTGAGTCTCTCCACGCTGAGGATTCCAGTCAGCCAGCTACCAAGTTGTACCTGGCTGGCTACAAATACAGCGAAGGCTTTTTTTATTTCTAGAACTAATTCTAGAAAAAAAAAATGATGTGGGGCTCCGCCATATTTTTGGTACAGCCAGGTACAACTTGGCAGCTACAGACTGCCAGCAACCCCCAGCTGTCTTGTTGTACCTGGCTGCAACCAAAAATACAGCGAAGCCCATTTTTTTTATCTCTAGAACTAATTCTAGAAAAAAAAATTACGTAGGGCTCCGCCATATTTTTGGTCCAACCAGGTACAACTTGGCAGCTACAGACTGCCAGCAACCCCCAGCTGCCTCGTTGTACCTGGCTGCAACCAAAAATACAGCGAAGCCCATTTTTTTTTATTTCTAGAACTAATTCTAGAAAAAAAAATGACGTAGGGCTCCGCCATATTTTTGGCCCAGCCAGGTACAATCGTTCTGGGCCCCCCATGCTGCGAATTGCAGCCCGCAGCCACCCCAGAAAATGGCGCATTCATTGAAGCGCCATTTTCTGGCGCTGTACCCATGCTCTTCCAGTTGCCCTGGTGCCGGTGGCAAACTGGGCAATAAAGGGGTTAATGCCAGCTTTTTATTGGCAGCTGGCACTAAGCCCGAGATTCATAATATAGGGCCAATGTTAGACCCGCCATTAGGAATCTCTGGTAAATAGTCAGAAAATACACACATAGAAAAATCTTTTTATTTGAAAAAAGTACACAAACAACATTCGGACTCCATCTTTATTATAAAGATCCGACGTAGTCCACAACGAAGGTCCCACGACGCTCGATCGCCTCCGACGTAGTCCACAACGAAGGTCCCACGACGCTCGACCGCCTCCGACGTAGTCCACAACGAAGGTCCCACGACGCTCGATCGCCTCTGCTCAATCCAGAGACTGCAGCAAGGGATCAAGTGTCCTCTTCCTACAGTCTCAGGGGTCAGAGTTATGGTGCACTGTATGACAATGATCAGTTATACTGTGCACCATGACTATGATCCCAGAGACTATAACAAGAGGACACTTGATCCCTTGTTGCACCCATCCATCCACCTATGCACCCATCATCCACGCACGCACATCCACGTACGCACATCCACGTACGCACATCCACGTACGCACATCCACGTGCTGACATTCACGCATGCACACAACCACGCACGCACATCCACGCATGCACACATCCACGCACACATGCTGACATCCACGCACATCCACACACACATCCACATCCACGCACATCCACGTACGCACACATCCACGTACGCACACATCCACGCACGCACATTCACACACGCACATCCACGTACGCACATCCACGCATGCACATCCACGCACGCACATCCACGTGCTGACATCCACGCCCGCACATCCACGCATGCACACATCCACGCACGCATGCTGACATCCACGCACATCCACACAGACATCCACGTACATCCACGCACATCCACGTACGCACACATCCACGTACGCACACATCCACGCACGCACACATCCACGCACATCCACGTACGCACATCCACGCACGCACATCCACGTACGCACATCCACGTACGCACATCCACATACACACATCCACGTACGCACATCCACGCACGCACATCCAAGCACGCACATCCACGCACGCACACATCCATCCATTCACCCATCCATCCACCCATCCATCTATTCATTCATTCATTCATTCATACTTACCCACCGATGAGAAGGAGGAGCCACACCGGAGACTGCAGGGGACTCGGAGGCCGACGGTGCAGGCGCGTGCAGCCCGGAATAGGTGAGTAGGAGCAGGGGAGTGAGCAGGAGCAGAGGGGTGGGCAGAAGCAGCGGGGTGGGTAGGAGCAGGGGGGAGGGAGCCCTGCAACTTGACCGGCGGGCACATGAGCCCGCCGGTAGAAACACCAGGAGGGCGGGCGGGGAGCGGTATGGGGGGGTGCCGGCCGGACACAGGGGGGAATGGCACAAGGGGGGCTGGACAGCACACAGGGGGGGCTAGACAGGACACAGAGGGGGGCTGGATGGAGCGGAGACAGGACACAGGGGGCCCGGAGTATTAGATAATGGCCGGCGGGTGCAGTGCAGCCCTCCGGCATATAAGTATGTTTGGGGGGAGGAAGGGGGGGCTAGGGGTTAACAGGGGTGCCCACACCTCTGCCCCTGACCCTCAGCTGTCACTGACAGCTTTTAGATTTGAGCTGTCACTGTTCGTTTAGAAGCAGTGACAGTTCAAAGCCATGACGAGTATACTCGTCATGATGCGGGAACATGACAGCTTTTCATGACGTCATTAGTCGTAAAGGGGTTGATAAAGAAATATTTTTACTTAATGTTGATCAATGCGAACAAACCCATAAAGGCTTTTGCTCCAGGTTTTAAAAGATCAAAATTTGGACATATGGGTAAGGGCAGAGACACACTATGCGAGATGCATGCAAGTGTCTTGCATGACTCACCTGGCCTGGCACCTGCTTCTCTGAACGGGATATTGAAGCTGTTTGTGCTTCTATGGAGCTCCACACTCCCATTCAGAGAGCCGCCAGCACAACTCTAGTCCTGAGATACCCTTGAATTAACCCCTCTCCCCACCCAAAAGAATAAGGAAAACCCAAAAGATACTTTACTGAAAATCTGTTGCTGAACTCCAAACAGCAGCAGAGGAATGTCACCAGGTTGGCTGATCTCCATAGCAGTGGCTCACACACATCCACATTCCAGGTAGAATGACGTAAGACTGAGATATCACCAACATCACAAAGCACTCACTGATCTCAGGGAGACCAATGAAGGAAAACACTGCGGGCAGCCGGCTAAAGCGCTCAAACACAGTGAAATCCATGATGCATTGCCCCCTGGAGATTGGAATATGCAAATGGAGTCCGTGGAGCCTCGATTAAGAGTCTCAAACACGGGACTTGCCAGATATCCCTCCAGGGAAGGACCTAGTCCTGTGGCTAGTCCCGTGTTTGAGACTCTTAATTGAGGCTCCACGGACTCGATTTGTATATTGAGATATCACCAACACAGCCTGCAGGAACACATGACTACTTAAGGAGAATTGGGAGTGCACACACAATGAAAAAAGGTGGTAAGTGGAGAAGGAACCGGGCACTGACCTGCTTAGAGTCTCTCGTGTCGTACAGCGGCGTTAGTGAAATCCTGTTGCTCAGCTGAAGGGTTAATCTTGCAAACAAAAAGTGAGGAGAGCAGCGGCACTCAGGAGATCTTATTTACATACCGGCTTTATTGTGCTTTTTGGGGTTACATCTTAGGTGCAGGGCAGGGAGGTGCAGGGGGAGCAACGGTCCGTTTCGCGGACTTCCGCTTCAACAGGCTACCTGCTGGCCCCTATCTCTGACCTCTGTGCTGATGATCTGACTTGTTACTTTACAGAGAAAATATAAAACATCCATCAGAAAATCAGCTCCTAGCCTCCAAGTGCTGCCCTCCCACATCTCCTCTGGCTCACTCTCCACATTTGACCCAGTCACAGAAGAAAAAGTCTTCAGGCTCCTCTCTTCCTCTCGTTCCACTACATGCACCACTGACCCCATTCCCTCAAACCTACTCCAGTCTCTCTCTCTGGTAGTCACCACTCAACTTACCAAAATCTTCAATCTCTCCCTCTCTTCTTGCATCTTCTGATCTTGCCCTTCTCCTTCAAATACTCTATCATTACTCCATTATTAAAGAAAACGTCTCTTGACCCATCCTGCACAAATAACAACAGACCAGTCTCCAATCTCCCCTTCATCTCTAAACTCTTGAAGAGCCTAGTCTACTTCCATCTTACCCGCTACCTCTCCACTCACTCTCTTCTAGATCCATTCCAGTTCGGCTTCCACCCCTACACTCTGAAGAAACTGACCTCACCTAGGTAACTAAAGATCTTCTGGGGGCAAAATGTAATGGTAACCACTCTCTGTTTTTTCTTCTTGAACTCTCCATAGCTTTGGAAACTGTTGAACACCATCTCCTACTTGATATGCTGCTCTCCATTGGCATAAGGGACACGGCTCCCTCCTGGTTCTCTTCCTATCTTTTTGACCACTCTTTCAGTGTATTGTTTGCTGGCTCCACTTCTTCTGCTCCTCTTCTCACTATTGGGATCCCTCAGGTTTCAGTCCTTGGCCCTCTTCTATTCTCTCTTTACACAGTCCCAATTGGCAGATGTGATGCTCCTCTGGGCAGGCCGCCACCAGAGGTACTGCACTCCTCCATTATAGGGAGAGTTGTGCCTCTGCTCTCCAGGTGCACAGTTGAGCTTCACAGACACACAGCACTTAGGACCCCGGGATGGTGGGAGGACCCAAGTGTAGCCAGGAGGGGAGAGGTGCAGGAGCAGAGTAGAGTAGAGAAGTGGCGTAGAGGAGAAGGAGTAAGGAGGAGAAGGTGTTAGCTCCCATGGGCTGGAGCATGGTCACAATTGCCCTGGAAGGGAACGATTGACGGGTGTGGAGGAAGAACAGACCCCTCAGTCTACGGAATGAGACATAGATCCCCGTACGCCCATATCTGGCGAGAAGACAGAGGGGCTGGTGGATGACACAGGGAACCGGCCCTGAGCATGGCGTGGATGCTGTAAGCCCGAACCATTGAACCCGAAGGCTCCAAGTTCCTAATGGGAGCTGCGACCAAACACCTGACCCAACTTGGAGAAGGCGGCCGAACTAGAGAGAAGTATCAGGAAGTGGTACAACTGAGCACCCGTGCCTGTCGGTACCACTAGAGAAAGAAACACTCAGTAAGAGAGAGAAAGGAACACCTAAAGAGGCTCGATTCAACTGTCCCAGTTCTGGAGACAATGCTGAACCAGAGGTTGGCAAGGGGAAACACCCAGTGGCCATGCTGAAACAACTAAGTGAAAGTTACGGAACTCCAGCTGTGGTGTGTGAGACTTTCCTTAGTGGCGACCACTGGCCGCAGAGGCCGCATGAAACTCCGGGGTGCTGATGACCTAACGAACTTCTGCCAAAGTACGAACTGAACCCTCTTTACAGTTGCCCTGGTGACTGCACTCCACCTGAGAGGAACGGAACAATCCAAGCTGCTGGTCATTGTTGCCAGAGGTTCTGAAGCAGCGGCAGCCGCCCATGGCTGCGGACCACAGGTGGTGTCTTGAATACCTCTTTTCATTGTCTCCGCCGTCAATTCCTTTTTATTTAAATGAGACTGCCAGGGTCACAAAGCCAGGTGGCCACCTTGACATTCCCCAAAAAAGAACCATAAGAACTGGCCCTGTAACGAGTAACCCCAATCCTGGAGTGGGCGCGTCACAGACTATCAGAAGATATGGCTTCCAGTACCATCTTTATGCTGATGACACACAACTATACACTTCTTACCCTGACCTTACCCCTGCTATAATAAAGAACCCCAATCTCTGTCAAACTGCAGTTTGCAATAGCATGTCTGCTCTCTATCTGAAACTCACCTTTTCCAAAATTGAATTTCTTCTGCTCCCACCCTCTGCTAACCTCTCTAAATTTGACATCTCCCTCTCAGTTTGTGGCACCACAATAACGCCTAGGCAACAGGTTTGCTGTTGGGGTGTCATGTTTGCCACTGATCTTTTTTCAACCCCATATATACAATCTGTCACCCACTCTTAACGCTTGCACCTAAAAAACATCTCTAGAATCATCCCCTTTCTCATCATGGAAACAACAAAAACCCTCACCAAGGCCCTGATCCACTCCCGCCTTGAATATTATAATTCTTTATTAATTGACCCCCCCCCTCATTAGAGTTTCCCCTTTCCAGTCCATCCTTAATGCAGCAGCCAGAGTCACCTATCTGGCAAATCATTGCATTGGTTGCCCATATAGTATGAGATGCAGTTCAAACTGCTTGTTCTCACCCACAAAGCTCTTTACAGTGCAGCAGCTCTGTACCTTTCTACCCTCATCTCTGTCTATCACCCCACCCATTCTCTGCAAGCGACTTTAGACTCACTTCTGCATTAATCTGAACCTCCCACTACCAGTTCCAAAACTTCTCCCACATCAATTCTTTGTAATACTTTACCACAAGAAATTAGATATGTCCACAACTTGTATAGTTTCAGGTGTTCGCTAAAAACACATCTTTTTAAGGGGCCTATCATGCTCCCTAGTCAAAGTATTTTAAACATAGCCTATTCACTCCACCACTCACAAAAGCATTACAAATAATGGCTGCTGGCCACTTATACAGCTCTTATCTATTTCCCATTCCCTCAAGAAAGCTATACCATCATTGTAAATAAGCACCTGTAATTTGTGTCACCCCCACCTCATTGTAGATTGTAAGCTCTTATGAGCAGGGCCATCATTATTTTGTTTTAATTATTGTATTTTCTGATAATTGGCACTATATAAATAAAGAATATTATTAATTATTGTGTAAAAGCAACATTATATAAAATAAAATATATAAGGGTGCTATCACATCGGCGTTTTTCCCGGATCCGGCGGATCCAGGACAAAAAAACGCATCTAACGGCAAGCACTTGCGGCACACTTGTGATTGCAGCAGATGAGGCCACGAAAAAAAGCATGTTCAGCGGCGTTTTTTTGGCGGCCACATCTGCCGCTACTGCCGAAACTGCACTTGCCACACACTTACCACAAGCCCCATAGACATATGAAAGTGCTCACCATCCATCTAGATAAGTTCCCTGGGGGGTCTAGTTTCCAAAATGAGGTCAGTTGTGTGGGAGCTCCAATGTTTGGGCACACAGGGGGTCTCCAAACGCGACATGGTGTCCGCTAACAATTTGAGCTAATTTTCCATTCAAATTGTTAGCGGACACCATGTCGCAGTTGGAGATCCCCTGTGTGCCTAAACATTGGAGCTCCCCAACAAGTGACCCCATTTTGGAAACTAGACCCCCCCCGGAGAACTTATCTAGATGCATAGTAAGCACTTTGAACCCCCGGGTGCTTCGCAAATTAATCTGTATAAATGAAAAAAATAAAGTGTTTGTGGAAGAAAAAGTACTTTTTCATTCTTACGGATCAATTTGTGAAGCACCTGGGGGTTCAGAGTGCTCAATATGCAACTAGATAAGTTCCTGGGTGGTCTAGTTTCCAAAATGGGGTCACTTGTGGGGAGCTAAAATGTTTAGGCACACAGGGGCTCTCCATAATCGACATGGTGTCCACTAACAATTCCAATTGTTAGTGGACACCATGTCACGTATGGGAAGCTCCTATGTGCCTAAACATTAAGTTCCCCACAAGTGACCTCATTTTGGAAACTAGACCCCCCCAAGGAACTTATCTAGATGCAAAGTGAGCACTTTGAACCCCCAGGTGCTTCACAAATTGATCAGTAAAAATTAAAAAAGAAAATTTGTGTGAAAAAAAAAGTACTTTTCCCTTATTACAGATCAATTTGTGAAGCACCTGGGGGTTTAAAGTGCTACTATGCATCTAGATATGTTCCGGGGGGGTTCTAGTGTCTAAAAAAGGGTCACTTGTGGGGGAGCTCCAATGTTCAGGCACACAGGGAGGGACCTCCATACACAATATGATTTCTACTAACAATTGGAGCTAATTTTTCCATTGAAATTGTTAGTGGACACCATGTCGTGTATGGAGAACATGTGGACACCAGCACAAGGGCAACTGGTAGAGTCGGGGTAAGCACCAAAAATGGTGCCTCTAATGAATGCGCTATTTTCTGGGGGGCTGTGGAATTGCAATTTGCAGTGTGGGGGCCCACGTTTGGGTCTCTCCACGCTGAGGATTCTAGCCTTCCAGCTGCCAAGTTTACCAGGCTGGCAACCAAAAATACAGCGAAGGCCTTTTTTTTAATATTTCTAGAACTGATTTTAGTAAAAAAAAATGATGTCGGCTCCGCCATATTTTTGGTCCAGCCAGGTACAACTGGGCAGCTACGGACTGCCAGCAACCCCGCTGCCTTGTTGTACCTGGAAGGCAACCAAAAATACAGCGAGCCCATTTTTTTTTATGTCTAGACTAATTCTAGAAAAAAAAAATGACGTGGGGCTCCGCCATATTTTTGGCCAGCCAGGTACAACTAGGGCAGCTAGGACTGCCAGCAAACCCCCGGCTGCCATTTGTACCTAGCAGGACACCAAAAATGCAGCGGAAGCCCATTTTTTTTTATTTCTAGACCTAATTCTGAGTAAAAAAAAGACGCCGGGCTCTGCCATTTTTTGGTCCAGCCAGGTACAACTTGCCAGCTATGGACTGCCAGCAACCCCCAGCTGCCTCGTTGTACCTGGCTGGCAACCAAAAATACAGCAAAGCCCATTTTTTTTTATTTCTAGAACTAATTCTAGAAAAAAAACATGACGTGGGACAGCCAGGTACAACTAGGCAGCTGGGGGCTGGAATCCTCAGCATGGAGAGGCCCATGCGTTCTGGGGCCCCCATGCTGCGAATTGCAGCCCACAGCCGCCCCAGAAAATGGCGCATTCATGGAAGCGCCATTTTCTGGAGCTGTACCCAGGCTCTTCCAGTTGCCCTGGTGCCGGTGGCAAACTGGGTAATAAAGGGGTTAATGCCAGCTTTTTATTGGCAGCTGGCACTAAGCCCAAGATTCATAATGTCGGGCCAATGTTAGACCCGGCCAATAGGAATCTCTAGTAAATAGTCAAAAAAAAATACACCACACAGAGAAAAATCTTTTTATTTGAAAAAAAAAACACAAACAAAATTCGGACTGCATCTTTATTATAAAGATCCGATGTAGTCCACAACGAAGGTCCCACGATGCTCGATCGCCTCCAACATAGTCCACAATGAAGGTCCCACGACGCTCGATCACCTCTGCTCAATCCAGAGACTGCAGCAAGGGATCAAGTGTCCTCTTCCTACAGTCTCTGGGTCAGAATTATGGTGCACTGTATGGCAATGACCTGTCATACAGTGCACCATCACTATGATCCCAGAGACTACAACAAGAGGACACTTGATCCCTTGTTGCCTTGTTGGATACAGTGCACCATCACTATGATCCCAGAGATTACAACAAGAGGACACTTGATCCCTTGTTGCCTTGTTGCACCCATCCATCCATCCACCCATGCACTCATCATCCACAATGCACTCATCCACGCATGCACACACACACATCTATCCATGCACACATCCATCCATGCAAACATCCATCCAAGCACGCATCCACACATCCATGCACGCATCCACGCAGGCACACATCCATTCATGCACACATCCATCCATGCATGCACACATCCATCTATGCACACATGCATCCATGCAACATCCATCCATGCACACACGCATCCACACATCCACGCATGCACACATCCACGCATGCACACACATCTATCCATGCACACATCCACGCACACACACATACACATCCATGCATGTACACATCCCTCCATGCACGCACATATTCACGCACGCACACATCCATCCATGCACCCATCCACGCATACACATATCCACACATACAATTATCCATGCACACATCCATGGATGTGCACATCCATTCATGCACGCACACGTCCACACATCCATGCATGCACGCATCCATCCATGCATCCACACATCCATGCATGCACATATCCACGCATGCACACACATATATCCATGCATGCACACATCCACACATGCACACATCCACGCATGCACATGTCCACACATCCACGCACGCATCCATGCATGCACACATCCATGCATGCACACATCCACACATGCCCACATCCATGCATGCACACACACATCTATCTATGCACACATCCTTCCATGCACACATCCATTCATGCACGCACACGTCCACACATCCATGCATGCACATATCCACACACGCAACCACGCACGCAGACATCCATGCATGCAACATCCATCCATGCACACACACACACCCAAACACACATCCATGCATGCACACATCCATCCACCCATGCATGCACTCATCCATCCACCCATGCATGCAACCATGCATCCATCCACCCATGCATGCACCCATGCATCTATCCACTCATGCATGCATGCACCCACTCACGCATCCATCCACCCATGCATGCCTTTATGCAGTTACTCACTCATCTATCCATCCATTCATTCATTCATACTTAACTCATCCAAGAGGAGGAGCCCGGGAAAGGAGGAGAAGCCCACACCAGAGCCAGCCAGCGGGAGTTGAAGGGGAGGTTGGAAAGGGGCACAGGGGGGTGTCAGCTTCCTCAGCCCCCTCCGTGATCGCACCAGGAGGGGGCTGAGGAAGCTGACAGGCGGGTGCAGCCCGCCCGCAGTAACAGTCATGACTGTTATCGCCGGGAGGGGATAGAAAGTGATGGGGGGCCCTGGAGCAAGTGGGGGCTTGGAGGGGGAGGGCACCTGCCATCCCACCCCTTCCACCCATGCATGCACCCATCCATCCACCCATGCATGCAACCATGCATCCACCCATGCATGCACCCATCCATCCACTCATGCACCCATGCATGAATGCATGCACCCACTCACACATCCATCCACCCATGCATGCCTTCATGCACCCACTCACTCATCCATCCACCCATGCACTCATCATCCACAAATGCACCCATCCACGCATGCACACACACACATCTATCCATGCACACATCCATCCATGCGCACATCCATTCAAGCACGCATCCACACATCCATGCACGCATCCATACATCCATCCATGCACACATCCATCCATGCATGCACACATCCATGCATGCACACACTCATACGTGCACACATCCATCAATGCAACATCCATCCATGCCCGCACGCATCCACATATCCACGCACGTACACATCCACGCACGCACACATCCATGCATGCACACACATCTATTCATGCACACATCCTTCCATGCACGCACACATCCACACATCCACGCACGCATCCACGCACACACACATCCGCACACGTACACATCCATGCACACATCCCTCCATGCAAACACATCCACGCACACACACATCCATCCATGCACGCATCCACACATATCCACATCCATGCATGCACACATCTATGCATGCACACACACATCTATCCATGCAAACATCCATGCATGCGCACATCGCATCCATTCATGCATGCACACATCCACGCATGCACGCATCCACACATCCATGCATGCATCCAAGCACACAAACATCCATGCACGCACACATCCATGCATGCACACATCCCTCCATGCACATACACATCCACACATGCCCAGATCCATGCATGCACACATCCATGCATGCACACACACATCCACGCATGCACCCATCCTTCCATGTGGACATCCATTCATGCACGCACATGTCCACACATCCATGCATGCACACATCCACGCATGCAACCACACACACACATCCATGCATGCAACATTCATCTATGCACACATGCATGCACGCACACTTCCAAACATCTGCGCACGCGCATATCCATCCATGCACACATCCATGCATGCACACATCCATCCATGCATGCTCACATCCATCCATGCATGCACACATCCATGTACACACACATCCATCCACCCATGTATGCAACCATGCATCCATCCACCCATGCATGCACCCATCCATCCACCCATGCACCCACTCACTCATCCATCCATCCATCCACCCATGCATGCCTTCATGCACCCACTCACTCATCCATCCATCCATTCATTCATACTTACCACATCCAGGAGGAGGAGCCCGGGAGAGGAGGAGGAGCCCACACTGGAGCCGGCCGGTGAGAGGTGAATGGGGGGTGGGAAAGGGGCACAAGGGGGTGTCAACTTCCTCAGCCCCCTCTGTGATCGCATCAGGAGGAGGCTGAGGAAGCTGACAGGCGGGTGCAGCCCACTGGCGATAACAGTCATGACAGTTACCGCCAGGTGGGGGGGTAGAAAGGGATGGATGGGCCCTGGACCAGGTGGGGGTTTGGAGAGGGAGGGCACCTGCCATCCCACCCCTTCAGATCTGATTAGATAGCTCCGTATATAACAATCAGTCATATACGCTATATATCAACAATACCAGCAAAAATATAGCTTTTTATCTGACACATAGATATGCTCTCATAGGAAGTGAGCTATACCTCCATTAGCTTGTGACCCGTGGAAGTGCATGTAGCATGAAACGGTGCTGTCGTCACCTCAGCTAACCCCCTCTCTGCATCATATAAGTGGCAAACCTGAATAAAGCACCGCAACACACCGGTGAGTGCCGTCTCCTTTATATCTTAGAGTCATCTATTTTACTGTTTATTTCTGTTAATGTTGGTAATTGTGGCTCACAGCTAATGGAAACCCAAAGGTCAATATTTCAGAAAATTAAGGTAGGGAGGATAAAAGGCCTGAGAGATAAAATATTACTTAAATAGGTATGAGAGGATCACCTTGTGTGATCGCTGCTGTATTTGACAAGATATCAAAGGGTGAATATAGTATTTATTTATCCCACAATGCGTTTTCTGTGCTCCCTGGCCCCTTTAATAGGACAGATCAGTATCATATTGCTATGTTTCAGGGTGTTTCAGGGAGGCCTGAAATGCGTTAACTAATAAATCAAATTATATTCTCCCTTTGATGTCTTGTGGAATATGGCAGTGCCGTTTTTAACCGTTCATCCTTCCTATTTTTTTTTTTAGATAAGGCTGTTTGAAAAAATTAACTTTTTGATGATATTCTAATTAAATGAAATGTGTCTGTATTTTTATCCATGACTATAAAAAAGTCCCATTTTGAAACAGGGTTTTATAACTTCTGTATGGGACATCATCACTTTCAGACTCAACAGAGAAACTTTTTGCAGTTTCGGGGTGTAGGGAAACCTAGTGGTAAGCATTGTTTTTTTAATCTACAGTATATCATCTGTTAACATTTCAATGTACTGGAAAACCTGAAATAAATAGAATAGTTCTAGCAGTTTATTCAGTACAGCTTAGACATTTTATGTATGAAATCAAACCATAACCTTCGCTTAGATCCTTCACTGAGGAGCTTTTAATAAAGATCACTTTCCACCTCAGTTGATAACTTTCTTGCAGTTGATGAATGATTCTTACTGTGAAAGGTTATATATTTGTTCATCTTCCATAATGCGTCATTTATCATATAGAGGTGGTCTTGTGGAAGTTAAAATATTATATAACTTTGTTCCACATTTGTTAGCAATTTAGAATTTGCTCTTAAAAATTGGCAATAGGTTTTTTTATGCATAACAATGTACATGGCAAGGAAAAGGCCACTGTGACTTATGACATTAAAATAGGCACATTTTCATGACAAAGCATTGCTGCATGGCACCGTAATGAAAAAGGAAGAGGTTTAAAAATGGTTTCTATAGAGCATTCTGGATATTTATGCTTGTTTTGGTTTTGTTAACTTTGTTTCTTTGTTTTCTCTTTTTTTTGTAAGATAATCTAAAGCAAAAGCGCTCTGGAGTGTAAAGTGTTCATTGCTCATACAGGAAAGCAGTGACACATGAAAGACATTCTCGGATATTTGTCCGCTCAATCTTATCGCATTGACTTTGTCTTAGGCTAGGGTCACATTTGGGAGGTTGCATCTGTTTGAGGGATGCATTAAAGGATGCATTTTTTCCCTTGTCAGTCCCATGACGTGTGTTCATGCGTTAACACATGCGTTTCCCATGTTAAAAAAAATTCATGCATTTTCCATAATAGGCCCAAGAATGCTGCAAACCACGTTTTTATGTGCGCTATAAAAAACGTATAGCGCCAAACGCATTGCACTTTAGTTTTTTGCATTGGATTCTATGGGTGCGTTAACGCATGCGTTTTTACACATGTTCACATGAAAATAACGCATTCTTTTGGTGGATGCATGGCGCAAATCTGACCCTAGCCTTACACTTTCAATATTCCCAAAGATTGCATTGTCCAGTTTTGTGGCAGACATTGTAATATTTCCTTATATGTAGTAGATAAGAAAGAAATGCGGCACTCACCGAGCAGGGCTTTTTTTCCTTTTTTTTTCAGAGTCCTCTTTACATGATTTCTCTGCGATGGGGGAGGGAGTGGGGAGACATCATGTAAAGAGGACTCTGAAATGAAAAAGGAAAAAAAGCCCTGCTCGGTGAGTGCCGCATGTCTTTCTTATCTATTGCTATTTGCTGTCTAAAAAGCGTGCACCTGGGCACATGAACCTGCTTTTCTCGGACCCTTACATGTGTAAGTAGCACCGGTCCCTGCAGCACAGCAGTGCCCAGTACATATCTGCAATTTTTTTTTTATTTCCTTATATGTGTTTGTAAAATGTAAGGAATTTTCAGGAACTGGGGATGACACCTCTGATGTGAGTTATAAGGATCAACCACAAAAAATATTTGATATTAAAGTACATTGTTCCCCCATAGGCTCCCATGTTATGGATCGCTGCCAGGGTAGAGTTTAACCCTGGAAGCGATAGTTGCCGGCAAGATCGCAGATGCGTGAGATATCGCTGCGTGTGACATTGCAATAGCAACCATGGAAGCGCGCCAAAAAAGTGCGCGCTCCAATGAGTTTCCGCCAATGGTGTCAGCGATGTCGCCCCGTGTGACGGTACCTTGAGAATCAACTTTCTTTTGAATTTCCTGAAATTTGCAGGTTCCAGCAAATTCAAACAATGCAATTTGTACGAGCCACAAAAAAAAAATATCCAATGACATTTCACCTACAGTCATATGAAAAAGTTTGGGCACCCCTCTTAATCTTACTCTTTTCTTTTTTCTAATAGTTTTTTTTGCAACAGCTATTTCAGTGTGATATATGTGATAACTGATGGACACAGTAATATTTCAGGTTTGAAATGAGGTTTTTTGTACTAGCCAAAAATTTGAAATATGCATTATTTCAAAATTTGACAGGTGCCAAAGTATGGGCACCCTTCTGATTTTCATGATTTGAATACTCCTAACTACTTTTTACTGACTTACTGAAGCACTAAATTGGTTTGGTAACCTCATTGAGCTTTGTACTTCATAGCCCGGTGTATTCAATCATGAGAAAAGCTATTTCAGGTGTCCACTTGCAAGTTGTTCTCCTAGTTGCATCTTCTCTGAGGAGTGGCATCATGGGCTCCTCAAAACAGCTCTTAAATGATCTGAAAAAAAAGATTGTTCAACATAGTTGTTCAGGGGAAGGATACAAAAAGTTGTCTCAGAGATTTAACCTGTCAGTTTCCACTGTGAGGAACATAGTATGGAAATGGAAGACCACAGGGACAGTTCTTGTAAAGGCCAGAAGTGGCAGGCCAACAAAAATATCAGAAAGGCAGAGAAGAAGAATGGTGAGAACAGTCAAGAACAATGCACAGACCACCTCCAAAGACCTGCAGCATCATCTTGCTGCAGATGGTGTCACTGTGCATCGGTCAACAATACAGAGCACACTGCACAAGGAGAAGCGGTATGGGAGATTGATGCGAAAGAAGCCGTTTCTGCATGCACGCCACAAACAGAGTCGCCTGAGGTATGCAAAAGCACATTTGGACAAGCCAGTTTCATTTAGGAGGAAGGTTCTGTGGACTGAAAAAACAAAGATTGAGTTGTTTGGTCATACAACAAGGCGTTATGCATGGCACCACAAAAACACAGCATTCCAAGAAAAACACTTGCTACCCAGTGACAAATTTGGGGGAGGGTCCATCATTCTTTGGGGCTGTGTGGCCAATGACGGCACCCCGAATCTTATTAAAGTTGAGGGTAGCATGGATTCCACTCAGTATCAGCAGATTCTTGAGAATAATGTTCAAGAATCAGTGTCAAAGTTGAAGTTACAGCGGGGATGGATCTTTCAGCAAGACAATAATCCAAAACTCCACTCCAAATATACTCAGGCATTCATCCAGAGGAACAATGGCCATTCCAGTTCCCAGAACTGAATATCATTGAACATCTGTGGGATGTTTTGAAGCGGGCTGTCCATGTTCGGCGACCATCAAACTTAACTGAACTGGAATTGTTTTGTAAAGAGGAACGCGCAAAAATACCTTCATCCAGGATCCAGGAGCTCATTAACAGCTACAGGAAACGACTACAGGCTGTTATTTTTGCAAAAGGTGGATCTACTAAATATTAATGTCGCTTTTCTGTTGAGGTGCCCATACTTTTACACCTGTCAATTTTTGAAATAATGCATATTTCACATTTTCGGTTAGTACAATAAACCTCATTTCAATCCTGAAATATTACTGTGTCCATCAGTTATTACATATATCACACTGAAATAACTGTTGCAAAAAAACAATTTTAAACAGAAAAAAAGAGTAAGATTAAGAGGGGTGCCCAAACTTTTTCATATGACTGTATATTGATGTAGGGGACATGCAAACTCTATTGCCTTGCAACTATCATGTTCACATGGTCTAATGTAGCCAATGAAGGGAGGAAAATCACTTGGAATATAAATCATTAGTCAATTTAGAATTTTAATTCTAAAGGTACTGTTAAGGTACCTTTACACACCGCAATTTTTGGCGGCGATAGGAAGCAATCTAACGTGCTTGTGCACGTTTTTAACCGTCGTCTTCGATCGCCGAAGGTGCTTTTACACGCTGCAATTTCTCCCTCAACCTAAGGCGATGTGTCGCACTGTAAATCTCTATACCAACAGAGGGAAACATCCAGTAGACTCCCGTCGCCGCTTCACACGCTGCAATCCCCAAAGGAATGTGGGCGTACATGTTCAGCGCGGTGAAAACATAGGCGTGCCAAATTGTTTAACACCACGCCACAAACACGCTCATTGGACAACGCCACAGCGTTACGATAGGTCAGCCTACTCTGGAAGGCTGGCTAACACATGACGCCATTGCCATTGTGTGGCACTGGACGTACAGCTCATCAAATATGGCACTCTGTGAAGGGACAGCCAATGGAAACACAGTAGCCATCACCAATCATCGCTGACGGGGCGCAGACTCCAGCACGCTGTGGCACGCCTACGGGAAATCAATAGGCGATACAGATTCCATCACTATCGCCCGTTCACACGCCAAAAGCCGGAATGTCGCCTTCATGATTGCCTCTAATTTTGGAGCAGTGCTGTCAAATCGGAAACCAGGCGACAACTTTTTTATCACCGCCAAATTCCCAAAATACACGCCGCAACTGCGAGGCAATTTTACGGCGATGGTGCCAGGGCGACATGTTGCTGGTCAGATTCCTCACTGCGGTTGCGGTGTGTAAAGGTACCCAAAGGGCCGCTTTACATGTCGCAACATTGCATGCAATTTCACTTGAAACTTACTGGTTGCAGTGAAATCATGGACACATTGTTGCATTTTGTTGCCGTGTACAAATGGAACAATGTGTCCATGATTTCACTGCAACCAGTAAGTTGCAAGTGAAATTGCATGCAATGTTGCGACGTGTAAAGGTACCCTTACACACAGAGATATCTGTGCAGACATTGCTTGCAACTCACTGGACAATGCAATAGCATCATGATTGGCCAGCCAGCGCAGGAAGGCTGGCTAATACATGATGCTATTGCAAATGTGTATTGTGACTAGTCAGCTCGTTAAATATGTCGCCCTGTGCAGGGACAGCCAGTGGGTACACAGTAGACCCCACCAATGATAGCTGTTGGGGCGTGTTATACATGACGCTGTGGCACGCCCCAGGGAACTCAAATACCGTGCCTGTGCCCCGATTACACGCCACCATAGGGATTATGCCTGCTTGTTTTTGAGCACGGCTGAAACACAGATATCCAAAGACACAGGAAGGTACTTCCTGAATTACATGCTGCCACTTCGCAGTCTTTTGAAGGCAAAAGGCATAATTGTGTCCGATGCCTGGCGGTTTCTACCTTTCGGTGGTGGCGTGTAAAGGTACAATTAAGGTACCTTTACACGTCACAACATTGCATGCAATTTCACTTGCAACTTACTAGTTGCAGTGAAATCATGGACACATTGTTCCATTTTGTGGCTGTGTACAAATGTAACAATCTGTCCATGATTTCATTGCAACCAGTAAGTTGCAAGTGAAATTGCATGCAATGTTGTGACGTGTAAAGGTACCCTAAGGGCCACGTCACACACACACAGATATCTGTGCAGATATTGTTGGCAGATCTCTGGTTGCAGTGAAATCATGGACTCATTGTTCCATTTGTATACAGCCACAAAATGAGACAATCTGTCCATGATTTCACTGCAACCAGAGATCTGCCAACAATATTTGCACAGATATCTGGGTATGTGACGTGCCCCTTAGGGATACATGTCAGAGTGTAAAGCCAATCAATAAAGGGAATAAATAGTCCCATATCTGATTGCTATGTACCCCTGCAGCTCTGAATCACATTGGAAACAGAGTGCTACTCTAAGTCTGTAAATAATAATACAGTAGAAAGTATAAAGTAATATGGAGTTGCTGGACCTGCAGAGTCTGTGTGACTGTAAATGGATTGATCTGTGATATATTACAGTACAAAGCATTAATTAATATAGTAATGATATATTTTTTAATTATTATTCTTACCAAAAAGGCAGTTTAATTGTGCTCTCATTTTTTTATTTGCATTGAGGAGGTCACAAACTTTTCAATGCATTATGACTATACTCCATAGTATACAAAAAGAGGGGGGAGGGGAGCGCACATAGAGCGGTTACCAGGGGACACCAAAAGGGGGCTTGCAAGGATCCACTCACCTCCTTTTGTTTTGACACCCACCACTGGTTAATAAACCTGGTCGCTGCAGTTCCCTTGAGAGATAGAGAGAAGCTGTTTGTAGTGATTCCAGGATATACACTGCGCTGACCAGCATCAATGCCCTGAGGAAGTGGTCAGGTGACCACGAAACGCGTCGGCGGTACCAGTGTGTTGTGTGATGTGTGCTGAATAAAGAATTCTTATCTACTCCTGCTGAATAAAGAATTCTTATCTACTCCTGCTGGATAAACAATCCATATCTACTCCTGCTGGTCAGCTCGGTGTATATCCCGGAATCACTACAAACAGCTTCCCTATTATTATTAGATACCCCTGGTCATTTATTCTGTTTTTTAGCTTATGGAAAAGTAATTGTCTTGAAAACAAAAAGAACAAAATAAACTAAAAATGAATACATTAATATATTATATTGTATTAAACTTACAGCCGCTTTTATCCTTCTCTTTGTAGAAGTACAATGGATACATTTAGAAAGCTTTACATATTAGAGTATATCCTAAGAAGATTTAATTTAGTAACTTTTAATATTCTGTCTTGTATTCTTTGAGATACTGTCATGTCATATGCCACTAATTGGCCTTCAATGTCACTGGAAACTACAAGACAAATAATCGGCGAAGAGTAGAAGTCACAGTCTTTATAAGGAACATATCGGAAACTAAGTTGCAGAACAGTAGAATACTACATGTTATCTTTAGTAAGCTACAGTAATTACAGTATTAAACTTTATAAACGCTTCCCCCTGCTGCCATTTTAGGTGTTCTGGTTTATTTTCTATTTTCCCATCTTTCAAGAACAATTAGAACTTTTTTGTCAGCATAGTAATATCATGGCTTGTTTTTTTAGAGAAGCAGCAATTCTGAAATTTTCATTTTTTTATACCATCCATGTTACAGGTTAAATAAAATTATATTTTAACAGTTCAAAATTTTACAGACATATGAATTCTAGGTCTAATAACATAAGAGATATAAGGGCCTAATAACAGCAAAAGCCCATGGCTACTACTCTCTACTGTTCCTCCTAGATCTCTCTGCTGCCTTCAACACCATGGATCAACAGCTCCCCCTCACCATGCCCCACTCATTTGGCCTCCAGAACACCTCTCTCTCCTGGTTCTCCGCCTACCTCTCTGACCGCTCCTTTACTGCATCTTTTGCCAGCGCCTCTTTCTCCCCTCTTCCTCTCACTGCCGGGGTCCCTCAGTATTCAGTCCTAGGCCCCCTCCTCCTCTCTCTATATACTCCCCCTATTGGCTAAATCATCAGCAGATTTGGCTTTCAATATCATTTTCATGCTGCTAAAGAAAAAACAAAGGTTGCGCCACGCTGCATTGGGGAATCTAGATTAAGCGATATTCAGGATTTTCACTCACCTTTACTAGTTGTGCCTTATCCGCACAACTAGATTGTGGATATGTGGTGAGTGAAGGTTTGTGTTCACTGATCTTCTGATCTTTGGTGTTCCCCTTCAACGTTTTTAATATAAGATTCCTGCCTTCTCCTTAGCTGGCTCGCGTGAAGGATCATGTGCCGATTTTAAGGATGGATAAATGTAGCCAGGTCCTGCTCCGGAGCAGCTCACAACACCACGCTCCCCGAAGGGAGATTGTAGATAAGCCGATGAATAAATGTGGTATAATAATAGTAAGCGCTGAGAACTAAAACAGGATACACAATGTTCTTAAATATATTACCTTTGAGTTTTATTCATTCAACAAATAAAAGCCCTCCTGCCACAACGCGTTTCGACGCTGACTGCGTCTTCCTCACTTGAGGAAGACGCAGTCAGCGTTGTGGCAGGAGGGCTTTTATTTGTTGAATGAATAAAACTCAAAGGTAATATATTTAAGAGCATTGTGTGTATCCTGTTTTAGCTCTCAGCGCTTACTATTATTATACCACATTTATTCATCGGCTTATTTTCATGCTGCTGACACCCAATTATACACATTATGCCTCAACATCACACCCAAATTAATACAAAATACCAAGGACTGTCTTTTCACTGTCTCTCACACTATGTCCTCACTCTTTCTGAAACGGAATCTCTCCAAAACTGAATCTCTCATTTTTCTACCCTCTACTGACTGTCTGACACCAACATCTAAATTACCTTTAATGGGTCAGCCATGAGTTCCAAACAGCAGGTTCATTTCCTTGGGATCATATTTGACACTGAGCTATCCTTTATCCACTATGTCCAATCACTTACACGCAGATGTTCCTTGTACATAAAAATCATCTCTAGAATTTAAGAAGGGCTGCTTCATTATAACCTATGGTGGGGTATTATATCCAGGGGCTGCTGCATTATAGCCTGCAGTGTCTGGGAAGGAGAAAGCGCAAATAGGGTATACCTGTGTGGTCAGGAGAAACAAAAATATGATATTGCTCACCTTTTTCAGGTTGTGACGGTCTGCAGCAGATCCCCCAACTTATAAAGTGATAAGCAGGAAAACAGTGGAACGGGGTATCCAAACCACACTACCGCATGAAGAAAATATTCACTTCCAAAACTCAGAGAATCTGATGGTGATTTTTTTATTTTCTACGCGTTTTGGGGGTACAAGCCCCCTTCTTCAGGAAAAAATCACAGATGTCCCTGTTTTGGAAGTAAATATTTTCTTCAGGCAGTAGCGCGGTTTGGATACCCCGTTCCACTGTTTTCCTGCTTATCGCATTATAACCTATGGCAGAGAATTATATATAGTCTGCATTATAAACTATGGAGTAATATAAGGCTGCATTATAACATGAAGCAATATGAGTAGTGCATTATACTACCTTATAATATATAGAATGCTATGGGGGCTTAATTATAATCTATGGAGTAAAATGGGTGCGTATGGCTTGTGCAAGGATCACACCGCACTGCCTGGATCAGCTGGTGGCTCTCCTGAACTGAAAATATCAGCTGCACAGAAATGCATGGAGCTGTATCACACAGGTCAAGAGAGTCGCCAGGAGGTGCAATCCTTGCATGATTCATATGCTATACACTGCACAGTACCACTTCTCCTGTCCAGTATACTGCATGTAGTCCTCAGTATCTGTATTATTCTGTATATATACACTGCACAGTACCACTTCTGTCCTGTATACTAGGTGTAATCCTCAGGATCTGTATTATTCTGTATATATACACTCCACAGTGACACTTCTCCAGTCCTGTATACTGGGTGTAATCCTCAGTATCTGTATTATTCTGTATATATACACTGCACAGTACCAATTCTCCTGTCCATTATACTGGGTGTAATCCTCAGCATCTGTGTTATTCTGTATATATACACTGCACAGTACCACTTCTTCTGTCCTGTATACTGGATGTAATCCTCAGTATCTGTATTATTCTGTATATATATACACTGCACAGTACCACTTCTTCTGTCCTGTATACTGGGTGTAATCCTCAGTATCTGTATTATTCTGTATATATACACTGCACAGTACCAATTCTCCTGTCCATTATACTGGGTGTAATCCTCAGCATCTGTGTTATTCTGTATATATACACTGCACAGTACCACTTCTCCTGTACTGTATACTGGATGTAATCCTCAGTATCTGTATTATTCTGTATATATACACTGCACAGTACCACTTCTCCTGTCCTGTATACTGGGTGTAATCCTCAGTATCTGTACTATTGTGTATATATACACTGCACAGTACCAATTCTCCTGTCCATTATACTGGGTGTAATCCTTAGTATCTGTGTTATTCTGTATATATACACTGCACAGTACCACTTCTCCTGTCCTGTATACTGGGTGTAATCCTCAGTGTCTGTATTATTCTGTATATATACACTGCACAGTTCCACTTCTCCTGTCCTGTATACTGGGTGTAATCCTCAGTATCTGTGTTATTCTGTATATATACACTGCACAGTACCACTTCTCCTGTACTGTATACTGGATGTAATCCTCAGTATCTGTATTATTCTGTATATATACACTGCACAGTTCCAATTCTCCTGTCCATTATACTGGGTGTAATCCTCAGTATCTGTATTATTCTGTATATATACACTGCACAGTACACATCTCATGTCCTGTATACTGGATGTAATCCTCAGTATCTGTAATATTCTGTATATATACACTCCGCAGTGCCACGTCTCCTGTCCTGTATACTGGGTGTAATCCTTAGTATCTGTATTATTGTGTATATATACACTGCACAGTACCTCTTCTCCTGTCCTGTATACTGGGTGTAATCCTCAGTATCTGTATTATTCTGTATATATACACTGCACAGTACCTCTTCTCCTGTCCTGTATACCGGGTGTAATCCTCAGTATCTGTATTATTCTATATATATACACTGCACAATACCTTCTGCAAAATGTCTCTATATTTGTGCAGTATGGCATTAACAGGTGTAGATACACATTATATATTTTTTTTCATTTTCCGGCTGTGCTGGCATCTTTTGTTTTTCTCTGGTTTGGTTCGAGTGGCTAACCACCACTCGCCATGCACGCTAGAAATTGTCTGTTGCCATCTGCATTTGACTCCATTATTTTTGGTAGCTGTTCACATGCAGCTGCCTCCTCCAGTCTTCAGGTTTTTTCATATCAGCTTCATTCACCCAAACTTGACATGCTTACCCATAAGGACGGGATGGGCTGGTGGGGGTTAAACTGTGAAATAGCTCAGACACCTGTGGTGCAGGCTGCAGGTGTCTGAGCCTCAGTTGCTCTTCATCTACTGGACCTCCTGGCAGCATGGGAAGCAATGTCTGACATGTATGGGTGAGTGTTTGTTTTAAATGGTCCACTTTACACTTTATTATGCTGTCTACAGGACACATCAGAAATATAAAAATACGTAAAGTTAGGACTACTCCAACGGAGACATTCCTTGACGCTGGAGGAGTGGCTCAGGAGATTCAATGATGCAATCTCCTGCAAAATATCTCTATATTTGTGCAGTATGGCATTAACAGGTGTAGATACACATTATATATTTTTTTGCATTTTCCGGCTGTGCTGGCATCTTTTTTTTTCTCTGGGTGTAATCCTCAGTATCTGTATTATTCTGTATATATACACTCCACAGTGCCACTTTTCTTGTCCTGTATACTGGGTGTAATCCTCAGTATCTGTATTATTCTATATATACACTGCACAGTACCACTTCTCCTGTTCTGTATACTGGATGTAATCCTCAGTATCTGTAATATTCTGTATATATACACTCCACAGTGCCACTTCTCCTGTCTGTATACTGGGTGTAATCCTTAGTATCTGTATTATTGTGTAAATATACACTGCACAGCACCACTTCTCCTGTCCTATATACTGGGTGTAATCCTCAGTATCTGTATTATTCTGTATATATACACTCCACAGTGCCACTTTTACTGTCCTGTATACTGGGTGTAATCCTCAGTATCTGTATTATTCTTATATATACACTGCACAGTACCACTTCTCCTGTTCTGTATACTGGATGTAATCCTCAGATCTGTATTATTCTGTATATATACACTCCACAGTGACACTTCTCCAGTCCTGTATACTGGGTGTAATCCTCAGTATCTGTATTATTCTGTATATATACACTGCACAGTACCAATTCTCCTGTCCATTATACTGGGTGTAATCCTCAGCATCTGTGTTATTCTGTATATATACACTGCACAGTACCACTTCTTCTGTCCTGTATACTGGATGTAATCCTCAGTATCTGTATTATTCTGTTTATTATACATGCACAGTACCACATCTTCTGTCCTGTATACTGGGTGTAATCCTCAGTATCTGTATTATTCTGTATATATACACTGCACAGTACCAATTCTCCTGTCCATTATACTGGGTGTAATCCTCAGCTCTGTGTTATTCTGTAATGTACACTGCACAGTACCACTTCTCCTGTACTGTATACTGGATGTAATCCTCAGTATCTGTATTATTCTGTATATAACACTGCACAGTACCACTTCTCCTGTCCTGTATACTGGGTGTAATCCTCAGTATCTGTACTATTGTGTATATATACACTGCACAGTACCAATTCTCCTGTCCATTATACTGGGTGTAATCCTTAGTATCTGTGTTATTCTGTATATTTACACTGCACAGTACCACTTCTCCTGTCTGTATACTGGGTGTATCCTCAGTGTCTGTATTATTCTGTATATATACACTGCACAGTTCCACTTCTCCTGTCCTGTATACTGGTGTAATCCTCAGTATCTGTGTTATTCTGTATATATACACTGCACAGTACCACTTCTCCTGTACTGTATACTGGATGTAATCCTCAGTATCTGTATTATTCTGTATATATATACACTGCACAGTTCCAATCTCCTGTCCATTATACTGGTGTAATCCTCAGTATCTGTATTATTCTGTATATATAACTGCACAGTACACATCTCATGTCCTGTATACTGGATGTAATCCTCAGTATCTGTAATATTCTGTATATATACACTCCGCAGTGCCACGTCTCCTGTCCTGTATACTGGGTGTAATCCTTAGTATCTGTATTATTGTGTATATATACACTGCACAGTACCTCTTCTCCTGTCCTGTATACTGGGTGTAATCCTCAGTATCTGTATTATTCTGTATATATACACTGCACAGTACCTCTTCTCCTGTCCTGTATACCGGGTGTAATCCTCAGTATCTGTATTATTCTATATATATACACTGCACAATACCTTCTGCAAAATGTCTCTATATTTGTGCAGTATGGCATTAACAGGTGTAGATACACATTATATATTTTTTTTCATTTTCCGGCTGTGCTGGCATCTTTTGTTTTTCTCTGGTTTGGTTCGAGTGGCTAACCACCACTCGCCATGCACGCTAGAAATTGTCTGTTGCCATCTGCATTTGACTCCATTATTTTTGGTAGCTGTTCACATGCAGCTGCCTCCTCCAGTCTTCAGGTTTTTTCATATCAGCTTCATTCACCCAAACTTGACATGCTTTACCCATAAGGACGGGATGGGCTGGTGGGGGTTAAACTGTGAAATAGCTCAGACACCTGTGGTGCAGGCTGCAGGTGTCTGAGCCTCAGTTGCTCTTCATCTACTGGACCTCCTGGCAGCATGGGAAGCAATGTCTGACATGTATGGGTGAGTGTTTGTTTTAAATGGTCCACTTTACACTTTATTATGCTGTCTACAGGACACATCAGAAATATAAAAATACGTAAAGTTAGGACTACTCCAACGGAGACATTCCTTGACGCTGGAGGAGTGGCTCAGGAGATTCAATGATGCAATCTCCTGCAAAATATCTCTATATTTGTGCAGTATGGCATTAACAGGTGTAGATACACATTATATATTTTTTTTGCATTTTCCGGCTGTGCTGGCATCTTTTGTTTTTCTCTGGGTGTAATCCTCAGTATCTGTATTATTCTGTATATATACACTCCACAGTGCCACTTTTCTTGTCCTGTATACTGGGTGTAATCCTCAGTATCTGTATTATTCTATATATACACTGCACAGTACCACTTCTCCTGTTCTGTATACTGGATGTAATCCTCAGTATCTGTAATATTCTGTATATATACACTCCACAGTGCCACTTCTCCTGTCTTGTATACTGGGTGTAATCCTTAGTATCTGTATTATTGTGTAAATATACACTGCACAGCACCACTTCTCCTGTCCTATATACTGGGTGTAATCCTCAGTATCTGTATTATTCTGTATATATACACTCCACAGTGCCACTTTTACTGTCCTGTATACTGGGTGTAATCCTCAGTATCTGTATTATTCTATATATACACTGCACAGTACCACTTCTCCTGTTCTGTATACTGGATGTAATCCTCAGTATCTGTAATATTCTGTATATATACACTCCACAGTGCCACTTCTCCTGTCTTGTATACTGGGTGTAATCCTTAGTATCTGTATTATTGTGTATATATACACTGCACAGCACCACTTCTCCTGTCCTATATACTGGGTGTAATCCTCAGTATCTGTATTATTCTGTATATATACACTGCACAGTACCACTTCTCATGTCCTGTATACTGAGTGTAATCCTCAGTATTTGTATTATTCTGTATATATACTTAGCACAGTACCACTTATTCTGTCCTGTACATTGGGTGTAATCCTCAGTATCTGTATTATTCTGTATATATACATTGCACAGTACCACTTCTCCTGTCCTTTTGTCAGAGAGGCGGTATTGGAGTTTGTGTTTTTCAGCATTTAACTGTATGTTTAAATTGATTATTCCAAATATGGAAGTCATCACTTCTCTGTACAAGTGATAACTTTCCCTTTACTGTGTATCTGACCACTGGGACCCACAATCCTGGGAATCATAGCTTTGAAGATCACCATGTAAATGGAGCTGTGGTTGATTATTCCCTCTGCTGCACCATTCACATGTGGCTCTTCAGATAACTCCTTTAAGGGCTCGGACACACTCTCCTAGTTACATGTAAGTCTCTCGGATGAGACCCGGAAGAGGCTGGAGCAGTGACTTTGAATGGCCTCTCCCTCTCTGGACAGGGAGTGTGGAGCTGCAGAAAACCACAATCAGCTGACAGTCCCGTCCAGACAGGGAGAGGCCATTCAGGGTCACTGCTCCAGCCTCTTCCAAGTCTCATCTGAGAGACTCGCATGTAACTAGGAGAGTGTGACTGAGCCCTAAGAAAGTGATGAGGCCACAACAATGAATATTCAGCCTGACAGTCTCATGCTGCTGAAGAACAGGAGGTGTGTCAGGGGCTTGGATGCTGGGAGCTGCAGGATCATCTTACATTCCTGCCCCCTGACATTTGAGTATAGGGAGGGGGTGTGTCCGCCGGCCCCATGCTTACACATACAATCCTGTCCCTGATATACTATCCTATGTGACAGGGAGGTCCAGGCTTGAAATAGCAATCATGTCACCAAGCAGATACAAATACATGCTCTGATCCTCTGGTACATGATGATGCATAATGTGAATTGTTATTGTGAGACTTGGAGCACAGGCAAATCATTACATTGATCGATTCAGCTCTGCATGGCCTACCCTCCCCCATAGAAAGATGGTGGCTTGTGATCCCTCCAACTTTCAATGGATCATCATCATCACTAGAATTTAGGCTGATCCTGCAGCTCCCAGCATCCACGCCCTGACACACCTCCTGCTTTTTGCTCCTACATGAAGCTGCCAGGTTTAGGATTCTTGGACCCTTTAGGTGGGGGTCAGAGCTGAGGAGCAGGTATGGTTTTATCAATTTATTAGAACAGCAGTGTACAGCTCTGCTTCATCTTGTAGGAGGGCAGGGACTGTACTGCAAAATTTTCTCTCACTGGAGTTCCCCTTTAATATTTTTTCCAGTACAATTAGTTCATAATGGATATTACTTGTTGATTCAATCTTGTGCCCAATCTTGTGCCATAGTCCTTTTTGTACAACAATGTGTAGCAGAGACAAGTTGTTACAATTGGATATGAGAGAACTTTCTCCGAACGTTACTGTATTTAAGTGAGGCATTTCTTCTACCTTCTGACAGTATATACATAGGGTTCAACCTCAACATTTTAATTTCTATAAGAAAATTATCTATTGCACCTCCAAGGGAACACATTAAAGCAGAGAGAAAACAACTGGAGTTTTTATCAGAAAATTAATGTTAAAATCAGTGATATATTAAAAAGTTTACAAATATACAAAATACATCACATATTACAAGGACGGGACACATAGTGTGCACAGAAAACATACCTTCTGACAGTGTAGGATAGCAGGTGGGATGTATTTGACAAGAGGAAGGGGTGGGGTGAGGTCAGAGTAGTGTCGGACTCAATTTTTTTTCACAGCATTTTCTTTGTAGACGTATCAGTCCGACAGTAAATCGTTAACTGATCAAATTTAAAAAAAGCATTACTTTATTTTAAGTGATGCTTTTTTTCTACCTTCTGACAGTGTAGGATAGCGGGTGGGATGTGTTTGATGAGAGGAGGGGTGAGGAGAGGTCAGAGTAGCATCGAACTTCATTTTTTTCTGTGTGGATGTATCTGGCTGGCAGCCAATTAGAGCACTTAAAACACTCACAAGTTGAAGACACAAGGTCTTGTGTCATGGACCGTCTTGCTTAATTGGCTGCCTAAGTCACGTGTCCTCTAGGATATAAGAAGTGAACATTTTCCATTGTTGCCATTTTCAGAGTGCTACAGCTAGAGACAGTGCTGCTGCCACTCCTTGTTGCTTCATGTTGCTCCATACATGCTACACAAAAAGATAGCTAGCTACTCGATCGCTTTTTATATAGAATAGGCATTTTTTTCTGAGAACAAGTGTGATTACCAAATCTGTGTGAGTTGCCAATGCTGCATTTTTTGCATACAACAAGTGATTGCGAAATCTTATTGTTTCCCCTTACAAAGCTGTGTTTGGATTCAAAGCAGTGATTGTCAAATATTTCATTTTCTACTAAAAAGGTGTTTTTTTTGCCTCAAAACTGTGATTACCAAATCCTTCATTATCCCCTAAAAAGACATTTATTTGCCTCTAACCAGTGATTGGTAACCCTAAAAAGGCTGTGTTTGGCATTGATTACCTTCACTTTCACATAAAAGGCATTTTTGCCTCAAAGCAGTGATTGCCAAATCCTTCATTTTCTCCTTAAAAGGGTTTGTTTGGCCTCAAAACAATGATTGTGAAATATTTTATTTTCTACTCAAAAGGCATTTTTGGTCTCAGATCTGTGATTGCCAAATCCTTCACTGTCCCCTAAAAAACATTTATTTGCCTTTAACCAGTGATTGTCGAATTCTTCACTTTCCCCTAAAAAGGCTTTGTTTGGTCTCAAAGCATTGATTGTGACCCACCCAAGGGCTGTGGGGTACTTGGATCCCGGCTTTGATCAAGGCTGCTGTCACTGGTGGCCGGTGCCCGGGCCCGTGGCCCTGGTGGCACTGAAAAGTGTGTAAAGATAAAATAATAAAATAAATTCTTCGTGACACCACCCACGGTACCTGGTATAGTTACCAGCGCTGCTTCAAACCTCCAGGGATGATGGTACGCGATGAAATAAGACACCACAAGTTAAATAGGCTCTGAACGGGTTTTACTGGTAACTTTCAGGCAGCTTTCAGGTATACAGTCATGGGTAGCTGGCCTGGGTAGTCACCAGAGGATGGAATGTCTCTTTGAGGCCCTCAGTGGTGTTCCTTCAGAATTCTCCCTCTGTCCTTATTTTCTCACCCTCTCTGCGCTGCTCCTTACCTTGTCAGCACAGCGCTGCACAGAGCCTCTTGTTCTACACCAGGCCCACGGTCTGAATAGAGATCACTCTTTCCTAAGGGGCTCACAACCCTGGACGGAGTCCCTGGTGGGGATGTGCTTTGGACTGGGTCATGGCTGTCTGATTGTCCACGGCCCTCCGGGTTGGCGGCTCAGGGCTAAATTCTCCTGCACCGCACTCAGAGCCTGTTCTCTGTTAATTGACCGGGCTCCCCCCAGACTGGTTGTCAGGATGGTCTGCCACTGGGTGTTAGCTGACACCCAAGGGTCCCCCTTTCTGTCCATTTCACCTCTGTTTAGGCAGCCTCCCTCTGCAACACTCTTAGGGTCTCTCTTCTTCTCCTGCACCCAGCGTTCTGACTAAGCTTTCTTTCCTACTCTCCACTACCCACTTAAGCTCCTTGCACTGGGACTGGGTCTCCTAGACAAGGATTAAACCCCTTAGTCCCCTGATTTTTGGTGTGTGAATGCGTGTGGTGAGGGCCTCAAGTTAACATTCCCATTCCCATTCCCTGGTCACAGGGATACTACACATGCTGGTCTGGGTGCAGTACACCTTCGTGGCACACCGACCAGTGGAGCGCCACAATCGCCAAATACTTCACTTTCACATAAAAAGGCATTTTTGCCTCAAAGCAGTGATTGTCAAATCCTTCAATTTCTCCTAAAAAGGGTTTGTTTGGCCTCAAACCAGGGATTGCCAAATCCTTCAATTGGGTATAACCAGAGATTGCAAACCATTCACTTTACCCTAAAAAGGCTGTGTTTGGCCTCAAAGCATTAATTGCCAAATCATAATTTTCTCCTAAAAAGGCATTTTTGCCTCTAACCAGTGATTGTTAAATCTTTCATTTTCTCCTAAAAAGGCTGTGTGTGTCTTTAAACCAGAGATTGCCAAATCCTTCACTATCTCCTAAAAAGGCTTTGCTTGGCCTCAAACCAGTAATTGCCAAATACTTCACTTTCCACTGGTAAGGCTTTGTGTTCCAGAAGTACATGAGATAGGTGATACTGCTTACCAAATACTAGCTCGTCATAGCCTCAGTAAAATGACAACTTCTGTTTCTGGACAGCTTACGCCAGTCTCTTATTTTCCAGTAGAAAAGCAATACAAGTTGTGAATGAGGCCCAGAAAGAGCTTTTGCTATCATTCATGTCAAGCACTGCATCAAGTGGCCTGTCCTATCACAAGCAGTAGAGTCCTCAGAGGTGGCGTCCCAATTACCCATGTGTCACCCCGTGTCACATTTTTTCCACTGTACAACTAATTGGGGGAAAACACAGATGGGCGATTCTACAGAGATGTTCACACATTCTATTTCAAGGGCATCAGAAGTATGATCCAAATATTCACATACTGCAGAGATGGAAAGCATGTGCACCAATGCCCAAAATCTTTTGGAGTTGGATCCGGGGAGGGAAGAAGTAAGGTCCCAGCAGATTTCAAACTCTCGTCACCAGTCGATAACCCACAGGAGTGGAGGTGATGATGATGATGAGGCTCAGATACCTGGGGAGCAGTCACAATGTCCTTTGTGTTCAGGGCAGGAAGAGGAGGAGGGTAATGCTCATGGCAAGCTCGGCCCTGGCATCGGCTCCTGACCTCCGGGCACCCCCTCCCCACCTTGTGAAGTGAGTCTTGCCCGCCTCGCCGTTCCCCGCTGCTTGGGCGCGAGGACCAGCTGACTCACCGCAACCTCAGTTTTGCGGGCCTCCCGTATTCGTGGGTCTCGTTGCCTCGCTCCTCCCGACTGAGCACCGAGCCTGCTCCAAGCAAAGGCCCAGCCCGGGGAGTAGGTGCACCTGCCGACACCGCGGGCCCCATTGCTCAGGCCGAGGCCGGCGCTCGGAGATGAGGCCCCACCCTTGCCGGTGACCATCTGTGGCCGGTGCCGCCGCCGGGTCCCTTCGCTCAGGCTGGGGATACGGCCCATGATCAGAGGCGAGGCTCCGCCCCCTACCGGGGACAACTTGCTGGCTGCGCCACTGGCCGCTCCGGTGGCGGTGCCCTGGAGACGCGGCGGGTGCCACTGCCACCCTAGCTACTCGGATGCCTGCATCTCTCAGCTGCATCCTGCCTCCAGCTGCTCCACCATCTGTCCCACAGCTACGGCACCACCTGACCCCCGGCTGCTCCATCAAGGGACCCCTGGCTGCTACACCATCGGACAACTGGCTGCTGCACCATCGGACCCCCTGCTGCTGCCGCCTCTGACCCCACAGCTGCATCACCCGACCCTCGACCATGCCATCTGACCCACGGTTGCATCATCTGACCCCCGCTGCTGCATATGACCCCCCGGCTGCGTCATCTGATCCCCCGGTTGCTGCATCATCTGACCCCCGGCTGCTGCATCATCTGACCCCCGAGTGCTGCATCATCTGACCCCCGAGTGCTGCATCATCTGACCCCCGAGTGCTGCATCATCTGACCCCCAAGTGCTGCATCATCTGACCCCTGACTGCTGCATCATCTGACCCCCGGCTGCTGCATCATCTGACCCCCGGCTGCTGCATCATCTGACCCCCGGCTGCTGCATCATCTGACCCCTGGCTGCTGCATCATCTGACCCCGGCCGCTGCATCATCTGACCCCCGGCTGCTGCATCATCTGACCCCTGGCCGCTGCACCATCTGACCCCTAGCCGCTGCACCATCTGACCCTTGGCCGCTGCACCTTCTGACCCCTGGCCGCTGCACCATCTGACCTCCGGCTGCCTCACCTGACCCCTGGCTGCCTCACCTGACCCCCGACTGCTGCATCATCTGACCCCTGGCTGCTGCATCATCTGACCCCCAGCCGCTGCACCATCTGACCCCCGGCCGCTGCACTTTCTGACCCCCGGCTGCCTGGTCTGACCCCCGGCTGCTGCATCATCTGACCCCCGGCTCTGACCCCCGGCTGCTGCATCATCTGACCCCCGGCTGCTGCATCATCTGACCCCCGGCTGCTGCCTCATCTGACCCCTGGCTGCCTTACCTGACCCCCGGCTGCTGCATCATCTGACCCCCGGCTGCTGCATCATCTGACCCGGCCGCTGCATCATCTGACCCCTGGCTGCTGCATCATCTGACCCCTGGCCGCTGCACCATCTGACCCCTAGCCGCTGCACCATCTGACCCTTGGCCGCTGCACCTTATGACCCCTGGCCGCTGCACCATCTGACCTCCGGCTGCCTCACCTGACCCCTGGCTGCCTCACCTGACCCCCGACTGCTGCATCATCTGACCCCTGGCTGCTGCATCATCTGACCCCCAGCCGCTGCACCATCTGACCCCCGGCCGCTGCACTTTCTGACCCCCGGCTGCCTGGTCTGACCCCCGGCTGCTGCATCATCTGACCCCCGGCTCTGACCCCCGGCTGCTGCATCATCTGACCCCCGGCTGCTGCATCATCTGACCCCCGGCTGCTGCCTCATCTGACCCCTGGCTGCCTTACCTGACCCCCGGCTGCTGCATCATCTGACCCCCGGCTGCTGCACCCTCTGACCCCCGGCCGCTGCACCATCTGACCCCCGGCCGCTGCACCATCTGACCCCCGGCTGCCTCACCTGACCCCCGGCTGTTTCATCTGACCCACGGCTGCTTCATTTGACCCCCGGCTGCTTCATCTGACCCCCGGCTGCTTCATCTGACCCCCGGCTGCTTCACCTGACCTCCGGCAGCCTCACCTGACCCCCAGCTGCCTCACCTGACCCCTGGCTGCCTCACCTGACCCCCAGCTGCCTCACCTGACCCCGACTGCTCCATCTGTCCCCGACTGCTTCACCCGACCCCGCTGCCGCCACAGCCAACCCTGACTGCCTCGACTGAACACCCAACTGCCCCATCCGGCCCCTTCATCCGACCCCCTGCATTGCATCCTATCCCCGGACATCACCTCATCCCGGGATCGCTCCCCACTGGCGACTATTCATCCATGACCACAATTTTTCCCCCTCTGCTTCTGACCCCTGCCGCCACACTCACTCCCTGCTCACCGTACACAATGTTCACGCTACTCCTCTCTCTCTCTCTCTCTCTCCCATCCTTCTCCACTTCCTACTACCCCCACTTATCCCCCCTCCCAGCAACGAAATACTGCTCTCACCCTCCATCCTGCCTAACCACCTCACCCACTCTCCGACCTATTCATTCACTTTCAATCCTCAATCACCAAACAAGCACACCCGCCACATAAGCTCTCCTGCTCCCACCTGCTAACCCTCTGCCTACTCCTTCTCCTTGCCAGTGGCATCTCCCCCAATCCTGGCTTCCCCCACCACATCCCCACAACCACCTTCATCCCACACCCACAACCCATCGCCAACCCTCGCAACCTCACCACCACTAACCCTCGCAATCCCACCAACCTTAGACCCATTCCCCCAACCCCTGCCCCCCCTACCGTTTTACCCGGTGCACTCTGGAATGCCCGCTGAGTGTGCAATAATCTCCCAGATATCCACAAACTCTTTATCTCCAAGAAACTATCATTCCTTGGCATCACCGAGACCTGGCTCACCCCCTCCGACACGGCCTCCCCCGATACACTATCTTACGGCGGCTTCAGCCTGTCCCACACCCCCCGTCCCTCTGGCAAACACGACGGTGGCGTTGGCATCCTCTTGTCCAACTCCTGCGCCTTCAGCCCTATTCCTCTGCTCCCCTCCCATCACTATCCCCTCCTTTGAAGTCCACTCGGTCTGAATCTTCTCCCCCTGCAACCACCAGCTAGCCATCATCTACCGCCCCCCTGGACCCATCGCCTCCTTCTTTGACCACTTCACCACCTGGCTACTCCACTTCCTCTCTGCTGACATCCCCACCATCATCATGGGCGACTTCAATATCCCCATTGACACACCCTGCCAGCCGTTTCTAACCTTCTTTCCCTGACCTCTTCCCTAGGGCTCTCCCAATCGACCTCCTCTCCCACTCACGAACAAGGCCACACACTTGACCTCATCTTTACCCGCCTTTGCTCCCTCTCTAACCTCACAACCTTGGAACTCCCCCTGTCTGACTACTATCTCTTGACCTTGAAAGATCTTGATCTTCCTTTATTCTCTGAATCCCTCCTCCCTCTCACCGACATTCCCTCCTCGGGTGACATAGACATTGCCACTACCCTATACAACACCACAATAACGAACGCCCTCGACCTAGCCGTTCCCCCTCACACTCCACGCATTAACAGGCAACCCTGGCACACCACCCTCACTATAAACCTAAGACGGGCATCCAGGGTCGCCAAGAGGAGATGGAAAAAGTCCTGCACCTCCAAGCACTTTGTTCTGTTCAAACAATCCCTCAATGACTTCAAGACGGCACTTGCTATTGCCAAGCAAGCCTCCTTCTCATCCCTAATAACCTCTCTGTCCCGCAACCCCAAACAGCTCTTCAAAACTTTTAACTCCTTACTTCGCCTGCCCGCTTCTCCCCCTTCTCCCCTCATCTCTGCTGAAGACTTTGCGACCTTCTTCAAGGAGAAGATCGACAAGATCCGAAACAGCTTTGGCCTTCTATCCCCACAACTCCCCCTCCCACCTACACTGCCCTCCTCCATTAGCCACTCCCCCCATAACTAAAGACCAACTCTTCTCCCTCCTTTCGAAATCACACCTCATTACCAGCGCCCACGACCCGCTCCATCCCACCTCATTCCCAACCACACCTCCATTTTCATCCCAGCCTTCACCCACCTCTTCAACCTATCACTTACTACTGGCGCCTTCCCCTCGGCCTTTAAACACGCCCTAATCACGCCCATCCTTAAAAAAAACCCTCCCTCGACCCCACCTCTGTCTTTAACTATTGCCCCATATCTCTTCTACCATTCGCCTCTAAGCTACTTGAACAGCACGTCCGCTCTGAACTGTCCTCTCACCTCTCCTCCTGCTCCCACTTCGACTGCCTACAGTCCGGCTTCCGACCCCTCCACTCCACCTAAACAGCCCTGGCCAAAGTCACCAACGACTTACTGACCGCCAAGAACAAACACCACTACTCCATCCTCCTCGACCTGTCTGCCGCCTTCGACACGGTTGACCACTCCCTTCTTCTCCGGATCCTGGAATCCCTCGGCATCACCCACCTTGCCCTCTCTTGGATCTCCTCATACCTAGCAGACCAGACCTTCAGCGTCTCCCACTCCCACACCTCCTCCCCATCCTACCCCTTTTCTGTCGGAGTCCCCCAAGGTTCGGTCCTGGGACCACTATTTTTCTTGATATACACTCTCGGCCTAGGGCGACTCATTGAGTCCCACAGCCTCCAGTACCACCTCTACGCCGACGACACCCAAATCTACCTGTCCGGCCCCGACATCACCTCCCTACTCTCCAAAATTCCACAATGCCTTTCTGCAATCTCATCATTTTTCTCTGCCCGCTTCCTTAAACTCAACATGGACAAAACTGAATTCATAGTCTTCCCCCCCAAGAAATTCCCCCCCACTTCCCCCCCACTTCCCCAACCTATCCGTCTGCATCAATGACTGCGCCCTCTCCCCAGTCCCCCAAGCCAAGTTCTTGTTATTTATTATATGGAGTTGCAGACTCCTTTGCTGCAATGTGCACCCTCATTAACCTTCAGGTGATCGAGGGTATAGATGGTGTCTGCCCACTGAAAAGGGGGGGTGGACAAGGAGAATAGGGATATTAGAGTAGGACTCATCATGCCTGAAGTCACTTTGTCGCAGTTGATGAGCAAACAGACATTGGCCAATGCTTGTACTAAGAACTTCAGAATTAAAAGATAGATTATTGAGTTTTTTGAAAAAACATAAGTTTTTAAACTTCTTCCTCAAACACATATGGCTTGTAGCACTTGTACATCATTGGTAGTAGCTGTGTGCTGCAAGGATTTTTTTCATGATATATATATATATATATATATATATAAAATATATATATATATATATGAATAATCTATATATCCCATGCAAATTTAATCCCTGTCATGTTGTCTCTCCCCCCATTGTCTGTCTCTCCCATCCTGTGCGCAGTCTCTCCCCTCTCTGTGCCTGTCACCCCTTGTGCAGTATCTCTCTTCTCTCTGTGCATGTCTCTCCCCTTGTGCGGTCTCTACTCTCTCTTTGCAGTCTCTCTCCCCTGTGAGCTGTCTCTCCCTCTCCCTTGAGCCTGTCTCTTACCTGTGCTTGTTCCCCTCCCTGTGCTCTGTGTCTCTTCCCGACACCTGTCTCCCCCTTTGCCTGTCTCCTTCCTCTGCATTGTGGCTCCCCCCTGTGCACCTATCTCCCCCTGTGTGCCTGTGTCCCCCCTATGCGCTGTGTCTCTCCACTGCACCTGTCTCCACCTGCACACTATCTTCCCCTGCGCCTGTCCCCCCCGTAAGCTGTGTCCCCTGCTGCCCCTGTCTCTCTCCTACACGCTATATCTCCCCCCTGTGCCTGTCTCTCCCCATCATGCTGTCTCCCCCTGCACCTGTCTCCCCCTGGGTGTAATTTGCCCCTGACAGGGCCCCCTGAGCGCTAACTCCCCACCCCACCTCACCCCCAGGGACCCTGATCGCTGCCCTTCACCTCACCCTCAGGAACCCATGAGAGCTGCCCGCACACTCATCCTTGGGGGGGCTATGAGAGCTTCCCCCACAGTCATCCTCAGGGGGGCCCATGAGAGGTGCCCCCACACTCATTCTTGGGGCCCGTGGGCTGCTGAGCATCCCCACGTCATGCTAGGGGGTCCCTGACCGCTGCCCCTACATTCCTTCCTCGGGCCCCCTTAGTGTAGCCTCCACCCCCTCTCCATGGTGGGCAGTCGCGCTGATCGCAACCAGTCTGTCATGTGTAGTGTGAGCTGCAGCCGGCACCACTCTATTTCCTGTATCACCGGCTTCAGCGTCACACTACATGTCAGGCTGCGATCAGCGCAACTGCCCCGGTAATGGAGAGAGGGGGGAAAGCAGCGCCAAGAGGTCCCGAGATGGCATGTGGGGCAGCGGTCAGGGCCCCTAGAATGACATGTGGGGATGCTCAGGGGCCCAGTGGGCCCTCCCTCAGCGTCCGAGCCCCGGCATTTGCCCGGTGCGCCGGGTGCTGATGCCGCCCTGGCACCATGCCTATTCCTGTCACTCATCCCTGTTCCTGTCAAATATTGAAGCTTGAAATACTGGGCCAGGCCTTGTACCATGCTTCCATAATGCACAATAATGGTAATTTTAACTCTGTGGGATAGGTGGCTCTTTTCCTGATTTCTGTCCCTAGTTTGAGCTGTTTTGGCAGCTTTTGTTCCCTTCTAAGGTGCTTTCTATGCCCTTAATTTTCACTTCACTTCATTTGAATGGGGATCAAAAGTTCAGATAACTGTTGAAAAGTTCGGCAAACATATACCCTTTCGGCAAACTGAACCAAACCAAAACTTCGGAAGGTTTGCTCATCTCTAGTTACAATTTAGCAAAATATTGATGACCCTTAAATGATATGGATAGTTAGATGCCATTAGTTCAAACACTGGATTTTAATGACATTTGTTTCCTACGTGATGAACTGAATTAAATAAAAACTTAATTTATTTAGTTTTACACTAACCTAAATGCCTTTCATACTGGAAACAAACAAAAACACAAAGAAAGATCAAGCAGATTGAAACAGATTCATTCACATGGGATGTATATGTAACAATTCTAAAAATTGAAAAGACAGCTAAAGTAAAACGAAATGTCATAAGTTCTATATCTTCATCCTCAAAGTGACATAAAGAGACTTAACGTACAGGAAGAAGCTGAAGGGCTGAGAACTTTTAGATGAAAGAGATGGGAAAAATCACCTGCAGCGAAGGGAGTCGAGTAGAGGAGATATTTGCATTGCTTCCATTTACTCAACATAAACTTTCGCACAATGGATCAGTTAGTTTTACTGCTGAAGTTAGAACTTCTCTATTATTTACTGTTGGTTGGGAGAAAGGTTAAATAAAATATATAGGCCCTATGTAGTTAATATCAATTACTTTAGTTGATTAATTTCCTCAAAAATATATAGAACCATCTGCAATATTTATTTTATTATTATTGCAATACATTAGGAGATTGACAAATGGATATATCATAGCCATACAGATGAGAGTTTCTTGAGCTAAAAAAAAACCTCATAACTTGGTTTCATCATTCTGGCAAATTCATTCTTTTTATATACAGTGGGGAAACAGTATTAAAGAGGACCTGTCACCTCCCTGGTGCTATGCAAACTGGATGCAGTACTGAATGCAGCGCATCTGCTGCATTTAGGGGAGAGGTCCCCCATGTCTCTAGCCCCTGTAAATTGTAAACAAGACTTTATAAAGTTTATGGATAAGGAGTCCAGAGGGACTTACTCAGTAATGAGTCATCACTGTTGTATGGTGTCCTCCCCACCTCCAGTCCTCTCTTGTTCAGCCTCCTGTATTTCTCATCGCTGCTGCTGGTGTCCTCCCCACCTCCAGCCCTCTCTGTTCCACCTCCAGCCCTCTCTTGTTCAGCCTCCTGTATGTGTCATAACTGCTGTTGGTGTTCTCCCTGCCTCCAGCCCTCTCTGGTCCACCTCTAGCCCTGTCTTGTTGAGCCTCTTTATGTCTCTTCTCCACAGAGTGAGCAATGGGCCGGAGCAGTCCCAGCAGCTGAAACGCCTCCTGCCGGGGACGTCAACGCTGGAGCCCGCCCTGCTGAACATACATAATCTGGAGTAGGGCAAGCGCTGGCCCTGAGGTCACTGGCAGGAGGCATTTCAGATTGGAAAATAGAGGCATCTTAGGGATTGACCCTGAGTGTGGAATGACTATAAAGTCTGTATAACCTAACTAAAAAACTCAGAATTACACAATTGGCATTAGGATATGTCTCTTTTAGCTCTTTTGGTTCCAGTGGAGGATATTAACCAAACATTTGTCTCTTTTGTATTGTCCACCCTTTGTACAGGGGTCATTTTTCTACCCCTTCCTCTACAACTCTAACTTGTCTCCTACTAACTGATGTGATTTCTGTAAATGTTGACGCTTTTAGGTCATTTTATGACTCTAATAATAATAAGAATTTTCAACTTTTTGCAAAGAACAAAGTGAGTCAGTGTTTGATTTAGTTACCGGTTAGCTTCAGACACATTATTGGTAACCACATTTAAAAAACTTAGTAGTTTCTTGTTTTTGATTACACATAAGGACACCTACCCATTACCCAGAATTGAGGAATCATTAGCTGCCCTAAGATCTGCTAACTATTTCTCCAGTGTTCCAGAAGTTCTGTCTCCAGTACGGCTGCAAAAAAATTAGGATGACACCATTCCATTCCAGACCAATGGGTTGTGTGAGAAAATGAACCAGGTAGTAATAAACTGCTGAAGATCCTGCCTCTTAAAGAGTGAAGCCTGTGGCCAGAGAAGTTGTCAGATCTGGTAGACTTGTATAACTATAGCCCGGTGAATTCCACCAACTGCACACCAGCCTACCTGATGAGGGCAAGACCTGGCAAGTTACCCATTGACCTGGACATGGAAGTATTAACGCCTGAAGCAACACCACCAACGCCGACTGGGATACAGAGCGACAACAGCAGTATCGCAGAGTACAAGAATGGTCGGAGTGGAGTTTGTCCCAGGCAAGACAGAGGCAGGAAAAAACCTATAACCAACACACCTCTGCAGTTCCTCTAGCACCTGGAGAACAGGTCCTTAAATGAAAGCAGAAGATACACAAACGTGACAATCAGTGGGAGCCTGAACCATACACTGTTCTACTCAACTTCAATAATATCAAAGTGTGCTCATTAGTAAAGATGGAGGGGAGACCTCAGCAGCAGTGTCAAGGGATCATCTAAAAATATGCCCTGACCAGTTGAGACATATGAGGAACATCAATCCAGCCCCCAACACACAGAAGAGGTGGAAGAGACAGTCCAAACCATTCTTGGAGAATTTCCCCAGGCTTGGATGCAGGTGAACCAAGCAAAGTGGTACCTGTCCTGAGCTTTGCCCAGGTTGTAGTAACTGAAGCAGTAGAGACTCTGGAACAGCCCGAAGACCAGTTGTCTCCTGCCATAGAAGCCACACCCACAGTGGAACAAGTAAATCGACCCCCCGCTGGTGGCAAATCTGTCGGTCCCACGGTGAGTCTAAGAGTTGGCAGACGGCGATCCATTATACCAGTGCTGCGCCGGTCCACTCTAGCGTATAATTAGTGGGTCCACTACACCAGTCACCGAAACACTAGGTAGTGAAGAGTCCCCAACAGTACCTGTCCTACGTAGGTCACAACATAGCATACTGGGTCAGACCTTCGTAGTCTTCATAGAGTAATAGCTCAATAGGAAGTTTAAAATGTACTGTAAGAGCTGTTAAGTGATTGAATTGTGGGTGTACATAGTTATTTATGGACAAATTGACCACAGGACTAGGTGTGGTCAGGACAATACTTGTAAATAGTTACCTCGACTTAACCTTGAGAATAAGCTGCCGGCGTAGCCGAAAACTAGGCCTATCTACAGAGTGCTTTGTAGCGACGCCCATGGATGATACATAAAGTGGGTTGGGAAATTTACTCCAGGTGTCCGGAAAAAGACAATTCCTGGATGCGGCATAAGAACTAACCGCCACATTGTCTGTTTTATTATTTTCAGGGTTTTTTTTGTAATTTTTGCAGTTTTGAGACTTTGAACATTTTTGATAATGTAAAGTTTTTATTGTTATTAATTGTTTCACTTTTCTTTATGTTTCCTCAGTCCGGGAGTACTGAATTTTCACTGGGAGTGAATGTGGAACCCCATGGGGCCGGTTGCCACATTAGCATTGCCTCCATCACAGGGGTTGATGTCATGCCTGGAAGCAAGAAGGGATCTCCTTGTCAGGTAACACACCAGCATCCAACACTTGTCCTGACTCCAGACCAGAAGGGGGAGCTCTGAACCCGGTTTTAGGGGAACTTCCCTATAAATTCTGACCCGGGGGAGGTGTTAAGGGAGATTGTCTTAGGAGAGTGTCGAGAAGAGACGTCCTGGGGAATGGAACTGGTTAGAGCTCATCCCAGGACAGTGGAGAGCTAGTGAGATGGAAAAGAGAGGAGTCAAGGAGAACCTGAGGAGTGGAGCTGTGACCGAACTCGCCCCGGATGAAAGTGCTAGAAACCGGACGCCAGAGTCTGTGGTTGTTCAGGTACCATAGTCCTGGCAGTCCTCATGGGCGTGTCACATTTTAAACTTCCTATTGAGCTATTACTCTATGAAGACTACGAAGGTCTGACCCAGTGTGCAATAAAAGAAATCTTCATAATTCTCATTAACATTGCTGGCATTAAGATTTGCATGGAGTTTTGTGACAGAATTGAGCTAAATATGCATTAAAATTGAGTCAAAAACATGTGTTTTTAGTGCATTTTTCTGTCAAAAAATGTTCACAATTATTTCTTTTTACACTAGGGTGTGGGGCAACCATTAACAGATACCGACACAGAGAGTGGGGGCGCAGTTTGAGAGCATATTGTCAAATTGTAGTTGTGGAGATGTTGCCATTTAGGCTTGTGGGAATGGAGTCTTTCTGTGATTTCTTGGCTGTTGCAGCCCCACGATACTCTGTTCCCAGCCGCCACTATTTTGCCCGGTATACCATCCCTGCATTACACAAGCACGTTTTAAATAATAACAACCATGCTCTCATACTGTAACCAAAAAGATCCACCTAAAAACAGACATGTGGATGAGTTGTTGTAGACAGGGACAATACATTTCTGTGACGGTACACTGAATCTTGTCAGCTGAATCTTGCCAGCTGGCACTAAGCTCAAGTTTCCAAATGTCGTGTCAATATTAGACCCGACTAGTGATGGACGAACCAAACCAGTTCCATTCCAACTGGAGGAGACCGTACCGAACACCTAGGTTTCAGGCACAGATCCTGGGACTGTCCTGGGTAGTCTGTGTTGCAGTTTGGATTTGGGTTCGAGGGTGGGGGAGCGGTAAAAAAAAAGAAAATAGTTATTAAACAGCATTATAATTACCTTGTTTCACTGCTGTGTCTACTTCTGGTGCTGCTCATTAAAGAGAACCTGTCATCCTCTGGTGCTTTGCAAAGTGAAAGCACCACTGAATGCAGCGTGTATGTTGCATTCAGAAAAGATGTGTGCCATGTCTCTACCCTCCTTTAAACTGAAAAAAACACTTTGGAAAGTTTAGAGTTAAGAGGTCCGAGGTGATTATCTGATTATGCTGTGCTCACTGCTGGCACAGTCCTCCCCGCCTCCTGCAATGGAAAGAAAGAGGTCTTAGGGTACCTTTACATGCCGCAACTGCAGTGAGAAATCTGACCGGTGATATCTCGCCCGGTACCATCGCCGTCAAATTCCCTCCCAGTTGCTGCATGTAATTGGGGAATTTGGCGGTGATAAAATAATTGTCGCCTGGTTCCGATTTCACAGCACTGCTCCAAAATCAGAGGCAATCATGAAGGCGAGATTCCCGGCTTTTGACGTGTGAATGGGCAATAGTGATGGAATCTATTGATTTCCCGTAGGCGTGCCACAGCGTGCTGGAGTCCGCGCCCCGTCAGCGATGACTGGTGGTGGCTACTGTGTCTCCATTGGCTGTCACTTGACACCGTGCCATATTTGAACAGCTGTCCATTCACACCACACAATGACAATGGCGTCATGTATTAGCCAGCCTTTCTGTGCAGGCTGGCCAATCATAACGCTATTACGTTGTCTAATCAGCGTGTTTGGGGCGCGGAATACACCAGTCTGTCACACCTATGTTCTTGCGGCGCTAACCATGTACGCCTACATTTCTTTGGGGATTGCGGCGTGTGAAGCGGCGAGGGAACTCCACTGGATTGGTTCCGCTGTGGGGTAGGCGATTTCCTGGGCGACACATTGCCTTAGGTTGAGGGTGAAATTGCGGCGTGTAAAAGCGCCATCGACAATTGGAGGCAACCATGAAAAACGTGCACGCGCACATTAGATTGCCTCCTATCGCCGCCAAAAATTGCAGCGTGTAAAGGTACGCTTAGGAGGATCATAGATTACGAGTTGGATGATATCAGGAGATTAGTTCAAAAATATATGTGGGGGACAGTTTGTGGATGGCTTTGTAAGTCAATGTTAGTAGTTTGAATTGGATATGCTGGTGAATTGTGAGCCAGTGGAGGGATTTGCAGAGGGAGAAGTAGGGGAGCAGTGAGGAGAGAGGTGGATTAGTCAGGCAACAGGGTTAAGGACAGATTGGAGAGGTGCAAGAGTGTTAGCAGGGAAGCCACAGAGGAGGAGGATGCAGTAGTCGACACGGGAGATTATGAGGGCATGCACTAGTAGTTTAGTAGATTGAGGGTTGAGGAAGGGACGGATTCTGGAAATATTTTTGAGTTGGAGGCGGCTGAAGGTGGCAGGGGCTTGGATGTTAAGGGAGGAAAGGGTAGGGGGTTTGTTCGTGCTCACCAAATTCCAACGGACCGGATGGTGCCAGAAGGAGACGTCCCGTACGTCCAAGAAGATTATATGAAGTAATGGATCCGGCACCGGACACTTCTCCAATATTCAAAATTTATTCAGTAATATTCATAAGATCATAAAATCAGCGACCTAGGGAGCGGGACTGCGCTCCCTAGGTCGCTGATTTTATGATCTTATGAATATTACTGAATAAATTTTGAATATTGGAGAAGTGTCCGGTGCCGGATCCATTACTTCATATAAGGGGCTTGGATGTGCAGTTTGAAGGACAGTGCAGAGTCAAGGGTTACTCCGAGGCAGTGGACTTCAGGTACAGGGCAAAGTGTGGTGTCATTTATTGTGATAAATAGATCTGGTAAGGAAGGTGTGTGAAATGGAGGAAATATGATGAGTTCGGTTTTGTCTACATTGAGTTTTAGGAAGCAAGAGGAGCATAAGGAGGATATGGCTGATAGACACTTGGGATTCTGGACAGGAGAGAGGTGACATTGGGGCCAGAGAGATAGATCTGAGTGTCATCAGTATACAGGTGATACTTGAAGTCATGGGATATTATGAGTTGTTCCAGACCAATGGTATAGATTGAAAAAAGGAGGGGCCCCAGGACAGAGCCTTGAGGGACCCCAACAGAGAGAAGGGATGGGACAAGGGAGTCGTGTGGGAGTGGGAAAAGCTAAATGTGTGGTTGACAAGGTAGGAAGAGATCCAGGAGAGGGCAAGGTAACTGATGCCAGTGGAAGAGCGGATCTGTAATAGGAGACAGTGGGTGACTGTGTCAAATGCAGAGGACAGGTCTGGAAGGAGGAGGATGGAGAACTATCTGTTAGCTTTGGCCGTGAGTAAGTCGTTAGTTATTTTGGTCAGGGCAGTTTCAGTGGACTGGTGGGGGTGGAAGCCAGATTGAAGATTGAATGAGAGGTGGATTGAGAGTACAGTGTGGAAGTGAGCGGGAGCAGGATATGGGCCGGTAGCTGGTTGAAGAAGTGGGGTCAAGGGATGACTTCTTTAAGATAGGTGTAATTGTTGCATGTTTGAAAGCAAAATAAAAGGTACCAGAAGTCAGTGATAGGTTGAAGGTGGGTTAAGGCTGGGATAAGTGTGATGATAAGGTGTGGGAGGAAGTGGGATGGGATGTGGTCCAGTGCACAAGTGGTGAGGTGCGATCTGGAGAGGAGGTGTGCAAGTTCTCCTTCAGTGATGGAGAGGAGAAGAGTTAGTGGGGAAGAGGAGTGGTCTGGTATACATGGGTTTATGGTGGTTGGGTAGCACAGATTTGTCTGATCTGATTAATCTTGTTGGTGAAGTGTGTTGCAAAGTCTTCTGCAGAGATACAAGAAATAGGAGGGGCAGTGGAGGTCTCCCCTCAGTACGCTGTGGCTTGCTTCATCTAGGGTATATCCTCCGGACTGTCGGCAAGTTGAATCAGCGGTTTGAGGTTGGGGCTGGGGTCTTGGCTCTGGCTGTTGATTTTGCTGCATCTGTAGAGCTTCCATCAGTTTGGTGATATTTTTATTCATCTGGCGCATTTCAGCACGCATCTCAGCACACAGATATTCATACTTGTCAGGCTTAGCAAATTGTACATTGTGCATGGCTGCAAACACAGGAACTGGTTTCAGGGCAGCCTGGGCCTCACCACTGCACCACCGTTTGATGGCAGCTTCATGGGTCTCTACTGGCCGCAACCCTTTAATAGCCATGTCCTTCAGGGTATTAAAGTCAGCTTCCGGATTACTCTGTGACCACCAACGTACAGTCTTATTGTCCTCGGGGGATAGCAGTCCCCAGGTGAATTGTTCAATCAAAAGCTTGTTTTCATTGGGTACACTGGCAGGGCTGACATGCTTAAGGGCTCGCAATGCTTCCACTAGGTGCCAGGTGTAAGCTCTGATATCATCTCCCAGCCTCTGGTAGCAGTGATGGAAGCGCATGCGTATATCAGCCTCATTGCACTCCTCAAAGGTAGCTCTCAATTTGTCAAATATTGTGACTGCTGATCTCCTTTCAGCTGCAGACCAGGACGAACTCTCTTTCTCTGCTGCGCCAGTTAACTGCCCGAGTACCACAGAGGCGCACTGCTGACCCGTCATCGCATACATATCCAGGACACTAGTGATTTTTCTCTTAAAAGCAGGAACGAACTGGCTCAGGTGGCAAGGGGGCAAGTGCCCCCCAGGCTAGTGGTGTTGCCCTGATTTTGGGCTGCCCCTTCAATCAAATGGGCTGGCCGGTCTTGCTGTGCGGCCACAGTTGCTGCAAAGACACAGTGTGATTGTGAGCGGTGAGTGTTCCCCCTGGATCCGATAGCAAATAACCCCCCTCCCCCACCCCCACTCTTCACCCTGCCGGATCCGATAACACCCTGCCGGATCCGATATCACCCCCCTCCCCCCGCTCCTCTCGATAGCAACCTCCCCCCAACCCCCCTACCCTCGTTCCTCAGTGCTGGGCAGGTCAGACTGCCACCTGTGAAAAGCTCCACCAGCCAGACCCTACTTACAAGCATCCAATGTATCAGGTTGACCGTCATACTGGGGCAACCATTTTGCCCCCGGGATCTATGGGAGTGAGATCAGCATAATCGGGGCGATTGAGCCCGGCATGCTGGTGGCGCTGGAAGTGCTACTGGAGGCAGCCGTAGTTGCTTGCGGAAAATTCCTAGGGTCAGCGAACATATTGTCATCGTTGCTGGAGGAGGCCAACATGTTGGAGGCCCTCTAGTGAATTACAGCCAGTTCTCAAACAGTTAAACAGTTCGGGAATTTCCAGAATAAGCCGCGGCGCTCGGGAATGCTCAGCTGAGTGAGGGGCGGGTTTTAGGTTTGCGCTCTACAGGCCAACACACCACTTTTCTTCCCGCTCTTCGGCGCAGTAATGGCGGTGTAGTTTAAACAGTCATTCAATACAGTTGAAATCATGGCACACAGTACCCGGTAATACCAGGCATGGGATCCTGTTCGTGATGCCAGAAAGATATGTTGAGCCCCAGGCCCTGGGGAACTCGGGTATCAGGCTCGGTGGTTGTTCTCACGGGGGATGTCATGGGTGGCAGCACCTGAGCCCATGGCCTGGGTGACACTTCAATAAGGGGATATGTACAGTGGATTAGAGTTTGTCATGTGACTCCACCGGTAGCACCTGGTGATGGGTCACCAGCACTGCCGCAGTCCTCTGAAGGTCGATGGTAATGCGGCTAAGTTGGTAAAGCTCCCTATAGGTGGATCTGGGCCTCCGGGGCAGCGTTGTGTAAAAGGGCAGCTTGGAGTGGAACGTTAGGTTGGGATTGGGAGTGATGGAGCAGTATATAAGGGGCACCGGGAGCGGAGAGGAATGACGCACACACTGTAGAAGTCTCTTTTATCTCTTACTGGTGATATGAGCACGTAAAGACGTCCAGGGCACTGTCGGGTGACCAGATGCATAGCTTCCACAGCAAGTGGGTATAAGGCCTCCTCTGTTTCCCTATGGTTCTTGAAGCCCTGTCTGCTTGCAGCCAGACTGGCCTCCTCCTCTCTCGGGTCCTCTCTCTCTCCTCCTGCGCAGTCCTCGGGTTACCCTCTCTGATCACTGCTGTGTATTCCCACACTACAGTGTCTGGCTCCCTCTTTCTGGATACGCAGGGGGCCTGGGTGACTGAAGTCTCCACGATGTGACGGGGTTTTCTGTAGTCTTGAAGTAATCTTACAGGTGCGGATCCCTGAAGTCCGGTACGTCTCTAGGCGAACCTCTGCCAGTTCCTCACTCCCTTGGTGCCGGCTCGTTGCCTTCTGTCCCCACTCCTAGGCTGGCTGGACAGCAGACGGCCACTCCGGGTCACTGGTTCGGGCCTAACCGCAGCACCGATCACCAGGACATTATCGCAGCTCTCCTAGTGAAGCGGTCGACAGGGGATGGGGTACTCAGGTATCGGGGTTGATGGCGGTTCTGATGGGGGTCACGGCTGGTCGATACCCGGTCCCGTGCCCTGGACCCTCAATGGTGGGGAACGGTGGGGGATTAAGGGAAATAAGGGGATTATCAACGTGATGCCACCTATGGTACCTGGTAACGGTTTACCAGCGCTGCAGCCGGCCGCTGAGGTGATGGTGGGTGCAGCAGAGTGTGGAACAGCTCCCCACAGGTGGAGCTTTACCTTAGGGCAGCAGGGATGAATGAGGGGAGTAGTAGTCAAGTCTTTTCTGACACAGTGGTGAATTGCGATGGTTAGACAGGCACACAGACACACTGGGGTTGTTGTTTCAGTACCTTTTACTGGCGGTAACGTAACAGATACAGTCGAGAGTAGTAACCAGGTCCCCGATGCAATTTAGGTCTTCCACCTTAGAAAGTTATGAGGCCTCCTTTATGGCTGTGCTCTGCAGTGTGGGATGAGTCCTGCCTGAGCCTGAACCCACCACTTCTTCTTCTCTGATCTTAGGGTCCCTGTTTCTCTTGTGGCCCCTGGTCCTATGCTTGGTCAGTTTAGTGTCTCTTTCTTTATCTCCTCAGGGCTGAACTCCTCCTGAGAATGCTGGACTTTTGCTGTAGCTCTGCAGGCTGGCAGCGTCGGACTCCAATGTCCATGTGTACTAAAGGGCTAAGTAAACTATTCCCTTTCTCAGTTCCCTGTTTCCTCCACTTGCCTCCGGCCCCTTTTCTGGGGTGTGCACAGTGGTCAGTCGTCCCTGGTCCTGGGCCTGAATCTCTCCCCAGCGACCAGCAGCTCTGTTTCCTCTCTCTTCCTTCTCCTCACACAAACTAAACTGAAACTAATTCCTGGGACTTACTGCCTCCTTCCTCCAGCCTGAGTGTTCTTAAAGGGAACTGACTTAATGCAGCCAGTAGAGCTCCCCCTTCAGGTCTGAGGTGGAAGGTGGTGTGTGCTGTGTTAACCAAGATGTAAGTCCTTCCTTGCACCGGTGGAACCTGTGGCAATCCCCCGCAGGGGTGCGACATTAGCGTCTGCACACTCTAACTAACTCCACCCCAGCAGCAGTATTTATAGGGGAACTCACCTAAAGTTGGTGAGTAGAGCTCCCCTTACTGTGCTGGGGTGGAAGATGTTGCATGTAGTAACCCAGCTGTGCTGTAGAGAAGTCTATGACTACCTGCGCAAGCAGGGCGCCACATATCCAATATATAAAATGATGTCTACAACATCTTCAAAATGATACTACCTAGTATGGGAAGGCTATTTTTAAATTGAAGAAGGCCAATGAACTTGGTCCATTATATACTCCTCCATCCACTACTGTTGTAAAAACAAAAAATGTTCCGTAGCCTGCATATAAAGGTTGATTGAATAGTGCTACAAATTCAAGATACCCTAGTTTTATTTCAATTAAGTGCTCAACCTATAAGATTTTCTATTTTCCTGTGGCAATATTATCCCACAATATCTTACACACATTATCCCACACAATCAGTTTTGCGGTTGAAAAGTTGTGACATGGGCTGACAAATGGGCACCTGTGCACACTGACAAGAGTGACACAGTTTTTTCTAAATTGTAACATGGGTTCAAAACCCTACGTAGTGCACCTTTCCCCCTTGTTAGCCCGTTATGCTATTGCTCTCTGTTATCATTTTTTTCTAGTTTGTCAATGAAGGAGGAGGTTTTTAACCCCAATTGAGGGGTTAATCAGTCAGATTGACCGACGGATCACATCGCGCTGAGTGTGGGGACCACTAAAAAGGGTCCCCACATCTCTTCCCCTAACCTTTAGCTGTCACTGACAGATGTCAGAATTGAACTGTCACTGTATGTTTACAATTAGTGACAGTTCAAAGCCGTGATTGGTTTAGCCGCACATGGTGCTGGAACTGTCATTTTTCCATGAGGGCTAAACCAGTCATTGGTTGTAATGGGGTTAAACACATACAGACATTTGTAATTATGCATTATATGTATCCCTTCTATAATACATTTATGCCCTGTATATTTGCAATTTTTTATGTACATGATCATTGTCTTCTGATATCTTACACAGTGTAATTATGTGATCACATAGTGGTTTCAAGAATAGCGTTTACTGTATATCTTTCTGTTATTGTTGCCAGATTATTGGTATACCGCAGATTATGTAGTGGCATTTTTAACATTTATGGTTATGTACATTGTCTGCCATACTTTTTCTTTTTTTGTGATTTCTATTTTCATTTTATTCATTCTGCTAATTAAAATAGATATTTCATTTTTGTAACCTTTTTTAGTGGCCATTGTTCTTTCCCATTGTTATACCATTACTAACCTAGGCCTTGAAGTCAGCTGCGACTTTTGACAAATCGTAGCTCTCATTAACCCCTTTTATTGCCATTGCACCAGGGCAATTGGGATGAGCTGGGTAAAGTGCCATGATTTGGCACATCTAATTAACTAGCTGTGAGCCCGATTCTGAAGAATCGGGAGTCTAGAATCTGGAGAGAGAGAGGGAGAGGGAGAGGGAGGGAGAGAGGGAGAGAGAGATAGATAGATAGATAGATAGATAGATAGAGATAGATAGATAGATAGATAGATAGATAAATAGATAGAGATAGATAGATAGATAGATAGATAGATAGATAGATAGATAGATAAATAGAGATAGATAGATAGATAGATAGATAGATAGATAAATAGATAGAGATAGATAGATAGAGATAGATAAATAGATAAATAGATAAATAGATAGAGATAGATAGATAAATAGATAGATAGATAAATAGATAGAGATAGATAGATAGAGATAGATAGATAAATAGATAAATAGATAAATAGATAGAGATAGATAGATAAATAGATAGATAGATAGATAGATAGATAGATAGATAGATAGATAGAAATAGATAGAAATAGATAGAGATAGATAGATAGATAGATAAATAGATAGAGATAGATAGATAGATAGAGATAGATAGATAAATAGATAAATAGATAAATAGATAGAGATAGATAGATAGATAGATAGAAATAGATAGAGATAGATAGATAAATAGATAGAGATATATAGATAAATAGATAGAGTTAGATAGATAGATAGAGATAGATAGATAAATAGATAGAGATAGATAGATAGATAGATAAATAGATAGAGATAGATAGATAGAGATAGATAGATAGAAATAGATATAGATAGATAAATAGATAGAGATAGATAGATAGAAATAGAGATAGATAGATAAATAGATAGATAGATAGATAGATAGAAAGAAATAGATACATAGATAGAAATACATAGATAGATAGATAGATACAAATAGATACATAGATAGAGATAGATAGATAGAAATAGATAGATAGAAATAGATAGATAGATAGATATAGATACATAGATAGATAGATAGATAGATAGATAGAAAGAAATAGATAGATAGATAGATAGATAGAAATAAATAGATATATAGATAGAAATAGATAGATAGATAGATATAGATACATAGATAGAAATAGATAGATATTAAGATAGATAGAAATAGAAACATAGATAGATAGATAGATAGATAGATAGATAGATAGATAGATAGATAGATAGAAATAGATAGATAAGATGAAAAAATGAAGGGCAGCACTTCCTTTAGTGTATCCATGTGGGTTTATTTGTCCTAGGACTGCGACGTTTCGGCACACAGCCTTCCTCAAGCAGTGACAAACAGATCTAGTGCTCACATGTATATAGCTCCCATGCAAGGGGCTCATAATAATATAATTAGTGCAAAATAGTACAGAATTTCATATACATATATATTTATACATACAGTGCATAATGGTCCGTGCAAAATAAAGTGCATACAGTGATATTATACAATACTGACAACCATATTATAACCAATATCAGAAGTTTTACTTCAATAGGTAATTTCTAACACAGATGTTACTTATCTCTTAATTAGAGGACCCCACGTTGCAACTATGTACCGCCACTTCCGCCATCATAATCTCGGCGTTCATCTCATCCTATTGCGCATGCTCCGTGTGAAAAAACTTCAGTTCCGTCATACTCGAAATCGCGTGCCCCTTCCTAGATACCGCGCATGTGCACAGCGTATCGGGATCTTCACGTACACCCACTGCAGTTGCGCAGTAGTGTATATGAAGTCGCTACTCCCAGTTCCGTTCTCGCGCCTGGGCTCTCTCCTCTGTGAATCTCGGGCACCATCTTTATATCTTAGCGATTGCGCAGTAGTACAAGCACTTATACTTGTGCATTCAACCTAATTATATGGAGAGTGTAAGCGCATTACCTGCTGTTACACAGTGATATAGGGAACATGGAGCATTAATATAAATATATATATCTATCTATTTCAATATTACCCAAATCACTTCTGTATTTCAATGTAAGTGTACACATTGGGCAATTGAAAAATAACCAGGATAGTGATCTAAGTCCAATATAGGAAGTACTTTTCTGGTCCATACTAAGGGTCACCGCCCGGTGGGCTTTTTACAGTTAAGTATGTTGTTCTACATAAAATAAACACAAGAAGTGTCATTCTGTTTAGGTGACCAAACCAAACTTCCAACGAGAACATTATTCACAAATGGACTTGATCATAGAAAATATACTTTACTAGCTGTGAGCCCGATGCAAATGCATCGGGATTCTAGAATGTGCATTAATTTGATTATAGTAGTTATAGCTGGTGTGAGGACTTTTCGGGGGGGTGTGAATAGTTTTTGGGGAGTCCCATACTTTTTTTGGGGGGTCCCATACTTTTTTGGGGGGGGTCACATACTTTTTTGGGGGGTCACATACTTTTTTTGGGGGGGTCACATACTTTTTTTGGGGGGTCACATACTTTTTTTGGGGGGTCACATACTTTTTTTGGGGGGTCACATACTTTTTTGGGGGGTCACATACTTTTTTGGGGGTCACATACTTTTTTTGGGGGGTCACATACTTTTTTGGGGGGGTCACATACTTTTTTGGGGGGTCACATACTTTTTTGGGGGGGTCACATACTTTTTTGTTTTGTCACATACTTTTTTTGGGGGGTCACATACTTTTTTGGGGGGTCACATACTTTTTTTGGGGGGTCCAATACTTTTTTTGGGGGGTCCAATACTTTTTTTTGGAGGTCACATAGTTTTTTGGGGGGTCACATACTTTTTTGGGGGGGTCACATACTTTTTTTGGGGGGTCACATACTTTTTTTGGGGGGTCACATACTTTTTTGGGGGGGTCACATACTTTTTTTGGGGGGTCACATACTTTTTTTGGGGGGTCACATACTTTTTTTGGGTGGTCACATACTTTTTTTGGGGGGGTCACATACTTTTTTGGGGGGGTCACATACTTTTTTTGGGGGGTCACATACTTTTTTTGGGGGGGTCACATACTTTTTTTGGGGGTGCAATACTTTTTTTGGGGGGTCTAATACTTTTGGGTGGGGGTCCAATACTTTTGGGGGGGTCCAATACTTTTTGGGGCGCGTTCAATACTTATTGGGGCTGAGTGCTCGCAATGGCCGCTTATTATTAGCATTAATCTTATTATTATTAGCATTAATAGCATAATTATTAGCATTAATAGCATAATTATTAGCATTATTAGCATTATTATTAGCATTAATAGCATAATTATTAGCATTAATATCATTATTATTAGCAGTAATATAATTATTATTAGATTTTTTTTTAATTATTATTTTTTGTAATATTTTATAATTTTTAATTTTTTTTTTTATTATTTTTTTTATAATTTTTTAATTATTTTTAAATAATTTTATTATAAAATTTATTATTTATTTTAAGTGAGACACAGTTCTCCTTCTGGTCCGCTAAAAGGGCTGGGCTGATTAGCATATATTTATTTTTTTTATTATTATTTTTATTTAATTTTTTATTATTTTTTTATTATTATTTTTTATTATTTTTTAATTCTTTTTAAATTCTTTTATTTATTATTTAATTTATTATTTATTTTAAGTGAGACACAGTTCTCATTGTGGTCCGCCAAAAGGGCTGAGCTGATTAGCATATATTTATTTTTTTATTATTATTTTTATTTAATTTTTTATTATTTTTTTATTATTATTTTTTATTATTTTTTAATTCTTTTTAAATTTTTTTATTTATTATTTAATTTATTATTTATTTTAAGTGAGACACAGTTCTCATTGTGGTCCGCCAAAAGGGCTGAGCTGATTAGCATATATTTATTTTTTTTATTATTATTTTAATTTAATTTTTTATTATTTTTTTATTATTATTTTTTATTATTTTTTAATTCTTTTTAAATTATTTTATTTATTATTTAATTTATTATTTATTTTAAGTGAGACACAGTTCTCATTGTGGTCCGGCAAAAGGGCTGAGCTGATTAGCATATATTTATATTTTTTATTATTATTTTTATTTAATTTTTTATTATTTTTTTATTATTATTTTTTATTATTTTTTAATTCTTTTTAAATTATTTTATTTATTATTTAATTTATTATTTATTTTAAGTGAGACAGTTCTCATTCAGGTCCGCTATTTTTCCCATTGACATACATTAGCGGTGTGTCGGCGATTTTATGGCCGGCCACCTGGTTCTATTTGTCGGCCGTAAAATCGCGGACACACCGCTAATACATGTCTATGGGCAGTGAGCCCGATTTCGGATTGGCCGCCGACCAATCAGAATTCGAGCTCAATGAGGGGCTCTTCTGATTGGCTGAGGGCAGTACACAGCGACCAATCAGAAGAGCCGCTCATATCTCATTGAGATACAATGGCGGATTTGTCGTCCATTGTACCTGAATGAGAAGAGAAGAGGACGTCGGAGCTGGAAGAAGACAGAAGATCCCCGGGGCCGGACGAAGAGGACGCCTGGCCGGACGAAGAGGACGCCTGGCCGGACGGACGATCAGATGACTAAGAAGACATGTAAGTATGTGCAGACATGGGGGGGGCTGTGTGGACATTAGTGGGGGTCGGCTGTGCGGACATGGGGGGTTTTTCGGACATTGATGGGGGCGGGCTGTGCGGGCATGGGGGTGGGCTGTGCGGGCATGGGGGTCGGCTGTGCGGGCATGGGGGTCGGCTGTGCGGGCATGGGGGTCGGCTGTGCGGACATGGGGGTGGGCTGTGCGGACATGGGGGTGGGCTGTGCGGGCATGGGGTCGGCTGTGCGGGCATGGGGGTCGGCTGTGCGGGCATGGGGGTCGGCTGTGCGGGCATGGGGGTCGGCTGTGCGGGCATGGGGGTCGGCTGTGCGGACAGGGGGGTGGGCTGTGCGGACATGGGGGTGGGCTGTGCGGGCATGGGGGTCGGCTGTGCGGACAGGGGGGTGGGCTGTGCGGACATTGATGTGGGCGGGCTGTGCGGACATGGGGGTGGGCTGTGCGGACATGGGGGTGGGCTGTGCGGGCATGGGGGTCGGCTGTGCGGACATGGGGGTGGGCTGTGTGGACATTGATGGGGGCGGGCTGTGCAGACATGGGGGTGGGCTGTGCGGGCATGGGGGTCGGCTGTGCGGGCATGGGGGTCGGCTGTGCGGGCATGGGGGTCGGCTGTGCAAACATGGGGGTCGGCTGTGCGGGCATGGGGGTCGGCTGTGCGGGCATGGGGGTCGGCTGTGCGGACAGGGGGGTGGGCTGTGCGGACATTGATGTGGGCGGGCTGTGCGGACATGGGGGTGAGCTGTGCGGACATTGCTGGGGGTGGGCTGTGCGGACATGGGGGTCGGCTGTGCGGACATGGGGGTCGGCTGTGGGGACATTGATGGGGGCGGGCTGTGCGGACATGGGGGGGGGTGGCGAATTGTGTGTAGCGGGGAGCGGAGGCGGCAATGCCGCCTCGGCTCCATGGTCCCCGGGGAGCGAATTGCGGCTCAGGCAGCGACTCGCAATGGCCTCGCGGCCATTGCTCGCGCTACCTGAGCGGTAAATCGCTAAGGTTGTAGCCGGGGCTGTGGATGGATTTTGGGCCAGCGACTCGCAATGGCCTCGCGGCCATTGCTCGCGCAGCATTGGGCGCTTCGCGCCCAATGTTAAATTCTTATCCACATGACGACATCGGAAAGTGCGCGTGAAGGGGCGCTTTTCCGATTCGCGATTATATAATAGATTAGGTTACTCAATAGACAGGTGCCCTCTTACAGACAGGACCTCGGATATCACACTAGATAACAATTTGCAAATAGGACAACATGTATACAGTCAAGTTGCAGCTTGTGGAGTCCTCTGTACAAATCTGCAGAGTAAAAGAAATATTTTTTAGTAAAAACTCAAGAACATTTTTTAAAAAAAATTACAAGATCATACTACTACTTATGTTCATCACCCACACCTGTGGTTGATAAGAATCGAATACCAAGGGGTTCTTATATTACAATAGACTATGTATTTTGTAATCCACGTTTAGACCATTAGGTCGCAATGTATTAAGTCTATGGATCCATTCCATTTCTCTTTTCAGCAACAATTTCTGTCGGTCACCACCCCGTCTCTGTATGGGAATTGTGTCTATCAGACGAAACCTCAAATCCTTTTCCGTGTGCCCCATAGCCACAAAGTGTTTGGGGACCGGCAGATCTTTCCTTTTTTTCTTTATGGTATGTCGGTGATGAGCAATACGTGTCTTGAAATCCCACGTTGTCTCACCGACATACCACAAAGCACAGGGACATTCAATAAGGTAGGCAATGTAGTCAGAAGAACAGGTCAAATAATGCTTAATTTCAAATCTTTGTCCCGTTTTTGGATGCACAAAATGTGAGCCTTTATTCATTAGCCTACAGTTAATACATGAGAGACACGGGTAACACCCCACTCTCTTTGTACCTGTCAAATACATTTGTCCATCCTTTTTCATAGGACCAATATCTGAGTGTATCATCTTATCCCTCAGACATTGATTACGTCTGTATGAAAAAAGCGGTGGTTCATTAAATTCTCTCACATGAGGTAAGCACCTCCCCAACATATTCCAGTGCTTGCGTATTATCATCGCAACCTCTCTACTCTCTTCACTATATGTAGAAACAAACGTCACTCTTTTTAATTGTTTCTTCTTATTTTTCTCTGCCAAAACATCTGACCTGGCCAATTTCAGCACTTTATTTTTCTGTTCACCCAATAATTTTTTTGGGTATCCCCTTGCATAGAATTTATTTATCATTTCATTTAGTGCTGTTTCCTGTTCTTTCTCATTACTCAATTTTTTTTGACCCTTGTCATTTGGCTAAAGGGAATAGATTTAATGGTGTTTATCGGGTGCTGACTACTTAAATGTAACAGGTCATTCTTATCTGTCTCTTTCACATACAATTTGGTTGTAAATTCATCATCCTGATATAGAACCTGCACATCCAAAAATTGTAGGGAGGATTTTGACCATACCAAGGTAAACTTTATTGTCTCATCTATTTCATTCAAATAGCTATGGAATTGATGTAATGCATCCTCTGTTCCTGTCCATATGAGGAAGACGTCGTCTATGTACCTCCACCACGTAGCAACATACTCATAGTGGTGGGATACATAGACGAAGTCCTCCTCAATTACCCGCATAACAATGTTTGCATAGGCTGGGGCCATATTGGCCCCCATTGCTGTACCTCTGCATTGTAAGAAATAATCATCCCCAAATAAAAAATAATTATTCCTCAAAACTAGTTCTAGAAGGTCCAGCACTAAATGACAGGCATTATTGGAAAACTCCGTTTCCTTTAATTTTTTCTTTATGGCAGCCAGGCCTCGTTCATTATCTATGGAAGTGTAAAGTGAGACGACATCAAAAGACGCCAATATCACTTCCCCACTTACTGACAGAGAGTTCAGCTTACGTAGGAAATCCCCCATATCCTTTACATACGAGTCAGCTTCTCTTGCTATAGGATTCAACACTTTGTCGAGAAAAACTCCTATGTTAGAAAGAACAGAGTTCGTACCTGAGACTATCGGGCGACCCGGTGGGTCCACCAGAGACTTATGGATCTTTGGGAGCACATATAGTACAGGTGTTGTAGGATACTGTATTGTCATAAAGTCAAGGAGATCCTGATCTATCAAACCCCCATGTGATGCTTTTGTCAGGACTACCTCGATCTTATGCGCTATTTCAAATTTCGGATCCCTATCCAGTCTCCGGTAGACCCCCGGGTCATCCAACTGCCTCCTGATCTCTTTAATATACATGGCCTTGTCCATGACAACAACAGCTCCTCCTTTATCTGCTTTTTTTACTATAATGCTGTCGTCACGGACAAGGTCATTAAGTGCTATCACCTCCTCTGTCTTGATATTGGGCTTTCTAAACACTTCACTCTTTTTATTCTTTAATATGTCCACTTCCTTAGTAACGGCTGTAATAAATGAATCAATTACAGTAGAATTAACCGGAGGAATAAATTTACTCTTTTTCCTAATACCTAGGCATCCCATATCAAAATCACATGTCATTGTTTTAACCTTATTCTCTTTAGTACTGAACCATTCCTTCAATTTTAATGATCTAAAGAAATACTGCAGGTCTAATGACAATTGAAAAAAATCAGTATGTGCATTTGGACCAAAGCCCAAACCCTTATTTAGGACAGACGTCTGCATCTCAGTTAATACCTTACTCGACAGGTTCACCACTAAGTCCTCTTTCAATTTTTCAGTGGGGGTTTCCTCTGTTGTTTCCCTTTTCCACGCTTGTCTTTTTTGTTGCCGGTAGTGTCTCCTTCCTCCTCTTCTTTTCCTCCGTTCTTCTTTAGATCTATATCTATGAACAAAGTCCATTATAGGATAAACCTTTCCACATGTGCATAACAGATTAGACTATTACCACCTGTGTTTCGCCACTTCCCCACACCCTCACGTTGCCAGTTATATATGTTTCCACTGGAATAGTCCTCTGTGTCTCTCAACCACTTTCTCCTTTTTCCTTCCTCCAGGTCTGAACATAATTTGGTTATGCGTGTATTGACCTGTTCCTTAAACTTTATCATTTCCTCCTCCTTCAGAATATCTTGTAACTTGTATCTATACCGTCTTGTTCAGTCAAAACTCTCTTTAACCCCTTCCCGACCCAGGACGCAGCTTATGCGTCATCAAAACAAGTTCGTTCCCGACCTTGGACGCATATGCTGCTCCTGGTGTAATCGCGCTCCTGCAGCTCTAGTGAGAGGTGTCACTGACCTCTCACTTGAGCTGCAGGTAGCTGGGGACCTGTGCTACACCCCAGGGGGGGTGGATTTGCCCCCCCGAGGCTACAGTCACGGTAATTGGGGGGTTAAAAATGAAAACCGCAATTACCGCGACTGTATTGATTTTGCGGTCTCCATCTTTTTGCTTCCTGCCTGGCTCCTCCTGTTCCCCCCTATCTCTTCCTGTTCCTCCCCCAGATCATCTCTGCTCTGTCCCCCTCTTTCCGGCCCCCCCCCCAGCTCATCTGCTCTAATCCCCGCTGTTTCCGGCCCCCCCTCTGATCTGCCCCATCCCCCGCTGTCTCCGGACCCCCAGCTCATCTGCCCTGTTGCCCACTGATCTGCCCTGTCCCCTCTGTCTCCGGACCCCCAGCTTATCCCAGCTCATCTGCCCTGTCCCCTGCCTGTCTGCCGTGTCAACCATTGTCGCCGGCCCCCCCACCGCTCATCCCCCGTCTTCTGCCACCGCCGGTGATCGGCAGGAGGAGGTGTTCACCGGACCTGTGATCACCTCCTCCTGCCGCCTCTTCCGCTCACCTCCGGCTCTCTGCTCCCCGCCAGCCGGGTCTTCCTCCTCCGGCACTCTGCTCCCCGCCAGCCGGGTCTTCCTCCTCCGGCGCTCTGCTCCCCGCCAGCCGGGTCTTCCTCCTCCGGCGCTCTGCTCCCCGCCAGCCGGGTCTTCCTCCTCCGGCGCTCTGCTCCCCGCCAGCCGGGTCTTCCTCCTCCGGTGCTCTGCTCCCCGCTGCTGCAGTCTTCCTCCTTCGGTGCCTGTCATCCTGTGGGATCCATTCTCTGCAGCTTGATCCCCCTTGGGAGGATCCCCCTGCAAGGGGGATCCCCCTGCATGGGGATTGAGCTGCAGAAAGCAATCTGACAGTTTGGATGCAGTGATCCAGTAGATCACTGCACCCAAACTGTCAGATTGCTTTCTGCAGCTTGATCCCTATTCAGGGGGATACCCTTGCATGGGGATCGAGCTGCAGAAAGTCATCTGACAGCTCAGGTGCAGTGATCTACTGGATCACTGCATCCAAGGTGTCAGATCGCTTTCTGCAGCTCAATCCGCATGCAGGTGGATACCCCTGAATAGGGATCAAGCTGCAGAAAGCAATCTGACAGTTTGGGTGCAGTGATCCAGTAGATCACTGCACCCAAACTGTCAGATTGCTTTCTGCAGCTTGATCCCTATTCAGGGGGATACCCTTGCATTGGGATCGAGCTGCAGAAAGTCATCTGACAGCTCAGGTGCAGTGATCTACTGGATCACTGCATCCAAGGTGTCAGATCGCTTTCTGCAGCTCAATCTGCATGCAGGTGGATACCCTGCATGGGGATCGAGCTGCAGAAAGTGATCTGACAGCTCGGACACAGTGATCCAGTGGATCACTGCAGATTGATTTCTGCAGCTCAATCCCCATGCAGGGGGATCAGGCTCCAGAGTAGCAATCTGACAGCCCACACTGCGCCCGTGCTGTCAGATCGCTTTCTGCATCTTGATCCTCATGCAGGGGCATCGGGCTGCAGAGTAGCAATCTGACAGCCTAGACGAAGTGATCCACTATGAGTATCACTGTGCCCGGGCTGTCAGATCACTTTCTACAGCGCGATTCCCATGCAAGGGGATCAGGCGCAGTGATCCACTATGTGGATGCAGGGGGAACATGCTGCAGTGAAGTAATCTGACCGCCCTGGTGCAGTGATCCATTATGTGATCACTCTGCCAGGGCTGTCAGATCACTTCAATGCAACGTCGAGTCACCTGACCCAAGCCTCAGAGATCATGTGATCTCTGAGACTTGGGTTTCCACAGTGATGCTGCACTTTATGGCAATGATCTGCCATATAGTGCATCATCACTATGACACCAGAGACTGCAACAAGAGGACACTTGATTCCTTTGCTGCAGTCTCTGGATGTAGCAGAGGTGATTGAGCGTCGTGGGACCTTCGTTGTAGACTACGTCGGAGACAATCGAACGTCGTGGGACCTTCGTTGTGGACTACGTCGGATCTTTTTATAATAAAGATGGAGTCCGAATTGTGTCTGTGTTTTTTTTTCAAATAAAAAGATTTTTCTCTGTGTGTATTTGACTATTTACCGTACTAGAGATTCCTAATGGCGGGTCTAACATTGGCCCTATATTATGAATCTCGGGCTTAGTGCCAGCTGCCAATAAAAAGCTGGCATTAACCCCTTTATTAACCAGTTAGCCACCGGCACCAGGGCAACTGGAAGAGCGTGGGTAACATAGTAACATAGTAACATAGTTTTTAAGGTTGAAGGAAGACTTTAAGTCCATCTAGTTCAACCCATAGCCTAACATGTTGATCCAGAGGAAGGCAAAAAAAAAACCATGTGGCAACACTAAGCTCCATATTGGGGGAAAAAAATTCCTTCCTGACTCCAGATACGGCAATCAGACTAATTCCCTGGATCAACGCCCTATCAAAGAATCTAGTATATATAACCGGTAATATTATAGTTTTCAAGAAAGGCATCCAGGCCCTTCTTAAATGTTAGTAGTGACTCACTCATTACAACAGCATGTGGCAGAGAGTTCCATAGTCTCACTGCTCTTACAGTAAAGAATCCGCGTCTGTGATTATGATTAAACCTTCTTTCCTCCAGACGTAGAGGATGCCCCCTTGTCCCAGTCTCAGGCCTAAGAGTAAAGAGATCATTAGAAAGGTCTCTGTACTGTCCCCTCATATATTTATACATTATTATAAGATCACCCCTAAGCCTTCGTTTTTCCAAGCTAAATAACCCCAAGTTTAATAACCTGTCTTGGTATTGCAGACCCCTTAGTCCTCTAATGACTTTTGTCGCTCTTCTCTGGACCCGCTCTAGTTCAGCTATGTCTTTCTTATACACCGGAGACCAGAATTGTACACAGTATTCTAAGTGTGGTCGCACTAGTGACTTGTATAGAGGTAAAATTATGTTCTCCTCATGAGCATCTATGCCTCTTTTAATGCATCCCATTATTTTATTTGCCTTTGCAGCAGCTGCCTGACACTGGCCACTAAATGTGAGTTTGTCATCTACCCATACACCCAGGTCTTTTTCAGTGACAGTTTTGCCCAGTGTTTTACAATTAAGCACATAATTATACCTTTTGTTTCCTCTGCCCAAGTGCATAACTTTACATTTATCCCCATTAAAGCGCATTTGCCATTTAGCAGCCCAAGCTTCTAGTTTACATAAATCCTCCTGTAATATAAGATTGTCCTCCTCTGTATTGATTACCCTGCAGAGTTTAGTGTCATCTGCAAATATTGAGATTCTACTCTGTATGCCCCCTACAAGGTCATTAATAAATATATTAAATAGAAGCGGGCCCAACACTGACCCCTGTGGTACCCCACTGTTAACTGTGACCCATTCTGAGTGTGTTCCATTAATAACCACCCTTTGTTTCCTATCACTAAGCCAGTTCTTAACCCACTTACACATATTTTCCCCTATCCCCATTACCCTCATTTTATGTATCAACCTTTTGTGTGGCACCGTATCAAAAGCTTTTGAAAAGTCCATATACACCACATCCACTGCATTTCCTTGGTCCAGTCCAGAACTTACTTCTTCATAGAAGCTTATCAGATTAGTTTGACAGGAACGGTCCCTCGTAAAACCATGTTGATAATGGGTCATGAGGTTATTTTTCTTCAGATACTCCAGTATAGCATCTCTTAGAAAACCCTCAAGGATTTTACCCACAGTAGAGGTTAAGCTTACTGGCCTATAATTTCCAAGTTCAGTTTTTGTCCCCTTTTTGAATATTGGCACCACATTTGCTATACGCCAGTCCTGCGGTACAGACCCTGTTATTATGGAATCTTTAAATATTAAAAATAATGGTCTATCTATGACAGTACTTAATTCCTGCAGCACTCTGGGGTGTATCCCATCCGGGCCCGGGGATTTGTCAATTTTAGTGATTTTTAGACGATGCCGTACTTCCTCTTGGGTTAAGCAGGTGACATTTAATTGAGACTTTTTGTTATCACTGATCATATTGTCTGTCATGGGATTTTCTTGTGTAAATACTGTTGAAAAAAAGTCATTTAGCATATTGGCTTTTTCCTCATCCTCATCCACCATTTCACCCAGACTATTTTTAAAGGGGCCAACACCATCATTTTTTAGTTTCTTGCTATTTATGTAGTTAAAAAATATTTTGGGATTCTTTTTACTTTCTCTGGCAATGAGTCTCTCTGTCTCAATCTTTGCTGCCTTGATTTGCTTTTTACAAATGTTATTTAATTTTCTGTATTTATTTAATGCTTCATCACTACCTACTTGCTTTAATTCCCTAAATGCTTTCTTTTTGTCACATATTGCACTTCTTACCACTTTATTTAGCCATAGTGGTTTCCTCCTATTTCTAGCATGCTTATTCCCATAGGGTATATATTGTGCACAGGTCCTATTCAGGATGCTAATAAACATCTCCCATTTCTGTTGTGTACTTTTATGTCTCAGGACATCGTCCCAGTTTATTGCACTAAGATCATCTCTCAACCGTTGGAAATTTGCCTTCCTGAAGTTTAGTGTCCTTGTAGCCCCTCTACTACACGTCTTAGTAAAGGATACTTGAAAGCTTATTAAGTTATGATCACTATTACCCAAGTGACCTCCAACCCGTATATTTGATATGCGGTCCGGCTTGTTGGTTAATATTAGGTCCAGCAGTGCCCCCCTTCTTGTTGGGTTCTGAACCAGTTGTGAAAGGTAATTGTCTCTCATAGTTTTCAAAAACTTATTACCTTTGCTGGAACTGCAGGTTTCTGATCCCCAATGTATTTCAGGGTAGTTGAAGTCCCCCATAATAATGACTTCTCCCTGAGTCGCTGCTTCATCTATTTGCTTTATGAGGATATTCTCCTCCACTTCCATTATTGTTGGGGATTTATAACAAACCCCTATCAGTAATTTATTATTTTTTCCCCCTCCCCTTATCTCCACCCACAGGGACTCTACATTTCCATTAGATTCACCTATATTATCACGCAGGATGGGTTTTAAGGATGATTTTACGTATAAACATACACCTCCTCCTCGCCTATTTGTACGGTCATTTCTGAACAGACAATAGCCCTGTAAATTAACAGCCCAGTCATGGCTCTCGTCCAGCCAAGTCTCCGAAATCCCCACCATGTCATAATTATTTTCCAACAAAATCAATTCTAATTCCTCCATTTTGTTGGTGAGGCTTCTGGCATTAGTGAACATGCACTTTATGCATCTCTCTTTACCTCTATTCCTTCCTACTAGATTGACTGTTCTAACCCCACCCCCCATGCCACCCCCAATTTTATTACTTGTGCCCAGGTTACTGTTTACACTATCTTCCCCTCCTATACAATGAATACCCTCCCCCCCAATCCCTAGTTTAAACACTCCTCCAACCTTCTAGCCATTTTCTCCCCCAGCACAGCTGCACCCTCCCCATTGAGGTGCAGCCCGTCCCTAGCATAGAACCTGTAGCCAACAGAGAAGTCGGCCCAGTTCTCCAGGAACCCAAACCCCTCCTTCCTACACCAATTCCTGAGCCACTTATTTATCTCCCTAATCTCCCTTTGCCTCTCTGGTGTGGCACGTGGTACAGGCAGTATTTCAGAGAATACTACCTTGGAGGTCCTTGCCTTAAGCTTGCAGCCTAATTCCCTGAAATCATCTTTAAGGACCTTCCACTTACCTCTAACTTTGTCATTTGTGCCAATGTGCACCATGACCGCTGGGTCCTCACCAGCCCCACCCAGTAATCTGTCAACCCGATCAGCGATGTGCCGGACTCGAGCGCCCGGTAGGCAGCACACTGTTCGACGATCCTTGTCTTTGTGACAGATTGCCCTATCTATTTCCCTAATAATTGAGTCCCCCACTACCAGCACCTGTCTGGCCTTCCCTACTCTCCTGTTTTCCCCCTTACTGGAGCAGCCACTCCTCTGGCTTTCAGAGGTCATGCCCTGCTGCAGCAGTGCTGTACCTGAACTCACACCCCCCTCATCTGCCAACATAGCAAATTTATTGGGGTGTGCCAGATCAGGGCTAGCCTCCCTAGCACCCTTCCCTCTACCCCGCCTTCTAACTGTCACCCAGCTAGCTACCTCACGGTCCTGCAGCTCCATACTACCATCCTCCCCCACATCTATCCCATTGAGCAGCTGTTCAGTGAGCAGCAGACTCCTTTCCATATTGTCTATGGATCTCAGCGTTGCCAGTTGTTCATTTAGATCCAGTATCTGGGCTTCCAAATGCACAACGTACTCACATCTCACACAGCAGTATGCACCCTCGACCGGCTGGTCAAGGAATGCATACATGTGGCAAGATGTACACTGGATGGCATTGCCAATCATGGAGCTCATTTCCTAATGGGGATTGCACTAGACAGAAATGATAAGTAAAAAAATGCAAAGTATTAATAAAATACAACCAACAATTCAGTAATTCCTCCCTTCCAAACTCCCTGAATCCAAAGTCACTGAATCACAAGTCACACACTTACTTCTGTCGCACTTGCTCTGTCACACGTAGCTCGTCACACTCGCTAGAAAATCAGATATAAAGAGGTTTTTTTTTTTTTTTTTTTTTCCCTTAGCAGAAAATCAGCCTATAGCTCAGTGTACTTCCAAGGGTACAGCGCCAGAAAATGGCGCTTCAATGAATGCGCCATTTTCTGGGGCGGCTGCGGGCTGCAATTCGCAGCATGGGGGGCCCAGAATGCTTGGGCCTCTCTATGCTGAGGATTCCAGCCCCCAGCTGCCTAGTTGTACCTGGCTGGACCAAAAATATGGCGGAGCCCCACGTAATTTTTTTTCTAGAATTAGTTCTAGAAATTTTTTAAAAAATGGGCTTCGCTATATTTTTGGTTCCAGCCAGGTATGACGAGGCAGCTGGGGGTGGGTGGCAGTCCGTAGCTGCCAAGTTGTACCTGGCTGGACCAAAAATATGGCGGAGCCCTATGTCATTTTTTTCTAGAAATAATTCTAGAAATAAAAAAAAAATAGGCTTCGCTGTATTTTTGGTTCCAGCCAGGTATGACGAGGCAGCTGGGGGCTGGTGGCAGTCCGTAGCTGCCAAGTTGTACCTGGCTGGACCAAAAATATGGCGGAGCCCTATGTCATTTTTTTCTAGAAATAATTCTAGAAATAAAAAAAAAATAGGCTTCGCTGTATTTTTGGTTCCAGCCAGGTATGACGAGGCAGCTAGGGGGCTGGAATCCTCAGCATGGAGAGACCCAAATGTTTTGGGTCCCCTATGCTGCGAATTGCAACTACTAGACTAGTATGTTTTTTCACAAAAAGTTTCTTTATTCATTTATACGGCTTAATTTGTGAAGCACATGGGGTTCAAAGTGCTCACTGTGCATCTAGATATGTTCCCTGGGGGCTAGTTTCCAAAATGGGGTCACTTGTGGGGGAGCCCCAATGTTTAGGCACACAGGGGCTCTCCATACGCAACCTGGAGTCCGCTAACAATTCCAATTTTTGGCAAACACCAGGTTGCGTATGGAGAGCCCCTGTGTGCCGAAACATTGGAGCTCCCCCACAAGTGACCCCATTTTGGAAACTAGACCCCCCAAGGAACCTATCTGGATGCATAGTGAGCACTTTGAATCCCCAGGTGCTTCACAAACTGATCCATAATAAGGTAAAAATACTTTTTTTTCACACAAATTTTCTTTTTTAATTTGAACGGATCAATTTTTGAAGCACTTGGGGTTCAAACTGCTCACTATGCATCTAGATATGTTCCCTGGGGGTCTAGTTTCCAAAATGGGGTCACTTGTTGGGGAGCTCAAATGTTTAGGCACACAGGGGCTCTCCATACGCGACCTGGTGTCCGCTAACAATTCCAATTGTTGGCAAACACCAGGTTGCGTATGGAGAGCCCCTGTGTGCCTAAACTTTGGAGCTCCCCCACAAGTGACCCCATTTTGGAAACTAGACCCCCCAAGGAACCTATCTATATGCATAGTGAGCACTGTCAACCCCCAGGTGTTTCAAAAATTGATACGTAATAAGGAAAAATTACTTTTTTTCACACAAATTTTCTTTTTCAATTTTTACGGATCAATTTGTGAAGCACCTGGGGGTTCAAAGTGCTCACGATGCATCTAGATATGTTCCCTGGGGGGTCTAGTTTACAAAATGGGGTCACTTGTGGGTGAGCCCCAATGTTTAGGCACACAGGAGCTCTCCAAATGCGACATGGTGTCCGCCAACAATTTGAGGTGATTTTCCATTCAAATTGTTAGCGGACACGATGTCGCGTTTGGAGAGCCCCTGTGTGCCTAAACTTTGGAGCTCCCCCACAAGTGACCCCATTTTGGAAACTAGACCCCCCAGGGAACTTATCTAGATGGGTAGTGAGCATATTGAACCCCCAGGTTCTTCATAAATTAATCCATAAAAATGAAAAAAAAATATTTGTGGAAAAAAAAGTACTTTTTAATTTTTACGGTTCAATTTGTGAAGCACCTGGGGATTCAAAGTGCTCACAATGCATCTAGATATGTTCCCTGGGGGGTCTAGTTTCCAAAATGGGGTCACTTGTGGGGGAGCCCCAATGTTTAGGCACACAGGGCTCTCCAAATGCGACATGGTGTCCGCTAACAATTTGAGGTGATTTTCCATTCAAATTGTTAGCGGACACCATGTCGTGTTTGAAGAGATCCTGTGTGCCTAAACTTTGGAGCTCCCCCACAAGTGACCCCATTTTGGAAACTAGACCCCCCAGGGAACTTATCTAGATGGGTAGTGACCATATTGAACCCCCAGGTTCTTCACAAATAAATCCATAAAAATGAAAAAAAAAATTTTTGTGGAAAAAAAAGTACTTTTTAATTTTTACGGTTCAATTTGTGAAGCACCTGGGGATTCAAAGTGCTCACAATGCATCTAGATATGTTCCCTGGGGGTCTAGTTTCCAAAATGGGGTCACTTGTGGGGGAGCCCCAATGTTTAGGCACACAGGGGCTCTCCAAATGCGACATGGTGTCCGCTAACAATTTGAGGTGATTTTCCATTCAAATTGTCAGCGGACACCATGTCGTGTTTGGTGAGGCCCTGTGTGCCTAAACTTTGGAGCTCCCCCACAAGTGACCCCATTTTGGAAACTAGACCCCCCAGGGAACCTATCTAGATGGGTGATGAGCATATTGAACCTCCACATGCTTTACAAATTGATCTGTGAATATGGAAAAAGTACTTTTTTTTTCACAAAAATGTTCTTTTATCCTCAATTCTTTCATTTTCACATGGGTAACAGGATAAAATTCATCCTAAAATTTGTTGGGCAATTTCTCCTGAGTACATCGATACCTCATATGTGGTCATAAACCACTGTTTTGACGCACGGCAGGGCTCAGAATTGAAGGAGCACCATTTCACTTTTTGAATGGAAAATTAGCTCCAAAAGTCAAATTGCGCTCTTTCCCTTCAGAGCCCTGCCGTGCGCCCAAACCGTGGTTTATGATCACATATGAGGTATCGATATACTCAGGAGAAATTGCCCAACAAATTTTAGGATCCATTTTATATTGTTGCCCATGTGAAAATGAAAAAATTGAGGCTAAAAGAACATTTTTGTTAGAAAAATTAAAATATCCATTTTTTTGTTTCCAGTTTGCTTAGTTCCTGTGAAGCACCTGAAGGGTTAATAATCTTCTTGAATGTAGTTTTGAGTAGCTTGAGGGGTGCAGTTTTTGGAATGGTGTCACTTTTGGGTGTTTTCTGTCATGTACACCCCTCAAAGGGACTTCAAATGGGATGTGGTCACTAAAAAAAATGGTTTTGTAAATTTTGGTGGAAAAATGAAAAATTGCTCATGAACTTTGAATCCTTATAACTTCCTAATAAAAATTTTTTTTTTTTGCTGATGTAAAGTAGACATGTGGGAAATATTATTTCATAACTATCTTGTGTCACATAACTCTCTGGTTTACCAGAAGAAAAATTCAAAATTTGAAAATTGCAAAATTTTCTAAATTTTTGCCATATTTTTGATTTTTTCACAAATACACGCAAAAATTATCGACCTAAATTTAATACTAACATGAAGCCCAATATGTCACGAAAAAACAATCTCAGAATCGCTAGGATCGGTTGAAGCGTTCCCGAGTTATAACCTCATAAAGGGACACTGGTCAGAATTGCAAAAAAGGCCAAGGTCTTTAGGGTCAAAATAGGCTGGGTCCTGAAGGGGTTAATTCATGTTGTAAAAAATCAATGTTGACCAGTAACAAATTCATCCCATACTTGTTAGAAATTTTGCAAAATTGGGAACAAAAAAATGAATCACCAAACATCAAATTTGGTCTAACATTAGACCTCAGGCCTCGTGGTATCATCTTTGCCTTGTAATATTCTGACATAGTGGATAAGTGCAGTTGTATTGTCAAAACCTTCTTAGCTAAGCTTTCATATTTCTGTTTCAGATCAATTATAGAAGGAATACTTAAAAAAAACGCATCCACGTCAATGCCCTTAAATATACGATCCTCATCTTCCACTGTGTAGCTCAAAGTCCCAGGTTCATAATTATTCTCCATAACCCACTTCCAGTAATAAACAGATAAAAATTAATAACAGTGCAAATTTTCGTGAGAAAAATAGAAAACCAAAAAAAACGAAACAGCACAGCAGCATACAACGGGTGCAGAGCCCTCCTACCACTTCACTGGTTTTGTTAATATGAAAAAATGAAGGGCAGCACTTCCTTTAGTGTATCCATGTGGGTTTATTTGTCCTAGGATTGCGACGTTTCGGCACACAGCCTTCCTCAAGCAGTGACAAACAGATCTAGTGCTCACATGTATATAGCTCCCATGCAAGGGGCTCATAATAATATAATTAGTGCAAAATAGCACAGAATTTCATATACATATATATTTATACATACAGTGCATAATGGTCCGTGCAAAATAAAGTGCATACAGTGATATTATACAATACTGACAACCATATTATAACCAATATCAGAAGTTTTACTTCAATTGGTAATTTCTAACACAGATGTCACTTATCTCTTAATTAGAGGAGCCCACGTTGCAACTATGTACCGCCACTTCCGCCATCATAATCTTGGCGTTCATCTCATCCTATTGCGCATGCTCCGTGTGAAAAAACTTCAGTCCCGTCATACTCGAAATCGCGTGCCCCTTCCTAGATCCCGCAAGAGAAGCTGACTCGTATGTAAAGGATACGGGGGATTTCCTACGTAAGCTGAACTCTCTGTCAGTAAGTGGGGAAGTGATATTGGCGTCTTTTGATGTCGTCTCACTTTACACTTCCATAGATAATGAACGAGACCTGGCTGCCATAAAGAAAAAATTAAAGGAAACGGAGTTTTCCGATAATGCCTGTCATTTAGTGCTGGACCTTCTAGAACTAGTTTTGAGGAATAATTATTTTTTATTTGGGGATGATTATTTCTTACAATGCAGAGGTACAGCAATGGGGGCCAATATGGCCCCAGCCTATGCAAACATTGTTATGCGGGTAATTGAGGAGGACTTCGTCTATGTATCCCACCACTATGAGTATGTTGCTACGTGGTGGAGGTACATAAACGACGTCTTCCTCATATGGACAGGAACAGAGGATGCATTACATCAATTCCATAGCTATTTGAATGAAATAGATGAGACAATAAAGTTTACCTTGGTATGGTCAAAATCCTCCCTACAATTTTTGGATGTGCAGGTTCTATATCAGGATGATGAATTTACAACCAAATTGTATGTGAAAGAGACAGATAAGAATGACCTGTTACATATTAGTAGTCAGCACCCGATAAATACCATTAAATCTATTCCCTTTAGCCAAATGACAAGGGTCAAAAAAATAGTGAGTAATGAGAAAGAACAGAAACAGCACTAAATGAAATGATAAATAAATTCTATGCAAGGGATACCCAAAAAAATTATTGGGTGAACAGAAAAATAAAGTGCTGAAATTGGCCAGGTCAGATGTTTTGGCAGAGAAAAATAAGAAGAAACAATTAAAAAGAGTGACGTTTGTTTCTACATATAGTGAAGAGAGTAGAGAGGTTGCGATGATAATACGCAAGCACTGGAATATGTTGGGGAGGTGCTTACCTCATGTGAGAGAATTTAATGAACCACCGCTTTTTTCATACAGACGTAATCAATGTCTGAGGGATAAGCTGATACACTCAGATATTGGTCCTATGAAAAAGGATGGACAAATGTATTTGACAGGTACAAAGAGAGTGGGGTGTTACCCGTGTCTCTCATGTATTAACTGTAGGCTAATGAATAAAGGCTCATATTTTGTGCATCCAAAAACGGGACAAAGATTTGAAATTAAGCATTATTTGACCTGTTCTTCGAATACGTTGCCTACCTTATTGAATGTCCCTGTGCTTTGTGGTATGTCGGTGAGACAACGTGGGATTTCAAGACACGTATTGCTCATCACCGACATACCATAAAGAAAAAAAGGAAAGATCTGCCGGTCCCCAAACACTTTGTGGCTGTGGGGCACACGGAAAAGGATTTGAGGTTTCGTCTGATAGACACAATTCCCATACAGAGACGGGGTGGTGACCGACAGAAATTGTTGCTGAAAAGAGAAATGGAATGGATCCATAGACTTAATACATTGCGACCTAATGGTCTAAACGTGGATTACAAAATACATAGTCTATTGTAATATAAGAACCCCTTGGTATTCGATTCTTATCAACCACAGGTGTGGGTGATGTCTGTAAGAGGGCACCTGTCTATTGAGTAACCTAATAAAGTATATTTTCTATGATCAAGTCCATTTGTGAATAATGTTCTCGTTGGAAGTTTGGTTTGGTCACCTAAACAGAATGACACTTCTTTGTTTATTTGTATGTAGAACAACATACTTAACTGTAAAAAGCCCACCGGGCGGTGACCCTTAGTATGGACCAGAAAAGTACTTCCTATATTGGACTTAGATCACTATCCTGGTTATTTTTCAATTGCCCAATGTGTACACTTACATTGAAATACAGAAGTGATTTGGGTAATATTGAAATAGATAGATATATATATTTATATTAATGCTCCATGTTCCCTATATCACTGCGTAACAGCAGGTAATGCGCTTACACTCTCCATATAATTAGGTTGAATGTACAAGTATGAGTGCTTGTACTACTGCGCAATCGCTAAGATATAAAGATGGCGCCCGAGATTCACAGAGGAGAGAGCGCAGGCGCGAGAACGGAATTGGGAGTAGCGACTTCATATATACTACTGCGCAACTGCAGTGGGTTACGTGAAGATCCCGATACGCTGTGCACATGCACGGGATCTAGGAAGGGGCACGCGATTTCGAGTATGACGGGACTGAAGTTTTTTCACACGGAGCATGCGCAATAGGATGAGATGAACGCCGAGATTATGATGGCGGAAGTGGCGGTACATAGTTGCAACGTGGGGTCCTCTAATTAAGAGATAAGTGACATCTGTGTTAGAAATTACCAATTGAAGTAAAACTTCTGATATTGGTTATAATATGGTTGTCAGTATTGTATAATATCACTGTATGCACTTTATTTTGCACGGACCATTATGCACTGTATGTATAAATATATATGTATATGAAATTCTGTGCTATTTTGCACTAATTATATTATTATGAGCCCCTTGCATGGGAGCTATATACATGTGAGCACTAGATCTGTTTGTCACTGCTTGAGGAAGGCTGTGTGCCGAAACGTCGCAGTCCTAGGACAAATAAACCCACATGGATACACTAAAGGAAGTGCTGTCCTTCATTTTTTCATCTTAACAAAAACCAGTGAAGTGGTAGGAGGGCTCTGCACCCGTTGTATGCTGCTGTGCTGTTTCGTTTTTTTTGTTTTTTTTTTAGATAGATAGATAGATAGAAAGAAATAGATACATAGATAGATAGCCGACAAAAGCGAGACCGTGGCCGAAACTAGAACCAAGGGCCCTGGCTATAGTTCGCTTGAAATACCGCTATTATTCTCTATGGGAAGTGAGGCGCTATTCTGATTGGTCGCCGGCAGCACACAGCGACCAATCAGAATAGCGCCTCACTTCCCATAGAGAATAATAGCGGTGTTTCAAGCGAACTATAGCCAGGCCCTTGGTTCTATTTTCGGCCACGGGTTTCGGCTTTCGTCGGTCGTCGCCGGGGCGGGAGACTCGCAATCGCTTCGACTCGAGTCTCGAAGTCGACTCGAGACTCGTAATCTCTTCGCGGCCATTGCCAGTCTCCCGCCCTGGCGACGACCGACAAAGCCGAGACCCGTGGCCGAAAATAGAACCAAGGGCCCGGCTATACTTCGCTTGAAAAACCGCTATTATTCTCTATGGGAAGTGAGGCGCTATTCTGATTGGTCGCTGTGTGCTGCCGGCGACCAATCAGAATAGCGCCTCACTTCCCATAGACATATAATGGATGAAAAATCGTCCATTCTATGTCTATGGGAAGTGAGGCGCGATTCTGATTGGTCGCCGGCAGCACACAGCGACCAATCAAAATCGCGCCTCACTTCCCATAGAGATAGAATGGACGAAAAATCGTCCATTCTATCTCTATGGGAAGTGAGGCGCTATTCTGATTAGTCGCCGCCAGCACACAGCGACCAATCAGAATAGCGCCTCACTTCCCATAGAGAATAATAGCGGTTTTTCAATTCTGAAGAATCGGGAGTCTAGAATCTGGAGAGAGAGAGGGAGATAGATAGATAGATAGATAGATTGAAATAGAGATAGATAGATAGATAGATAAATAGATAGAGATAGATAGATAGATGGATAGATAGATAGATAGATAGATAGATAGAGATAGATAGATAGAGATAGATAGATAGATAAATAGATAGAGATAGATAGATAAGATAGATAGAAATAGATAAGATAGATAGAATAGATAGAGATGATAATAGATAGAAATAGATAGATAGATAGATAGATAGATAGATAGATAGATAGATAATAGAGATACATAGATAGATAGAGATAGATAGATAGATAGATAGATAGATAGATAGATAGATATCGCTTCGACTGATTGGTGCTGTGTGCTGCGGAGACCAATCAGAATAGCGCTCACTTCCATAGAGATAGAATAAACGACTTGAGTTTTAAATTTACCGCTGAAAGTGAGGCGCTATTCTGATTGGTCGCCGGCAGCACACAGCGACCAATCAGAATAGCGCCTCACTTCCCATAGACATATAATGGACGAAAAGTCGTCCATTATATGTCTATGGAAGTGAGGCACTATCCTGATTGGTCGCTGTGTGATGACGGCGACCAATCAGAATAGCGCCTCACTTCCCATATACATATAATGGATGACTTTTCGTCCTTTTATGTCTATGGGAAGTGAGGCGCTATTCTGATTGGTCGGCGGCAGCACACAGCGACCAATCAGAATAGCGCCTCACTTCCCATAGAGATATAATGGACGATTTATCGTCCATTTTATCTCTATGGAAGTGAGGTTATCTGATTGGTCGCGTGTGTTGGCGGCGACATCAGAATAGCGTCTCACTTCCCATAGAGATAGAATGGACGACTTTGAGTTTAATTACGCTGAAGTGAGGCGCTATCTGATTGGTCGCGGCAGCACACAGCGACCAATCAGAAAGGCGCCTCACTTCCCATAGAGAATAATAGCGGTGTTTCAAGAGAAGTATAGCCGGGCCCTTGGTTCTATTTTCGGCCACAGGTCTCGGCTTCGTCGGTTATCTATCTATGTATCTATTTATATCTATCTATCTATCTACCTGTACTTGAGAAAGGTGCCTAGTGCACCGAAACGTCGTGCCACATGGGCTCTGAATAAAAAACAGACCCTATATTCACCTGAACTGAAGTGCTGCCTGTTTTCCTTGATTTATTTGAATTGGTTTGGACACTAATACACAGGACTTGCACCGCGGATGAGTATATTATTGTGCTGTTCCATTTTCTCTTTTTATCTATCTATCCATCTATCTATCTATCTATCTATCTATCTATTTCTATCTATCTATCTATCTATCTATCTATCTATCTATTTCTATCTATCTATCTATTTCTATCTATCTATCTATCTATCTATCTATCTATCTATCTATGTATCTATTTCTATCTATCTATCTATTTCTAGCTATCTATGTATTTATCTATGTATCTATACCTATCTATCCATCTATCTATCTATTTCTATCTATCTATCGATTTCTATCTATCTATCTATCTATCTATCTATTTCTATCTATCCATTTCTATCTATCTATCTATGTATTTATCTATGTATCTATATCTATCTAACTATCTATTTCTATCTATCTATCTGATAGATAGATTGATAGATAGATAGATAGATAGATAGAAATAGATAGATAGATAGATAGATAGATAGATAGATAGATAGATAGAAATAGATAGATAGATAGATAGATAAAAAATAGATAGATAGATATAGATACATAGATAGAAATAGATAGATAGAAATAGATGGATAGATAGAAATAGATAGATAGATAGATAGATAGATATAGATACACAGATAGAAATAGATAGATAGATAGGAATAGATAGATAGATAGAAATAGATAGATAGATGCATAGATAGATAGATAGATAGATAGAAATAGATAGATAGATAGATAGAAATAGATAGATAGATAGATAGATACATAGATAGATAGATAGATACATAGATAGATAGATAGATAGATAGATAGATAGATAGATAGAGATAGATAGATAAATAGATAGATAAATAGATAGAGATAGATAGCTAGATAGATAGATAGATAAATAGATAGATAGATAGAAAGATAGATAGATAGATAGATAGATAGAGATAGATAAATAGATAGATAGATAGATAGATAGATAGATAGAGATAGATAAATAGATAGAGATAGATAGATAAATAGATAGATAGTGATAGATAGATAGAGATAGATAGCTAGATAGATAGATAGATAAATAGATAGATAGATAGATAGATAGATAAATAGATAGAGATAGATAGATAGATAGATAGATAGATAGATAGATAGATAGAGATAGATAGATAAATAGAGATAGATAGATAAATAGATAGAGATAGATAGATAGATAGCCGACGAAAGCCGAGACCCGTGGCCGAAAATAGAACCAAGGGCTCGGCTATAGTTCGCTTGAAATACTGCTATTATTCTCTATGGGAAGTGAGGCGCTATTCTGATTGGTTGCCGGCAGCACACAGCGACCAATCAGAATAGCGCTTCACTTCCCATAGAGAATAATAGCGGTGTTTCAAGTGAACTATAGCCGGGCCCTTGGTTCTATTTTCCGCCACGGGTCTCGGCTTTCGTTGGTCGTCGCCGGGGCGGGAGACTCGCAAACGCTTCGACTCGAGTCTCGAAGTCGAGTCGACTCGAGACTCGCAATCGCTTCGCGGCCATTGCGAGTCTCCCGCCCCGGCGACGACCGACGAAAGCCTAGACCCGTGGCCGAAAATAGAACCAAGGGGCCGGCTATACTTCGCTTGAAAAGCCGCTATTATTCTCTATGGGAAGTGAGGCGCTATTCTGATTGGTCGCTGTGTGCTGGCAGCGACCAACCAGAATAGCGCATCACTTCCCATAGAGATAGAATGGACGAAAAATCGTCCATTCTATCTCTATGGGAAGTGAGGCGCTATTCTGATTGGTCGCTGTGTGCTGGCGGCGACCAATCAGAATAGCGCCTCACTTCCCATAGAGATAGAATGGACGATTTTGTCCATTCTATCTCTATGGGAAGTGAGGCGCTATTCTGATTGGTCGCCGGCAGCACACAGCGACCAATCAGAATAGCGCCTCACTTCCCTTAGAGATAGAATGGACGACTTTTGGTTTCAAATTTACCGCGAAAGTGAGGCGCGATTCTGATTGGTCGCCGGCAGCACACAGCGACCAATCAGAATAGCGCCTCACTTGCCATAGAGATAGAATGGACTACTTTGAGTTTCAATTTCGCGCTTAAGTGAGGCGCTATGCTGATTGGTCGCTGTGTGCTGCGCCGACCAATCAGAATAGCGCCTCACTTCCCATAGAGAATAATAGCGGTGTTTGGCGGAATTTATGGCCGGGCCCCTGGTTCTATTTTCGGCCACAGGGCTCGGCTGTGGTCGGTGGTTCTACGGGGCCGGAGACTCGCAATGGCTGCTTAGCGGCCATTGCTCGCGCTCTGGCCGGGCTTCTGGTTCGATTTTCGGTCACGGGGCTTGGCTGTGGTTGGTGGTTGGACGTGGCCGGAGACTCGCAATGGCCGCTTAGCGGCCATTGCTCGCGCTCAGGCAACGGCTCGCAATGGCCTCGCGGCCATTGCTCGCGCCGGCCAATGCTTCATGTGTAGCGTGGCTGCCTTGTGGCAGCCACGTCCACGACGACGGAAGTAGCGCCGAAAATGACGGAAGTGCGCTACGGCAATTATATATTAGATGTGCCAATTGTGGGGTGGCTGTGGCCTTCTATTTTTAGCCTGTTGAGGGCTCAATAACCATCAGTCTTCTCAGGCTGAGAATACCAGCACCCAGTTGTGTACCTTATTTGGCTGGTATCAAACTTGGGTGTCACTATGCGATTTTTTTAGTTATTTTTTAAATAACATATAGAAAACACATGGGGTCTGCAGCATTTTGATACCCTGCCAAGAAAAGAATCAGTCTCCTTTATCTGCACTGGGGATAAAGATATGTGGGATCACAAACCATTTTGTTCAATTATTTATTTGTTTTTACACTACAGTGTATAATGCAACCAATCACAGATGCTTGGGGCATAACCTGATTGCAACCAATTACAGACACTGACCAGACAATAATGAGTCGTGCACACTGATGAATGTGATTAATAACCACATTCATCCACCACCAGAGTTTTTGCAATTACTGACACTGTCACAAAGGGTAGGTGTTGGCAAGCAGGCAATATCCATGAGGTCTAATGAGCAGACCTGGAAGCAATATAATAGCAGCATGGACATCAGTGATGTATGATTGTTTTGCTTTAATCCCCATTTTATACCAGTAAAGCTTGATCATTGGCTGCGCTGTAGCAATTCAACCAGCTTAATCCAGGCAGCCACAACTGAACAGAACCTTATGGTTCACGATCTTCCATCACTAAACAAGACACTTTAAATAAATGTTTTTTTCTGCTCTATTTTATGAGAAATGTATTTATTGAAATGTACAAAAATGTTAAATTCAATCACTTCAAAATGATTAATCAAATGATGTTTGATTTTTAGTCAAAAACATACGTTTTCAGGTTGTTTGCAGGATTAGTGACAATTTACTGTGGATTGCATTGATTGGCAACAGAGAGGTTTTATACCTGTCAGTATGGAGCGGCACTACAAATGTATTATGAACATAAAAACTCTCACATGGGTAACAGAAAAGCCGAGGATCTACTACAAGAAGAAGAGGAGCCTGCACCCAACTCATCCCTATTCAGACTAGAAAGACATTAGCCGTACAATTAAAAGCACTATCTCTGACCTGACTCCCTAAAAGGCCATTGAGTGATTTCTTATATCTCCTGAGAGAACAGAGGGCAAGCTTACAAATTCTGCCAACAAAAGGAGAGGAAGGTGGCAGAAAGACAAAACCCGAGTGAGAAAACTAAACACGGTTAAAAAGGTGAAAGGAAAAGATGCGGTGAAGGATAACAAACTACTGTCAGGAATTCAACTGGTGTTTACTCAAAGGTAAACCCATAGGCTGAAGGGATGTAACTACTAGACACTATTAAACATATAAACTCGGTGATTAAGAAGTTATTACATTATGAGATATGAATACATTATGTAGGGGAAGACCAAAATTTAAATCAGTAATGATTATTTTGGGGTACTTAAAGGGAACCTGTCACCTAGTTTATGCCCCCAAACCTATCACTACCTCTCCCTGCATCTTCATAATACATCCCCAACCATCCCTGTCTGACTTAATACTGTACTGTAATGGGCTGTGAAAAATGTTTTTATAATTTACATTTCCTATGGTAGTAAGCAGAGTGTCATCGATACTGTAGACACTGTGGGCATTCTGTAAAGCTCCATGACTCCTTCGCTCCATTGTAATCACGCCCCGGTGGGCGTGATAATTAATGCAATAGCACGGTCCTGAGTTTCAAATATGTAGATCATTTTCCATGTATGATGCATAAGCTGCACGTTATTTCCAGCCAGCCCACAACATTGTGAAGGTTTGAGTGAACTGTCCGGCTTCCGAACCCGCACTGCACGTGCTCCGGAGTTGACGACTACAACCAATAATCCCCCACAATGCGTAGGACCAGAAATGACACGACCGTGCCATCATACCTGGAAGAAGATCCATATATTTCAAACTCGTGACCGCAATGCTGCATTATTTATCACTCCCACGGGGGCATGATTAAAACAGAGCGATGGGGGACATAGAGCCTTACAGAATGCACACAGTGTCTACAGTATTGACTTCACTCTGCTTATTACCATAAGAGAATGTAAGTAATAAAAGCATTTTTCACATCGATTAGAGTACACATTATTCTTTTTTGCCGTGATTTCCACTTCTGTTTAGCCAGCACCTCGGGCAAAAGCTGCAGTGACTAGTCACGGGAGTGACAGTGGCCTGATGTAACGTTTATGCTAGTGCCCAGCGTTTCCCCTTTTTTTGTGATTAGAAATGTATTAGTAAGCTGCAGGGACAGGTAGAAATAGTTTTTGGGGCATAAAGTTGGTGACAAGTTCCCCTTAATGTTCCATGTTGCTTGACAGCAAGCCATGGGCAGCAGGGTGGCTCAGTAAGTTAACACTGTTACTTTGCAGTGCGGGGTCCTGGCTTTGAATTATACCAAAGACAACACCTGCAAGGAGTTCTCCCTGTGATTATGTGGGTTCTCCAGTTTCCTCCCACACTCCAAAGGCATACTGAATGGGAATGTGATCCCTAATTTGGACAGTATGTAAAGCATTGCAGAATATGATGTAGCCATAAAAGCAATGCATATGCAATGCACAATAAATGCATAATAAATAAATAAATAAAGCCATCTTTTAAACCTTTGGATACTGATGCAAAATTTTTAATAAGGCATTTCAAATTGCATGTGGTTTACTTTAAATAGGTAAATGTTTCAGCACTTTAACACTTATTTCACAAACTTGAAATATCTACCTTATGGGGACATCTGTCTTAATAATTATTATTTTTCTAATATTTAAAATTGCAAAAAATATCCAACGTGAAATAGGTAGTGTTTGCACAATACATTGCTTTAAATCTGGTTTCCCTACTCACAATTGACTTTTTATTCTTGATGTCACAGTCTACATATTCTAATGGTAATTTAAATATGTTTTTAAAGCATTATAAATTTGTAATTAAACATATGAAATTCTAGACAAATGGAGACTTCATTGGGTAAGCCACTTTATCGTGTTAGTGCGGCCTTCCTCACAAACTGCACAACCCTTTTGTCCATAAAGTGGCTGTTGATGGAAGAGCATGAGACCAGGCTGGTTCACCAACCTCACATGAGAAAGCTGCGTTTTTAGTATATGGAAACATCTGGTCAAATGCTCCTGCCTCAGCCGCCTATGGCCCGAAGTGTTGGTCAGTTTGTAAGGAAAGCTGCACTAACAAAAGAAAGTGTCTGTCCTCTTTATTATATGGAGGTAATTTATAGTCAAATGTCATATACAATTTTCATAAGCTTCTACTTTTATTTATTAATTTTAGGTGTCCTCTCCATGACATGAAAAAAAGGAAATCACTGAGGTGTGAGTGAGCTAGCTGTCATTACAATTAGAGAAATAGAGGGTTAGAATGGATAGACTTCAACATGAATTCTACCTCTCTCTCATATTATACCCAAATTGCATTGACTTATGCCCTTGTAAGTTATATACAAGATTGTAAAAGGAACTTCTGTGAAGGTGAGCATCTTCTCAAAAATCAAAAGAACGGACTATAAGATCTTGTCTGATCTGTTACCATCACCAGTTGTAGCATTTCTACATGTTAAATATACCTTGACACAAAAAAATTGTTACAAAAACTTTAACTTGATCCTTAATAAATCAAAACCATTAGCACATGCAGTTAATTGTTGAGTTGCATTTTCTGCATTGTGTTATCTTGCTGTATCAGGTTATTTGTGTTGCATAAGGATTTATTCACAAATTAGAAATGCGCATCTATATTCTGATCAATTCAAAACCAGTCAGCACCTGGTCATATACAATTCATCTATGGATTTTGCAGATCATTATATTTTACTAAAGTGTTATTTTATTTTATATTTCATAAATGCATTGTACACATGAAAAAAAACAAATTTGTAATAAATCTTATAAGAGAAATCTGCTTCTTTCCTCTCTTGTATTTCACTCTTGTATTTCACAAATGAGTGGTTAGCACTGAAGTGTTGCTGCATTGGGGTCCTGGGTTCAAATCCCACCAAGGACAACATCTGCAAGGAGTTTATAATGTTCTCACCGTGTTTGTGTGTGTTTTCTCCAGGTTCTCTGGTTTCCACCCACACTCCAAAGACATACTGATAGGATGTTTAGAATAATACTAGAAGGAGGAAAATAAAGTGCAAAATAGATCAAAATAAGTGAAATAAGGCTCACCCTTAAGGTAGTGTCACACTAGGCGATCTGGCCTGCGATGTCGGAAGCGATGTGCAGGTGCACGCTCGCTTCCGACATCGCAGGCCAGCTGTCACACGGCACGACGTTGCCGGTGACGAGGCGGCGATGTGGGTGGAGCCATCGCTCGCTGGGCTGGGCTCAGCCCAGCGAGCGATGGCTCAGGAACGCTGTAATATAGGCTGGATCGGCCAGCCAACAGTGTCAGACGGCGCGATCCAGCCTAATCGCTGGTCGCAGGATGACAGGTTTATGAACATGTTCATAAACCTGTCAACCTGCGACCAGCGATAATTTGCAGGTGCGTCGCGATGTCACACAGCGCGACGCACTTGCAATATCGCCCGCGACATCGCTGTTACGTCACTTTTCGGCTATGTCGCGGGCAACATCACCTGGTGTGACACTACCTTTAGAGGTTGTGAGGAGTCACAACCACTGTAAAAACAGCTGCTGCAGTCCCCGGAGATAGAACAAACAATCCCTGGTGCATAAAGGGTTAACAACCTTGCTGCTGGATAAATAAACATCAGATTTTGGAGGACATCAAACCTTCTGGTTTTAGCTGTGGTTTATTAATCATCGTGTTTCATGGTTCTAGGACCCCTTCCTCAGGACAAGCCAACATTATATACAATATACAAACGCATATGCTTTTGTACATTGCTGTTTTGATACCAATTTTACATCTTTGTACATGTGGCATTTCCAGTCCATTTCGCGGGCTTCTTCATTTCAAACTCAATGTGTGTTGTATTGTGTCCAATATATATATATCTGACAACTCCTGTCTGTAATGTCGGAAGGGGCCACGGAGCCCTAAAACATGTTGACTAATAAACCACAACTACAACCAGAAGGTTTGATATCCTCATGATGTTTAGATTGTGAGCCCCAAGGTGGATAGTGTTGCTGATGTATGTAAAGCGCTGGGGAATTAATAGTGCTTTATAAGTGGATAAATATTATTATATAGTATTAAATCTGTATTCAGTAAAGAAAGATTTTCACATTACTGAGATAGGAGATATCCATTGGTGCTTTTAAAAATGAATGAACTGGGGATGAGGAAGGAGGAACTAGAGACAGCAGCCGATCATTAAAAAGTATGGAGAACATACAAGGAGCTCATTGATGCTCACATTTATACAGCTGCATGTAAAGTTATTTTAACAAATCAACAATAAAGTTGAAGACTTTTTTCTCCATTGAGCTCAATCTCCTTACTAATTACCTGATTGTTATAATCTCTGGCAGTGATGTTTGCTCCATGCTCTGGATAGAACCATGAAAGAGCTGTGGCTAAAAAAACATGTTAGGGTCTTACCCCAATACACAGAAGATGTGTAGTCAGAGCAGCTCACTCACCTTGAAATGTTATGTGACCAACAACCAGTATTAAAAGTCCAAACAGCTGCCGCAGAATCCAAATGCACCAAGGCAGACGAGTATGCAGGAACCAGGTTGGTCACAGAAGTGGAAAGAAACCTGCGCTGCTGTGCAAAAAAAGTCCATACTGATATGTGACAAATTAAAGGTGGTTTGTATGACATGTTTCAAAGTGTTGATTTATTCATAAAGAAGTTTGGAAAGACTTTTAAACACGTCAAATAAGGCACTTTTAATTTATCAGATATTGGTTTGGACTTTTATTTTTGCACAGCAGCGCAGGATTTTTTTACTTCCTTGATACGGTTCCTTATAGAAAGAAGTAGTTACGATGAGATGGCTTTTGTTCGTTTGCTTTTTCCGAACTGATACAGACATCAAGTTGCTTGCTATCCTTGAAAAACAGTTACAGTCGTGCATAGAACTGTATGAGCCCTGAGATACACTGATTGACCTTGGAGGATTACATTTGAGTTCAATTTCATGATATTCACAGGTCCCCAGTGAATTTAATAACATGGCAATTTAATTTTGAAGGTAGACCAAAAATAATAATGATTCCTCATGCCATCTCACTTATGACGACTTACTGCTTTCTGTGAGGTAGAACATTTTAACAACATAGAGGAAAATGTTTTATCTCACAGGATAAATAATCTGTGATCCCATTCTTACCCGTCTGTATACTCTCTTTAGTTTGTTCTCTTGCCCTAGAGATGATGTATGTGTAGACCATATTCCTATACAGTCAGACACAGCCAATAGATAGTATCTAGCAAGGGCACATTTCTAAGATTATCTCATCACAAAAATATGTTTTCAACACATTGAATTGTGGGACCTATTTTAATTCCAAGATGTATTACTCGACTTGTACTTTGTCCATATGACAATCACTTTAAAGAGGACCTGTCACCAACCATGCATGGTGATCTAATTACAACACTGAATGCAGCTTGTCTGCTGCATTCAGGCAAGAGGTCCCCCAGCCCTTGAGCCCCCTGTACCCCGAGATAATACACTTTGAAAACTTGGATTGTGGAGCCAAATAGGAGGTAGCTTGTAGCTGGAGCCAAAGGGCAGTTTCACACCGCCTGTGTGTTTAATCCGCCCACCGCCACCTCCCTGATGCCAATCATTGTCTCACACGCCTGATGCATAGTACACAGAGCTTATTGCAGTGCTGGCCGCTTTGTCCCACCTCCTGCAGTGACGTCACCGCCTTTCCCCACCCTGTAATACAATGAAATAATAGACCCTGTAATCACACTCATTCTGGTACTATTCCAGTGATGTTGGTAGTCACCGTTCATGGCTCATATGGCATTAGGATGTACACGTGAGCCCCTTGTCTCATCATTACAAGTTTCTTTTTCCCCACCTTCAGAACAAATTATTTAATCAACAGGAAGTTTTCCTGCAGATACTGCTCACTTCCTGTTCATTGCTCATTTGGTCCAAAGGTCTGGTGGAAGTCAGCAGTGATTGGATGTTAGGTTTCTGTGATATCACAATGTCACATGAGCCCTGAACTGCTATTACCAACAGCCCGAATGAGAGATGAGTATATCGCGTCCCAGGGCTGTGGGGTACTCGGAACCGGGCTGTTTAACATTCCTGGGAGTCACAAGGGTCGAGACCCGCTTCCGTCACCCTGAGTTCAGTTGTAAAAGGAGTTCTTGGCTTATATAGGAAAAAGGGTAATTTAAAAGGGAGTTATTCATGATGCCCCCATGGTTTGCGGCTATAGGTAGCCACCGCTGCTGCAGAACCTCTGGGGACATTGGATGGGCATCTGGGATGTAGTGGCTCCTCACGGGCAGAGCGGATCCCCAGGACAGTGGATGGTGCAGTGTATAGGGTGCAAGGTGGAGGTTGCACATTAACAGACAGTTTCACATTTTGTTGGTTCCTCAAGTCCTTTACTGGCAATACTGGGTTCAACCACAGATGCTGTTACTGTGAGTGTGTGTAACCTGGTAGCACTAGGGAGTCTCCACACCCGGCATATTCTGAGGCCTCCCTGCTGCGCTTTGTCCTGTGGCTTCTTGCTGCTGCTTGAAGATGAGCTGTGGCCCTCTCTCTCTCCCTCTTTCCTGCGCATGCCGGTATCACAGGCAGTTCGAGTCCTTTATTAGCCCCTCTTCCTGGGCTCTTGATGCTGCTTTGCCTCCGGGCACTTGGTGTGGATGGGGAACTTGGAATTGCCCAGCCTCTGGTATTGGCTGCCGGGTCATTAGGCCCTGCACAGCCTCGGACTCCGTTGTCTGTTTCTTGGTGCTTACTCCTCTGGGGTTAGCTCGACATCGCTCTGCTCCGCAGGCTCTTCTGAGCTTCCTCAGACCCTTGCCTTAGGTCCCTCAGCTAGGCTTAGCTTTCCTGGGATGAGCTTAGCACTACTCTAGCCCACAGGATGTTGTCCTCAGTACTGCTCCGTACTGAGTTGACTAACTCTGCCCCAGACCAGAATTTATAGGGGAGCTGCCCTGATCTCGGGTTTTAGATCTCCGCTTTCAGGCCTGGAGGCAGAAAGGAGTTGTGTGCTTTGGTTATGCCTGGTGTGAATACCCTCTGTGGCTCTCAGTTATGACACTACCCCCGAGGGAGATAATGACATAGTGGCATCCGAACTCTGGGGTGCCACATTCTCCCCTAGTGAAATTCAGTATTTCGAGACTGAGGTAACCTTTTTCAAAAGGGAAAACATGAACAATTAATAAGGAACATTAAAAAATGTACAGAGTCTCAAAATTAAAAATACAAAAACCAAGAATATTTGAAAAAGCAGTCACTTTGATGATTAGTCCTTCCACCATTGGCTGATGAAGAATATTTACACAAAGTCTTTGCCACAACCAGCCCTATGGCTTAATGGTCCATATTTAATAAATATTCAAGAAAGCTCAAAAGTTCATACAGTAAAGTCCTATAAGTACATACGCTTGGTGGTTGCATAGTTACGTATTTACATCTTTATGTACAACTAGGAAGACACATTTGCATTTTAATCATCTGAACTGCACTTTAATCCCTGTAACGTGTTGGGGTCTGACCCTGTGTGGTGCGTTCTGACCTTCTCACTACAGGGGTTTCTGCTACTGGTGTAGTGGGTGTATGGAGCACTATGCTATTTTCAATTCTGTACAGTGCTTGTGTTTCTGACTGTGGACTTAGTCTTACCATAGAACTGACAGGTTCACTGTTATCAGTGGGGTTTGATTTCCTGTTTCTGCAGGTGCTGCTTCTGATACCTCAGCTTGCTATTCTTCCTGTCTTGCTAGTTCTGGTACAACTATTTGGGGAAAGGCTAACATGGAAGTGAAACTGTGCCATATTTTAGGAAAGTCTCCAAGTACAGTATGAATTACTTCTTCCTCTTTTGGTTTTACAGGTATAGGTACTGCTGGAACTTTTTCTTGGTACCTCAATGTATAAGGACATACCTTCAAATGGTCTCTTGAAACTGCTGCTGATGTTTTTCCATTGTCTTTACTAACAGTCACACTTTAGTATTGTTAAAGTTTGATGGTAACACAGTATATGGTACTGCTTCCCATTGGTCATCAAGTTTGTTGGTACATCTCTTCCTCTTGAGTACTTGTTCACCTGGCTTAAGGGAGTTGCAGGAGCATACTTGTTATATGATTTCTCTTGTCTTTCTCTTATGTGGGACAAACTTCTTCCATGCTTCCTTGTACTTTACGATACTGTTGCTGGCATTCTGCATCCCAATCTGAATTTGGTGAATCTACTTCTGGTTTTACTATTCTCATATCCATCTCAATGGGTAAATTTCTAGGTCTTGCGCTCATAAGATATGCAGGTGTGTAACTATTGGAACTCACTGGAACATGGTTGTATAAGTCCACTAAATCTGGCAACTTTTCTGGACACGTTTCTTTCTTCCATTGGTGTTTTGCCAATTGTTCTGACAAACAGGTTCGGATACTACTTTAAAGAAGGTAATCAAGTAATTTTATTAAAAAGGCTAATTTAGAATACAAAACTATAAAACATTAGGATATTGCATACACTATTAGTATAATCAACACATAAAGGTTATGCATTTACTTACATCACATCACCACGGAGTTGCACATCATCTTGTCTTGTAACATCAATCGGAGAAGCACGATGAAGACAGGAGAGCTCAGTGGGAAAATACAACACTGTTTTCAGGTACACAAAATGACTTCTTCATCAAGGAGCTTACAAGAACTCCTGCAGAAGTCCTGCACAAAATGACTTCTTCATCAAGGAGCTTATAAGAACTCCTGCAGAAGTCCCAAATACAGGTAACAAAATGACTTCTTCATCAAGGAGCTATGAGCATCATCTGTCCAATTGACAGAGAACTTCTGAGAAGTCACCACCAAAAATGCTTCTGTCTGTATCATGATTCCAGCGACTTTTATAAGGCTTCAACAATGGCCTGGTTAATGTTTATAAGCTTTGACTTGTAGATCAAACGGAATTGGCCAAGTTCCGCTATCTCGAAGTTTACTTACAAACAGTATTCTAGACAATCGATCTGTGTATTTCTCATGGAACATAATGGTCAGTGAACTTATTATTTAAACACAGTATTTTGTTTACAATAACACTTGTTTGTCAAAGCAAATATCAAAGTGGTCACTTGTGTACAAATCAGGATAATGAATCCTTGAAACACACAGCTTCAAAGACCACTGAACAATTGACATTGTCATAAGGTGGGGTCACACGTGGCGATTTCGCCGGCGACATCGCCGAAAAGTGACGTCACAGCGATGTGATGTGTGACAGCGCGACGCAACTGCAAATTATCGCTGGTCGCAGGTTGACAGGTTTATGAACATGTTCATAAACCTGTCAACCTGTGACCAGCGATTAGGCTGGATCGCGCCGTCTGACACTGTTGGCGGCGCGATCCAGCCTATATCGCAGTGTTTCTGAGCCATCGCTCACTGGGCTAAGCCCAGCCCAGCGAGCGATGGCTCCGCCCACATCGCCGCCCGCGTCACCGGCAACGTCGTGCCGTGTGACAGCTGGCCTGCGATGTCGGAAGCGAGCGGGCACCCGCGCATCGCTTCCGACATCGGAGGCCAGATCGCCGCGTGTGACAGCACCTTTACTGTATTAACCCAGAGCAAACACTCAGTTTGTGGATGGCAGACATCAAGACAGTTCATTTGAATGAACTAGTTTCTCAATATTAAAGTATATCAATACACTGCAATATATTGCAATATATAGTGCTTGGATTCAGACAACCATATTTCATATTTGCAATACATTCCACCCTTGGTCTGTTGACCACACTTTATCAAAGCATATAAGCAATATGTTACATAATGTAGGCTATAAGATATCCATATTTTTTTTTTAGCAATACAAATGGCAATGTTTTTAGCAGGTCTATGACTACCTGGTTCATCTTTTCACACATTCCATTTTTTTTGTGGGTGGTACGGAGTAGTTCTCATTTTCTTACATGCATACATGTTACAGAATTCTTGAAATATCTCTGCTCCTAAAGCTGGTCCTTGCACACAATAGACCTCGAGGCTGTAGGTCAGAGGAGGGTGGGGAGAGAGAAAACAGGCGCAGATCTAATTGTAAAAGTACAATATTTCTCAGAAGTACACTGGGCAAGAGAACTCACCTTTATTGTGTCTTGTTTCATCGCATATCAACCCACTGGGGGTCTTACAGGGGTCTTTGTCTCCTTGGTATGCTGCTGCTATCCTCCAGAGAGCGGAACTCCCAGCTATGAGCCCGTGGAATAAAGCAAGTAATCAAGGTATCCAGATGATTGAACCTGTCAGTTCTATGGTAAGACTAAGTCCACAGTCAGAAACACAAGCACTGTACAGAATTGAAAATAGCATAGTGCTCCATACACCCACTACACCAGTAGCAGAAACCCCTGTAGTGAGAAGGTCAGAACGCACCACACAGGGTCAGACCCGAACACGTTACAGGGATTAAAGTGCAGTTCAGATGATTAAAATGCAAATGTGTCTTCCTAGTTGTACATAAAGATGTAAATACGTAACTATGCAAGGAGATTTACCTTATGATAAGGACACTGACTCCTTTTTCCTTCTTGGAGATTTATTTCAAATGGCTTCACAGTAGTAAACAGTCATAAAAGTCATAAAAGCATAATTAAAACAACGCGTTTCGGCTATAAATGTCATAAAATAGCCTTCCTCAGGTATATACCTGAGGAAGGCTATTTTATGACATTTATAGCCGAAACGCGTTGTTTTAATTATGCTTTTATGACTGTTTACTACTGGAAAGCTGGTCCTTGGTCTGTTAACACTTGTTCTGGATAACCATGAGGTCTACAAAAGAGAGTTTGAAATGCTCTGGCCGCTGTTTTGGCTGTAAGATCCTTCACTGGTACTACCACCAGAAATCAAGAGTAATGATCTACTATGGTGAGGGCGTAGCCATGGCCTGATTTACTTGGAACCAGTTTCACATGATCCAAGCCCACTAGTTCCAGTGGTTGTTTAGTAACAATTGGCTGTAGTGGAGTTCAATGGTTATCTCGATCTTTCCTTCTTAGGTTGCATGGTCCACAATCTCAGCACCAATTTTCAATGGCTTTTCTCACGCCAACCGAGAGGTATTTTTCTCTTGGCAGAACCTCCAATGTTTTCCATCTGAAATGCCCTGAACCATCATGATATGCCTCTAGTACCATCTGGACATCTCTTCTTGGGACTATTATCTGCCAGACAAGCCCATGAGCTTTTGGATTTCTATAACGTCTTCACAGTTTCCCTCTATAAATTAATAATTTCTTTCTTTCTTTACACAGATGTTGTGTTTCTGGTGGAGCATCTGGACCAGTATACAAGCCTTCCTGCGTCAACAATACTTTTACTAAATGAACAGCTGGATCACTGTCTTGTGTTTCTGCCCATTCATAGCGGTGTAGTGGATTAAACATAGCCTCTTGACGTTTATCTCTCACATAATTTTTACACTGAAACACGTGACAGCAGTGAAAATCTGGTAGCTTTATCTCTTCCAGCTCCTCCGGATCTTCTCCTGCATTTTGCAAATGAGACATCCTGGACAATGCATCAGCGTTGGTGTTCTTGTTGCCTGCTCGGTACTTGATGGTAAGTTATAATTGGACAGTCGGACCATCCATCACTGTTCTGATGCACCTAGCTTCACTGTCTGCAAGTGAGTCAACGGATTGTTGTCCATGAAGATGGTAAACTTTTCTGCAACTAGCTAATGCTTGATATGTTCAGTGACTGCCCAGACTATGGCTAGGAACTCTAACTTGAACGAGCTGTAGTTCTCTTGGTTCCTTTCTGTAGGACAGAGCTTCCTGCTGGCATAGGCTATCACTCTTTCTCTGCCTCTTGGCACCTGGGACAACACGGCTGTTAATCCCACATTGATGGCATCAGTATACAACACAAATGGCTGGCTGTAATCAGGATAAGCTAGGATCTCATCGCCCATCAGGGCCCACTTCAACTGATTGATGGAGTCTTCTTCTTTGCTGCCTCACTCAAATGGAGGACTTGGGTTCTTAGCCTTTTGGACTGGCCTAGCAGGAGGTCCTGCAGGGTGCAGCTATCTTTGTAAACTCCTTGATGAATCTCTTAATACTAATTAATGTTGGGTTGACTTTTTAGTAATTGAAACCTGAAGAACGTCAGCCAAGCATTAAACGCCTATTAGAGTTTTGAAAATATTTGGCTTTTGCAATAACTTAATAATTTACTAAACTCTGCTTTTTTTGTCTTTGACATTTCTTGTCCTCAAGCATTTTTTGTTATTGAGAAATTATGAATGAATCAACCTTTAAGACTTACAATGTTGAAAGTAAATCATATTATGTGCATGATAAGATATGTGTAAAATTTAATGTATGTTATACATGTATTATCACATTTTACAAGCATGACCTTTTCTGGAATAATATTTTAATTATATGCCTTTTTCTTTTATAAATTTCACATAAAACATGTAGGGGTAATATGTAATGACAGAAGATGAAAGAAATCAAACAATATTATTAAAAATGGATGCCTTAAGGAATGTTTCTGTGATATACTTTCCTTTTCCATAAAGACAACATGGGCAAAAATAATAGCAAATAATGTCAAATTGGCTACCCACCATTAACTTAAGGGAAAAGTATTGGCTTTTCCAGTGTGATTCTTCCTGTAGGCATCAGATCTTGGACATGAACCCTATGAAGGGTTATTTTTATTTTTTCTTCATCACTAGAATGGGTGAGCAGCAACATATATTACTTATAATGATACAGGAGCTTGGTACATTTGTCATTATACATTAAATTTTACTAGATATTTTTAGAACTATTTTGTATAAAAGTGTATGAATAGCCATGTTATGCAGTATAAATCATGTTTAGCATATTTCTATTCTATAATTGCTCAGGCTGCAACACCATAGAAGAGAAGAGAATTAACCTTGCATATACTGAATGAAATATAAGATACGTATAAATTTACTGACCAAATAAGGCAAATGAATAAACCCTGAGGACTCAATTGTAGCTGTCAGCAACTAGATAGGACAGTAAGTACAGAGTAAGCAAAAATGTAAATCAGAGACATAAATAGAGAATATCACACAAAAAAGCAAGGCAATTTTATTAAATAAAAATATATATTTCAATTAAATGACTTTTAAAACAGCATATCATAAATAAATAATAAATATAATAATCCCTTCAACCCTTCACCTCCAGGCGATTTTCCATCCTCCATTTCTTCCCTCCCTTTCTTTCAATAAAACAGAAAAAAACAGCACTGTTGCGCCACACCACTAAATTTCACCACAATGTGGTTCTATTAAATGAACACTAACCTTTCCAGGTTGTGCACGAATCCGCACAACCAGATTAAGCGTATAGAGAGATAGGGTCCATAAAGTTGATGATCATCAGACCTCTGTGTGAAGAGAAGAAATTTTACGCTCCTTGAGTTAATGGAAATCACTTCCTTGTCTCCTCAGAGCCGGCTGATCATGTGATGGACACGCCGATTTGTGTGTCGAAACACGTTGTGGTCGCATCGTGCAGCTTTGTGTAATAAACCTAAGGTAATTCTATGAAGGCTTGATCTTGTGTAACCTAGCGCCGCATTCTAACACCGCTCCTTCTATCATTCTCCCTTTCTTTCAAGACCCATAACTTTTTTTAAATTTTTCTGTCAATTTAGAGGGCTTGTTTTTTGCAGGACAAGTTGTATTTTTGAATACAATAATATATTTTACCATATATTGTACAGGAAAACAGGAAAAAAAACTCCAAGGTCGGTGAATTTGCAAGAAAAGTGCAATTACACAATTTTAGGGGGTTATTTATACACCATGGTCACTATATGGTAAAATTGACATGTGGATATGGTGCCTTATGTCGTATGTAGCAAACATGTATACTTTTACTTTTATCTAAGTGGTGAAAAAAAAAAATCAGAACTTATTAAAGTAAAAGAATTGCGATTTTGGCACCATTTTCAGTATGTGTGATGGCGTATTTATTGTGGCTTCAGCTAATGTTTTTAATTATGCAAAATGTGGGTAGGTATGCTGTTTTGATTGCTTGTTATTGCATTTTATTTGTAAGTAATTAATTAAATATCAGCTCACCCCTGAGGCAAAGTTCTAGTCCTGGAAAGGAACACAAGAATCCCACTGCTTCACAGTGTTTTACCTTGTCGAGATGTAATAGGATCCAGCTCATACACCAGGGTGTTAATTCAAATTCTTTCAGCTTTATTCAGAAAAATTTCTTTAAAATAGCAAACAATGACTGGGACGTCTCAGGCAACAATGCAGACATAGAGTGGCGGTTGGTGCATAAAGGCCATACGCGTTTCGAATGCTAAGGTTCTTGAATACTGGTCATGCCCTTGATCGTGAATAGGTTAAAGGTGAAGCACAATCACATAAAAAGTAAAATATCAACCTACAATTTTCTTAAAGAAAAGATGCACCCACAAAGCAAATAGAACCAAATAAAGCCCCCTGATAAGTAGGATAGGGCATACAGTCATGGAATTATGGAACTCTAAAATAGAGGACTAAAAGAAGTAATAAAAAAGCAACTTTATTAATAGAAGTATAAATAAACATAGATAAATGTGCAAATACAAGAAGATAATAGTAAAGGTAGCTAAAGTTAAAAATAGCTACCCAGAGGCATAAAAGTACACAACTCAAATGGCACATACAATTCACCACGTATCAAAGAAAACATATATGGCAGAAACTAAGATTACATTCCCACAGCATGTAAAGAAGAGTAAATCTCACTGTAAACACCAGGTAAAAATTACTAATGGTCTTGTTCACATATACTAATCCGTTTTTTAAGCCCTTAGAAAAATTGATCAGTTTTTTAAGGGTGCCAACAGTGTCACCTGAGGTCCTGGACATTTTTGGCAAGTTTTTGGACTTAGTCATTTTTTCATTAAAAACGAATATGCGTTAACGCATGCGTTAACGCAGGCGCCTATATGTGCCATGTGTTAACACATGCGTTTCCCATAGGGCCCCATGTTAAAAGAACGCATGCTTTTTTTTAAAACGCATGCGTTTTTTTACAGCACCCAAAAAATGCTGCATGCAGTGTTTTTTTGGATGCAGAACAAAAACGCATGTGTTGTTAGAAAACGCATTGACACTTAAGTGCACCAAGCGTTAACGCATATGTGTTTTTGGACTTTGACAAAAAACAGTCCAAAACGTTCCGAAAAACGGATTTAAGGCAAAAACGGATGATATGTGTAAACAAGGCCATTGCTAAAACTTGGTCTGCAAAGCTGTCCACAACTCTTCAGCTGTGTGACTCACATCTCCAAGGCATTTTACTTTAAACACTGCTTGATAGCAGAGAGCCCTGGCAGCGCCCTTCAGAGATGGGGTGGATTCTGTCTGTAGTGTTGCCACATTAATAGAGAGGTCAAGGATGCAGCTAGATGTCCTAGAGGAGGTGAACAAGGCATAAGCAGTGGATGAAGAGGTGCAGGCAGATGTTTGCCCCGACTACCGTGTGGATTTGAAGACTTAGGGAGTAGACCCTGCCCTGCCTGGCCCCAGGCCCCAAAGTCATCGGGGTTACGCTGTGGCCAGTGAGATGTAATACCCTTGGTCATGTTTGCTGATCCAGATGTCAGTGTTGATATGCACCCTGTCACACACAGAATTTGTCAAGAAACGAGTGATGTTGTCTGCAACATGCTGGTGTAGCACAGGCACAACTTTCTTCGGCAAGTATTAATGATTGGGAAATTGATAATGGGGGGTTACGACAGCCATCAGCTTTCAGAAACCATCTGTATCCTCCAGGTAGAAAGGCAGCATTTCTGTAGCCAACAAATGGAAGATGATGAAGTTCAAGCTCTTTGCTGTGGGATGTGTAGGAGGAAAAAATGTTTTCCATGACCACAACTGTGGGACCAAGGGCGTGCTGCTGTGCTCAGAGAGAATGGAGTACGATGTACCCGATAAACTGCTGTACTGTGAAGGAGGTGCAGTTGGAGAGTTTTCTGGTGGGTTGATAAACAAGTGATGTGCTCGGTGTCTGAGATCGGTCAAAACCAGCAGGAATGTCAACTTCTGTAAAAACTTAGGGGCTGTTTTTCTCCCCGACTGTCTTGGGTAAACAAGTGAAAGTCCTGCGGCTGGACACCTGCCGAATAACACTGGCCATGATGACAGAGGAGGAAGAAGAAGCAGATGCAGTTCAAGAGGACCTGCCACCTCACTGGTGATTTCAAAAGAGAAAGCACAACCGAATGCAGCGTGTATGCTGCATTCAGGGAAGCTGCGTATTATGGCTCTAGCCCCGCTTTATCCTGAAAAAAACACTTTGCAAACATTACAGTTAAGACGCCCCATGCATCGGGTCTGATTAAGAGGTCCTTGCTGCTGGCACAGACCTCCCTGCCTCCTCCTGGTGTGTTCCGCCTCCTCTATGTGTCTGCCGCCACCTCCTCTTCTTCTCCTGGGTCTGCCCTTCTCTTCTGCTCCTGCTCTTTGTGATGTCATGTAGGTGCAAAGGGCTTTGGTGAGCGGGGTCCAGTGGTTGTAAGGTGCATGCTTGTTACTTCACACCAGAGGCCGCCCTGCTAATGCTTATGCTGCATACAGCAACCGGGCTCCGACCTCTTAATGAGACCTAACCCACGGGACCTCTTAACTGTAAAGTTTGCATAGTGTTTCTTTCAGGGTACATAGGGGATAGAGCCTAAGTACACAGCTTCCCTGAATGCAGCATACATACTGCATTCAGTGGTGCTTTCACTTTTAAAAGCGCCAGGGGGGTGACAGGTTCTCTTTAATGTGTTAGATGGTGTTAGATGGAGGAGGGCCAGCTAGGCACAGTTTTACTACAGTATTTTTCCAGACTAATGCATGGTGCTGTGCCATGTGGCGGTTTATGCGTTTAATAGTCAAATTGTTGTTTTTTCTGCCTCTACTTAACTTTATTAGTTAAAAGTTTCCAAATAATGTGAGTTTGGTCATCTTTTGTTTAAAAAAGGCCCAGGCTAGCAACCCTTGCCCCTTGACAACTGTAAACCAGCTTCCAAAGCCAGAGTTATGTCTAACGACACAGTGCTTGCCGTATTGCAGCCCTCAGTCTCTGTGCGGGAACATACAACCTAACCTCCTCATCTTCCCCCTCCTCCTTTGTTGAGCTGCTCAGCTGTGTGACTCAGGGTTCATTCCAATTCGATCTAGAAGCTTATCATCATCATCGTCTCTGCTGCCCCACTCCTCACCATGAGAGTCACCCTCCTCCACTTCCTGCCCTGAATGCACAGTTCAGTATGGGTATTCCTCAGGTATCTGAGTCTCATCATCATCATCACCTACAAACTAGAGTTTAATATCTGGTGATGAGGGTCTGTATTCTGCTGGGACCATACTTCCTCCGTCCCCAGATCCAATTGAAAAAGATTTTGGGCATCATTGCTGATGCTTTCCTCCTCTGAAGTATGTACATCTTTGGAGCAGACCTCTGATGGCCCATGGAGTACAATGTGTGAATGTGAGGCGCCGACCGGGTCGGGCCCCTGCGACCGGTATGTGCCTCCCTGACGCCGCTATACCTCACAGAACATATCTTCAGAATTGCCCATTGGTGTTTCCCTATCAAACAGTCGAGCAGTTGGAAATTTGTACCATGGGGGAACACATGGGTAATTGAGGTGCCACCTCTGAGGAGTCTACTGTTTGTGATGTTGAAGTGGAGGAGCAGGAGGACATGCGACTTGATGCAGTGCTTGCTATGAACTTGCCATGAAGTGTATCAAAAGCTCTTTTTGGGCCTCATCCAGAACTCGTATTATCTGATGCTGACAAACTAAGAGACTGGAGTAGGCTGTCCAGTAACAAAGTTGTCATTTCACTTGGAATGACAAGTCAATATTTGGTTACTACATCTGTCAGTAACATTAGTAGTAGCACCTACCTCGAACACGAAGCCTACTCCCTTTTCCAACAACTTTTTTCCCATTACCATTTCCAGCACGACCTCGGGATTTCTCACTCATATTTTATACACAAAGAATTGTAAAACATTTGTTTGAGGTCTTTTTAGGGGAAACTGAATAATTTGACATTCACTGTTTAGAGACAAAAAATGTCTTTTTATGGGAAATTGAAGGATTTGAGAATCACAGGTTAGAGGCTAAACACAGCCTTTTTCAGGGAAACTGACTGATTTGGCCACAAGCGGTTTGAGGAAAAAATTACTTTTTTTGGTACAAACTGAAGGATTTCAGCTAATATAAAAAAGGTACCTGTGCACCACTTAGCAATCCACGAGGGCCCACTTACGGCCAGTGTAGATACTCCCTATGGGCTGCCGATTTTACCCGGGTGCGTCTAAGTAGAAAAAAGTCAAGCAATTAATTCAAAGAAGTGAAACAGCACTCATTGGTACTTGTAGTGCTTGCTTTATTGATGCAGAACGGGGTTACATAGTTGCAAGGAGGGGGTGCTACAGAGCCGGACTATGGCTTGCCGTTTCGTTCAAATTGAACTTCCACGGATCCTGTAATTCACACCGGACAGCCCCAGATATCGTGGTGTGAAGCCAGCCTTAGAGGCCAAACACAGTACTTTTTAGGGGAAACTGAATTATTAGTCAATTATCCAATAAACCAGATAATTTGCAGCATAAGCACTCACCCATAACTCCAAGTCAGCAAGCCAGACAAATCCAGGTGTTACCCATTAACTAATGCATTGTCAGTATAGGCTACACACTAGGAGATGTAGTTTTCTGCACTACAGATATGCACTTTTGTAGCCGTACTGGTCTCTGATGTCTAGTAGTCCTTTTTACCTTGTGTGTTGTATTTTTGACTTTTGGCCCTCATCCTGTCATTTTACTGTAGCTGGATTTCCAGGGTGACATTTTTCTCCTACCTCTCCTTTTAACTGGAATTAATAAAGTGTTTTGTCTGTCCTACACTTGTGCACATTTAGACTCAATAAAATATATATATTTGCAGAAACTAATACTTAGTCTCTTTGTGTGACATACAGTATATGACGCAGGTTTAGGCACACTTTTTTTGTTAACCACCAAGAAAAATCCATTTGTCCGTTTCGGGCTCTAGCTGTTAATTATATGGGAGTGTGGTTTTACTTATTATAGACCTATGTAGTTTCCTGAATTTTGCATTTATAATAACTGTTTTGAGGTTAAGCACAGCCTTTTGAATGGAAACTGAAAGATTTGGCAATCCCTTGGTGCATGCAAAACATGCAGCTTTGGTACCACACACAGATTTAGGAATCACACTTGTTCTATGCACCAAAGTATCTACATATATGTTTGTGTAACAGGGTTGGAGCTGCACGGAGCAGCAGCAGCACTGTCTCTGACCAGTACGACTCTGAAAATGGCAACACTGTAAAATGGCTGCTTCTTATATTCCAAGGGACATGTGACTCTGGGAGCCAATGAAACAAGCCATGCAATGAAACAAGCCCTTGTGTCTTCAACATTTGGATGTTTTATGCCCCCTGATTGGCTGCAGACTATGAATGAACATCCACAGAGAAAATGCTGGGAGAAAAAAATGGCCTCCAATACTATTCCCTGTCTTTGACCTCTGCCCATGTCCTCGCCTCAACAAACATGTTCTGCCTGCTATTCTACACTGTCAAAAGCTAGAAGAAAAGCATCAATTAAATGCAGTAATGCTTTTTTAATCCAATCAGTTAATGAATAAAGCTGTTTTTCCATTTTTTTTGTAGAAATTGCTTGTGTTTCCGATCCTAAACAAAATCTGCAATGTTCTTGCCCAATTTTGAAATTGGCGAACATGTTTGGAAATGTTTGCTCATCTCTTTATATAATCCCCATCCTTGTACATGTGCCACATTCTGGAATATGATCCCCTATCCAGGTATGTGTGCTCCATCCTGGTATAAATTCTCCATACCGATATATGTCCCCCATCCAGGTATATATGGTCCTCCATCATGGTATATGTGCCTTATCTTGGTATATTATCCCCCAATCTGGTATGTATTTGTCACACATTCTTGTATATGTCCCCCATCTTGGCATATGTTTCCCATCCTGATATATATGTCTTACATTGTGGGATATGTGCCCTGTTATATGATCCCCATCCAGGTATAAGTTACCCATCCTGGTATATTTGATCCCCATCTTGATATATGGCCCAAATCCTGGTATACCTATCCCCCATCTTTATACATGGCCCCATCCTTGTATATGACTCCCACCCTGTATATATTGCCCGCACCTTGTATACATAGCCCCCATTCTATTCTATGGCCCTGATACTGATATATGTCCCTTATACTTGAATATAGCCACCATTCTGGTATATATAGTCCCTATCCTGGTATATAGCTCCCATTCAGGTATGTAGCCCACATCCTGGCTTATGGCCTTCAACCTGGTATACATAACCCCCATCCTGGTATATGGCACCCATCCTGATATATTTTGCCCCATCCTATTACATAACCCCCATCTTGGTATATGATCCCCCATCCTTCAATATGACCCCCATTTTGGTAAATATGGCAACTATCCTGGTATATAAAGCCTTAATCCTGGTATATATAGTCCCCATCCTGGTATATATAGCCTCTATCCTGGTTTATTGCCCTATCCTGGTATACATGGCCCCCATAAAAAAATAAATAACTATATTCACTGTCCATCGCTCCCCTACAGCAGTGCAATGTCCTCTTCTCATTCCAGCAGTTGACCAGACTTTAAGCGCACAGTGATTACATCACTGTCATGCACCACGCTCCAAACACAGTCTGCTGTTAGCATGAGGTGTCCTGCTGCTGCGGCAGAGTGATGGATGGTGGGTTTAATAATCTATCTGCAGCTGCATCCTGAGAAACTCAGTGTGTGGGAAGCAGTGAATATCCACTTACGTTAATAGTGGCCATACATGATTGTTTGAGGCGCAAATTTCCCTAAACAGTGTGAACACGTGATCACTGGCAGCAGCTGCTTCAGCCTGCTCCTGCCTCTTGTGACCCGTTCCATCACTGCTGCCACCTTCCCCCCACGCAACAACAGCTAGACAATACATCCGGAATATAAGGCACACCTACACCTTCCCCAAACCTTTTGTGAATAAAAGTGCTTCCTATGGTTGTGCAATAGGTAGTTTGGTTCTAGTAAGTGCAATTACTGTATATACTCGAGTATAAGCCGAGCTTTTCAGCACAAAATTGTGCTGAAAGTGCCCCTCGGCTTATACTCAAGTCAGTGACGGCGCAGAGTGGGGACGGTGTCTGGGGACTGGAGGAGGTGGGGGAGCTGTAATAGGAGCGGGCGGTCACGTGCCCCGGCTCATTAGTGCAATGCAATATGCACTGCATCCCCCTGTCCATCAGCGGCAGGGGGAGCGGTGCATATTACACTGCACTATGTCAGCGCTCCCCTCCAGTGGTATATACAGCTCCGCCCCCTCCTGTGGTATATACAGGCACCCCCCTCCTGTGGTATATACAGGCCCCCCATTGCTGCCGCACACCTGTAAAAGAATAGCTTTCATACTTATCCTCCTCGCTGTCACCGCGCGCGCATCCTCCGCTCTCCTTCCTGCTTGTACTCGGCGTCCATCCATGTGACCGCGCACAAGCAATGACGTCATTACAGGTGCGCGGTCACATGGATAGACGCCGGGTACAAGCAGGAAGGAGAGCGGAGGATGCACGCTGTGACAGCGAGGAGGATAAGTATGAAAGCTATTCTTTTACAGGTGTGCGGCAGCAACACCAGGTCTGTATATACCACTGGGGGGAAGCCCTGTATATACCACTGGGGGGGCACCTGTATATACCACAGGGGGGGCGCCTGTATATACCACAGGGGGGAAAGCTTGTATATACCACTGGGGGGCCTGTATATACCACAGGTGGGGCCTGTATATACCACTGGTGGGGCCTGTATATACCACTGAAGGGGGCCTGTATATACCACTGAGGGGGCCTGTATATACCACTAATGGGGGCCTGTATATATCACTGAGGGGGGCTGTAACCTCTGATGGGGGGGCCTGTATATACCACTGATGGGAGGCCTGTATATACAACTGATGGAGGCGACTGTATATATCACTGAGGGGGGTCTGTATATATCACTGATGTGGGGCCTGTATATACCACTGAGGGGGGCTGTAACCTCTGATAGGGGGCCTGTATATACCACTAATGGCGGGCCTGTATATACCACTGAGGGGGGACTGTATATACCACTAATGGCGTCCCTGTATATACCACTGAGGGGGGGCCTGTATATACCACTGATGGGGGGCTGTATTCCACTGATGGGGGTTGTAACCTCTGATGGGGGGGGAACTGTATACCAGTGATGGAGGTCCTATATACCAGTGATGGGGGATTATATACCAGTAAAGGGGGGCCATTTATCATGATGAGAGGGGCTGTATACCGTGATGAGAGTCTGCTTCATTTTTCCCCCTAGGCTTATACTCAAGTCAATAAGTTTCCCTAGTTTTGGAGGGTAAAATTAGGGGCCTCGGCTTATACTCGAGTATATACGGTAATTGTTGACATGTATCTAGGGGTGTAATCTTTAAATATCTGGTCTATCAATGTTGTAATGCACACTATGACTAATGAAAATAAGGCCAGAGATGACTAAGCGTTAAAAGCATCGTTTTTTATCTTTTTTTTGGATATCCTTTTTTAATCCTATTGGAAGAAAACTTGATTGTTTTTTTTTAATGGGTGTGCCAATCCAACTTTTTCCTGTTACATCATTTACCATATGACAGCGGCATGGATTAGTATACATGGGATGGGAGCAGTCTTATTTAGATCACACGGAGACGCTTTTTATTTTTTTCTCCATTTGTATATGTACAGTATCTTGTTTCTGACATTGTCATAGGCCAGGGTCACATCTCCGTTTTTTTTTTAGAATCCTGATCCGGTTTTGAGCTTTCAAAAAGCTCAAAACCGGACCAGGAAATGCTCCTCATAGGAGCCAATGCTAAACACCGGATTGCTTCACAAGCAATCCGGTGTCCATCTCCGGCACTGCAGCCTGCGTTAAAAATCATGCAGGCTGCAGTTTTCGGAGCGGTTCTCTGATCCGCTCTGCAGTAACCGGATTGCTCTGGATGTGTAATCCTGAGCAGTGCGGCTACTGCATAGTTTGTGCATCCCGGCTATTGCCGGCATGAGCAAACTGTACTATGAATAGTAAAGAGTGAAATTTAATAAACAAAAGCATGCTTGAGGTCTCTAGGGGGGCTTAGACCCCCTAGAGACCGAACACCCACTCTGGTGGGCTTCTCCTCCAATGTCCCCATGCCACGGGCTCCTCTGAGCTCCGTGCATGTCCCCCAAACTCGCCCCCCCCCCGTATCTCTATAGAGGGGTGCCTGCACCCCTCTGTTATCAGTCTCCCTATTTGTGCCCAAACTAAGTATTACTGTACATAATGAGGGTTATAGTTACGTGCTTTATCCTGAAGTGTCATTATCCCTCCATGGGCGGGGCTGTGTGCTGCAGCCTCCGCCCGCTAATTCATTCTGGCCGCCCCCTGTTGCTTGGATCCTGTGTTGTGAGGGCGGCCGCGTCATGAAAGGGGCGGGGCTATCGGTATGATGCGAACTTAGCCCCACCCCTTTCATGACGCCGCCGCCCTCACAACACAGGATCCAAGCAACAGGGGGCGGCCAGAATGAATTAGCGGGCGGAGGCTGCAGCACACAGCCCCGCCCATGGAGGGATGATGACACTTCAGGATAAAGCTCGTAACTATAACCCTCATTATGTACAGTAATACTTAGTTTGGGCACAAATTGGGAGACTGATAACAGAGGGGTGCAGGCACCCCTCTATAGAGATATGGGGGGGCCGAGTTTGGGGGACATGCACGGAGCTCGGAGGAGCCCGTGGCATGGGGACATTGGAGGAGAAGCCCACCGGAGTGGGAGTCCGGTCTCTAGGGGGTCTAAGCCCCCCCCTAGAGACCTCAAGCATGCTTTTATTTATTAAATTTCACTCTTTACTATTCATAGTACAGTTTGCTCATGCCGGCAATAGCCGGGATGCGCAAACTATGCAGTAGCCGCACAGCTCAGGATTACACATCCAGAGCAATCCGGTTACTGCACAGCGGTATTCTGCACACATTTTTGATAAAAAATGTGTGTGACCGGTATTGCGTTCACCGCATCCGGATCTGGATGCGGTGAATGCAATTCACACTTTAAATGTGATCCCAGCCATAGTTTCCTGTTGGGTACACACCTGGGAACTATTATTCTTTTACCATTTGTACTCATGTGAGTACTCAAACTAGATTATTAACACTAATTTGTCTGTGGTCTTCATATTGGCAATCAAAAATCCTCACATCACCTCTATAAAACACCTATATCTCACTACACCGACATATAAAACCTTATGTTGAATTTATTTTAGCTCTGCGAAGATATGTATTTTATATACTACATATATACTATGTGTGCATATATACATTTTTTTCTTTTTCTGTTACTAGGTTATCAGTGTTTGCACTATATACTGTATGTTACACTCATGATTTAAACACTGAAGGTACCTTTACACGTCGCAACATTGCATGCAATTTCACTTGCAACGCACTGGTTGCAGTGAAATCATGGACACATTGCCGTGTACAAATGGAACAATGTGTCCATGATTTTACTGCAACCAGTAAGTTGCACGTGAAATTGCATGCAATGTTGCGACTTGTAAAGGTACCCTAATAGATTGGGCCTAGGCTAAAAATAAAATGAGCAAATACCTTTCAGCAGGTACTATGAGGGTATTTGGTCATTTTGTTTTCACATTGAAGATTTCATTAGCCAGGAATGGCTCAAACGTCCTCAAGAATGACTGAATAGGTTTCTCCATGATGTCTTGCAGCTAACATTTATATTTTATAGCACAGCCAGTCTTGACGGTCTATCTTAGCGTATATAAAAGCAGAGGCAAAAAATGCTTGAGCTATTTTGGTTTGGATCTTTAAAATAAGAAGAAGACCTTTTTCACATCTAATGCTGGGTTGCGTTTGCCTTCATTTGCATTTCCATGCGTTTTTACCGCTAAAAAACACATGCATTTTTGGCCCTATAGGGTTTAATGAAAACGCCTGCAAAAACGCATGCAAAAACACGTAATTTTCAGCAAATGCAAAAACGCATACGTTTTTGCAAACACAGCCCAAAATGTGTTTTGCAACATTTTGGGCTGCGTTTGCAAAAGCGCATGTGTTTTTGCGTTTGCAGAAAATGACATGCGTTTTTGCATGCATTTCCATTAAACCCTATAGGGTAAAAACTAGGGATGAGCGAATCCTGAAATACTCGGACTCACTGGACTCTAACGAGTCCGGGTCCGAGACTCGGTACTCGTTGCGAGTCCAGCGAGTCCGAATAGTAACCTGTACTTTTGCAGTGTATCTATACAGATACACTACAAAAGTACCTTAAAAATTAATCTAAGGGGTTAAAAACAATAAACATTAATACTCACCTCCTGTACTCCTGTACCTTATGTACCGGGACCGGGACCGAAGACCTCCGGCTGTTACTAGGACCTCCGAGACCACCGGGAGAAGATGGGGAAAAGAACGTTGCAGTTCAGCCAATCAGGATGCAGCTAGCGGTCACATGGGTTGTGACGCGGCTGCACTGCGGCCACATGACAAACCCATGTGACCGCTAGCCGCATCCTGATTGGCTGAACTGCAAGGTCCTTTTCCCCATCTTCTCCCGGTGGTCTCGGAGGTCCTAGTAAAAGCCGGAGGTCTTCGGTACCGGTCCCGGTACATAAGGTACAGGAGTACAGGAGGTGAGTCTTAATTTTTATTATTTTTAACCCCTTAGATTAACTTTTTGGGTACTTTTGTAGTGTATCTGTATAGATACACTGCAAAAGTACAGGGACTCGCTACCCTCGAGTAATTCCTAAGGAAACTCGGCAAATAGTGAGTCCCCCGAGTCCGCTACTATTCGGGCGAGTCTCGAATAGTAGCGAGTAATTCGCCCATCCCTAGTAAAAACGCATGGAAATGCCAATGAAGGCAAATGCAACCCAGCATTAGATGTGCAACAGGCCAATATCATAGTTCTGAGCATATATAACATGTGAGAGTACAACAGTGAAGAACAGTTACCATCCATTTACACATAGCCATATGTGTTGAGATCACTTTGATATTGTTACAGCTGTGTTTGTGCTAAATAGCTTGAAATACGTTGACACATTGTCTGGGTACATCCTGGTAGCATACACACTTTTTGCCTAGTACCAGTTTTTTGCAAACCCCCTGTGGTACACTGGTGCTTGTATCGATATCTGCACCAATTCTTTGAGGAAAGTCATTTAGTGCCACACCTTGCAAGTGCAACATCCAGGCAGCAACCACACTTTTTGCGTAGTACCAGTTTTTGGCAAATCTCCTGTGGCACAGTGTTGATTGTTTTAACATCTGCACCAATTCTGTGCTGAAAACCTTTTAGTGCCCGATCTGGCAAGTGCAACATCCAGGAAGCAACTATACTTTTTGCCTAGTACCAATTTTTAGCAATTCTTGTATGCTGGATTCACATTCCCAGATTTCTTGGCCCTTCAACAACTGACTTGCAAATCAGTTACCATCAAATGTGAGTGGTAAAGCCATGGTCGTGGTGGAAATGGGAATAGGCGAAGTAGTAAGGGGAAAATGCTTGGCGTTCGTGTGGTAGGTGGTAAAGTAACCAAAGGTTCTGCTCAACAAACACCGATTTCTTGGCACAGAAAAATGTCAACTTCTTTTAGATCATCACAAAACAATCACTGGTATTCTTTTAGTTGACAGTATAGTATCAACCCTTTCTTAGGCAGTAGCACATCGATACATATTGTAGATGAAGCCCAGAAAGAGCAGGTGCTACAATGGATATCAAGTGCTCCATCAAGGGGTCTCTCCTCCACCTCAACTTCAAAAGCACACACACTGCTGTCCTCACAGGTGTCAACCAAATAACACGTGTTTCCTCATGTGTCAATAGTTCCAGCCACCCTACTGACTGTGGGCCAACACAGATGGCTAAGTCTGCAGAGCTATTCACGTATACTATAGCGTGAGATGTAGAAATCTGCTCCAAAGCTTCACTAAGGCTGGGGTCACACATAGAAATCCATTTTTGGAAGTGATTTCCATGACCAATCTGTTTTTTTTGGGTGCTTTCTGAGCTTCCTACACCCCTGAACGTTTTTTGACTTAGTTATTTTTTGACCAAAATTCTCAAAAAAAGGATCAATTTTTTTAAGACACCCCAAAAAAACGGATCCGTTTTTCCATAGGGCCCATGTTAAAAAAGAAAAAAAAAATTGTTTTTTTTTTTTTTTTTTGAAAAACGGACCCCAAAAACGTTGCTAGCAACGTTTTTGGCTCAAAAACGGACATAGCATTGTTTTTAAGTGCAGAAAAAAATGGACAGGGTGTTTATTACATCCAATCCGTTTTTCTATCAGTTTTTGGACTTAGAAAAAAAAAATGCCAAAAATGAAGCCAAAAACGGACCAAGGGCTTATGTGTGACCCTAGTCTTATTCAAGAGGAGGAAGTGATCTGCACTGATGCACAAAATGTTTGTTGGTCGAATCCAGGGCAAGATGAAGAAGCATCCAAGCATAATGTAGACACTCATTACCAAACGTTAACCCTTGTTGGTGGAGGCAATGAGGGTGAAGATGATGACACTCAGATACCTGAGGTGAACACCTATGTTACTTTATAGTCAGGGCAGGGAGAGGTTGGCTCTGAGGGTGAGGAGTGTGACAACACAGATGATGATGATGACCACATTCTAGATCCCACATGCACGCAGTTGATGAGCTCAGCAGAAGAGGTGGAAGAGGGGGATGATGAAGCTGATGAGATTAAGTTGTGGCTTCCTGTACAGAGACAGAGTGCTGCAAGCACTTCAACAAATGCGTCCTCAGCCACTACTCTGTCTCTGTACAGAAGCTTTCAGATCATGAAGGATGACCCAACTCATGTTATATTTGCAAAATATGTAAGCAAAATCTGAGTTCAGGCAAAAAAATTCAATAATTTAAGTACGTCATGCATGAACGATCAAATGGGCATGCAGCATAAGTGACAGTGGGAAGCTCACCATACTAAAATGCAGCTGAGTGGGTCTGGCCACCACCATTCACCTTATCCAGCACATCTGTGGCTTCTTCATTCTCCGTGGTTGTGGGGCTATTGTCACTCAGACCTTTGGCTGCACAATGTCCACCTCTTTACTGGCAACAGCCAGAGTGATTGACAGGCCACCATCTGTTTTGGAATTGGATATGCCTGCTGGTGTTGAGCACTATCAGACATCTAGAGCACCACTTCTTCATGAAGACAACATAACCTCTCCTCTTGTACTTCCCTCAGAATCCAGCAGTTAGTCTGGTAAACACTACTCCACCCTTTCTAAGCACAGCAGCCAGCCCTCATTCCAGCAGATGTGGTCAAGTAAAAGACCCTTTCCTCTTACTCATGCCAAAGCTAAGAGCTTAAATTGAACCATCTCCAAGCTGTTGGCCGCAGAAATGCCGTCTTTCTGCCTGGTGGATACAGAGGTTTTACAGAAGCTAATGGCCGTCACAGTCCCCAGTACCAGATGCCAAGTTGCCACTACTTCTCAAAGAAAGCTGTGCCTGCACTCCACCAGCATTTTGCAGACAACATCACTGTTTCCTTGAGAAATTTTGTGTGTGAGAGGGTGCATTTCACCATAGACACCTGGACGAGTAAGCATGTTGAGGGGTGTTGCATGTCGCTGACTGGGTACTGGGTGATTCTGGTAGTGGCGGGTAAAGGGGCTGCTGTATATGTCTTGCCATCACTGTCTGTGAGTAAAGCCTCTGTACATAGCACTTCCTCCCCTTCTTCTTCCTCCTCCACCTCCTCTAGGGCCTCCACCTGAACCCAAAACCTCTCCGGTAATGTGACATAGGTTTAAACTGTCAAGAAAGACTCCAACACATCTCCTTAGCATGCTGTCAGCAGAGCTTAATGCCATCTGGCTGTGTTAACTTTAAAATAATAATAATAATAATAATATTTATTCATTTATATAGTGCTATTGATTCCATAGCACTTTACATACATGAGTAATGCTGTCTCTCTTGGGAGCTCACAATCTAAACATCCTACCGTGTTTCCCCAAAAATATGTCACCCCCGAATATAAGTCAGGGCAGGGCTGGCGCAGAATTTTCCAATATAAGTCATACCCCGATTATAAGACAGGGTGACTTATTTTTGGGGAATACGGTATAAGACAGGGGAGGGTGCGGGGGGTGGGGGGCGCTGCGCAGTATTTCCTACCTTGTCCCCCGGTCTGCTGTGCCTTGTGGTTCCCCCTGCTTCAGTTCCATCATCATTGGTGCTGGGGGCTGCCATCTTGCTTCTTCTCTCCGCCCCCGGCCAGTGATGTCAGAGCAGGCCGCGCTGTGATTGGCTAGCACCCTTGATCACGTGTCACGGGTGCTAGCCAATCACAGCGCGGCCTGCTCTGACATCACTGGCCGGGGGCGGAGAGATGAAGCAAGATGGCAGCCCCCAGCACCGATGATGATGGAACTGAAGCAGGGGAAACCACAAGGCACAGCAGACCGGGAACGGAGCGAGGACCCCACCGGAAGGCACAGAGGACATCCCAGCACAGAAGAAGAGGATCGAGGAGGCAGCACAGCGGTCGGCACGGGGGGCAAGGTAGGAAGCTGTGTGTATGTGTATATATGTGTGTGTGTGTGTGTATATATGTGTGTATATGTGTGTATGTATGGGTATGGGTATGTAAGTAGGCTGGTGGCTGCCAATATAAGCCATACCCCGAAAATAAAAAAAAGGGGGCCACTTTTGGCCCCCAAAAAAATATAAGACAGTGTCTTATTTTCGGGGAAACACGGTATCAGTATGTCTTTACAATGTGGGAGGAAACCGGAGTGCCCTGAGGAAACCCATGCAAACACGGGGAGAACATACAAACTCCTTGCAGATGTTGTCCTTAGTGTCCTTGGGGGGATTCAACCCAGGACCTCAAGACCCCAGTGCTGCAAAGGCTACAGTGATATCCACTTGAGCCACCATGCTGCCCGGGAAATGTGAGTTCCACAGCTGAGGAGATGTGATCAGCTTTGGAAACTGAATTTCATCAATGGCTGTCTCCACTGAATCTGCACCAGGGAAGGCCGTGTGCGACAACGCTGGGAACTTGGGTGCGGCATTTTGCCTGGGCAAGGTGACACACATGCCTTGCATGACTCATGTACTGAACTTTGTTTTCCAGCAATTTCTAACCCAATGTCACATATTGACTGCCTGTAGTCAATTGATGCTACTGCTGCTGTAGTTAGAACAGGTGAGTCAGGGACCCTAGTACCAGGGTCAGATCCCCTAGAATCACCTTGCCTACCTCACTATCCAGTTACTGATTCCCTCTCCTCCATAAGCGTGACATAATCAGCGACCTATATCCCTTTTTCTGAGTCACCATGTCTCAGGCTTCCTCTGCTGATGCCTTTGTACTAGGGATGGGCGAATCTACTCGCTAGGACTCGTTACTCGGCGAGTAGTAAGGGACTCGCAGGACTCGGTACTCTGCGAGTTTCCCAGTGATTACTCGCACGAGTCCAATGCAAATCAATATCAATCCTGGTTTTGTCAGAAACGCTGACAAAACTAGATTGCCATTGTTTGCATTAGACTCGGCTACTGTGCCAGTGATAGCAGGGAAACTCGCAAAGTAACTGCTGTTTCTTTGCGAGCCGAGTCCAGCTGTCTTCTCTGTGCAGCTCCAGGGTCCTAGAGCCCGCCTGCTCACAGAGATGATGTAGCAGTGCTGAGATTGTTCTCAGTCTGCTCATCCCTGTGCATAGACATCTATATCTATGCACAGGGGATGTAGGAGAGAGGACATTGCGTTTTGGACTGCGTCGGACAGAAGAGGATTTTTTTAATTAAAGATGGAGTCCCTAATGGCTTTTTTTTTTATTTCAAATAAAAAATTTTCTCTGTGTTGTGTTTTTTTAACCCTTTATTGGAGATTCTTAGTGGCTGGGTCAAACGTGGCCTGACATTAAGAATCTCGGGCTTAATACCAGCTTGTATAACAAAGCTGGTATTAACCCCTTTATTACCCAGCGTGCTACCGCCACCAGGGTCGCTGGAAGAGCGGGGTTCAGCGCCAGAGGATGGCGCTTCAATGAACGCGCCATCTTCTGGGGTGGCTGCGGGCTGCAATTTGCAGCGGGGGGTGCCCAGAAAGCTTGGGCATCCCTGCGCTGCGGATTCCAGCCCCCAGCTGCTTAGCTGTACCTGGCTAGACATAGAAATTGCGCGGAGCCCCACGCATTTTTTTTAAATTATTTCATGAATTTCAGAGTCAGAGTCTCAGAGTCAGAGTCAGAGTCAGAATCTCAGAATTTCATGAAATAATTAAAAAAAAATGCGTGGGGCTCCGCGCAATTTCTATGTCTAGCCAGGTACAGCTAAGCAGCTGGGGCTGGAATCCGCAGCGCAGGGATGCCCAAGCTTTCTGGGCACCCCCCGCTGCAAATTGCAGCCCGCAGCCGCCCCAGAAGATGGCGCGTTCATTGAAGCGCCATCCTCTGGCGCTGAACCCCGCTCTTCCAGCGGCCCTGGTAGCGGTGGCACGCTGGGTAATAAAGAGGTTAGGGCGAGCTTTGTATTATCAGCTGGCCCTAAGCCCGAAATTTATGGCGGTCACGCCAATATTAGACATGACCGCCATGAATTTCTATTAAATTGTTTTAAAAAAAACACAACACAAAGAAAATTTTTTATTAGAAATAAAAAAAAAAGCCATTAGGGACTCCATCTTTAATTAAAAAAAATCCTCTTCCGTCCGACGCAGTCCAAAATGCGATGTCCTCTCTGCTACATCCCCTGTGCATAGATATAGATGTTTATGCACAGGGAATGAGCAGACTGAGAACAATCTCAGCTCTGCTACATCATCTCTGTGCACAGACATTCATGTCTGTACACAGGGAATGAGCAGACTGAGAACAATCTCAGCTCTGCTACATCAGGCAGCAGGCGGGCTCTAGGACCCTGGAGCTGGCAGCCAGCACACTGAGCAGACAGGACTCTTATCTGTGTGAGTTTCCCAGCGATTACTTACAAAGTAAACGAGCAATGCAAATAAATGACAAAACTAGGATTGCTTCAGGCTGAAGCTTCCGAGACACATCTGCGATTTGTAAATCTCACACTACTCGCTTTTACTCGCTTCCCCATTCATTAACATTGGACTCGCTAGACTCGCAACGAGTAGCGAGTCCTGTGCTCGGACTCACTAGAGTCAAGCGATTCCGAGTAATTTAGGATTCGCCCATCACTACTTTGTACAACTTGTTGTGGGGTATCTGGCTTCGGCTCATGTCCCATCCTTACTGGAACCCAAGATATCCCTCCTTGATAGATTTTCTGGGGGAAGGGATATGTTCTTAGTGTTCAGAGAGGCCTGTAAGCTTTATTTCAAGATTCGACCCGTTCATCTGGGAGCGAGGAGCAGCACGTTGGGATTATATTCTTCTTTCTTAAAGGGGACCCCCAGACCTGGGCCTTCTCCCTCCCGACCGACTCCCTATCCTTGCAGTTGGTGGACAGGTTTTTTGCTGCTTTGCTAAGGTGTATGGTGAACCTGATAGGGTAACTCTTGCTGAGTCAAATCTCGGTTAATTCAAGCAGGGAACATGAGCAGTGGAGGAGTACTGCTTGGAGTTTTGGAGATGGGCGACTGACACCCAGTGGAACGACCCTGCCCTCAGGAATCAGTTCTGCTTGGGATTGTCAGCTCGACTACAAGACATCCTGGTTCAGTACGCCACACCTGAGTCATTGGAGGCAGCAATGTCCCTAGCCATCAAGGTGGTCAGACGTCTGAGGGAGAGACCGAGACCAACCTTGTCCCCTGTGGTTATCCCTGCTGAGCAGGCTCCAAGCGATGAACCTATGCAGTTGGGGGGAGTTGGTCTTTGTGCTAAATCTCGTTTGACTATGGTTCATCAAGTGGGCGGAGCTTGTTTCTATTGTGGACAAACTCATCCTTTTATTAAGGTTTATCCACATCGCTCTTGAAAATGTGCGCTGTCTCAGATGCTGTGCACCTCTGGCCGTTTGTAAGGAGACGACTGAAGGGTTTATATTTCCTTCCTTATGTCCCCATTCACACTGTCTGTCAAAGTGCTGATGGATGGTAAGACCGAGACTGTGCCAGTGCTGGTCGATAGCTGAGTAGGAGTCAATCTTATGGACTCTCGCTTTGCTCAGGCCCATGGTCTGGAGCCTGTAGCGCATTAGTGAGACCCATTCCCATCTTTGCTATTGACTCTGCTCCTCTCAGCCAGAAGGTGATTTCTGAAGTAGTGCATAATGTGAACATAGGCATAGAATCTCTTCACCAAGTGATCCTGTTGTGTCACATTTTGGATAATCTCCCTACTCCCATAGTGTTGGGGCTTTCTTGGCTAAAGAAGCACAACACAGTGATTGACTGGCGGGCCAGAGAGGTAGTTTGATGAGGTAATTTCTGTGAGGGGAATTGCCTAGGTACTACAATTTCAGTCATGTTGATTACGCCTACTCCTGCATTGCCAGCTGAATTGGTTAGCAGCTTACCAGAGAATTTGAGTAAAACTCAACCTATACCTCAGATGTATACCAGGTCTAGATGTTGTCCTAGGAAGAGAGGATGGAGGAAGGAGGTCGTTACTACTGTGCACCCCGAGGGAGGGAATCCTGGTGTCCAGGGAGACATCACTGTTTGCCTTCCTAAAACAGTACCTTGTGTCTGTACTCGAATGACTGGTAATAAATGTTCAGGTCCTGACCTGAGTGTGGATGATTTTGTGTGAGGGTCAAAACACATAGGGTTGAGGTGTGAAAGCTGAAGTTCCTACTACTAAGTTGGTCCGTTTAGAATTTCGGCCATTTGCAACCCTGTGTTGTTCCAGTTAAAATGTCCTCCAGTGTTATGTGCCCATAATATCTTTCATAGATCATCGCTCAGAAAGTTTAGACCATGGTGCAAGTGTCCAGTTTGGAGCCCAAAGGCCTCTCATAAAAGGGGGGGAGGGCACTGTCACGTATTCACTGCCTGCAGTCAATTGCTGCTGCTATACTTTAAATTATGCCTTTTTTTTCCTGCAGTCATTGCGGCTCTGCAGGCAGAGGTGGTAGTTCATGAATGTTTGGTGAAAGTGACTAATAGCTCAGGTGAGCTGAGGGTGTGTGTCTGAACCTTCTGCTCTTCACCCCTTGGCCATAAATAATTCAGTTTCTTCCACCAGATGTCGCTGATTTAGATCATTCCTGATCTGCGACCTTCGGTGTCCAGACATTCTTTGGAGCTGCTACAATCGTCTTAATTTGAATCTGCTGGGTTCCCTTGTCCGTGGGTGAAGGTAGGGGCTTTGTACCTAGGGTTTTCTCAGGAGCTTAGGGGAAAGGGTGGTGACTCTGATCTCCTCACCTTCAGAGGTACCTCTGAGAACAAGGCGAGTCAGGGACCCTAATACCAGGGTCAGATTAGCCTCCCTGGAATCTCCTCGCCTACCACACTATCCAGTTCCTGATTCCCTCTTCTCCGTAAGCGTGACACCTAGTATCTAGCCTTAATGTGCTGCTGCAGAGGGCACGTTGCTGCGTGCTCACTTCTGCCATTTGCACCCCACGTCTCAACGACTTGCATCCTTACAGACATCATTCAGAATGCCAGTTAACCACCTGGTATGTGATATGCCAACATGATGGAATACCACTCTGCACTTGTTTCAGCGACTGTGGCAGCAGCAATGACTCCTGGTGCACTATTTCATGATGTAAAGCTTGGACGAATCGGAGGTGGGTCCAATCACGCTGCTGGAGTGGTCACAGTTAAGCACCTCTGCACCCTTCTTCACAGTTTTAAAATGCAACTAAGATGTTTAGCACTGACGATGTCATTATCAGCATGACTATTCCAATTATCTGTATGCTGAAGCACACTTTGACCAGCATATGGAGTCATGTGGTGATTCAAAATGTAAGAGGAAGAAGCAGAGGAGAAGGCATATGCAGAAAGGATAACAAGATCTGAAAGGTCCAACTTTCATCAACACATAGGCAAGTGGCAAGGGAGATTGAAGGAGTGGGATCAACGAGGGCTTGTGATAGCAGCCAAACAGTTGATGAAGGTGGAGAAGGCGTGGAAGAAATGTAGGAGGAAGAGGCGGAGTTCACAGAAGACTCAGCAGCTAAAGGAGATTTTGGTCATGTTTCTGTTACGCAAGGTTGGCAAGAAAGAGCATAGAAAGTAAGCGGGAATGTTACTCCGCCATCACCAACACAAGGACTTGGGCCTCCTCATAACAAACATAAACCAACATAACTAGTTGGTCGTTGCACGGTCACATTGTTAGATACCCGGTACAAAAGTAAATTTGCCCAAATCCTTCCCATCCTGGAAAAGGACGAATACATGCAAGACTATCAAAAGTAGCTTTTAGACAATCTGAGGACTGCTTTTCCCCAAAACACCAGAGGCAGACACAGTACACATCGCAGTTCCATGCTTCCAGCCCAGGGAACTTCAAGTCGTCATCCCAGAAATGTTACCAGAAGCAGTGTATCTGTTACCAGCAATTTCAGTGAGTCGTTTGACCATTTTTTAGACCATCCCTTGCAACACCAAAAGAAAGAACAAGTCTGGCACATATTCAATGCCTATATGGGATGGTGCAGGAGTTTCTACAGCTCATTATCGATGCCTTGACTATGTAACAGGACCCTTGTGCATTTTGGGCTTCAAAACTGTAAAGTGACATTTATCAAAATGAACAATCCATGGATCTCCAGGGACTTTTTCACCCCAGTGTCATAATTGGGAGCTCGGCACTGGTGTACTTATCAATGTGCTGCATGAAGCTCCATATTACAATATTTGAAATCTGGGGCAATTGTTGTCACTTTAGTGGTAATTGTGCCTAATTTTTAGAAAAGAGGGGGCCCTTCTTTGGGTCTCTTTGCTGTGTGGTGCATTCCTTGAGCATGGCTCTCTGAGCACAATACCTGCTGATGACACTTGTGCATCACTTCCTAAATACTCAACCTTGAAATGTCTCCAGCCTTGATGCTATTGTGGCCTAATTGTCACGCTTGGGCTAAAAGGGATGTCCAGCTACCGTGCATGACAGCGACGTACAGACCAACGATGTCCAGCTCACAATAGAAAACAATTGACGAGGAGACACTAGGGGGAGGCAAATACAGTGGAGGGCCCTGCTCATAAGGAATGGGGGAGAATTCACCTCTTGCGCTCACCTTCGGCTGTGACCTGATCACCCTACTGTCCCTATATGGGTTCTTTCAACTCATTGCCAAACAGGATTCCTAGGCCCTCACTGGACCTGATGTTAACCCTTAATAAGGAATGGCTGGCAGGAGAACTAGTCCCAACCACTGCAATAAAGAAGACAAGAAGCAAGAGGACATAGGGGAACAACAATATAGAAATGGTGGCACTGATCAGTATTACCGTTAGGTCTTTATTGAAAATTAACAAATGTGAGTCCTCGCCACAACATGTTTCGACACAAATGCGTCTTCCTCAAGTGGATCCACAGTGAATCCGCTGTTTCAGCATCTGGTGTCTGGGAACTGGTCCCGTTTAATGTCGAACCCGGGTGCGATCCAGCGCCCATAGACTCTTTTGCTATGGGCACCGGATCCGGGAGGATCCAGGAAGATCCAATTTTGTCCGATTTTTGCCCCGGACACAAAAAATGCTGCAAGCTCCGATTTTGTGTCCGGGGCAAAAAAAATGAAGTCCGGTTCACACCGGACAGCCCTGGATCCTAAAAATTGTGGTGTGAAGCTGGCCTAACTGCTGCTCCTGGTTGGCTCTCCTCCTATGTCTCTGATTGCCAGGTTTTAATTGTCGTCATTTTACGTTTTGTCCTCGTCTGCCACTACACATGTAAAGTGCCATGGAACCTAATGGCGCTGTATAAATATATAATAATAATAATAAAAATAATAATAATAATTTTCCATTGTATATTTATCAAGAAATACTTGCCAATCTCCTTTAGTGGAGAAGAGAAAAGCCATGTACTGCAAAGTCCACAAACCTGCGCTGCAAGTATTTAGCGGTTCTCCGCTAAATAATTAGGTTTTTCAGAGAAGCGCAGGTGCGTGTGTGCCGACACTGTCTGCAGACGCAGCCCATGGTTTCCCGATGTGTATTGTGATAACCACTTCACACAGCAGGCTGCCTAGTGTCAGCTTAAGCCAAGCGCACAGGGAAACGCTGCTAGAAGCGTTTCCCTGTCCACTCTGGGAAAGCGGACACTAGGCAGCCTGCTGTGTGAAGTGGTTACCACGATACACATCGGGTAACCATGGGCTGCGTCTGCAGAAAGCATCGGCACACACGTACCTGCGCTTCACTGAAAAAACCTAATTATGTAGCGGTGAACCGCTAAATACTTACAGCGCAGGTTTGTGGCCATCGCCAATCACTGGCTACTTTTGTCTACATCTATGGTCAACAGATCTATGTTTTATATATATATATATATATATATATATATATATATATATATATATATATATGTATATGTATATATATGTATATTTATATATATATATACATATATACGGTTCAATAAAGTTTCACTGCAGCACTCCTTGGTGTAAAATCAGTAGTCCTTTATTTCTGGCTTCTGGTAAGCTGTCAGACAGGAGATGGCCACGTATCGGGCACACACACCCTTTGTCAAGCATTGACAAAGGGCGTGTGTGCCCGATACGTGGCCATCTCCTGTCTGACAGCTTACCAGAAGCCAGAAATAAAGGACTACTGATTTTACACCAAGGAGTGCTGCAGTGAAACTTTATTGAACCGTATGTATAAAGGCTGTGAAGTAAGCCGAACTGCTCTGCACCCTGAAAGCAAGTTTGCTGCTTGAAAAGTTTTCTTGGCTTTATATATATATATATATATATATACCGTATATACTCGTGTATAAGCCGACCCGTGTATAAGCCGACCCCCCTACTTTTGCCCCCAAAAACTGGGAAAACTTATTGACTCACGTATAAGCCGAGGGTGGACTCCAGCACAGGTATACAGCCCCCAGCAGTGTGGTATACAGCAGCCTCCCCAGTGGTATATACAGGCCCCAGCAGTGTTACAGCAGCAGCCCCAGTGGTATATACAGCAGCAGCCCCAGTGGTAGTATACAGCAGCCCCAGAGGTATATACAGCAGCCCCAGTGGTAGTATACAGCAGCAGCCCCAGTGGTAGTATACACGCAGCCCCAGTAGTATATACAGCCCCAGTGGTAGTATACACGCAGCCCCAGTAGTATATACAGCCCCAGTGGTAGTATACATGCAGCCCCAGTAGTATATACAGCCCCAGTGGTAGTATACAGCCCCAGTGGTAGTATACAGCAGCCCCAGTGGTATATTCAGCCCCAGTGGTAGTATACAGCAGCCCCAGTGGTATATACAGCCCCAGTGGTAGTATACAGCCCCAGTGGTAGTATACAGCAGCCCCAGTGGTATATTCAGCCCCAGTAGTAGTATACAGCCCCAGTGGTAGTATATAGCCCCAGTGGTAGTATACATACAGCCCCAGTAGTAGTATACAGCCCCAGTGGTAGTATACAGCCCCAGTGGTAGTATATAGCCCCAGTGGTAGTATACATACAGCCCCAGTAGTAGTATACAGCCCCAGTTGTAGTATACAGCCCAGTGGTAGTATATAGCCCCAGTGGTAGTATACATACAGCCCCAGTAGTAGTATACAGCCCCAGTGGTAGTATACAGCCCTAGTGGTAGTATATAGCCCCAGTGGTAGTATACATACAGCCCCAGTAGTAGTATACAGCCCCAGTGGTAGTATACAGCCCCAGTGGTAGTATACATACAGCCCCAGTAGTAGTATACAGCCCCAGTGGTAGTATATAGCCCCAGTGGTAGTATACATACAGCCCCAGTAGTAGTATACAGCCCCAGTGGTAGTATACAGGGCCCCAGCAGGGCCCCCCTCATAATTTGGCGCCCCCACCTCACTTTCTGGGCCCCCCCGCATGCAGCGCTGCGCATATACATTACCTGTCTAGCAGCTGTCACCCTCCGGTGGCGGATCGCGGCTTCCGGCTTTGGGCTCCTTCTTCCTCGCTGTCTTCCTGCTTTGTGACCGGGGCTCATCGCGATGACGTCATCGCGACGCCGGCCGGTCACCTGACAAGCAGGAAGTCAGCGAGGAAGATGAAGCCCGGAGCCGGGAGCCGCGATCCGCCACCGGAGGGTGACAGCTGCTAGACAGGTAATGTATATGCGCAGCGCTGCATGCGGGGGGGCCCAGAAAGTGAGGTGGGGGCACCAAACTTTGAGGGGGCCGTATTGACTCGCGTATAAGCCGAGGGGGGCACTTTTCAGCCCAATTTTTGGGCTGAAAAACTCGGCTTATACGCGAGTATATACGGTATATAATATTTTGAATGGTAGTGTGTATATATATACAGTACAGATCAAACGTTTGGACACATCTTCTCATTCAAAAAGTTTTCTTTATTTTCATGACCATAAAAATTGTTGATTCACACTGAAGACATCAAAACTATGAATTTACACATGTGGAATTATTTACTTAACAAAGAAGTTTGAAACAACTGAAAATACGTCTTATATTCTAGGTTCTTCAAAGTAGCCACCTTTTGCATTGATTACTGCTTTGCACACTCTTGGTATTCTCTTGATGAGCTTCAAGAGGTAGTCACCAGAAATGGTCTTCCAACAGTCTTGAAGGAGTTCCCAGAGATGCTTAGCACTTGTTGGCCTTTTTGCCTTCACTCTGCGGTCCAGCTCACCCCATACCATCTCGATTGGGTTCAGGTCTGGTGACTGTGGAGGCCAGGTCATCTGGTGTAGCACCCCATCACTCTCCTTCTTGGTCAAACAGCCCTTACACAGCCTGGAGGTGTGTTTGGGGTCATTGCCCTGTTGAAAAATAAATGATGGTCCAACTAAACACAAATCAGATGAAATAGCATGCCGCTGCAAGATGCTGTGGTAGCCATGCTGGTTCAGTATGCCTTAAATTTTGAATAAATCTTCAACAGTGTCATCAGCAAAGCACCCCCACACCATCACACCTCCTCCTCCATGCTTCACAGTGGGAACCAGTCGTGTAGAGTCCGTCTGTTCACCTTTTCTGCATCACACAAAGACATGGTGGTTGGAACCAAAGATCTTAAATTTGGACTCATCGGACCAAAGCACAGATTTCCACTGGTCTAATGTCCATTCCTTGTGTTTTTTAGCCCAAACAAGTCTCTTCTGCTTATTGCCTGTCCTTAGCAGTGGTTTTCTAGCAGCTATTTTACCATGAAGGCCTGCTGCACAAAGTCTCCTCTTAACAGTTGTTGTAGAGATGTCTCTGCTGCTTGAACTCTGTGTGGCATTGACCTGGTCTCTTATCTGAGCTGCTGTTAATCTGCGATTTCTGAGGCTGGTGACTCGGATGAACTTATCCTCCGCAGCAGAGGTGACTCTTGGTCTTTCTTTCCTGGGGAGGTCCTCATGTGAGCCAGTTTCTTTGTAGCGCTTGATGGTTTTTGCAACTGCACTTAGGGACTGACCTTCATTTCTTAAGTAATGATGACCACTCATTTTTCTTTACTTAGCTGCTTTTTTCTTGCCATAATACAAATTCTAACAGACTATTCAATAGGACTCTATCCGGGACCAAGTGTCTTTCGGTCCGCGCCGCTGCTCCAATAAGTGGAATGGAATGAGGAAGGAGCTGGGTGTTAGCTCCGAAACGCGTCAGAAAATAAAACTGAAGATATCCTGTTTAAAAGCACTCCAGTGTTTCTGATACTTATTGGAGCAGAGGCGCGGACCGAAAGACACTTGGTCCCGGATAGAGTTTCACCCCCACGATTGTGGAAGTGCGGTCCCGGCTGCAGCTGCTGTGTTGAGCGATCACGCTAGTTGTGGGCTTCACAACTGAATCAGGTGAGCAGTTTTCACACTGTATGGAATTTGATTCCTATTTAGGATAAGACCCTAATTTATAGATATTCAATAGGACTATCAGCTGTGTATCCACCAGACTTCTGCACAACACAAATGATGGTCCCAACCCCATTTACAAGGCAAGAAATCCCACTTATTAAACCTGACAGAGCACACCTGTGAAGTGAAAACCATTTCCGGTGACTACCTCTTGAAGCTCATCAAGAGAATGCCAAGAGTGTGCAAAGCAGTAATCACAGCAAAAGGTGGCTACTTTGAAGAACCTAGAATATAAGACATATTTTCAGTTGTTTCACACTTTTTTGTTAAGTATTTAATTCCACATGTGTTAATTCATAGTTTTGATGCCTTCAGTGTGAATCTTCAATTTTCATAGTCATGAAAATAAAGAAAACTCCTTGAATGAGAAGGTGTGTCCAAACTTTTGGCCTGTACTGTATATATATATATATTTCTTTTTTAAATTCCTAAGCATTTCCGGGACACATTGGTCTTGTGCTTTGAGTCAGACTGTCTGTGGTTATGGCAGCATAACTAAAGTGAAAATTTGCCTTTAAAAAAAGATTTTGCTGTTCATTGTTTTTTAATGATACTATTTGACAGTAGCCATTTCTTATTATGGTAGTGCAGGGAATTTCTTTCATTTTTTAACCTGGTGTTTTTTGTCAATATTTCCCCACTGATCATCAAAATGAGTTTCCACAAAGAACCTGCACCTGTCAAAGCTTTTATTTTGTTTCCCTTTGATTTCATATAACTTTTCCATTAGATTTTTGAAGAAATTAGATTGTATATGTAAAATAATAATCTACTTTCTGGTGCTTTACCTGCTGTTGTACAGTAATTGATGGCAAGATAAGGAAAGATATAAATGCACAATTGTAACCAGTGATGCCTAACATAATGTGATAAAATCCAGTGCCGTAATAAGATTGCTACTTCTTTTCAGTCGACTGGGAAAAGATGAAAAATAACATTATATTAAAATGCTGATTTTGACTTTTTGTCTCTGACAGGGCAATCTGTAAAATGTGTATTCTGGTCATTTCAAGAAAAATACAATGCACCTATAATTTTGTTATATCTGAGTTTTAGTGAGTGCAGTACAAAACCCCTAGGTTAGAATCCTTCATCCGCTTAATGTTGCTGTTTTTTAAAGTGAACTGCTATTTAAAATTAAGCTTTTATCTCCTTTTTATACAGTTTTATCACAAAACTACATGCAAAACATTATGTCAGAAAGGTCAATGAGAATCCTGAGGTTTTGTCCATATGTTGCTTTTTTTACCTTGCAGATTTTTGCACAAATATACCTTCAGCACATCAATTCTTGTAGTGTTTTTGGTGCGTTTTTCCTGCAGAAGATACAGATTTGGTCAAGTAATTTCTGTAATCAAATACCCAGCATGCACACATAGCCTTAGGCTAGGGTCACATTTGCGGTCGGGATCGCAGATCCTGATCCAATTTTGAGCTGTAAAAATGCTCAAAGCCAGATCAGAATCCGCAGCCCATAGGTGCCCATTATAAAACTCTATTGCACTTAATGCAATCCAATTACCGCATTACGGTTTCACTGTCTGCGTGAAAAATCATGCAGGCAACGTTTTTCAGAGCGGTTTCAAAATCGCTGCGGGGCTGCTATAATGTTCGCCTATGGGAGCCCATCCGGCTACTGCAAGGCACATGTGAGTGCCTGCAGTTGCCGGATGTTTTGTTCATCCCTGCGGCTGCAGGGATGAACAAAGGGTTAATGTTAATAATATATGTGGGCAACAAGTCTCCAGGGAGTGTCAACCCTCCCTAGAGACATGTTGTCCAAAAACTGTGGCATGTCAATGGTTAATGTCTATTATTACATTATTGCCGCTATTGTCGGCTTTATAAACTTCTCAATGAAAGCCGGCGGCTCCTCGCTGTAAGGAGGATTATCAGTACGTAGTGTGCGTAAGCATATTGCAGGGTAACATCCTCAATAAGGAGCTGACCCTGCTGCTTACGCAAATTGCGTACTGTACTCGCCGTTATCTATGGTGCTGAAGTCTATGGCCAGTGCACCGGAAAAACAAACACACACAGTTGCAAAATAACATCTGGATTCCAAAGGAAACATCCTAGTCTCTGGAAAACTCCACGGACTTACATACGCCCTACCTGCTGGGAAGGGAAAATTATCCAAAAAAAAAGGGACTATAAAACGTCATACTTCATTAAGCCTCTCCACCATCCTCATCCATAACTACGGTAAAATTGATTGGTATTTTTGCCACAAATTTGCCCACCAGTTGCGCTTGTTCGACACGAAAGGCAGCCCTTTCATTCACATCCAAAGTCTTGAGGTCTGGTACGAAGGCCAACATATAGTGTTCCCAATCACTTACATCCTGACGCCCGTCCTGGTTCCTCAAGCCCTCTATTTGCCGATGGAACATGGCTTGGGTGGTACTCAAGGTTTCCTGCATCCAGGAGAAGAACATCTGTCTCCGGAGCTTGGGGGTTGTTGCGTCACCTAGTACGTGGCCTGGCCACTGGTGCAGGAGGCAAGGTACTTTATTGTGGCAAAACTACATTGTTGGAGGGGGCTGGTGTTGGCTCACTAATGGTTGGCTGTGTTGGTTCCATCAAATCAGGTCCCTCACTATGGCTACCCCCATCACCACTGCTAGCAATGTAATCAATGTGCAGTGCTGGCGCACTGCAGTGAGTCCTATGGGGAGAACATAAAAGATATATTAGTGAACAGTGTTTTGCATTTACCTTACCCAAAACTTGCCCACAATATCAATACTTCACGTACGCTCTTGCCTCAAGGACACGCTGGAGTAAGCCCAGCATGGGTGAATATTTGTATGTGTGTTTTGGCTTAGCCCCGGCACCACTGCAAAACTGTGCTAATTGTCTCTGCTCCTTGAAAAAGGTATCTTTGATAGAGCGCCACCGTACCTAGATCTGTTGACCTACATAAGGACAGGAGACATATAAACCAGATTACATTAAAGGGCATGGCCATTGCACAGGAGTGTTGCAACATGTTCGGTCATATGTGCGTAGTAGCTTGTGTTGTGTCCACCAACATAGTATTGGGAAAAATGCTTGCCTTCTCTTTATCTCATCCACATGGTCGGGATGCCCAGGGTCCCACAAGGCCTCATGGTGCTCCATGAGGTTTATTAAGGCATCTTTGTCCACCCATGGCTTATTGGATGGGCCCTTGCTCTGTCTAGGCACACTTGGTCCCGACACCTACATGAATGGGAACATATCCATATGTGACAGACATGCAAAACCCACACGACGTGTCTACTTTGGCCATAAACAATCCATCTGAAACACATGTTCGGAATGGACCATCCAACCAGTTTGCACACATTCTGTGACCAGTACACAATTGGTGCATGTGTGTCTGGAGCATGTTACACACCACCTGACCCACCTCCTTAGCTGCTTTGCTTGTAGTCTTTGCACTTTTGGCCATGCCAGTTGGGACCGTTTTTTTGACTGCTGCCTGGGGAGAGAGTGCAAAGGTATGTTGCCTGTGTGAACAGACTTATGGCGACGTCACCCACACAGATATCTGTTCGCACATTGTTCACAGATGTGTGTTTGCAGTGAAATCATGAACACATTGATCCATTTTGCAAACAGCCACAAAACGGAACAATGTGTCCATGAGTTGTGTGCAAGCAGACATCTGTAAACAATGTCTGCACAGATATGTGTGAGTGACGTGTGCATGACTTCACCAGACTCAAGACACACAACTCTATCCCCATTTTGCAGCCTACCTGACGTCGTCCATGGCCAACATGTTTCTTTGGCTTTTTAGTTTGGTGGCTGCTTATTTTGCCTTTATTCACAGATTTTGTGCTCCTTACAAATTGAAGGCAAAAAAAAAAAAAGAAAATTATCAGCTAAACTGAAACAACAACAATTCAAACATGTCACACACATTTTTGCCAAAACCGAAAGGCCACAATACCAAATGCCAGTACTCATATGGGCAAATATTACATACGTACATGTAGGCCCCATTGGGCCCCATGTTAAGAAAATGCACGCGTTTTTAAAATCGCACAGAAAAAGTCTCATGCTGCATTTTTTGGTGCTGAAGCAAAAACGCATGCGAAAAACGCATGTCACTTAACACATGCGATTTGGGTATTAGAGCATGCGTTTTTTGCATTGGGCCCTATGGATGTGTTTTCGCATGCGATTTAAAAAAGAACAAATGTGAAAAATGCATTGGAAAAACGCATCCACGAGTGTGACCCTAGCCTTAGTCTAGTGTCACACTTGCGTTTTTTTCATGCTTTTTTGGAGACTTGCGTTTTTAAAAAAGCATGTTAAAACGCACCCATAGGCCCCCATGCAAAAAAAACGCATGCACCAATAGCAAAAACGCATGCCTTAATAGCAAAAACGCATGCCTAAAGTGCCTTGCGTTTTTGGCAAGAGTTTTTGCACTTATGTGAGTAGCTGTCTTCAAAGACGCATGCAAAAACGCATGGTACATTAGTACCATCCAAAAATGCATGCGTTTTCCATAGAAGCCCATGTTAAAAAACACGCATGTGTTTTCTAAAAAACACATGCGTTTTTATAACTGCACCAAAAAATAGTTCATGAACACAGGGCGAGGTAATATAACCTCATTTCTCATCTTTGCCAAATCGGATTTTTATGCAAAAGGGATGGCTAGCAATGATAGAAGGGGGTGCAGGGGCAAGTATAAAGAAGCTGGGGGATCCGTTTCTGGGGTCAGGTTCCCTTTCAGGACCTCAGACAGCGGTGCACATACTATAGCAATAGTATGTGCGCTGCTCTGAGGAGCCCGACGCTTTCATTCATAAAACTGTACAGCAGCTGTCAGGGGGCAGCTGCTGTACAGAGGTGATGATAGCATTATATGCCCACCTGAGTGGATGTAAGGTCTCTAGGGGGAGTAGGCAACCCCTAGAGACATTATAGAAACATTTGTTAAGCAAATTAACAGTTTTACAAAACACAGGACACTTTGCTTATCCCGGCGGCAGCCGGGATAAGCAAAGTATATGCGGGAACCAGATTGCTCAGGATTACACATCCTGAGCAATCCGGTTCCCGCATTGCAGATAACAGAACCGCTCCGAAAACTGCAGCCTGCATGATTTTTCACGCAGGCTGCAGAGACGGAGGCGGAAACCGGATTGCTTTTGAAGCAATCCAGTTTTTAGCATAGGTTCCTATGAGGAGCTTTTCCTGCTTCGGTTTTGAGCTTTTTCAAAGCTCAAAACTGGATCAGGTTTTAACAAAAAAAAACGATGTGTGACCCTAGCCTTCCTGTACTGGTCTATTTGTTCCTTAGTGTATATAGTTTGGATGCTCCTATATAATTAGGTGGCTGGTTTTGGTGTCTGGTTCTTCTCTGTAACTTTGGCCAGGGTCACATTTGCGGTTGGACCCTGGCCTGCCGGATTCCGGTATTATCTTAGAACTTTTTCCAGCGCCGCATAGCGTTTCCGCTATGCGGTGCTGGAAACCGCTGCCCTTAGTTACCCGCTGTTTACCTGCACGACCTGTCACACAGGCAGCGGCTCGGAGGGCGTTTTACAGCGCCGCACAGGAAACCGTTGCAGACACGATTTCCTGTGCGGCGCTGTAAAACGCCCTCCGAGCCGCTGCCTGTGTGACAGGTCGTGCAGGTAAACAGCGGGTAACTAAGGGCAGCGGTTTCCAGCACCGCATAGCGGAAACGCTATGCGGCGCTGGAAAAAGTTCTAAGATAATACCGGAATCCGGCAGGCTAGGGGCACATCGCAAATGTGACCCTAGCCTTTGAAAATTCCCTATTCTTTATGTATGTCTAGGGTCACACTTGGGAGTCAGTTTTTTCCATTTCCAAAACCTGATTCCGTTTTTGGAAAATGCCATTTTTGCATCTAAAAAACGCTATGCATTAACAGATGCTGCCTATATGTACCATGCATTAATGGATGTGTTTCCCATAGGGCCCCATGTTAAAAAAAAGCATGCATCTTTTTACTGCACCCAAAAAGGCTGCTAGCAGCGTTTTTTGATGCAGTTTCAAAAATGCATAGCGTTTTATTAGTGCTCTTTTGACACTGTGTTTTTTGCATTGGAGCCTATGGATCCGTTAACGGATCTGTTTTTCAACAAAACCTAACTTGAAAAACAGATGCTTTTAGTGGATCCAAGGTTCAAGTGTGACCCTAGACTATGACTCCATATGGATTTTTTGATATGTAACAGATTATATCTTACTGGTCACCTATTTCTGTGGTTCTCCTCTTTGATTCTTATTGTACTTTCAGTATAGGAGTTATCTTTTTTCAATGTTATATTTAATATGGGTGTACCATTTTTTCCTGCCTAAGGAAATTTTTTGTAGATCAATTTGATTGTGGTATAGTATCTGCTGTAAGATCAAATAAACATTCGTTTAAAGGGATAATTGAATAGTAAAACATTCTATTCCGTATTATATTTTGCTTAGCTGTGTACCCAATTCCAAATTAAGGATGGGGAAGTGGACATGGTGCGTGCCTTGCCCATTTGAGAGGTTAAACAGTCCTGGCATCTCATTCTACCTTCCTGTCCCAACTTGCAGGGGGGCACTGGAACATCACTGTTGAAGCTGAGCAGTGTGAGCAGGTGGTGGATTGGATAGCAACAATGCCTCAAGTTTGTTTACAAGCACCACTTTGTGTCCCAAATAGTCCAGTCTTAGTAGCCAATAGTGTGGACTACATAATCCTCAACATGATCATCCTTCCTCCCACCATGAGTCCCAGGACATAAGTGACACAACATTTGGATATTGCAAGGAAATTTTACATTCCCTTTTATGACTTCTGGCCACATGTCATGCACCATTTAAAAGCGACATGAAGTGGTGCTTTGTGGTGATGGACAAATATTTGAGCAACCATGGCCAGAAGAAAACCATGGTGGGTAACAGTAATTACTGTCTCAAGAGGTGGAAGATGATAATAATGAGACACAGTTGCCATCATGTCAGCCTAAAACTGCAACTCAGGAGGAGGCTCGGATTGAGGAATTGGAATACAAGATGGTGCATGATGAAGACACTGATCCAATCTAGCACAGCAGAACTGTTATCTAGAGCACCCCCACATGGCCAGATGCCATGCCAAGCATTTGATGTTCCCCATTATGGCAGTTTATTACAGAAAGTCCTTTACAGCATCTACCATACTGAGCTAAGCAAAGGCAAGACCACTGCCAACCTGAGCACCACCAACATGCTCAAGCACATGGCAGTCAAGCACCCAATTTGTGGTTGAAACACACGGGAACAATACTTGTGACTGAGGGTGAAACCACAGCCCCGTACCGTATGATAGGTCCTTCCCACTCTGCTGTCCAGGAAGCAAGCACTGATTTCTCCTGCCCAGAACCTGTGGTTGCAGATACACAAGAAACATCAGGAATGACGTCCACTTCATAGTCCCAGTGCAGCATTCAGTTGTACCTATACCAGATGATGGAACGGAAACCTAAATACTCATCCACACACCCACTTTCTCCGAACGCTGAATGGCAATATTGCCAGGCTGCTCGCCCTGGAAATTTGCCATTTATGCTTGTGGAAACGGAATCTTTCCACAACCTCTTGGAGGCAGCCATCCAATGATACTCAGTCCTAGATTGCTAACATCCTTAAAATGAGTTGCAGTATGGTGGCCAAGACCATACTGTGGGTTAAAAAGACAGATTCAACTCAGAGCAGGCCTCACTATGTTTTACTCAAGAATATGTGTGCACGTGCTAAGCATCATATCGAGAGATTTTCTTTTCAAAATAGACATATGACTGCTGCCATCAGTACTGAAGAGGTTAAAAGGGTGGGGGATCAGCCAGCAAGTTGTCGGAGCATGGCCGCACACTGCATCAAATTGGTCTTCATGGATGTTACACCAGAAGGAAGCCTCTTCTAAAGATGATGAGCAAAAAAGCCTGCAGTTTTCTGAAGACAAGCAGATTAAGGACATGGATTACTGTAACCATGTTCTGTAGTCTATTGAAAACAAAATAAACAAATTTGGTTGAGATGGTGTCAAGCATGTGTTGCACCAATCAGGTGAGGAGTTTGTTTTACCTACTGTGAAGTACTGCCGGATGTAGGGAGCTATATTTCTTTGAGATAACTATGAATGCCGTAAATTAGTGATGAGCGAGTATGCTTGTCACTACTCGGCACTCACACGAGTATTACTGTACTCGGGCTACTCTGCGAATACCGAGTAATCTCGTGATACTCGTGCTGTGCTCGTGGTCCTCATCCCTGCATGTTGGCGCTCTTTAGAGAGCCAGCCCACATGCAGGGATTGGCTGGCAGACCACTGCAATGCCACAGCCCTGTTAGTTGTGGAATTGCAGTGATTGGCCGGCCACCCAGCATGACCGAGTCTTTACAAGACCCGGCCGCGCTGTGCTCTGCACACAGCGATCCAGACAGTCAGTGCAGGGAGAGTGTCTGCTGAATCAGGGAGAGGTTTGAGCCACGGCCCTTCATAGCTAGTTCCAGAGCAGGGCTGCAAACTGGTGACCACAACAGTCCTACACAGGACTAATCTAGGTGGATATAGGCAGGCAGGCAGGGAGGATATAGCCAGGTCGGAGTACAGGCTTTCTAGTGACCACAACAGTCCTTCTCAGGTCTATTGTAGCTGTATACAGACAGGCAGGCAGGGTATATAGCAATTCCTAGTGACAGTATACCAGCCTTCATCATATCTGGGGCTGATGTACACAGTAGAGATGGGCGAATCATAAATTACTCGGACTCGCTAGACTCTAACGAGTCTGAGTCCAGGACTCGCTACTCGTTGCGAGTCTAGCGAGTCCAATGTAAATGAATGGGAAAAGAGTATTGCAGCGATTCCTCTGCTGCCGGACCCTATAAGGGGTCTGGCAGCAGAGGAAAAACCTGCCATTCCTCATGTTATTCTTTTAAAGCCATCACAGTCACAACATCACGGCAGGTCCTGTCAGCAGACAGCTGATGACGCCAGGAGGACACCGGGGCCCTTCGGGAGCCTGCCTGCCTCCCTGAACTTAATTTATTCACTGCTCTGCCGGCGTTCCCGCCGGCAGCGGCAGAGTCCGGCTTTCACTGCAGGGTTCACCTGAGATGAACCCTGAAAGTAAAAGTCATTTGCAGCCTGCTCACACCCTGTGCATAGACATGTATGTCTATGCACAGGAATGTGGCAGTGAAGATGTCGTTTTTGGACTACGTCGGACGGAAGAGGATTTTTGGAATAAAGATGGAGTCCCTAATGTCTTTTTTGTTTTATTTTTACTAAAAAAAATTTCTCTGTGTTGTGTTTTTTTTTTATCTTGATTACTGGAAATTCATGGGGGTCATGTCTAATATTGGCGTGACCGCCATAAATTTCGGGCTTAGGGCAAGCTGATAATACAAAGCTGGCCCTAACCCCTTTACTACCCAGTGAGCCACCGCACCAGGGCCACTGGAAGAGCAGGGTTCAGCGCCAGAGGATGGCGCTTTAATGAACGCGCCATCTTCTGGGGCGGCTGCGGGCTGCAATTTGCAGCGGGGGGGGTACTCAGAAAGCTTGGGCCTCCCTGCGCTGCAGATTCCAGCCCCCAGCTGCCTAGCTGTACCTGGCTGGACATAGAATTTGCGCAGAGCCCCACGCATTTTTTTTTGTTATTTCATGAAATTCAAGAAATAATAAAAAAAGGGGGCTTGCCTATATTCTTGTGTCCGGCCAGGTACAAATAGGCACCTGGGGGTTGGGGGCAGCCCGTCGCTGCCTGCTGGATCCGGCTGGTTACAGAAATACGGCGAAGCCCACGTAATTTTTTATTCTGAAAAATCCATAAAACAATATAAATAAAAGGGACTGCATCTTTATTAACCCCTGGACCATGGTCGAGGGGTTAATAAAGATGCAGTCCCTTTTTTAGGATTGGTTTATTGATTTTTCAGAAAAAAAAAATGACGTGGGTTTTGCCGTATTTCTGGAACCAGCCGGATCAAGCAGGCAGCGACGGGCTGTCCCCAATTCCCAGGTGCCTATTTGTACCTGGCCGGACACAAGAATATAGGGGAGCCCTTTTTTTTTATTATTTCATGAATTTCATGAAATAATTTAAAAAAAATGCTTGGGGCTCCGCGCAATTTCTATGTCTAGAAAGGTACAGCTAAGCAGCTGGGGGCTAGAATCCGCAGCGCAGGGAGGCCCAAGCTTTCTGGGCACCCCCGGCTGCAAATGGCAGCCCGCAGCCGCCCCAGAAAATGGCCCATTCATTTTAGCGCCATCTTCTGGCGCTGAACCCCGCTCTTCCAGTGGCCCTGGTGCGGTGGCTCACTGGGTAATAAAGGGGTTAGGGCCAGCTTTTCATTATCAGCTGGCGCTAAGCCCGAAATTTATGGCGGTCACGCCAATATTAGACATGACCGCCATGAATTTCTATTAAATTGTTTAAAAAAAAATACAACACAGAGAAAATTTTTTTATTAGAAATAAAAAAAAAAAGCCATTAGGGACTCCATCTTTAATTAAAAAAATCCTCTTCCGTCCGACGTAGTCCAAAACGCGATGTCCACTCGGCTACATCCCTGTGCATAGATATACATGTCTGTACACAGGGATAGCAGCCTTGAGAACAATCTCAGCTCTGCTACATCATCTCTGTGCACAGACATTCATGTCTGTACACAGGGAGAGCAGGCGGGCTCTAAGACCCTGGAGCTGCCGCAGCCCGTAGGACCCAGAGCCCAGCACAGAGCAGACAGCAGAAGCCGGAAGAGAGGTAAGGAGCATTTATCCCCCTACCTTCCTTCGCTCCCTGCTCGCTCCCCCCAGCCCAGTCCTAACTTAGGAACGGGAGGGGGGTGAGGGGGGGCGGACTCGTTACTGTGCGAGTAATCCCTGCAATTACTCGCAGAGTAACGAGTTGGGCAAATCCCTTACTACTCGGCGAGTACCGAGTAGTAACGAGTAGATTCGCCCATCCCTAGTACAGTCTAAAACAGTCCTGATAGTGTCAGACTTCTCAGTAATTGTCGCTCCTAAAAAGCTGTTCGCTTCTTAGTGCGTGCATTTACAAACCGCAAGTGTGTGCCCGTCAGTGGCAGCGTACGGGTGCACTTTTGTGTGTTTGCACAAACCAGGATATAATGCACAAGTAGAGTGAATACACATCAGCACAGAATCTGATAGTGTCAGACTTCTCAGTAATTGTCGCTCCTAAAAAGCTGTTAGGTTCTTAGTGCGTGCATTTACAAACCGCAAGTGTGTGCCTGTCGGTGGCAGCGTACGGGTGCACTTTTGTGTGTTTTGCACAAACTAGGATATAGCGCAAAAGTAGAGTAAATACACATCTCCGTCTGTGTCTGACTTAATCTCTAATTGTCGCTCTTAAAAAGCTGGTAGCAATAGCTATAATCTGATTGTCCAGTTAAAACCCGTCTGTTGGGACGCCTTCATTTAGCTGTGTACCGTCAGCACAGCATTGAAAATGCGCAAGGGCGTTGGCAAGGGACAAGGAAGTAGACGTGATGGTGGTGCAGGCAGAGGCCGAGGTCGTGTGCAAGCTCTAATTTTGCCACAACAAAAGGCCACATCTACTCGCTCGCACGTCCTGTCCCAAATTCTTGGGGACCGCAGCAGTACACCGCTCTTCAACCAAGACCAGTGTCAACAGGTTGTTAGTTGAATAGCAGATAATGCTTCCAGTCAGATTGGCACCACCACAAACACCCTGTCTTCCACACGGTCAAGTGTCAGTAGCCGTGATACTGCACCGCACATTCCACAACCTGGTCCTCCTTCCTACCACCAGGCCGAGTACACGTCCACTGACATTACTGATCCCACACTTGGACACTCTGAAGAGCTGTTCACGTATCCATTCGCACATTCTGGCCTCTCGCCAGCTCCTGTTGAAGTGGGTCATGAGGAGATCGTATGTACAGATGCCCAAATATTTGAGCAGCCACGTTGTCATGAAGGAAACGTTGGCAATGTGTCTCAACAAGGGGTGGACGATGATGAGACACGATTGCCAAGAAGTCAGGAGGAGGAGCAGGGTGCGGAAAAGGAATACGACGTGGTGGATGATCCAGTAACTGACCCAACCTGGCAAGAGGAGATGCAGAGCGAGGACAGCAGTGCACAGGGGGAGGGAGGCGTAGCATCACAACATACGCTGCCAACGCCCCACATGCCACAGTTCTAAATGCTAATATTTCCAACTGCTTGCGCTGGAAATGTTGCCTTTTCGGCTGGTGGAGACGGAAGCATTCTGCGACCTGATGGCGGCAGCTGTCCCACGTTACTCGGTCCCCAGCCGCCACTATTTCTCCCGGTGTGCCGTCCCCACATTACATAACCACGTGTCACAAAACATCACACGTGCCCTGAACAACGCTGTTTCAGCCAAAGTCCACCTAATCACAGACACGTGGACAAGTGCTTGTGGGCAAGGCCGGTACATCTCGTTGACGGCACACTGGGTTAATATTGTGGAAGCTGGGACCCAGTCTGAGCGAGGGACGGAACACGTCTTTCCCACACCAAGGATTGCAGGCCCTACCTCAGTCAGGGTTTCACCCACACTCTACAGCTCCAGAATGTCATGCTCCTCAGCCTCTTCCACCTGCGCATCCTCATCCACTTTACCCTCCACACCAGTCCCAAGCTGGAAGCACTGCAGCACTGCCTCGGTGAAGCGGCAACAGGCTGTGCTGAAGCTAATATGCATAGGTGACAAACCCCACAAAGCAGAAGAGGGGTGGACAGCTCTGAAACAGCAGGCAGATCACTGGCTCACACCTCTTAACCTAAACCCAGGAAAGGTGGTGGGCGACAATGGCTGGAACCTGGTGGCTGCTTTGAGGTCGAGGCCAGCTGACACATGTTCCATGCTTGGCCCATGTTCTCAACCTTGTGGTTCAGCGGTTTCTAAAATCATACCCAGAGCTGTCTGATCTGCTTGTAAAAGTTCACCGCCTGTCTGCACATTTTCGAAAGTCACCTACTGCTTCAGCCGGCCTTGCCGGCTTTCAGCGCTGTTTGCATCTTCCGGCTCACAGACTGGTGTGTGATGTCCCACGCGTTGAAATTCAACTCTGCACATGTTGGTCAGGATTTGTGAGCAGAAGAGGGCCGTTGTTGAGTACCTGCATCACCTAAGCCGTCGGGAAATGGGTCAAACTCCACACATAACACCTGAGGAGTGGAGATGGATGTCCGACCTATGTACCGTCCTCCAAAACTTTAAGGACTCCACCAAGATGGTGAGCGGCGATGACGCCATTATTAGCTTCTCTGCCTTCTAAAACGGTCTCTTCTCAAAAACAAACATGATGCATTGCAGGCGGAGCGCGATGAGTTGGAGCAAGAAACAGTAGTGGGTGTGGGTGATAACACACAGCCCAGCCTCATCTCATCACAACGTGCAGTGGAGGACTATGACGAGGAGGATGAGGATGAAGACATGGAGCAATTCTGCGGCCAAATTGAGGATATGACATGCACACCAGTCATACCCTCGGTTCAGCGTGGCTGGCCAGAGGACAGTGGAGATGAGGAGGAGGAGGACAGCATGTTCAGTCATCGTGTTGGTCAGGACACTGAAGTGATGGCTGTTAAGAGTCTGGCGCACATGACTGACTTTATGGTAAGCTGCCTGGCTCGTGACCCTCGCGTTAAGAACATCTTGGCCGACAATCATTACTGGTTGGTAACACTGTTAGACCCACGCTAAAAGGAGAACTTTATGTCTCTTATTCCTGAGGCGGAGAGGTCAGCCAAAATGCAGCAGTTCCAGAAGGCCATAGTCGCGGAAGTAGGCAAAGCATTCCCCTCACAAAACGCTAGCGGCATAGCCCAGGAATTGGTAGACAACCAAGGCGTACGGCCGAGAGGGGCCAATCCGCCAGAGGTAGGGGAACAGTCTTTAAGATGTGGGACAGTTTTCTCAGCCCCTCACGTACCACAGCCCCTGAGGTGCGGGGTAGTGCCACAAGAAATGGTAAGTTTGCCAAGATGCTGAAGGAGTACCTTGCAGATCAAACAACTGTACTCCGACATTCCTCTGTGCCTTACAATTATTGGGTATTCAAGCTGGACATGTGGCATGAATTGGGTCTCTTCGCCTTGGAAGTCCTGGCTGCCCTGCCACTAGCATTTTGTCAGAGCGTGTTTTTAGTGTCACAGGTGGAATCATTACTGATAAACGCACCCGCCTGTCAACTGAAAATGCTGACAGACAGACTCTGATCAAGATGAACAAGGGTTGGATTGGGCCAGACTTCACCACACCACCAGCAAATGAGAGCGGAAATTACAACGACAGGAGACCCGCTCCTTTGCAATGGGAACAATATTTTGAGGCCCTCATGCAGGTCTCTATCCAGGGACAATGTGAACCTCCAATTTTTGGCTAGCCTGGCAAAGGGCTATAATACAATAGTCCCACTTCCTTACAATGGGCACTTCAGGTTTACAGGCCCTCATGCACGTCTGTATCCAGGGCATTGTTGAACCTCACAATTTATGGCTGGCCTGGCAAAGGGCTATACTACAATAGACCCACTTCCTACAATGGGCACTTCAGGTTTACCGGCCCTCATGCACGTCTGTATCCAGGGGCATTGTTTGAACCTCACAATTTTTGGCTGCCCTGACAAAGGGCTATACTGCAATAGACCCACTTCCTTACAATGGGCACTTCAGGTTTCAGGCCCTCATGCACATCTGTATCCAGGGGCATTGTTTAACCTCCAATTTTTGGCTGCCCTGGCAAAGGGCTATACTACAATAGACCCATTTCCTTACAATGGGCACTTCAGGCTTACAGGCCCTCATGCACGTCTGTATCCAGGGCATGGTGAACCTCACAATTTTGGACTGCCCTGGAAGGAAAATACTACAATAGACCCACTTCCTCAAATGGCACATTTGTCAAGAGCCTTCATGTAGTCTCTTCTAGGAATCGGAGTGCCACACAAATGTTTTCACGTCTATCTCACTATTGGGTATGTGCCCTTAACATTTCCGCCATGAAAATTCATTTTGGTGTCATTTTGGAAGGTTTTCTGGTGAGTCCGTAAAAATGGTGTAAAACTCGGACCTCATTGTTCACAGCTGTGACTTTTGAGTGAGAAATGCTTACAGGGGTATTCCCCATGCTGTTGTTTGAACACTCTTCTGAGACTTTTGTGACATTTTTAGGGTTTCTACATGCTGCCGGGGGTCATTTCATAAAAATACTCAGGTCTCCCATAGGATAACATTGGGCTCGTTGTTCTGGCCGAGTACACGAGTATCTTGGGACGCTCGGGACCGAGCATCGAGCACCCGAGCATTTTGGTACCGCTCATCAACCCCGTAAATGCCAACTATGACACACTGAAGAAGATCATGAATCCCATTCTACAGAAACTGGGCTGCATCTCCAAGATGATCACTGTTTTTCTAAAGAAACTGACGGTAAAATTGCTAGACCTAAACCACTAACAGAGCAGCTGTGAGACATCATTAAATTGAGGTGAAAGAGCACTGGGTCTTAGTCATCTTCCACCTCCATGGTGTCATCATGGAGGAATGGAAGAGGATTCCAGTGGTCCGTGTGAAGCTCTAGTAAGCTCCATTCGAAAGAGAGTAAAGTCAGTGCTTGAAAATAATGTTGGCCACACACAATATTAACACTTTGAGCAAAATGTATACATTTTCACTTAGGGGAGTACTCACTTTATTGCCAGAGGTTTAGTTATCAATGGCTGTGTGTTGAGTTATTTAGAGGGTACATCAAATTTATGCTGCTATACAAGTTGTACACTGATTATTTTACATTATATTAAAGTGACATATCTGCAGTGTTGTTCTATGAAAATGTACAATTAAATATTTACAAAAATGTGAGGGGTATATTTTCTTTAGTGATATACTGTATATGCTCTCATGTACAAAGCCTCAAAATTTCTGCAATTTGCAGTTCTATACAATATAAAGGTGCTTCTTTGATTAGGAGGAAAGAAAACAGTATGATATCTGTTCGGGCAGTCTATACAGTGATGTGACTAAACTTGTACAGTGGGTACAAAAAGTATTCAGACCCCTGTAAAGAGAACCTGACCCTAAAAATCAGCCCCCAGTCTATTTATACCTGTCCCTGCACCACCAGTATAGCATTGTAGGCATCCCTTTGTGTCAAAAATGGGTATTTGTAAAGTTTATAAAACTGCTTTTTTTACCTTCAAATCTGCGGCTTCTCAGTTCTTGAGAAGTCACACAGGGTGTTCCCTGTGGCTTCTCATCGCCGTCTGCACATCAATTATTCACGCCCAGATGGGCGTGCTAAGGCATTGTGATCTCCCTCGCCCTACTCCTTGGGCGGTATAGCCGGTATGACGCTATTCGCGTCATATCCGGCTATACTGACGTCAGTACACCAATTTGGGTGTATTGAGGACCTTGCGCATGCTCAATGCGCATCGCGAAGTCAGCAATACATCCGAGGTCCTGTAGGCATTTATATTAGATCTATGGCAGTGCGCTGCCCATAGATCTAATGTAAATGCCTACAGGACCCTGGACAGCGGCACATACTATACGTACATTACGTACAGTATCTGCGCAACAGTCAGGGGACCAGTGGATTTATTCATAAATTAGTACAAATCCTACAATAGCCGGCTTACTGTAAATGGGTTATTAACCCCTGACATGCCAACAGGAGTGGGCAGCATGTCTCTAGATGGGTGGGCACACCTTAGAGACATGTTGCACACAACTAATATTAATATTTAATGTTTTATTAAACAGTTAACACTTTGTTCATCCCTGCGGCAGCAGGGATGAACAAAGTATACTGTAACCGCATTGCTCCGGATTACACATCCGGAGCAATGCGGTTACCGGATTACGGTTTCCAGCACACATTTTTGCTTAAATATGTGTGTGAAGCCAATTGTGTTTACCGCATCCGGATCTGGATGCGGTGAACGCAATTGGATGGCCAAATGTGACCCCAGCCTTAGTAAACATTAAGTGAAGCTTATCCAATAAGCAGAGGGGATATGCCCCCCTGGCCAGTCCTCAAGCAGCTTTATCATGAATTTGAATCTGTTAGCTGGGAATCTAATATCTTAAATATTATGCAAGCCTAATAACCAATTATCATAAATCTGTTTCTTACCCTTGAGAGAGAATTGATCGTCAAGTTGACCTGAGGGAAGTCTTTTATTTCCTCTGTAGTTGGTACATCTTTTGTTAGAAAAATTTTAAATCGAATGGACCATAACTAACAGATCCATAATTCCGTTCATTTACTACCTTTACTGACCATAAAATTAAATAATTGTTCATGGGCTATGGCCTTTAGAGTATAATCTACAAAAGTGACATCTAAAGCATTCACATGGTAAGAAGTGTTATGTGTCTTTAGATGATAACATTGCAAAGAATTATGGTTCTTTGGTTCTCTTTGTTCCTTAATGAAAGAACTTTTATACATCTCTGTGACAGTTCATTAAATGAACCTTTTTCACGGATCCCACTGCATAATTTGTGCAGTGAATCCTTTCAAAGAGAGCCTAATGTTTGAGATGCATACAACACCTTTTTCATAAATAATCACATTTTCATGATTCATCAGTTAATATTTCATGGACATCATCTCATATCTCATTTCTGTTTGCACACCGGCTTTTCTGCCCCTCTTTGTGCCATGTTGTTAAGAGTCCAATAGATGTGCTCTTTAACAATGCAGGCATTTTTTCAAGCACATAGTGTACTGTTTCAGCTTGGCTTAAAAAAATGTTCAAATGAAAGCTTATAAATGCTTCATCTATTTTACCGAACAGACACCTACTGATTAAAGTGTAATTTTTTCAAACATTGTGATCCTACCAAATTTTAGTGGCAACGCTGCATTCAAAAAGTTAGAGTCATTACGTCTTAATTTACCATATTAGGTTTTAGCTTAAGACTTTATGATTAATATAATATCCACTAATGGGAGAATAGTAAAATATTCGGGTTTGCAATTTTTGCTTAGAATACATTGTGCTTTCTAAGTATTCGTACCGAATAATAAACCTAAGACACGTCAATTGCAAACTAAAATATTTTTCCAGGAGCTCTGGTGGGCTATCAAAATGCTGAAATGAATGGAAAAGTGCTAAAACTGAAAGGAAACAGCATCGAGAAGATGCCTAGATGCATTCATGACTCAGGTTTCTGGGAATAATGTTAGAGTATTAGGCTGGGGTCACACTTGGCATGAGTTTTTTTAGTGACTTAAAAAAACTCATGTGTTTTACCATGCGTTTTTTCATGTGATTATGGCATTGTTCACACTCACCTGCGTTTTTGGCACTCTCTGCGTTTTTCTACAGTTTTTCAAAAACGCAGGTGCGTTAACGCAGTGTGCATTAGAGTGTGAATGCGTTTTTCTACAATACTTACGTTTTTTTACCCCATTTCCAAAAACGCTGCATGCAGCGTTTTCTGGTGCTGCAAAGAAAACGCATGCGTTTCTGTAACATGGGGCCCTATGGGAAACGCATGCGTTAACGCAATGACATTACACACACACATGCGTTAACGCATGCGTTTTAAAAAACGCACCCAGTGTCCCACAATGGCCAAAAATGTTCAAAAAAAACACCTTACAAAACCGCATGCGTTTTTTACATGCTGCAAACATGCTGGAAAAACAGCATAGGTGAGTGTGAACAATGCCTATGAGTTTTTCAAGGTGTGTGATGGCTCCCTGCGTTTTTGGCTGCGCTTTTAAATCTGCACCAAAAAATAGTGCATGCACTATTTTTTGGTGTGTTTTGAAAAACGCATGCGTTTTTGTAGAAAACACATGCGTTTTTATAACATGGGCCCCTATGGAAAACACATGCAAAAACGCATGTACAATTAGTACCATTTAGTGCCATTCAAAAACGCATGCGTTTTCCATAGGAGCCCATGCTAAAAAAAGCATGCGTTTTCTAAAACGCATGCAATTTTTTAACATGGGCTCCTATGGAAAACGCATGCGTTTTTGAATGGTACTAATTGTACATGCGTTTTTGCATGCGTTTCCCATAGGGCCCCATATTAAAAAACGCATGCGTTTTTGGAAATGCACCAAAAACGCATGGTACTGTCACACATGCGTTTTTGCTATTAGGGCATGCGTTTTTTAAAATGGGGGCCTAAGGGGGTGTTTTTTACATGCGTTTTTGAAAACGCAGGTCTCCAAAAACGCTTGTAAAAAACGCAAGTGTGACCCTAGCCTTACCCCACTTTTAAGAAGTGACAAAACTACAAAACAAGACCTAAACTGGATTTCACAGGAAAAAATGTGAAGAAACAATATTTTCTGTATAATGACTTGTATCTTGTATTCAAAGAAACCGGTGAGTGCCACCTGATTTCTTTCATGCACGATAATAATTAATAATAATATAATAATAATAATAATAATAATAATAATAATAATAATAATTCACATACAATAAGTAATGAAAATTAAGAGTCTCTATCATGGTAGTCATACTGTGGAGAAACCTGTATCACGAAAATGGAAATAGGTGGTGACAGTTTAACATTTTGTCCTCTATAAAAATAAGTACTAGAAAGAAAGCCCGAAAGCCAGTCATGCCAGTGTAATATGTGTGTCTGGCAAATGGAACTGAGCAGCCACAAAACCAATTTTTTTAATCTTTCGGAACAAGATATGAAAAGCAAGAGCCTCTGTCGTGGTAGTCGTGCTAGGGTGAAACCTGTTTCAGAAAAATGGAACTCAGAAGCGTGATGGATGACAACAGCTGTCCAGGCCTGCATCATATCACAAGAATCACTCTGGAGTAGTCCCTGTAGAATTAAATCATTATCATTGGGTAGTCCTTTAGCATTCTTCTTTTTGACCAGTTCTCTATGTCATCACACTTACGTTCGAGATATTCAATGATCAGCATGCTCTGATAGTTTCTCCTTATCTGATTCTAGTGCATCTGCTTTGTAATTCATGTGTTTCTCCAGGTCTGCTGTACGTTGCGCAATGTCCTGAAGCTTGTTGGTGAAATTCTCCACCATCACAAAGAATGTCACCCTGAAGATTGTTTGTATTGACCTCAGGAGGTACTCTAATGCCATTTGAGCTTAGGCTAGGGTCACACTGGCGTCGTGGATGCATTTTTTCCAAGTGTTTTTCACACCTGTCTTTTGTGAAAAATGCATGGAAAAACGCATCCATAGGCCCCAATGCAAAAAACGCATGGCCAAAGTGCCATGCGTTTCTTGGATGCGTTTTTTGGCTCAGCACCAAAAAATGCATCATGCTGCATTTTTTGCTGCATTTTTGTTGATTTTTGACAACGCATGCATTTTTGTAACATGGGCCCTATGGGAAACGCATGCAGAAATGCCTGGCACTAAATGGTACTATTCATTTTTGCATGCCTTTTTCCTTGCGTTTTTTAAGGCTGCTCCAGACCTAACAGCAAAAACGCAGCCCAAAAACGCAGGCTGTCAAAAACAACCTTAAAAAACGCAGCCAAGTGTGACCCTAGCCTTAAAGGGAGGTTTGTTTGTGGTTTCCTTCAGCTTAGAGCAAGAGGCTGCAGCCACTGAAGAGGAAGATAACATCAGCGCCATTGTTGAGAGCTAATGATTCACATGCAATGATAAGAGTTCCATTATGGGGCAAGATGTCATCTGCACAGGATTCCCCTTTTAGTGCATGTCATTCCTGGGGTAGTAACAGAATGAAAGATTTACCTGATTATGGCATAAATAGCAGTTAGAGCTAGCATTATGTTGTGCCTGAGGTGTTGAGCTAAGCAGCTCGTCTCCATTGAGTGCTATGAATGCACCCCAATTTTTTCACTTTTACAAGATATAGTATGCCAAAATTGACCCCAAAAGTTGTTAACTTGTTTATTCTGAGCACACTGATAAACTTTTGGGGTCAATTTTGGCATGCTATATCTTGTAACATTTAGAAGTGAAAAGAAAAAAATTGCATTTTTTAACCTAAAATACTGTTTTAGCACCAAATGTATAATTTCCATGCAGTATTTACTGAATGTGGCAGTAACCCATATGTGGTTGTACACTATTGTTTGATCAAATAGCAAGGTTCATATGGAAAGGAAAAAAACGACTTGGCTTTTAGAATGCAGATTTCATTATAGATTGATTGCTCCATTAGACAAGCCTCTGAGGTGTCAAATCAGCAGAAACCCACAAAAGTGACCCCATATCGGAAATTTCGCTAGTTAAGGAAATTCATCTAGAGTAGTGATGGGCGAATCCTAAATTACTTGGAATCGCTTGACTCTAGCGAGTCCGAGCCCAGGACTCGCTACTCGTTGCGAGTCTAGCGAGTCCAATGTTAATGAATGGGGAAGCGAGTAATAGCGAGTAGTGTGAGATTTACAAATCACAGATGTGTCTCGGAAGCTTCAGCCTGAACCAATCCTAGTTTTGCCATTGATTTGCATTGGACTAGTTTACTTTGCAAGTAATTGCTGGGAAACTCGCACAGATAAGAGTCCTGTCTGACCTGTGTGCTGGCTGCCACAGCTCCAGGGTCCTAGGGCCCGCCTGCTGCCTGATGTAGCAGAGCTGAGATTGTTTTCAGTCTGCTCATTCCCTGTGCATAGACATCTATAGCTATGCACAGGGATGAGCAGAGAGGACATCGCGTTTTGGACTGCGTCGGACGGAAGAGGATTTTTTAATTAAAGATGGAGTCCCTAATGGCTTTTTTTTTATTTCTAATAAAAATTTTTCTCTGTGTTGTGTTTTTTTCTAAAACTATTTAATAGAAATTCATGGCGGTCATGTCTAATATTGGCGTGACTGCCATAAATTTCGGGCTTAGGGCCAGCTGATAATACTAAGCTGGCCCTAACCTCTTTATTACCCAGCGTGCCACTGCCACCAGGGCCGCTGGAAGAGCGGGGTTCAGCGCCACAGGATGGCGCTTCAATGAACGCGCCATCTTCTGGGGCAGCTGCGGGCTGCAATTTGCAATTCCCTGCGCTGCGGATTCCAGCCCCCAGCTGCTTAGCTGTACCTGGCTAGACATAGGAATTGCGCGGAGCCCCACGCATTTTTTTTTAAATTATTTCATGAAATTCATGAAATAATTAAAAAAAAGGGCTCCCCTATATTCTTGTGTCCGGCCAGGTACAAATAGGCACCTGGGGGTTGGGGGCAGCCCGTCGCTGCCTGCTGGATCCGGCTGGTTCCAGAAATACGGCGAAGCCCATGTAATTTTTTTTCTGAAAAATCAATAAAACAATCCTAAAAAAGGGACTGCATCTTTATTAACCCCTCTCCCATGGTCCAGGGGTTAATAAAGATGCAGTCCCTTTTATTTACATTGTTTTATGGATTTGTCAGAAAAAAATTTCAGGTGGGCTTCGCCGTATTTCTGGAACCAGCCGGATCCAGCAGGCAGCGACGGGCTGCCCCCAACCCCCAGGTGCCTATTTGTACCTGGCCGGACACAAGAATATAGGGGAGCCCTTTTTTTTAATTATTTCATGAATTTCATGAAATAATAAAAAAAAATGCGTGGGGCTCCGCGCAATTTCTATGTCTAGCCAGGTACAGCTAAGCAGCTGGGGGCTGAAATCCGCAGCGCAGGGATGCCCAAGCTTTCTGGGCACCCCCCGCTGCAAATTGCAGCCCACAGCCGCCCCAGAAGATGGCGCGTTCATTGAAGTGCCATCCTCTGGCGCTGAATCCCGCTCTTCCAGCGGCCCTGGTGGTGGTGGCACGCTGGGTAATAAAGGGGTTAATACCAGCTTTGTTATACAAGCTGGTATTAAGCCCGAGATTCTTAATGTCAGGCCACGTTTGACCCAGCCACTAAGAATCTCCAATAAAGGGTTAAAAAAACACAACACAGAGAAAAAATTTTATTTGAAATAAAAAAAAAAGCCATTAGGGACTTCATCTTTAATTAAAAAAATCCTCTTCCGTCCGACGTAGTCCAATACGCGATGTCCACTCTGCTACATCCCCTGTGCATAGATATAGATGTCTATGCACAGGGAATGAGCAGACTGAGAACAATCTCAGCACATCATCTCTGTGAGCAGGCGGGCTCTAGGACCCTGGAGCTGCGGCAGCCTGTACAGAGAAGACAGCTGTACTCGGCTCGCAAAGTAACAGCAGTTACTTTGCGAGTTTCCCTGCTATCACTGGCACAGTAGCCGAGTCTAATGCAAGTTAAAGGCAATCCTAGTTTTGTCAGCGTCTCTGACAAAACTAGGATTGATATTGATTTGCATTGGACTCGTTTACTGTGCGAGTAATCACTGGGAAACTCGCAGAGTACCGAGTCCTGCGAGTCCCTTACTACTCGCCGAGTAACGAGTCCTAGCGAGTAGATTCGCCCATCCCTAATCTAGAGGTTTAGTGAGTATTTTGAACCCCCGATGCCTTAATGAATTTTATGAAATTTTGATGTGGAAATATAACATTTTTGTGGTATTTTTTTATTGGATGGATATTTACCAATTACACAAGGGTAAAAGGATGAAACACCTCAATTTATTTTGCATTTTCTCCAGAGTTTGGTGATACCGTATGTAACCTCAGAAACCACTGCTTGGTGCCAAACATTAGGCCTTAGCAGCAAAGAATGCTATTTGGCTTTTGGAGCTTTTGCTTATATAGTTTGAGGGTGATATTTGCGGATCCTCTGAGGTGCCAGCAGTAGTGATGGGCGAATCCTAAATTACTCGGAATCGCTTGACTCTAGCGAGTCCGAGCACAGGATTCGCTACTCGTTGCGAGTCTAGCGAGTCCAATGTTAATGAATGGGGAAGCGAGTAATAGCGAGTAGTGTGAGATTTACAAATCGCAGATATGTCTCGGAAGCTTCAGCCTGAAGCAATCCTAGTTTTGCTATTTATTTGCATTGAACTCGTTTACTTTGTAAGTAATCGCTGGGAAACTCGCACAGATAAGAGTCCTGTCTGCTCTGTGTGCTGGCTGCCAGCTCCAGGGTCCTAGAGCCCGCCTGCTGCCTGATGTAGCAGAGCTGAGATTGTTCTCAGTCTGCTCATTCCCTGTGTACAGACATGAATGTCTGTGCACAGAGATGATGTAGCAGAGCTGAGATTGTTCTCAGTCCGCTCATTCCCTGTGCATAGACATCTATATCTATGCACAGGGGATGTAGCAGAGAGGACATCGCGTTTTGGACTGCGTCGGACGGAAGAGGATTTTTTTAATTAAAGATGGAGTCCCTAATGGCTTTTTTTTTATTTCTAATAAAAAATTTTCTTTGTGTTGTGTTTTTTTTAAAACAATTTAATAGAAATTCATGGCCGTCATGTCTAATATTGGCGTGACCGCCATAAATTTCGGGCTTAGGGCCAGCTGATAATACAAAGCTGGCCCTAACCTCTTTATTACCCAGCGTGCCACTGCTACCAGGGCAGCTGGAAGAGCGGGGTTCAGCGCCAGAGGATGGCGCTTCAATGAACGCGCCATCTTCTGGGACGCTGCGGGCTGCAATTTGCAGCGGGGGGTGCCCAGAAAGCTTGGGCATCCCTGCGCTGTGGATTCCAGCCCCCAGCTGCTTAGCTGTACCTGGCTAGACATAGAAATTGCGCGGAGCCCCACGCATTTTTTTTAAATTATTTCATGAAATTCTGAGATTCTGACTCTGAGACTCTGAGATTCTGACTCTGACTCTGACTCTGAGACTCTGACTCTGAAATTCATGAAATAATAAAAAAAAAATGCGTGGGGCTCCGCGCAATTTCTATGTCTAGCCAGGTACAGCTAAGCAGCTGGGCGCTGGAATCCGCAGCGCAGGGATGCCCAAGCTTTCTGGGCACCCCCCGCTGCAAATTGCAGCCCGCAGCCGCCCCAGAAAATGGCGCGTTCATTGAAGCGCCATCCTCTGGCGCTGAACCCTACTCTTCCAGTGGCCCTGGTGGCGGTAGCACGCTGGGTAATAAAGGGATTAATACCAGCTTTGTTATACAAGCTGGTATTAAGCCCGAGATTCTTAATGTCAGGCCACGTTTGACCCAGCCACTAAGAATCTCCAATAAAGGGTTAAAAAAACACAACTCAGAGAAAATTTTTTATTAGAAATAAAAAAAAAGCCATTAGGGACTCCATCTTTAATTAAAAAAAATCCTCATCCGTCCGACGTAGTCCAAAACGCGATGTCCTCTCTGCTACATCCCCTGTGCATAGATAGTTGTCTATGCACAGGGAATGAGCAGACTGAGAACAATCTCAGCACTGCTACATCATGTCTGTGAGCAGGCGGGCTCTAGGACCCTGGAGCTGGCAGCCTGCACACAGAGAAGACAGCTGGACTCGGCTCGCAATGTAACAGCAGTTATTTGCGAGTTTTCCTGCTATCACTGGCACAGTAGCCGTGTCTAATGCAAACAATGGCAATCCTAGTTTTCTCAGCGTTTGCCAATGATTTGCATAGGACTCGTGCGAGTAATCACTGGGAAACTCGCAGAGTACCGAGTCCTGCGAGTCCCTTACTACTCGCCGAGTAACGAGTCCTAGCGAGTAGATTCGCCCATCCCTAGCCAGCAGAGCAGAAAAATTCCAAATGTGACCCTATTGTACAATTTCTTAATGAGTTAAGCTACAGCTATAGTGACTATTTTATAACATCCATGCAGTCATTTTTTTTCTGCAGAATTACAAACATGCCAGCCTAGTGCCCGTACATTGTGCACAGCTTCTGTTTCTGGACACACACATAATATAAATTGTTAATTGGGTTCTCCCCACTATAATAATGCCCATATGGGGACTCTAAGGCCCCTTTCACACTGGCGTTTTTGAAAGATGCGGCAGATCCAGTCAAAAAAACGCATCTGCTGCGTTTTCCGCCTAACGGCTAGACTTGCGGCACAGTTGTGGCAAGCTCCATGCATTTTCTATGGGGCTTGTGGTAAGTGTGCGGCAGATGCGGCCACAAACAAAAACACGGTCATTCACAGGGGGGTGTATGAAGGGTCGAGGCAGTAGGATTTAGAAAAACAGATTTCATTGGTTTTTGAGGGGTAGGAGCTATCACTTTACCAGAGCAATTGCTTTATCAGTAATGTGAATGCCCACCTATATTTCATTTGACAGATTACAGAGCTGAGTGGTAACTGGTATAGTGTGGGATAAGTTAGGGAATTTGGTGTACGGAACAATTTTTGAGCACTTTCAGTATAAGACTGGGGTCACACTGCTGTTATTTGCAGATTTTAACGGCCTGTACTTAATACTTAGCAGATTTTCCAGAAATGCTGAAGTGTTAAAGCTATGCGCTTTGGGAGAATCCTGCCCTTAGTAACCCAATGTATTCCATGGTTACCAACCACACACATAGCTCCTCGGAGTGTGCTTTTGCTGAGCGCACAGAAAAACATTGCCTGCAATGATTTTCTGTGCGCTCAGCTAAAGCGCACCCCGAGCAGCTTTGAGTGAGGTTGGCAACCATGGAACGCATTGGGTTACCAAGGGCAGCGTTCTCCCGAAACACATAGCTTTAACGCTTATGCGTTTTTGGAAAATCTGCTAAGTATTAAGCGCAGGCCGTTAAAATCTGCAAATAAAGACAGTGTGACTCCAGCGTAAGGCTGGGATACAATTTTGTGGTCTATGCTGAGCACTTTCATACAGGATTCTGTGTGAATCCCCAAAAATGTCATTCAGATTAAACTAGAGACAAAACCTCTCTCTAAAGAGACAGATGGAGATACTTAGGAAACCACTGATGTCTGTTTTGCTGGAGTCCATCTTTTTACATATGCACACAACTGTAGTTGTCCACACTTGTGCGCTAAACATATACCTAAAATGATGGGACGCTACCAGAACAGAGACCACATGAAATCTAAAGTGTCTCTATCTGCCTAATTACTCTGAGTGGATCCATCTGAGGTTTTATCTGTATTTTTAAGGTTTTACACGGAAACCTCAATATAAATGCTCAGCGGAGAGAGAAGGATAAATCTTAGCCGAGCCTTATTCTGATTTATGGGAGGTAGAATGAAGACATAGGACTAATTCACATCTATGCGCTGATGCGTTTGCCAGCACTGCGGTAGCGCAGGTGCTAGCAAAGCCAAGCCAGGCCAGCACATCAGCGCACAGATGCAGCACATTGCGCTAGTGCCATTACCTTCTATGGCCGAGCGCGCCACACCGCATTCCTGAAGCGCAAGTGTGACAGGGCCTGTGTCACAGCACATGCGCTTATTCTGGACACACCAGAAACGTCGCATGATGCGTTTCCGATGCATCCGGACTAGCGCATGCAGTATGACACAGGCCCTGTCACACTTGCGCTTGTGGTGAGGTGCGCTCAGCCATAGAAGGTAATGGCGGTGCACTGCATCTGTGTGCTGATGCACGGGCCTACGCTTGGCTGTGCTAGCACCTGTGCTTGCACCTGCGCTAGCGCAGTGCTGGCAAACGCATCGGCGCATAGATGTGAATTAGGCCATAGACAGCAATACAAGCAGAGATCTTTTTATTATTTTTGCACTGGGCACTATGTGGTATTAGAGACAATATATAAAAAATTATGTGTTATAATGTGAAATGTCACAATTATTGAATACAAGAAGAAAGAGAAGTGTAAAAAGCTATATATAAAATATTATAACATTTGCAGTGTGTGTGAAAAAAGGCTAAAGGATAGAAAAGATAGGATAAAATGTAAAAGTTATTGGGTGAAAAATAATTCATACACCGTCATTTAAACTAGAAGTTTACCTACACTTTATAAAGAAACACATACCGTATATACTCGTGTATAAGCCGACCCGTGTATAAGCCGACCCCCCTACTTTTGCCCCCAAAACCTGGGAAAATCTATTGACTCGTGTATAAGCCGGGGGTGGACCCTAGCACAAGTATACAGCCCCCAGCAGTGTGGTATACACCAGTCCCAGAGGTAGATACAGCAGCCCCAGTGGTAGTATACACGCAGCCCCAGTAGTATATACAGCCCCAGTGGTATATACAGCCCCAGTGGTAGTATAGACGCAGCCCTAGTAGTATATACAGCCCCAGTGGTAGTATACAGGGCCCCAGCAGTATATACAGCTCCAGTGGTAGTATATACAGCCCCAGTGGTAGTATATACAGCCCCAGTGGTAGTATACAGGGCCCCAGCAGTATATACAGCCCCAGTGGTAGTATATACAGCCCCAGTGGTAGTATACAGGGCCCCAGCAGTATATACAGCCCCAGTGGTAGTATATACAGCCCCAGTGGTAGTATATACAGCCCCAGTGGTAGTATACAGGGCCCCAGCAGTATATACAGCCCAGTGGTAGTATATAGCAGCCCTAGTAGTATATACAGCCCCAGTGGTATATACAACCCCAGTGGTAGTATACAGGGCCCCAGCATTATATACAGCCCCAGTGGTTTATACAGCCCCAGTGGTAGTATACAGGGCCCCAGAGGTATATACAGCCCCAGTGGTAGTATACAGGGCCCCAGCAGTATATACAGCCCCAGTGGTAGTATATACAGCCCCAGTGGTAGTATACAGGGCCCCAGCAGTATATACAGCCCCAGTGGTAGTATATAGCAGCCCTAGTAGTATATACAGCCCCAGTGGTATATACAGCCCCAGTGATAGTATACAGGGCCCCAGCAGTATATACAGCCCCAGTGGTTTATACAGCCCCAGTGGTAGTATACAGGGCCCCAGAGGTATATACAGCCCCAGTGGTAGTATATAGCAGCCCCAGTGGTAGTGTATACAGCCCCAGTAGTAGTGTATGGCAGCCCCAGCGGTAGTATACAGTATCCCCAGTAATCCAGGGCCCCCCCAGCCTGACTCCGGTCACCTGTAAAGCAAACTATACTTATCACAGTCCCGCTGTCCGCGTCCGCCGCTGTTGCCATCCGCGATCCTCCATCTTCATGCGACTTCTTCCTGTTTCCTGTGCTCGTCGCAGGGAATGACGTCATTGCCTGCGACGAGCACAGAAACAGGAAGAAGACGCATGAAGATGGAGGATCGCGGACGGCAGCGGCGAGCGGGCGCGGACAGCGGGACAGTGATAAGTATAGTTTGCTTTACAGGTGACCAGAGCGACGCTGGGGGGGCCCTGCATTACTGGGGATGCGGGGGCTGCTGTATACCGATGTATAAGCCGAGGGGGGTACTTTTCAGCCCAAGTTTTGGGCTGAAAAACTCGGCTTATACGCGAGTATATACGGTATGCATGTTTTTCTCACTATCTGACATGAAAAACTTTTTCTATTTTAGGTCAATTAGGATTGCCATAATTATTAATATTTGCCAAATAACAGAATAATGAGAGACTGTTTTAAGGCATTTTTATTACTTTCTGCTAAGTCACAAGTTTACATACATTTTATTAGTAATTGGTGCCATTGCCCATAAACTGTATGACTTGGGTCAAACATTCTGGGTATCCTTCCTCAAGCTTCGTACAATAGCTGTTAGTTATTTTGGCCCATTCCTCCTGACAAAACTGGTGGAATTGAGCCATATTTGTGGGTTGCCTTGCTCGAAACAGCTTTTTCAGCTTTGTCCATAAATGTTTAATAGTATGGATATCAGGGGTTTGTGATGGCTAATCCAAAACATTGATTTTGTTATCCTTAAACCACTTCGTGACCATCTTGGCATTATGCTTCAGGTCATTGTCCATTTGTAAGACCCGTTTTTGTCCAAGCTCCTACATTTTTCCTCCAAACATTATGATAACCATTATGGCCAAACAGATCAATTTTAGTTTGATCAAACCACAGGATATGTCTCCAAACATGTAGGTCTTTTGCTCCTGTGTGCATTTACAAAAATGAATCTGTTTTTTTATGTTTCTTTTGGAGTAATGGCTTCTTCCTTGACAGAGTGGCCATTCAGCCCATGTTGATACAGAACTTGTTTCACTGTGAATAACGACACAATCTTAGCAGCTCCTGCAATCATCTTCATAAGGTCTTTTGCTTTTTTTCTTGGGTTTATATGAACATGTTGGACCTAAGCAAGTTCATCTCTGTGACACAGAACCCGTCTCCTTCCTGATCGGTTGGGATTCCCATCTTGTATGTTGTTGGGTATAATTGTTTGTACAGATGAACAAGGCATCTATTAGTATCTGGAAATTGCAACCTAGGATGAACCAGATCTGTGCAAGTCCATAATTCTCTTCCTGATATCTTGGCTGATTTACACAAAGAAAAGGTGTGCATTAAAATACATGCACAGGTGTGTCTCTAATTAACTTTAAACCTTTCAGAAATGTACAAAAGTAGCACTCACCAGCTAGGAGATACAAACAGCTTTATTTCTTAAAAAGTCGTCAGACTTTACATCTGGGAGTTTGGGGGAAAGGATGGGGGGTATTTAGAATGATGGCCCTTTCGCGCTGTTAGATGGCGCTTCCACAGGTTCAGATATACATAATATAGGCGCCATTAACTTCCCTTTTATCAGCCTGTATAAAGCCGAAAGGTTGATGACACAATTAGATGCTTTTTGACAGGAGTAGTTGTCCAAGTTGTCAGGATTTGTCTTTGTTTTGTTTGTATTGAGTCCTGAATTGATTTGCAATCTGTATAATTTTTTTCCTTGTTCTTTTGTCATCAACCTTTCGGATTACAAACCCAACAAGGTGGAACTTGCTGTGCTTTCTAGGGGACTCTCGTTTTGTCCTACTAAAGCTCTGGATAAAATTGAACTGTGCATCGACATGGAAGATTACTTCAGGAGATTACGCCTAAGGGAATATTTCAGCGACAAAGAGGACTCCAAACCCAACTGAGCCGAAGGAGCAAGGATCCTGACAACCAAGAAGAAAAGGTTAGACTTTACACCTGATCCTAAACATAACTCCCATTTGAATAATTATATTGACACTTTCAGACATTTGGTAAAATACACTATTTTAGATGCACACAAGAGTCAACCATCCAACGTCAATGCCAGGAGAGAAGGGCCATATTGTCCTTGAAAAGCAACAAAGAAATCATCATTAAACCTGCAGACAAGGATGGTACAATAGTCATGATGAACAAATCTGACTACCTGAAGGAAGCAAATAGACAACTGACAGACACACGTTACTACAAGAAGTTGCAGTCTGACCCTACACAGGACTATCACAAGGAATTAAAAAGGTTGGTTTCTTGTCTACCTGACATAGGCTAAGGTCACACATAGCAATCTGTTTTTGGAAGTGATTTTTTTGGGTGCTTTTTGAGCCTCCTGTACCGCTGATCGTTTTTGGACTTAGTTATTTTTTGACTAAATTCTTTTTGAAAAATCTTAAAAACACGGATCCGTTTTTTAAGGCACCAAAACACGTTCCAAACCTTTCTAGCAATGTTTTTAGGTGCAGAAAAAAACGGATAGGGTGTTTATTACATCTAATCCGTTTTTCTATAATTTTTTGGACTTAGAAAAAAAAATCCAAAATCTGATGCCAAAAACGGACCAAGGGCTTATGTGTGACCCTAGCCATATCCTTAAGAGCTGATGACCTAATACCAGTAAGTCCAAGAACAGGCACATTCTACCTGCTTCCCAAAATTCACAAATCAGGAAATCCAGGAAGACCAATCATTTCATGTGTGGGCACCATCACCGAACACATTTCTGGGTGGGTGGAGGGAGCTCTCAAACCCCTGGTAAAAGAAACACCCAGATACATTCAGGACACAACTGACCTATTGAATAAACTGTCAGCAATAGGTCCTCTACCAGAAGGAACCATCCTCGCCACCATGGATGTGGAATCTCTGTACAGCAACATTCCACACCAGGATGGATTAAATGCCTGCAAAACCTTTCTAGAAAACACAGGGTTTGATGCTGACTCTGCGGTAGAACTTACAAAATTCATCCTCACGCACAACTACCTTACATTTGACAGCAACGTATATTTACAGGAGACTGGCACAGCAATGGAAAGCAAAATGGCACTACAATATGCAAACCTTTTCATGGCCAAGCTTGACGGTAACTTTTTATCCTCATGTCCTATCAGACCTCTGGCCTATTACTGTTATATTGATGACATTTTGATCATCTGGATGGAGTCGGAGCAACAGCTGAAGACGTTCCATGAACACTTTAATCAATTTCACCCCACCATTAACTTAACACTCAACTACTCCTGCACTGAAATCAGCTTTCTGGACACTATCATTAGGCTACAGAATAATGAAATAGAGACATCCCTGTACCAGAAACCAATTGATCATCCAACATATCACCTTGAGGACCTCAGAAAGACCTTTTTGAGCCACCAGAATATCAAGGAATCATCTCCTACATTACAAAACTACACAAGAAAACAACAGAGTTCCTCTTGTAGTCACCTACAATCCAAGTCTGGAGGTGCTAAGAGGAGCCGCACGGAAACTGCCACCACTCCTACAAAAAGATGCCGGTAAAATCAATATTTCCGGATCCCCCACTCTTGTGTTTTAGACAACCTCCGAATCTAAAAAACATCATTGTCAGAAGCACCATGTCCTCTCCAGCAACAACAGGAACCTTTCCCTGCCACCAGAACAGGTGCAAAACCTGTCCATGTATAATGGCAATTGACAAGATAAGGATTCCTGGGACAGATCAGGACTACAAGATCCCAGGTAACACTCGGTTGCACCACAGGCAATGTGGTGTATTTAATTATATGTACCAAATGCCCAACAGGTGGCATGTACATAGGGGAGACCGGATTACAATTCAGAACAAGAATGAATTCTCATTGCCACTCAATAAAAGAAAGGCGTATGGACCTACCTGTAGCGAAGCATTTTTGAAGCTCTGACCACAGCAGTGAAACTGATATGAGGCTGCTCATTTTAAAAAGTAACTTCAGATATTTGAGAGACAGAAGAATTTGGGAATACAAATTGATAACGACCTTTGACACATTCAAAACAGGACTAGATGCTTCACATGGATTCATGGATTTTATGTGAAATGAACGGACACTTAGGGATAGCAGATACATGCATTTTTATATAAAATGAAAGTGCATTTGGGGACATCTTGCAGCACACTCATATTTTTGGACTATGAACTCTTGACACTTCTGTGCACTGTCTCACTTAGAACTCTCCACAACTCATTTAAGTATTTTCAGGTCTTCACGAGTTGCTAACCATATACCTAATACAATTTGTTCCGCTTATCATAGAAATCTGGTTTCTCTGTCCCTGCTCCTCCACCCCTCCCTAACCTTACTCTGCTTTACGTCACCTGTCGCATTCACCACAGCATATAACACTGTTTTCCTTTTTTTTTTTGCTTGCATATGTATATATGTATGTGTCTTCAGAATTTGTGTCATTACCAGCCTGACGAAGGGGCCACAGTCTCCCGAAAGCTTGCTATGCTTACCATCTTTTCAGTTAGTCATTAAAAGATATCAACCACTGAGGACTCTCAGATTGCAAAATAATTAAAAAAATAATAACAATTAAATACTTATCCATCCAAAGCTGTTACAGTTACCGGGAGCCGAGACAACCGCAGGATACGAGCTGCAAGGACATTGCATGATGTCATCGGGCGATGTGATTGGCTGATTGCAGTCATGTGATATGTGATGTCATATGATGGGCAAATCACAGGACCGCAAGCGGCCAATCACAGCACACGATGACATCACGCAAGGTCCTTGCAAGTCGATACTTGCGGTTGTGCCGCCTCTTGGCCCACCGAACAACCGCCGGAGGGTAAGTGCTCATTCTTTATTATCTTTAATACATATGGCTTTCTTTAAGTTAGATTTTGCAGTGTATATTAATACACTGCAAAATCAAATGGGGGATGGCAGACATTTCACAGAGGGGTGGAGGAACCAGGATTCTTCCTCCCCTCTGTGACATCACTTCTCCACCGGGCCTGTAAAAAAGCGTGCTGCATGAAAGCACTGCTTCTTTTTTTTTTTTTTGCGTGGCCACAATACGTGGGCTGAAAATGCGCGCAAAAAAGTGCAAAAAAAAAAGCAGTGTGTGAACGTAGCCTTAGACTTTTTCCTCTGATTGTTCCACTCCTGGTTTTGGCTACAAAAACTAACAGAGCTCGCATAAAAATACGCTGTAAATACACAGTGTGTGAACGCACCCTTAGGCCTAAATCACATAAGGCCTTTTTGCTGCGTTTTTACTACATTTTGACCTTCATTTTTACCTAGGATTTATGTAAATCTATGCTGATCCATTCCTGTGTTTTTGGTTCCCAGCAAAACCAAAACACACATTGGTTTTATTTCTGTGTAGAAAGTGGAAACACTCCAGATTTTGCTGTGTTTTTGAATAAATGAGCATTTCAGCTCTTTTCTGTGTTTTTGCTAAAGTTTCTATTGAAAACTTGCTGCAAAAATGCACCAAATTTGCAGCAAAAATACAGTAAAAATGCAGCAAATCTACAGGAAAAAATGCAGCAAAACTACTGCCAAGAAAGAAAAAGCAACCCCTAGAACCGGGGTGGGCAACTCCAGTCCTCAAGGGCCGCAAACAGTTCATATTATCAGGATTTCATTATAATTTGACAGTTGGAATCATCACCTGTGCAGAAGATTAAATTACTAACTGTCAAATACTAAGGTAATCTTGAAAATTTGCAGTGGGTGTGGCCCTTGAGGCCTGGAGTTGCCCACCCCTGCCCTAGGATTTGTGGCAGATTTGCTGTGGATGTGAAGTTTGAAAAACGAACGTGTGTGGACTCAGAATTAAAATCACATACTGGTTGGCCAAGAAAGTTCTCAATCTATCAGAATTCACCAGTCTGCAATTATAGATCTCACTACTTACATTAAAGGGGTTGTCCGGTCTAAAACTGATCATTCTGCAGTCACTCTATGTGACTACTGACTTATTAATCATCCCAGTGCCCACACTGGGTGATGCAAGGATTGGCCAGTTTCTAAGATGGGAACGGAACTCAATTATGTGATATGCATGTTCCAGACAAGAACATGACTAGTGGGCATGGCCTTCATCCATACTTTTGTATTGAGCAATGCCACACCCAAAAGTTAGGGGCTTGGGCGGGAGCATGCACACTGAAATACTGCGGTCTGTCCCTGGTTCAGAAACTATGAATCCTTGCAGCACATAGTGTGTGTGCAAGGAGGATTGATAATTCTGCAATCACATCGAGTGGCTTTAGACTTATAAGTTTTAGACTGGACAACCCCTTTAATCACAAATTTCATTATATTTGATGGGAAGGATAGTGCTGCATAGTCTTATTTTTTGGCGAAAACAAAGAACATTAAATCTATTGCACCCCTTATAATCAGTGGGGTCTTTTAGCACAATATATTTAGCATTGCATTAGTTTATTATTAACAAAGATGTGAACAGAGACTATTAGAAAGGTGTCATGGGTGTGTCAGGAGGCACGGATGAGAATGTAGAGGCCACTCGCAGAAGGTCCCAGCATTTAGCCAAACAGTCAAAATCCTAAAAAAGTCTCTGTCGCTTCAAGAGGCATTCCCCTTTTAGTTAAAGCTGGAGGTCACCAGGACCCAGCTTATTCCTTACCTTGAGCTGCCTATACATTTCCCTTGACTCCCAGAATGTACTGCTGGTGATAGCTATTCAGGTGTTCCTGATTGCATCTTAGCTCAAAGCAGTGTTTCCTGGAGTCTGCTGGTTTGCTGCTTGGATCTGCTCAATCTAAGTGTATCTCTTCCCTCTTTGTTTATTTCCCTTGTGTGTTTCTCTAGTTGCTAGCCGGGCTAACTAGTGATCACCCACGCTGTTCCCTGTGTAGTGGTAGTCCAGGGACAGTAAGGGAATAGGTATCCTGGTGACGACAGTTGCGGAAACTGTATAGGGATGTTAGGGGAGCTAGGTGTCAGCGCTAGTTGTTCTAGGGTTCACCATCCCACCTTTTTGCCCTTAGCATCATGGACTCCTTTCCCCACCCCTGTCGTCGTCCATTGCTGGGTTTCTCCCTACACCTAGCGTGACAAAAGGTATTTTGAGTTAAGATTTTATATTGTCATTGCTTCCTGAAAGTACTTTAATCTGAAAAGCAGATTTTCTAGTATAGCCAAGATGTTTTATAGTTCGTTGTTTACCAAGTTCTTTTAAGTTCAAAGTAAATAAATTTTACTGTAACTTTAAGTATTTTACCATATGCACCATCCATAAACCTATATAATTAAAATATTTTCATTATGTTTCTAAGTTTTAAATTCCCACAGAGCATTTATGCTACTCTTTTAGCTGCTCATCTGTTTACGCATTCAATGCTACCCTTTTGATAACCGTTTTCAGCATTTTTGGTGGGCAAATATCCATTAATTTACAGCTGAGACAGATAAGGGGCTGCAATAAACATGCCATTTTTCTCCTTTACAGCTACCATTTCATTAGTACCATCTATAATCAAGTGCACCTTGCACAGTAATCTTTCAATTAGGAGATTAACTGAGGCATGGGTGTATATTTCCACCACCAGCAGCTGCACTGAGATTTTGCTGAAGCAGTAAACAGTAAATGATAGACAATATTTCACTTTTATCTCACATGACTCTGTGCTTTATACCGAGTACATTTTCTTATGAGGCGATGAGGAGAAAAAAATACCATTAGATTTCAGTTAGCAAGAAAAAAAAATCAAAATGCAACTTGTATCTATATTTCTGCACCAATGTATCAGTTGAGTAATCTTTATAGTTCCAGGAGCTGGAAGCTATTATTACTGGGGATGTTTAGGAACTGGTGTGAAACCCCCCCCTGTTTTTGGTTTGTACTTCAACATATACTGTACTTACAATTTACAGGTGCATCTCAATTCTCAATAAATTAAAATATTGTAAAAAAATTCATTTATTTCAGTAATTCAATACATAAAGAAAATGCATATACAAGCCCTGGCAAAAATTATGGAATCACCGAGCTCGGAGGATGTTCATTCAGTTGTTTAATGTTGTAGAAAAAAGCAGATCACAGACATGTCACAAAACTAAAGTAAATTCAAATGGAAACTTTATGGCTTTAAAAATTAGTATAAGAAATCAAGATAAAAAAATGTGGTAGTCAGTAAGGGTAATTTTTTTCAGACCAAGCAGAGGGAAAAAATTATGGGATCACTAGTATTTTGGTGCACCACCTCTGGCTTTAACCTCCTTGGCGGTATGATTATGTCAGGAAATTTGTACTAAAAGCTGTACCTTTTTTTGGGTAAAAAACTTCTTTTATGGGCCGAAATGTTATACCTTTTTATTATGGGCCGAAATGTTATACTTTTTTATTTCCCGCCCAGTTCCGCCTCCAATGAGCCGCTGCACAACTGGGTAGGGGCCCCTCAAGCATCAGTAGGGGGCCCCCGTGACCCTGTGACAGAGGAGAGGAGGGTAACTGAGGGAAGCATCCTGCTTCCCTTGGGTGTTCCCGCCCCTCCTCTCGTCTGCAGCCCAGGCTCTAACCCTAACCCTACCCCTAACCCTAACCCTAGCCCTAGCCCTAACCCTAACACCTAACCCTAGCCCTAACCCTAGCCCTAACCTTAACCCTAACCCTACCCCTAACCCTAGCCCTAACCCTAGCCCTAACCCTTACTCTAACCACGAACTAACTGCAATTGTCATGAACAACACCACAGCCCCCGCCCCTAGGTCCGCGATAGCACCCCCCCGTGGCCATGGCTCTGGAAGGGGGTGCTATCGGCAGTGCGGCCGCGGCTCCGGGGGGGGGGGTGGGCTGGGGAAGTGGGGGGATTGTGGTGCTATCGGCAATGTGGCCACGGCTCTCTGGCTGGAGGGGGGCGGGACCTATCGGCAGTGCGGCCACGGCTCCGGGGCACCCCCCAGGGTCCTCACAGTGAGCGGCGGAACTGCCTGCGGGTACACCCGAGTGTGACTCGGGATTACCCAGAGAGGGGTCATTTAATATTTCTACCTTTGGAACCCAGAGACAGGTCGAATTACCAGAAGGATTTTAGGCCACATTTACAAATGAAAGGATGCTAATTGGAGCCATCAGAGTTGTCAGTTTGGACTAAGGGTCATTTGACCCTCTTTCAGGACTTCAGGGGGAGCTCAAAATTTCTGGGACTTTTAGTGTTAATAACAGCTTGCAGTATCTGAGGCATGGACTTAATGAGTGACAAACAGTACTCTTCATCAATCTGGCTCCAACTTTCTCTAATTGCTGCTGCCAGTAAAGATGAGCCACCACCCTGGTGTTCGAATTTGATTCAATTTGTCAAATTGGGTGTGTGTTCGTCAAATATTCATCGAACACTGGCGAACACCATGCATACACATATAAAACATCTTCTTCTAACTTAGGACCAGCGGGGGGAGGAGCTCCAGGGAGCGGGGAGTGCAGCACCAAGGAGCGGGGAGCAAAGGACCAGGGCGGGGAAGCCGGCGGCGTTGAGAAGACTTCACCACCAGCTTTCCTGCACTGTGCTGTGCTACCCGCTCCGTGATGCCCCCTCCCTGCTCCCTGGAGCTGCTCCCCCACCCGGTCCTAACTTAAGATCAGGCAGGGAGGCGGCGGGGGAAGCGATGAGGGGGCATCAGGGAGCGGGAGCGCAGCACAGAGCAGGAAAGCCGGCGGTGAAGTCTTCTCACTGCTGACTTTCCCGCCAGTTGTTTCAAATGATCAGCTGATGCAGATCAGCTGTTCATTTGAAGTAGCCGCGGTGCTGTCAGGATTCATGTGAGTTCATGCAGCATGAACTCACATGAACTTTCCCATGGCCACCCAGCGCACAGCTCAGCGACATATATGGTAGAGTTTTTCTACCAGAGATGTAGCTAAGCGTAAGCAGAAAACTGGATTGGACTACATCGGACAGAAGATAATTTTTTAATAAGGATGGCATCTAAGTGTTGTTTGGTTATTTTTTCTAATAAAGAATTTTTTCTCTGTGTTTTTTTTTTTTAAACTTTACTAGAAATTCATGGCAGTCATGTCTAATATTAGCGTGACCCCATGAATTTCGGCCTTTATTACCCAGTGAGCCACTGCATCAGGGCCCTTGGATGAGCTGGATGCAGCGCCAGAAGATGGCGCTTCTGTGAATGCGCCATTTTCTGGGGTGGTTGCGGGCTGCAATTTGCAATGGGGGGGCACAGAAAGCTTGGGCCTCCCTACGCTGTGGATTCCAGCCCCCAGCTGCCTAGTTGCACCTGGCTGGACATAGAAATAGCGCGAAGCCCCACACATTTTTTTATAATATTTCATGAAATTCATGAAATAATATAAAAAAGGGTCTTCCCTATATTTCTGTTTCCAGGCAGGTACAAATAGGCAGCTGGGAGCTGGGGGCAGCTCCTTTCTGCCTGCTGTACCTGGCTGGCATACAAAAATAAGGCAAAGCCCACATTGAAATTTTTACGAAAAATCCATAACAAAATCCAAATAAAGGAACTGCATCTTTATTAACCCCTTGACCATCTACTCTGTCACAGACATGATGGTCGAGGGGTTAATAAAGATGCAGTGCCTTTTTTTTATTGTTTTATGAATTTTGCAGAAAAATTTCGAAGTGGGTTTCGCCGTCTTTTTGTATGCCAGCCAGGTACAGCAGGCCACAACGGGCTGCCACCAACCCCCAGGTGCCTATTATCATGAAATAATAAAAAAAATGCGTGGGGCTTCGCACTATTTCTATGTCCAGCCACGTACAACTAGGCAGCTGGGGGCTGGAATCCACAGCGCAGGGAGGCCCAAACTTTCTTGCCCTCCCCCACTGCGAATTGCAGCCCGCAACCACCCCAGAAAATGGCGCGTTCACAGAAGCCCCATCTTCTGGGGCTGTATCCAGCTCATCCAGGGCCCTGGTGCAATGGCTCACTGGGTAATAAAGAGGTTAGGGCTAGCTTTGTGTTATCAGCTGGCCTTAAAGAGAACCTGTCACCTGGATCTACACTATCACTACCTGTCCCTACATCTACCTAGCTGCTCCCTATCTATCCCTCTCTGAGCTAAATCCGCCCTATAAAGCTGCAGAAAAATAAGTTATAACTTACAGGAGTCCCTGAGGCTTGGGGACTGGAAAAGTGGCCCCAGGCTCCATTGTGCCCTGCTCGATGGTGCAGCGCACACACCGCCATGAATTTCTAGTAAAGTTTTTTTTTTAAAAAACACAACACAGAGAAAAAATTCTTTATTAGAAAAAAAAACAAAACAAAAATTAGACTCCATCTTTATTAAAAAAGTTGTACCTGGCTGGACACTTTTTTTTTATTATTTCATGAAATTCATAAAATAATATAAAAAAAGGGTTTCCCTATATTTCTGTTTCCAGGCAGAAAAAATAGGCGGCTGGGGGCAGCCCGTTCCTGCCTGGTGTACCTGGCTGGCGTACAAAAATACGGCGAAGCCCATGTCGAAATTTTTTTGAAAAATTCATAAAACATTCTAAAAAAAAATGGCACTGCATCTTTATTAACCTCTCGACCATCATCTCTGTGACAGAGTAGATGGTCGAGGGGTTAATAAAGATGCAGTCCCTTTTTTTGAATAGTTTTATGGATTTTTCATAAAAATTTCGATGTGGGCTTTGCCATATTTTTGTACTCCAGCCAGGTACACCATGCAGGAACGGGCCCCCAGCTGCCTATTTGTACCTGCATGGAAACAGAAAAATAGGGAAGGGGGGAGGGGTGTCTTACTTTATTCATTCCCTTGCAGCCCCCAATAAAGAAACCGCAATCAGGGACACACGCACACCGGGGCACATAAGCACAGGGGCACACACACACAGGGGCACATAAACACAGGGACCCACACACACAGGGGCTCATAAACACAGGGGCACACACACACACACAGGGGCACATAAACACAGGGGCACATACACACAGGAGCATATAAACACAGGGGCACATAAACACACAGGGACACACACAGGGGCGCATACACACAGACAGGGACACTTCTCACCAGTCCCTGCTGCATTCCTGCTGTCCTGGTGCCCACCACTGTCTCGGTGCTCACCGATGCAAGGAGGACGGCACCACTCTCATCTCTGGTGTACGGTGCCACTGTCCCAACCAATCACAGGCCAGGAGCCGCCCAGGCAGCCAATCACAGGCCAGAAGCTGACGTCATGCAGCGACTGGCCTGTGATTGGCCGCTGGTCAGTTCCTGGCCTGTGATTGGCCGGTACAGTGGCGGGGGGCTTTAAGAATAGAGCGGTGCCATCTACATGCATCTGCGGCACCGTTCACAGCGACGGGCACCGGGACACGAGCGGGGTCGGGCTGGGGGCGGGCTGGAGGAGTCGCAGGCATACTGATTTAAAAAAAAAAAAGACATGCCTTATTTTGGGGGGGGGGGGAGCCTTATATTTGCAGGCACATTAAACCCCCTGGTATGCCTTACTTGTGGGGGGCGCCCTATTTTCGGGGAATCACGGTAATAGAAAAAAAAGTGTCCAGCCAGGTACAACTAGGCAGCTGGGGGCTGGAACCTGCAGCGCATGGAGGCCCAAGTTTTCTGCCCCCCCCCTCTCCCGCTGCAAATTACAGCCTGCAACCACCCCAAAAAATGGCACGTTCATAGAAGCGCCATCTTCTGGCACTGTATCCAGCTCATCCAGGGCCCTGGTGCAGTGGCTTACTGGCTAATAAAGGAGTTAGGGCCAGCTTTGTATTATCAACTGGCACTAAGCCCGAAATTCACGGGGTCATGCCAATATTAGACATGACCACTATGAATTTCTAGTAAAGTTTTTTTTTTAAAAACACAACACGGAGAAAAAATTCTTTATTAGATAAAATAGCAAAACAATACTTAGACTCCATCTTTATTAAAAATGTATCTTCCGTCCGACGTAGTCCAACCCAGTTTTCTTCTTTAGCTCAGCTACATCTCTGGTAGAGAACCACTACCAGAGATGCAGCTGAGCTGTGCGCTGGGTGGCTGTGGGAAAGTTCATGTGAGTTCATGCTGCATGCCTTCCTGCCTGATCCCAAGTTAGGACGGGGCAGAGGGAGCAGCTCCAGGGAGTGGGGCGGGGGCATCAGGGAGAGGGGAGCACAGCACAGAGCAGGAAAGCTGGCATTGAAGTCTTCCCCGCCCGGGTCCTTTGCTCCCCGTTCCCTGGTGCTGCGCTCCGCACCCAGTCCTAACTCAGGATCGGGATGTGACGCGTTGGGGGGGGCAGAGGATCGGGCTGAATGATTGTTTAAAAGCTGGTGGCTTTTTACCTCCGGCTTTTAAACAATCATGTCCCCATTTCAGCCTTTTCCTCTGCCCCCAGACCACTTTATAGGGTCCTTTTGGTGAACGAACTGTTATCGAACATAACCTCGAACTGCCGAATTTGAAGCTAATTGTTCGTATTCATCGATTGACTCAAACACCGCCCAAAGCAACTCTAATTTGAGATTGGCGAACATTTTGAATCGAACATCACTCATCTCTAGTTGCCAGGTCAGCTTTGCAGGTTAGAGCCTTGTCATGGACCATTTTCTTCAACTTCCACGAAAGATTTTCAATTGGATTGAGATGCGGACTATTGCAGGCCATGACATTGACCTTATGTGTCTTTTTTCAAGGAATGTTTTCACAGTTTTTGCTCTATGGCAGGATGCATTATCATGTTGGTAAATGATTTCATCATCCGAAAACATCTTTTCAATTGATGGGATAAGAAAACTGTCCAAAATATCAATATAAACTTGGGCATTTATTGAAGATGTAATGACAGCCATCTCCCCAGTGCCTTTACCTGACATGCAGCCCCATATCATTAATGACTGTGGAAATTTGCATGTTCTCTTCATGCAGTCATCTTTATAAATCTCATTGGAATGGCACCAAACAAATGTTCCAGCATCATCACCTTGCCCAATGCAGATTTGCGATTCATCACTGAATATGACTTTCATCCAGTTATCCACAGTAGGGATGGGCGAATCTACTCGCTAGGACTCGTTACTCGGCGAGTAGTAAGGGACTCGTAGGACTCGGTACTCTGGGAGTTTCCCAGCGTTTACTCGCACGAGTCCAATGCAAATCAATGGTAAACGCTGACAAAACTAGGATTGCCATTGTCTTGCATTAGACTCGGCTACTGTGCCAGTGATAGCAGGGAAACTCGCAAAGTAACTGCTGTTACTTTGCGAGCCGAATCCAGATGTCTTCTCTGTGCAGCTCCAGGGTCCTAGAGCCCGCCTGCTCACAGACATGATGTAGCAGAGCTGAGATTGTTCTCAGTCTGCTCATTCCCTGTGCATAGACATCTATGTAGCAGAGAGGACATCGCGTTTTGGACTACGTCGGACGGAAGAGGATTTTTTTAATTAAAGATGGAGTCCCTAATGGCTTTTTTTTTTTTATTTCAAATAAAAATTTTTCTCTGTGTTGTGTTTTTTTAACCCTTTATTGGAGATTCTTAGTGGCTGGGTCAAACGTGGCCTGACATTAAGAATCTCGGGCTTAATACCAGCTTGTATAACAAAGCTGGTATTAACCCCTTTATTACCCAGCGTGCCACCGCCACCAGGGCCGCTGGAAGAGCGGGGTTCAGCGCCAGAGGATGGCGCTTCAATGAACGGGCTGCAATTTGCAGCGGGGGGTGCCCAGAAATCTTGGGCATCCCTGCGCTGCGGATTCCAGCCCCCAGCTACTTAGGTATACCTGGCTAGACATAGAAATTGCGCGGAGCCCCACGCATTTTTTTTTATTATTTCATGAATTTCAGAGTCAGAGTCTCAGAGTCAGAGTCTCAGAGTCAGAGTCTCAGAGTCAGAGTCAGAGTCTCAGAGTCAGAGTCTCAGAGTCAGAGTCAGAGTCTCAGAGTCAGAGTCTCAGAGTCAGAGTCTCAGACTCAGAGTCAGAGTCTCAGAGTCAGAGTCTCAGAGTCAGAGTCTCAGAGTCAGAGTCAGAGTCAGAGTCTCAGAGTGTCAGAGTCTCAGAGTCAGAGTCTCAGAGTCAGAGTCTCAGAGTCAGAGTCTCAGAGTCTCAGAGTCTCAGAGTCAGAGTCTCAGAGTCAGAATCTCAGAGTCAGAGTCTCAGAGTCAGAATCAGAGTCAGAATCTCAGAGTCAGAGTCTCAGAGTCAGAGTCTCAGAGTCAGAGTCAGAGTCTCAGAGTCAGAGTCAGAGTCTCAGAGTCAGAGTCAGAGTCTCAGAGTCAGAATCTCAGAGTCAGAGTCTCAGAGTCAGAGTCAGAGTCTCAGAGTCAGAGTCTCAGAGTCAGAGTCAGAGTCAGAGTCAGAGTCTCCGAGTCAGACTCAGAGTCTCAGAGTCAGAGTCTCAGAGTCAGAGTCTCAGAGTCAGAGTCTCAGAGTCAGACTCAGAGTCTCAGAGTCAGAGTCTCAGAGTCAGAGTCTCAGAGTCAGAGTCTCAGAGTCAGAGTCTCAGAGTCAGAGTCAGAGTCTCAGAGTCAGAATCTCAGAATTTCATGAAATAATTAAAAAAAAATGCGTGGGGCTCTGCGCAATTTCTATGTCTAGCCAGGTACAGCTAAGCAGCTGGGGGCTGGAATCCGCAGCGCAGGGATGCCCAAGCTTTCTGGGCACCCCCGCTGCAAATTGCAGCCCGCAGCCGCCCCAGAAGATGGCGCGTTCAATGAAGCGCCATCCTCTGGCGCTGAACCCCGCTCTTCCAGTGGCCCTGGTGGCGGTGGCACGCTGGGTAATAAAGAGGTTAGGGCCAGCTTTGTATTATCAGCTGGCCCTAAGCCCGAAATTTATGGCGGTCACGCCAATATTAGACATGACCGCCATGAATTTCTATTAAATTGTTTTAAAAAAAAACACAACACAGAGAAAATTTTTTATAAGAAATAAAAAAAAAAGCCATTAGGGACTCCATCCTTAATTAAAAAAATCCTCTTCTGTTCGACGCAGTCCAAAACACGATGTCCTCTCTGCTACATCCCCTGTGCATAGATATAGATGTCTATGCACAGGGAATGAGCAGACTGAGAACAATCTCAGCTCTGCTACATCAGGCAGCAGGCGGGCTCTAGGACCCTGGAGCTGCGGCAGCCAGCACACAGAGCAGACAGGACTCTTATCTGTGCGAGTTTCCCAGCGATTACTTGCAAAGTAAACGAGTCCAATACAAATCAATGGCAAAACTAGGATTGCTTCAGGCTGAAGCTTCCGAGACACATCTGTGATTTGTAAATCACACACTACTCGCTATTAGTGATGAGCGAGCATGCTCGCCACTACTCGGTACTCGCACGAGTATCACTGTACTCGGGCGACTCGCCGAGCACCATATAATCTCGCAATACTCGTGCTGTGCTCGTGGTCGTCATCTCTCCATATTGGCGCTCTTTTGAGAGCCAGCCCACGTGCAGGGATTGGCTGGCAGACCACTGCAATGCCACAGCCCTGTTAGTTGTGGCATAGCAGTGATTGGCCGGCCTGCACAGCGTCACCGAGCCTTTATAACTCCCGGCTCGCTGTGCTCGGCACACAGCCTTCCAGACAGTGAGTGTAGGGAGAGTGTCTGCTGCTGCTTAGGGACAGATTTGCGGCCCTTACAGGTAGATCTGGAGCAGGGCTGCAAACTGCTGCTGCTGACCACAACAGTCCTTCTCAGAACTAATCTAGGAGGATATAGGCAGGGTGATCCAGATCGGAGTCCAAGCTTTCCAGTGACCAGAACAGTCCTTCTCAGGACTAATCTAGGAGGATATAGGCAGGGTGATACAGATTGGAATCCAAGCTTTTCTGTGACCATTAGAGTCACCACACTCTTGTATTTACTACCTTAATACAGGTTAGGGACTAAAATCGTCTCCTGAAACCATTACAGTCACCAGACAGGTGTACGTACATACCTTAATACAGGTTAGGGAACTAAAATCCTAACTCTTGTCATCTCAACAGTCACCAGACAGGTGTACGTACTACCTTAATACAGGTTAGGGACTAAAATCATCTCCTGAAACCATTACAGTCACCAGACAGGTGTACGTACCACCTTAATACAGGTTAGGGACTAAAATCGTCTCCTGAAACCATTACAGTCACCAGACAGGTGTACGTACTACCTTAATAGAGGTTAGGGACTAAAATCGTCTCCTGAAACCATTACTGTCACCAGACAGGTGTACGTACTACCTTAATACAGGTTAGGGACTAAAATCGTCTCCTGAAACCATTACAGTCACCAGACAGGTGTACGTACTACCTTAATAGAGGTTAGGGACTAAAATCGTCTCCTGAAACCATTACAGTCACCATACAGGTGTACGTACTACCTTAATACAGGTTAGGGATTAAAATCGTCTCCTGAAACCATTACAGTCACCAGACAGGTGTACGTACTACCTTAATAGAGGTTAGGGACTAAAATCGTCTCCTGAAACCATTACAGTCACCAGACAGGTGTACGTACTACCTTAATACAGGTTAGGGACTAAAATCGTCTCCTGAAACCATTACAGTCACCAGACAGGTGTACGTACTACCTTAATACAGGTTAGGGACTAAAATCTTAATTCTTGTCATCAAAACAGTCACCAGACAGGTGTACGTATTACCTTAATCCAGGTTAGGGACAAAAATCCTAACTCTTGTCATCAAAACAGTCACCAGACAGGTGTACGTACTACCTTAATACAGGTTAGGGACTAAAATCATCTCCTGAAACCATTACAGTCACCAGACAGGTGTACGTACCACCTTAATACAGGTTAGGGACTAAAATCGTCTCCTGAAACCATTATAGTCACCAGACAGGTGTACGTACTACCTTAATAGAGGTTAGGGACTAAAATCGTCTCCTGAAACCATTACAGTCACCAGACAGGTGTACGTACTACCTTAATACAGGTTAGGGACTAAAATCGTCTCCTGAAACCATTACAGTCACCAGACAGGTGTACGTACTACCTTAATAGAGGTTAGGGACTAAAATCGTCTCCTGAAACCATTACAGTCACCATACAGGTGTACGTACTACCTTAATACAGGTTAGGGATTAAAATCGTCTCCTGAAACCATTACAGTCACCAGACAGGTGTACGTACTACCTTAATAGAGGTTAGGGACTAAAATCGTCTCCTGAAACCATTACAGTCACCAGACAGGTGTACGTACTACCTTAATACGGGTTAGGGACTAAAATCGTCTCCTGAAACCAATTACAGTCACCAGACAGGTGTACGTACTACCTTAATACAGGTTAGGGACTAAAATCATCTCCTGAAACATTACAGTCACCAGACAGGTGTACGTACTACCTTAATAGAGGTTAGGGACTAAAATCGTCTCCTGAAACCATTACAGTCACCAGACAGGTGTACGTACTACCTTAATACAAGTTAGGGACTAAAATCGTCTCCTGAAACCATTACAGTCACCAGACAGGTGTACGTACTACCTTAATACAGGTTAGGGACTAAAATCCTAACTCTTGTCATCAAAACAGTCACCAGACAGGTGTACGTACTACCTTAATACAGGTTAGGGACTAAAATCGTCTCCTGAAACCATTACAGTCACCAGACAGGTGTACGTACTACCTTAATACAGGTTAGGGACTAAAATCCTAACTCTTGTCATCAAAACAGTCACCACACTGTTGTACGTCATACCCTTTCTACAGGTTAGGGAACTAAAATCCTAACTCTTGTCATCTCAACAGTCACCACACTGTTGTACGTCATACCCTTTCTACAGGTTAGGGAACTAAAATCCTAACTGTTGTCATCTCAACAGTCACCACACTGTTGTACGTCATACCTTTATTCAGGTTATGGAACTAAAATCCTAACTCTTAGCATCTCAACAGTCACCACACTGTTGTACGTCATACCTTTATTCAGGTTAGGGAACTAAAATCCTAACTCTTGGCATCTCAACAGTCACCACACTGTTGTACGTCATACCTTTATTCAGGTTAGGGAACTGAAATCCTAACTCTTGTCATCTCAACAGTCACCACACTGTTGTACGTCACACCCTTTCTACAGGTTAGGGAACTAAAATCCTAACTCTTGTCATCTCAACAGTCACCACACTGTTGTAGGTCATACCCTTTCTACAGGTTAGGGAACTAAAATCCTAACTCTTGTCATCTCAACAGTCACCACACTGTTGTACGTCATACCTTTATTCAGGTTAGGGAACTGAAATCCTAACTCTTGTCATCTCAACAGTCACCACACTGTTGTACGTCACACCCTTTCTACAGGTTAGGGAACTAAAATCCTAACTCTTGTCATCTCAACAGTCACCACACTGTTGTACGTCATACCCTTTCTACAGGTTAGGGAACTAAAATCCTAACTCTTGTCATCTCAACAGTCACCACACTGTTGTACGTCATACCTTTATTCAGGTTAGGGAACTAAAATCCTAACTCTTGTCATCTCAACAGTCACCACACTGTTGTACGTCAAACCTTTATTCAGGTTAGGGAACTAAAATGCTAACTCTTGGCATCTCAACAGTCACCACACTGTTGTACGTCATACCCTTTCTACAGGTTAGGGAACTAAAATCCTAACTCTTGTCATCTCAACAGTCACCACACTGTTGTACGTCATACCTTTATTCAGGTTAGGGAACTAAAATCCTAACTCTTGGCATCTCAACAGTCACCACACTGTTGTACGTCATACCTTTATTCAGGTTAGGGAACTAAAATCCTAACTCTTGGCATCTCAACAGTCACCACACTGTTGTACGTCATACCTTTATTCAGGTTAGGGAACTAAAATCCTAACTCTTGGCATCTCTACAGTCACCACACTGTTGTACGTCATAACTTTATTCAGGTTAGGGAACTGAAATCCTAACTCTTGTCATCTCAACAGTCACCACACTGTTCTACGTCATACCCTTTCTACAGGTTAGGGAACTAAAATCCTAACTCTTGTCATCTCAACAGTCACCACACTGTTGTACGTCATACCCTTTCTACAGGTTAGGGAACTAAAATCCTAACTCTTGTCATCTCAACAGTCACCACACTGTTGTACGTCATACCTTTATTCAGGTTAGGGAACTAAAATCCTAACTCTTGGCATCTCAACAGTCACCACACTGTTGTACGTCATACCTTTATTCAGGTTAGGGAACTAAAATCCTAACTCTTGTCATCTCAACAGTCACCACACTGTTGTACGTCATACCTTTATTCAGGTTAGGGAACTAAAATCCTATTTCTTGGCATCTCAACAGTCACCACACTGTTGTACGTTCATACCTTTATTCAGGTTAGGAACTAAAATCCTAACTCTTGGCATTTCAACAGTCACCAACTGTGTACGTCAACCTTTACAGGTTAGGACTAAATCCTACTATCACTCTACAGTCACCACACTGTTGTACGTATACCTTATCAGGTTAGGAACTAAATCCTAACTCTTGGCATCTCAACAGTCACCACACTGTTGTACGTCATACCTTTCTACAGGTTAGGGAACTAAAATCCTAATTCTTGGCATCTCAACAGTCACCACACTGTTGTACGTCATACCTTTATTCAGGTTAGGGAACTAAAATCCTAACTCTTGGCATCTCAACAGTCACCACACTGTTGTACGTCATACCTTTATTCGGTTAGGGAACTAAAATCCTAACTCTTGCATCTCTACAGTCACCACACTGTTGTACGTCATACCTTTATTCAGGTTAGGGAACTAAAATCCTAACTCTTGTCATTCAACAGTCACCACACTGTTGTACGTCATACCTTTTTTCAGGTTAGGAAACTAAAATCCTAACTCTTGTCATCTCAACAGTCACCACACTGTTGTACGTCATACCTTTATTCAGGTTAGGGAACTAAAATCCTAACTCTTGTCATCTCAACAGTCACCACACTGTTGTACGTCATACCTTTATTCAGGTTAGGAAACTAAAATCCTAACTCTTGGCATCTCAACAGTCACCACACGTGTACTCATACCTTTATCAGGTTAGGGACTAAAATCCAACTCTGATCTCATACAGTCACAGCATTTTGACGCCTGACCTTTATCAGGTAGGGAACTAAAATCCTAACCTTGCATTCACAGTCACCACATTTACGTCTACCTTTATTCAGATTAGGGACTAAACCAACTCTTGCATTACAGTCACCTACACGTGTACGTATACCTTTATTCAGGTTAGGGAACTAAAATCCTAACTCTTGGCATCTCAACAGTCACCACACTGTTGTACGTCATACCTTTATTCAGGTTAGGGAACTAAAATCCTAACTCTTGGCATCTCAACAGTCACCACACTGTTGTACGTCATACCTTTATTCAGGTTAGGGAACTAAAATCCTAACTCTTGTCATCTCAACAGTCACCACACTGTTGTACGTCATACCTTTATTCAGGTTAGGGAACTAAAACCCTAACTCTTGGCATCTCAACAGTCACCACATGTTGTACGTCATACCTTTATTCAGGTTAGGGAACTGAAATCCTAACTCTTGTCATCTCAACAGTCACCACACTGTTGTACGTCATACCTTTATTCAGGTTAGGGAACTAAAATCCTAACTCTTGGCATCTCAACAGTCACCACACTGTTGTACGTCATACCTTGATACAGGTTAGGGACTAAAATCCTCTCCTAAAACCATTCAAGTCAGCAGATTGTTGTACGTCATACCTTGATACAGGTTAGGGACTAATATCCTCTGCTAAAACCATTCAAGTCACCAGACTGTTGTACGTCATACCTTGAAACAGGTTAGGGAACTAAAATCCTAATCTCTTGTGATCTGAACAGTCACCAGACTGGTGTACGTCATACCTTGATACAGGTTAGGAACTAAAATCCTCTCCTATGACTGTTGTCGCAGTATACAAGCAAAATGCGCAAGGGCGTTGGCAAGGAACAAGGAGGTGAACGTGATGGTGGTGCAGGCAGAGGCCGAGGTCGTGTGCAAGCACTAATTTCGCAACAAGAAAGTGGCACATCTACTCGCTCACACGTCCTGTCCTAAATGTTTGGGGCCCGCTGCAGTACTACGCTCTTGAACCAACACTAGTGTCAACAGCTTGTTATTTGGATAGTGGATAATGCTTCAAGTCTGATTGGCACCTCCACAAACACCCTGTCTTCCACACGGTCAATTGTCAGTAGCCGTGATACTGCACCGCACATTTCCCAACCTGATCCTCCTTCCTACCAACTGGCTGAGTGCACGTCCACGGACATTACTGATCCCACACTTGGACACTCGGAAGTCCAGAAGTGTGTACCCATGGGTCAGTGGAGGTACATGGCAAATTCCCATTACAAAATTTAAATTCAGTTGTCATTTGTTGGTGGTGTGGTGAAGTCTGGCCCAATCCAACCCTTGTTCATCTTGATCTCAGTCAGCCTGTCAGCATTTTCAGTTGACAGGCGGTTGCGTTTATCAGTAATGATTCCACCTGTGGCACTGAAAACACTCTGTGACAAAATGCTAGCGGCAGTGCAGGCCAGGACTTCCAAGGCGTAGAGAGCCAATTCATGCCACGTGTCCAGCTTGGAGACCCAATAATTGTAAGGCACAGAGGAATCTCGCAGTACAGTTGTTCGATCGGCAAGGTACTCCTTTAGCATCTGACCAAACTTAGCATTTCTTGTGTCACTACCCCGCACCTCAGGGGCTGTGGTAAGTGAGGGGCTGAGAAAACTGTCCCACCTCGTAAAGACTGTTCCCCTACCTTTGGCGGATTGGACTTGTGCCCCTCTCGGCCGTACGCCTTGGTTGTCCACCGATTCCTGACCTATGCCGCTAGCGTTTTGTGAGGGGAATGATTTGCCTACTTCCGTGACTATGGCCTTCTGGAACTGCTGCGTGTTGGCTGACCTCTCCGCCTCAGGAATGACAGACATAAAGTTCTCCTTGTACCGTGGGTCTAACAGTGTTGCCAACCAGTACAGATTGTCGGCCAAGATGTTCTAAACGCGAGGGTCACGAGGCAGGCAGCTTACCATAAAGTCTGCCATGTGCGCCAGACTCTTAACAGCCATCACTTTAGTATCCAGACCAACACGATGACTGAACATGCTGTCCTCCTCCTCCTCCTCCTCCTCCTCCTCATCTCCCCTGTCCTCTGGCCAGCCACGCTGAATCGAGGGTATGACTGGTGTGCATGTCATATCCTCAATTTGGCCAGAGAGTTGCTCCATGTCTTCATCCTCCTCCTCCTCGTCATAGTCCTCCACTGCACGTTGTGATGAGATGAGGCTGGACTCTGTGTTTTCACCCACACCCACTACTGTTTCTTGCTCAAAGTCATCGCGCTCGGCCTGCAATGCATCCTCTTTGTTTTTCAGCAGAGACCGTTTTAGAAGGCAGAGTAGTGGTATGGTGACGCTAATAATGGCGTCATCGCCGCTCACCATCTGGGTGGAGTCCTCAAAGTTTTGGAGGACGGTACATAGGTCGGACATCCATCTCCACTCCTCAGGTGTTATGTGTGGAGTTTGAACCATTTCCCGACGGCTTAGGTGATGCAGGTAGTCAACAACTGCCCTCTTCTGCTCACATATCCTGACCAACATGTGCAGCGTTGAATTCCAACGCGTGGGGACATCACACACCAGTCTGTGGTCCGTAAGACGCTAACGGCGCTGAAATCCGCCAAGGTCGGCTGAAGCAGTAGGTGACTTGCGAAAATGTGCAGACAGACGGCGAACTTTTACCAGCAGTTCAGACAGCTCTGGGTATGACTTTAGAAACCTCTGAACCACCAGGTTGAGCACGTGGGCCACGCATGGAACATGCGTCAGCTAGCCACGCCTCTAAGCTGCCACCAAGTTCCGTCCATTCTCACACACGACCTTTCCTGGCTTTAGGTTCAGAGGTGTGAGCCAGTGATCTGCCTGCTGTTTCAGAGCTGTCCACACCTCTTCTGCATTGTGGGGTTTGTCACCTATGCAGACTAGCTTCAGCACAGCCTGTTGCCACTTTGCAGAGGCAGTGCTGCAGTGCTTCCAGCTTGGGACTGGTGTGGAGGGTACAGTGGATGAGGATGAGCAGGAGGAGGAGGAGGCTGAAGAGCATGACATTCCGGAGCTGTAGAGTGTCGGTGAAACCCTGACAGAGGTAGGGCCTGCTATCCTTGGTGTGGGAAGGACGTGTTCCGTCCCTCGATCAGACTGTGTCAGAGCCTCCACAATATTAACCCAATGTTTTGTCAAGGAGATGTAGCGGCCTTGCCCACAAGCACTTGTCCACGTGTCTGTGGTTATACACTTCAGCCCCTGACCTTACCCCTGCGGTATTAAAGAACAGCAATGACTGTCTAGCTGCAGTTTCCAATATCATGTCCACTCTCTATTTGAAACTAAACCTTTCCAAAACTGAACTTCTTCTGCTCCCCCCCATCCACTAACCTCCCTAAATCGGACATCTCTCTCTCAGTTTGTGGCACCACGATAATGCCTAGGCAGCAGGCTCGTTGTCTGGGTGTTATGTTTGACACCTATCTCTCCTTCTCCTCCCACACACAATGTCTCGTCCGCTCATGTCACTTACACTTGAAGAATATCTCCAGAGTCCGTCCCTTTCTCACCCTGTAAACAACAAAAACACTCACCGTGGCCCTAATCCATTACCGCCTTGACTATTGCAATTCTCTATTAAGCGGCCTCCCCCTCACCAGAGTTTCTCCTCTCCAGTCCATCCTTAATGCAGCAGCCAGGATCACCCATCTGGCCAATCGTTACTCAGATGCCTCTGCTCTGTGCCAGTCATTGCACTGGCTGCCCGTATACTACAGCATCAAATTCAAATTGCTTCTTATCACCCACAAAGCTATTCACAGTGCAGCACCCCCCTACCTCTCCTCCCTCATCTCTGTCTATCACCCCACTCGCGCTCTATGTTCCTCAAATGACCGTCGACTGATATCGGTAATAATCCGATCCTCCCACTCCCGGCTCCAAGACTTCTCCAGAGCTGCACCAAACCTCTGGAATGCTTTACCAAAAGAAATCAGGACTATCCACAACTTGTATGGCTTCAGACGATCCCTAAAAACACATCTTTTTAAGGCGGCCTATCATACTCCCTAATAGAAGTCCTTTGTACCGTAGATAGTGGGCTATCCCTCTGGACATTACTCTTCTACAAACTCCACCAAACCAAAAAAGTCTACACAGACTGTATAATGACCATCCATGTAAGCTTAGTTCTATGTCCCATTTCCTCGAGATGCCTGGACCATCAGTGCAATAAGCCCCTGTACCTTGTGCAACCCCTATCCCGTTGTAGATTGTAAGCTCTTTTGAGCAGGGTCACCTTCATTTCTTGCTTTAGTTTTTGTATTTTCTTTTTTACATTGATTCTATGCCTATTGTTTTGTATCCAATTATTCTACTGTATTTGTTCTCTACTGTAATTACTTACTGTATTATATTTTCTGTACTCTAACTGTACATTGTAAAGCGCTGCGTAATATGTTGGCGCTATATAAATAAAGCTGTATTATTATTATTATTATTAGGTGGACTTTGGCTGAAACAGCGTGGTTCAGGGCACGTGTGATGCTGTTGGACACGTGCTTATGCAATGCGGGGACGGCACATCTGGACAAATAGTGGCGGCTGGGGACCGAGTAACGTGGGACAGCAGCCGGCATTAGGTCGCGGAATGCTTACGTCTACACCAGCCGCAAAGGCAACATTTGTAGCGCAATGATTCGCGAAATGTGATCATTCAGGACTGTGGCATGTGGGGCGTTGGCAGCGTATTTGCGCCTGCGTTCAAATGTTTGCTGAATGGATAATTGAACACTGCGCTGGGACAAGGACATGCTTGATGGTGGTGTAATTTGTACGTGGGCAACTTCAGGTGCAGGGCCGGAGGCTTGTTCGCGGCCAGCATGGAGAGGGGATTGGCTCGCACGCACAACTGGCAAAGACGTAGCAGTGACATCAGCAAGCACCGCTCCTCGACTCTGTTGTACTTTCCACAAAGTCGGGTGCTTGGCTGACATGTGCCTGATCATGCTGGTGGTGGTCAGGCTGCTACTTTTCGTACCCCTGCTGATGCTGGCATGGCAGGTGTTGCAAATGGCCTTTTTAGAGTCATCTGGAGCCAACTGAAAATACTGCCAGACTCGGAAGACCTAACATTTGCACAGGCACCTTGTGTCGTGTTGTTGTTCCGGGGAACGGTTGCCTGCCTTATGCCTGCGTACCCGACCCTGCTTTGTACTGCCTGTTGGGATGCTATGCCTCCCTCCCCCTGTGCACTGCTGTCCTCGCTCTGCATATACTCCTGCCAGGTTGGGTCAGCTACTGGATCATCCACCACGTCGTCTTCCTATTCCTTGGCTAATCGCTGGGCTGCTCCTCCTTCTCCTCATGTGCCACCATGATGACCGTTACAATAGTTTGGCTGTTGTTTCAGGTATACCCCCAGTGGGAAATTTTTACGCCCATTCTTTTTGAATGGGCATTACAAAGACAGGATACACGCATCTTTTCAATGTGAAAAATGTTTTGAGGCCCTCCTGCACGTCTCTATCCAGGGACAATGTGGAGCCTCCCAATTTTTGGCTGCCCTGACCAAAGGGCTATACTACAATACACCCACTTGAGGGTTACAGGCCCTACTACATGTCTGTAAGCATGGGTCATTGTTGAACCTACCAATTTTTGGCTGCCCTGACAAAAGGGCTATACTATAATACACCCACTTGAGGGTTACAGGCCCAACTACATGTCTTTAAGCATGGGTCATTGTTGAACCTACCAATTTTTGGCTGCCCTGACAAAAGGGCTATACTACAATACACCCACTTGAGGGTTACAGGCCCTCCTGCACGTCTCTATCCAGGGACAAAGGGGAGCCTCCCAATTTTTGGCTGCCCTGACCAAAGGGCTATACTACAATACACCCACTTGAGGGTTACAGGCCCTACTACATGTCTGTAAGCATGGGTCATTGTTGAACCTACCAATTTTTGGCTGCCCTGACAAAAGGGCTATACTATAATACACCCACTTGAGGGTTACAGGCCCTACTACATGTCTGTAAGCATGGGTCATTGTTGAACCTACCAATTTTTGGCTGCCCTGACAAAAGGGCTATACTACAATACACCCACTTGAGGGTTACAGGCCCTCCTGCACGTCTCTATCCAGGGACAAAGAGGAGCCTCCCAATTTTTGGCTGCCCTGACCAAAGGGCTATACTACAATACACCCACTTGAGGGTTACAGGCCCTACTACATGTCTGTAAGCATGGGTCATTGTTGAACCTACCAATTTTTGGCTGCCCTGACAAAAGGGCTATACTATAATACACCCACTTGAGGGTTACAGGCCCTACTACATGTCTGTAAGCATGGGTCAATGTTGAACCTCCCAATTTTTGGCTGCCCTGACAAAAGGGCTATACTACAATACACCCACTTGAGGGTTACAGGCCCTCCTGCACGTCTCTATCCAGGGACAAAGAGGAGCCTCCCAATTTTTGGCTGCCCTGACGAAAGGGCTATACTACAATACACCCACTTGAGGGTTACAGGCCCTACTACATGTCTGTAAGCATGGGTCATTGTTGAACCTCCCAATTTTTGCCTGCCCTGACAAAAGGGCTATACTACAATACACCCAGTTCTTGTTTACAGGCCATCCTGCATGTCTGTATCCAGGGGCATTGGTGAACCTCACAATTTTGGACTGCCCTTGCAAAGGAAGATACTACAATAGACCCAGTTCCTCAAAATGGGCACTTTATTTCTAGACAGGGCTTCATGTACGTCTCTTGTCAGGGTCATCGGAGTGTCGCACAATGTTTTCACGTCAAATCTTTTATGTAATCACAAAAAGTGACATACACCAGCTGTATCTCACTATTGGGTATGTGCCCTTAACATTTCCAACCTAAATATTCATTTTTGTGTCATTTTGGAAGTTTTTCTGGACACTCCGTAAAATTGGCGTGAAACACGGACAACATTGTTCACAGCTGTGACTTTTGAGTGAGAAATGCTTCCAGGGATCTTCCCCATGCTGTTGCCATGTCATTTCAGCACTCTTCTGAGACTTTTGTGACGTTTTTAGGGTTTTTCCATGCAGCCGGCAGTCATTTCATAAAAATACTCGTGTCTCCCATAGGATAACATTGGGCTCGTTACTCGGGCCGAGTACACGAGTATCTCGGGATGCTCGGCCCGAGCTTCGAGCACCCGAGCATTTTAGTACTCGCTCATCACTACTCGCTATTACTCGCTTCCCCATTCATTAACATTGGACTCGCTAGACTCGCGATGAGTAGCGAGTCCTGGGCTTGGACTCGCTAGAGTCAAGCGATTCTGAGTAATTTAGGATTTGCCCATCACTAATCCACAGTCCTTTTCCTTAGCTCATTTTAACCTTGTTTTTTCTGTTTAGGTGTTAATGATGGCTTATGTTTAGCTTTTCTGTATGTAAATCCCATTTTCTTTAGACAGTTTCTTACAGTTCGGTCACAGACATTGACTCCAGTTTCCTCTCATTTGTTCCTCATTTGTTTTGTTGTGCATTTCCTGTTTTAGAGATATATTACTTTAAGTTTTTTAAGTCTTGACGCTTTGATGTCTTCCTTGGTCTACCAGTATGTTTTCTTTAACAACCTTCCCATGTTGTTTGTATTTGGTCCAGATTTTAGACACAGCTGACTGTGAACAACCAACATCTTTTGCAGCATTGCGTGATGATTTACCCTCTTTTAAGAGTTTTATAATCCTCTTCTTTGTTTCAATTGACATCTCTCGTGTTGGAGCCATGATTCATGTCAGTCCACTTGGTACAACAGCTCTCTAAGTTGTGATCACTCCTTTTTAGATGCAGACTAACGAGAGATCTAATTTGATGCAGGTGTTAGTTTTGGGAAAGAAAATTTACAGGGTGATTCCATAATTTTTCCTCAGAATTGAGTGATTCCACAATTTTTTCCCTCTGCTTGGTCTGAAAAAAGGTATCCTTACTTACTACCACATTTTTTATCTTGATTTCTTTTAGTGTTTCTTAAAGCTATATAGTTGCCATTTGAAATGACTTTAGTTTTGTGCCATGTCTGTGATCTGCTTTTTTCTACAACATTAACACTAGAACTACTGCACTCGTGAAAGCTACATAGAAATACATAGAGCGAAGTAGTCAAAATGACTACCTCAGTAGTTCTAGTGTTAAACAACTGAATGAATATACTCTGAGCACGGCAATTCCATAATTTTTGCCAGGGGTTGTATGATATAGAGGTATTACAAACATAGTGATCTATTTCAAGTGTTTATTTCTGTTAGTGTTGATGATTATGGTTTCCAACCAATGAAAATCAAAGGTCATTATCTCAGAAAATTAATGTAGGGAGAATGAAGAGTCGGAGAGATAAAATCTTACCTAAATAAGTATTAGAGGCTTCACCTTGTGTGGTTGTGAAAGTCACAGCCACTATAAAAGCATAGCATGGCTGCTGCAGTCTCGAGCATGGGGCATATAGGGTAAGGAGGATGAAGTGTTAAAAACCATGGTACCGTATTCAATGATACATCAAAGGGTGAATATAATTTTGATTTATTTGTCAATTAGCATTTCAGGGCTCCCTGTTCCCTCCCTCAGGACAAATAAATATCATGTAGCCATATTTCAGTGCATTTCAGGGAGACCTGAAATGCATTGACTAATAAATCAATATTGTATTGACTCTTTGCTGTCTCATGGAATATGGCATCATGGTTTTTAACCCTTCATCCTCTCTATTTTCCCTATTTAAATTTTCTGAGCTAATGACCTTTGGGTTTTCTTTGGCTGTAAGCCATAATCATCAACATTTACAGAAATAAACACTTGAAATAGATCACTCTGTTTCTAATGACTCTATATAATATATGCGTTTCTCTTTATATATTGAACTAGCTGTACTACCCAGATATGCGCAGGTTAATAAATAACTGATGTTAGCTATAGCAAAATAGAATTTGAATATGTCATATTAATGACCTGTACGAAAATAGAAGCTGAGCTGTGATTGGTTGCTATAGGCAGCCTGATAAATCTCCAGCCAACAGTAAACCCTCCCTCAGCCTGGCAATATATGTTACCTCACACATACAAATAATAGACAGCTCATGTGACTGACATCTGCCTTAATTCCCTATATGGCACATGTGTTGCACATTGGCTGTTTATAATCAGATGTTTATTTTTGGAAATTAAAGATAGCACACGTTTGAGGCGAGTTGTGTGAGGCGATTTGTGCACATCTGTGTCTGTCTGTGTTGTGTGTGTCCCTGGGGTGTGTGTGTGTCTGTGGGGTGAGTGCATGTGTCCCTAGAGGGTGTGTACGTGTGTGTGTCCCTGTGGGGGGGTCTGTGTGGTGTATGTGTGTCTCTGTGTTGTGTGTGTCTCTTTGTGGTGTATGTGTGTCCCTGTGGGGTGAGTCATATGTCCCTATAGGGTGGTATCTGTGGGGGGGTCTGTGTGGTGTGTGTGTCTCTGTGTTGTGTGTCTCTTTGTGGTGTGTGTGTCCCTGTGGGGTGAGTGCATGTGTCCCTATAGGGTGTGTATGTGTGTGTGTCCCTGTGGCAGGGTGTCTGTGTGGTGTGTGTGTGTCCCTGTTTTGTGTGTGTTTCTTTGTGGTGTGTGTGTCCCTGTGGGGTGAGTGCATGTGTCGCTATAGGGTGTGTATGTGTGTGTGTCCCTGTGGCAGGGTGTCTGTGTGGTGTGTGTGTGTCCCTGTTTTGTGTGTGTCTCTTTGTGGTGTGTGTGTCCCTGTGGGGTGAGTGCATGTGTCGCTATAGGGTGTGTGTCCCCATGGGGGGGGTGTGTTTCTCTGTGTTGTGTGTGTGTCTCTTTGTGGTGTGTTTGTGTGTATTCGGGTGCGTGGTGAGTATCCAATTTTGGGCTGCACCTTAGCGACTATACACTTGCTGTTACTCTTTGTGTGCATGTGGTGTGTATACATGCCCCCTTGCGTGTTAATATCCCATGTTGGGGCCCCACCTTATTGACTATATGCTGGTATATGCTGTTAGTCTTTGGCGCTGTCATTAAGCCCCTCTCATTCACAACTGTCAACTGATAACTGTCACTTTTTCCCCATTATGTACATAGGGACAAAATTGTTTGGTGAACTGGAATGCACAGGGTTAAAATTTCGCCTCACAACATAGGCTATGACGCTCTCGGGGTCCAGACGTGTGACTGTGCAAAATTTTGTGGCTGTAGTTGCGACGGTGTAGATACCAATCCCGGACATACACACATACACACATTCAGCTTTATATATTAGATTAATGAAATAAATTAACTTTTTGATGATTTTTTTAATTCATTGAGATGCACCTATATGTCTGATTAGGATGCTGCATGATCAGAGCAATGTCATCTACATATCTTACTTTTTAGAAATCCATCCATAACACCCATTAAATGCTTTTCTGGGATATAATACTGATGAACGCCCAGGTTAGGCCATAAAGAATTTACATTACACATTTGAAGCTTTTAAGATTCTAACAATCTTGCTGAATAATACATTTTTCTTTCAAAATCTGCTTGTGTATGAGAGTCACACTTAGACTTTTTGATAGGGCCTTAGCCCTTTCACTAATTTAGCAGACATCTGTTTTAATGTATGTTTTAATGTCTACATTTTCATCTTGCTGTAGGGTTATGGCTTGTTTAATAATATTCTTACCCTAAAGTGTTTTACTTTAATGTCTGGTAACTTAGGATCAATTTTTTATTGTCTCATTTTACAAGAGGTTTGAGCAACATTTTAAAATAATTTATTATAAGAGTAATTTTTTCATCTAAGGCTAAGTTCATGGAAGCTTTAAAAAATCATCTCAATTTTCATCCAGAAAAAAGCTCATTTTTATCTGATTGTCTTCTATACACTGAAGGAAATAATTATTTGATCCCTTACTGATTTTGTAAGTTTTCTCACTGACAAAGACATGAACAGTCTATAATTTTAAGTGTAGGTTAATTTTAACAGTTAGAGATAGAATATCAAAAATTAAATCCAGAAAATCACATTGTTAAAGTTATATACATTTTTTTTTGCATTTTGCCTCCCACACTTAGGAGTCTCAGGGGATATAATCTTTGTGTTAATGTGATTAAATGTCTCTGTATGCTTAGCAAAGCAGGAGATTCCAAGGAGGATGTATGGCCAGGAGGCCAGATTCATGCTTAGGAGCACATGTTCTTGTAAGGCATGAGGTTCAGGGACCATGGGACCTTTTGTTTGGTACCAAAAGGTGCCTGGAAGGCTTGAAGATTGTGTGCAGAGCCTGGGATGGCTCTAGAAAGTGAAGACTATATATCTGGCTGTGCTTTTGAAGGTCCTAGAATACAAAGACCGAGTCTAACTCTTAGGCTGGCTTCACATTTGCGTTTGTGTCTGCATGCTAATGGCATGCAGACACAAACGCAGTGCAAAGCAGGGCCGAAAGATGTGTCCGCAGCGGAGAATGTCACTGTGGAGCCCAGCAGCCAATCAGCGGTGTCCGGGGGCGGAGATCAGCGCCGGAGATCTCCGCCTCCTGGCCGCCGGTAAGCTCCGGGACATGTCGGCGGGGAGAACAGCTGATCTGACAGCTGTTTGAATCTTCCCGCGCCGACACCTAGAGGAGATGTCGGCGCGGGAAGATTCAAACAGCTGTCAGATCAGCTGTTCTCCCCGCCGACATCGCTAGCAGATTACAAGCGGCAGGGAGGAAGAGGACAGCAGTGGCTCAGCTGATCTCCCGGTGGCCGTCGGTGAGCTCCTGCGACATCACTGGCGGCCACCGGGAGATTTTTCAATGGGTCCGCAGCGTTCTCCTGCGCTGTCAAGCGCTGAACACTGCGGACCTATTGAAGACAATGCAAGTTTTGTGCGCTTGGGGACGCTTGCTGATTTTCCAAGCTCCCCGAGCACACAAAAAAATGCAACTGGCTGCGTCCCGGGAGGAGCAGATATCGTCCGCATCCGCACCCGAACGCAGCAAATGCAAGCACTATGCGTTCCTATGTTAAACATAGGAACGCAGTGCGCATGTGTTTGACTGCGTATGGGAACGCAGCATAAGCTGCGTTCACATACGCAAATGTGAAGCCAGCCTTAGTGCTTAGGCAGCCATTGTCCTGAAATGCACCTGGAAGTGGCCAGCATCTTGGAACGCACACATTGAGGAGACCATGGGAGCTTGTCAAAGGACTGTAAATTACTCCATTCAGGTGTATCCACCTTTAACACAGACTTTATTACACTAGTTTTCCATTGATGTAAATATTTGAAATGGACTGTTTATGTTGTGTGGTTTATGGGATAATAAACCAATGGACTTATTTTACTAAAAAACATGCCTGTCTGCTGCTTCAATACTGCAACCCTTTGAGTGTCCCCCAACATGCTCAGTGAGCAAATCACTACACGTGAAAAGTAGAAATAGTGCCCTAAAAAGTGGATCAAAAAGCAATAAAAAAAATCATATGTAAACAAAGATTGTATTGCTGAAAGTGTAATTTTGTCCCCAAAATAACAAACAGCAGCACCTCCAGTATACTGTACAAATAAAAAGCTACAGCTATCAGAATAGAGCAATGCAACACCAAATAAAAAAATACAAGCCCATAAAAATCATAATTTTATTAAATATATGTTAAAATAATATATTAAAAATACTCCAAAAAAAACAAATAGAACAATTAATGATAGTGCCACAAAAGAACAAACTAAAAATATATACTGGAAAATAAATAATTAACAATAATAAGTTATCAATATGTCCGCAGTAAATATATATCTACTAGCTGTAGTACCCGGCTACGCCCGGGTTAATAAATAACTGCTGTTAGCTATAACAAAATAGAATTTGAATATGTCATATTAATGACCTGTAGGAAAATAGAAGCTGAGCTGTGATTGGTTGCTATAGGCAGCCTAATAAATCTCCAGCCAACAGTAAACCCTCCCCCCGGCCGGGCAGTATATGTTACCTCACACATACACATAATAGACAGCTCATGTCACTGACATCTGCCTTAATTCCCTATTTGGCACATGTGTTGCACATTGGCTGTTTTTAATCAGATGTTTATGTTTGGAAAATAAAGATAGCTTACGTATGAGGCGAGTTGTGTGAGGTGATTTGTGCACATCTGTGTCTGTCTGTGTTGTGTGTGTCCCTGGGGTGTGTATGTGTGTGTCCCTGTGGGATGGGGTCTGTGTGGTGTGTGTCTCTGTTGTGTATGTTTCTTTGTGGTGTGTGTGTGTGCCCCTGTGTGGGGGTCTGTGGTGTGTGTGTGTATCTGTGTTGTGTGTGTCTCTTTGTGGTGTGTGTGTCCCTGTGGGGTGAGTGCATGTGTCCCTATAGGGTGTGTATGTGTGTTTGCCCCTGTGTGGGGGTCTGTGGTGTGTGTATCTGTGTTGTGTGTGTCTCTTTGTGGTGTGTGTGTGTGTGTGTCCCTGTGGGGTGAGTGCATGTGTCCCTATAGGGTGTGTATGTGTGTGTGTCCCTGTGGGGGGGTGTCTGTGTGAGGTGTGTGTGTCTCTGTGTTGTGTGTGTCCCTTTGTAGTGTGTGTGTGTCCCTGAGGGGTGAGTGCATGTGTCCCTATAGGGTGTGTATGTGTGTGTGTCCCTGTGGGGGGGTCTGTGTGGTGTGTGTGTGTCTCTTTGCGGTGTGTGTGTCCCTGTGGGGTGAGTGCATGTGTCCCTTTAGGGTGGCTATGTGTGTGTGTCCCTGTGGGGGGGGGTCTGTGGTGTGTGTCTGTGTTATGTGTGTCTCTTTGTGGTGTGTGTGTCCCTGTGGGGTGAGTGCATGTGTCGCTATAGAGTGTGTGTGCGTCCCCTTGGGGGTGTGGGGGTGTCTCTGTGTTGTGTGTGTCTCTTTGTGGTGTGTGTTTGTTCGGGTGCGTGGTGAGTATCCAATGTTGGGGCTGCACCTTAGCGACTATACACTTACTGTTACTCTTTGTGTGCGTGTGGTGTGTATACATGTCCCATGTGTGTGGTGAATATCTCATGTTGGGGCCCCACCTTAGTGACTATATGCTGGTATATGCTGTTAGTCTTTGGTGCTATCATTAAGACCCTCTCATTTACAACTGTCAACTGGTAACTGTCACTTTTTCCCCATTATGTAGATAGGGGCAAAATAGTTTGGTGAATTGGAATGCGCGGGGTTAAAATTTCGCCTAACAACAAAGCCTATGACGCTCCCGGGGTCCAGACGTGTGACTGTGCAAAATTTTGTCTCTATAGCTGATAGCTGTCGATTTTCCTCCCACACGTTTCCTTTCCCTTTTTTCCCATTATGTAGATAGGGGCAAAATTGTTTGGTGAACTGGAACGTGCAGGGTTAAAATTTCGCCTCACAACATAGCCTATGACGCTTCCGGGGTCCAGACGTGTGACTCTGCAAAATTTTGCGGCTGTAGCTGCGACGGTGTAGATGCCAATCCCGGATATACACACACACATACACATACATACGTACACACATTCAGCATTATATATTAGATGAGGGTTGAATGAAACTTACTGTAAGCACAACCATTCATTGCTAAGGCTTCCCACCAACCTGAGCTATAAAGGAGAGTCTACTGAACACTTCACTATCTGCCTCATACCAGTGCTGCCATCTGCTGAGGAGTTATGAAGGTGGAGCCATTACTTTTCATTCAACCCTTGTATATAAGTTAAATATAAGGTGCACGTAAAAACCTATCATAAGCATTTAAGGGGCATAGAAAACTAATAGCACACAGGTGTATCGTTATATTAGCATATTTGCATAGCAGTAAAAAATAGCATTGGTGGGCATGATTATATCATTCCAGGTTATTATGTGTTTCAAGAAATTTGGGAAGGGAAAACAAACAATCTACATATTATAGACAAAAAGGTTTGGAATCACTGTATAACACAATATAGTCGAATATCAGATGCAGAAATATACATACCGTATAAACTTGCGTATAAGCCGAGTTTTTCAGCCCAAAAATTGGGCTGAAAAGTCTCCCCTCGGCTTATACGCGAGTATATACGGTATATAAAAAAAAAAAAATCTCAAGGGGTAGTACACAGCAGCCCCAGGCCCCCCTCACTGTTTGGCGCCCCCACCTCAGGATGCCCCCCCCCCCCCCGCACGCAGCGCTGCGCTCATACATTACCAGCCTGTCAGCTGTCATCCTCCGGTGGCGGATTGCGGCTCCCGGCTCCGGCTTCCATCTTCTTCTGTGTCTTCCTGCATGTCACATGACCGGCCGGCGTCGCGATGACGTCATCGCGATGCGCCCCGGTCACAATGCAGGAAGACACAGAAGAAGATGGAAGCCGGAGCCGGGAGCCGCGATCCGCCACCGGAGGATGACAGCTGACAGGCTGGTAATGTATGAGCGCAGCGCTGCGTGCGGGGGTCGGGCATCCTGAGGTGGGGGCGCCAAACAGTGAGGGGGGCCTGGGGCTGCTGTGTACTACCCCTGGGGCTGCTGTGTACTACCCTTGGGGCTGCTGTAAATACCCTGGGACTGCTGTGTACTACCCCTGGGGCTGCTGTATACACCCCTGGGGCTGCTGTATATACCCCTGGGGCTGCTGTGTACTACCCCTGGGGCTGCTGTGTACTACCCCTGGGGCTGCTGTGTATTACCCCTGGGGCTGCTGTGTACTACCCCTGGGGCTTCTGTGTATTACCCCTGGGGCTGCTGTGTATTACCCCTGGGGCTGCTGTGTACTACCCCTGGGGCTGCTGTGTATTACCCCTGGGGCTGCTGTATATACCCCTGGGGCTGCTGTGTACTACCCCTGGGCCTGCTGTGTACTACCCCTGGGGCTGCTGTGTACTACCCCTGGGGCTGCTGTGTATTACCCCTGGGGCTGCTGTGTATTACCCCTGGGGCTGCTGTATATACCCCTGGGGCTGCTGTGTACTACCCCTGGGGCTGCTGTGTACTACCCCTGGGGCTGCTGTGTACTACCCCTGGGGCTGCTGTGTACTACCCCTGGGGCTGCTGTGTACTACCCCTGGGGCTGCTGTGTATTACCCCTGGGGCTGCTGTGTATTACCCCTGGGGATGCTGTGTACTACCCCTGGGGCTGCTGTGTACTACCCCTGGGGATGCTGTGTACTACCCCTGGGGCTGCTGTGTACTACCCCTGGGGCTGCTGTGTACTACCCCTGGGGCTGCTGTGTATTACCCCTGGGGCTGCTGTGTATTACCCCTGGGGCTGCTGTGTATTACCCCTGGGGCTGCTGTGTACTACCCCTGGGGCTGCTGTGTACTACCCCTGGGGCTGCTGTGTATTACCCCTGGGGCTGCTGTGTACTACCCCTGGGGCTGCTGTGTATTACCCCTGGGGCTGCTGTGTATACCCCTGGGGCTGCTGTGTACTACCCCTGGGGCTGCTGTGTATACCCCTGGGGCTGCTGTGTATACCCCTGGGGCTGCTGTGTACACCCCTGGGGCTGCTGTGTACACCCCTGGGGCTGCTGTGTACACCCCTGGGGCTACTGTGTACACCCCTGGGGCTGCTGTGTACACCCCTGGGGCTGATGTGTATACCCCTGGGGCTGCTGTGTATACCCCTGGGGCTGCTGTGTATACCTCTGGGGCTGCTGTGTACTACCTAAGGGCTGCTGTATACCACTGGGGCTGCTGTATATACTGCTGGGGCCTGCATACCACTGGGGAGGCTGCTGTATACTACCACTGGGGAGGCCTGTATACCACACTGCTGGGGGCTGTATACCTGTGCTGGGGTCCACCCTCGGCTTATACACGAGTCAATAGGTTTTCCCAGGTTTTGGGGTCAAAAGTAGGGGGGTCGGCTTATACACGGGTCGGCTTATACACGAGTATATACGGTAAGTACCAAAGCTATAAATCCAGATATAAAACATGTGAAAACAAAAACTGTAAGATTGCTAAAGAAATATACACCAAATGTGTCAAAAAAAGGTAGAAAATTCGTAAAAAATTAAGATTTTATTTGAGCCAAAGATAGCAATGAATTACCATTTAAGAGAAAAGGAAATGGTAAACCGTGATGGTATATAAAATGTCAATTGGCCTTAATTAAGAGTAGTGGAGAATATATAGATATCCAGGGGGTCCAATGATCTAGGTATTTTGAAAAAGAATTGCTTCTAATTGCTATAATGTGCTCATATACACTATGTTGGGTAATTCGGTCTATGAGAACATCTATAGTGGGTGGATCAGGTTTGGCCCATCTCGTAGCAATGATGAGTCTAGCAGTCACTAAAATATGTGAAATAATAAATCGTAAATGCTTTGGGAAGTCCTCTATTCCAATTGATAGAAGGGCTAAATGGGGAGTATTAACTATAGTGATTCCTGTGACATCTGATAGTAATATTTTAGTATCTATCCAAAATTTAAGCAATTTAGAACATCCCCAGAACAGGTGGGCTAGTGTGCCTGGAAGATTGCCGTGCCTCCAGCAATAAGGAAAATTGGTGGGGTTTATGCGATGTAGCTTTATCGGAGTCCAATACCACCGCGAAAGAAGTATAAAGTACGACTCATGCATTGTCGCCAAATCTGTATGAGAATATGTTATGTTTAAAGTCTTACTCATTCTTTCTATATCTATTTTAATGTTAAGTTCTTTCTCCCAAGATTCAAAAAAGGGGTGGTTCGGCAGATTCACTTCCTCATTGAAAACCTTATACAATACATTTGTCTTCCAGATAGATATTTTCCCTGGATTATTTAGTGATTGTACTATTTGGGGAATAGCAAACTTGAGAGAAAATATCGCTAAAGAATTAGAAGTAAGCCTCCAGTTCATCCTTTCTTCTCTTGAGAGAGAGTATCTGGTTTGTAGTATGTAAAAGGGTAACAGAGTACCATCAGAAATGAGGTCATTAACAGTACTTATGCCTTTAGCTAGCCAGGTCGACAGGTCAAAGTTAGTAATTCAAATTTCTAGCACAGCCAAAGGAATATTTTTAATTGTAATTAGAGGGGAGTGTGTAGCAGATTTGTACACCAGGTCTCTCCTGGCCAGAATAACGGCTTTAAGGGTGGGGTAGTTTGGCGGGGGCCTAGAGGGCTCAATAAGGTGGGTGAGAATTAGGGGCTGTAATTGTTCAGTTTTAGCAACTGACCTTTCTATGTTGATCCAGGATGTGTTATTAGATTCAAGTAACCATCCCTGAAAGAGCTTTAATGTGGAGGCCAAATAATAGTTATATAAATTGGGAACACCCAGTCCCCCCATCTTCTTATGCTTCGATAATGAGGAGCTAGGAATTCTTGCCTTTTTATGATTCCAAATATATTTCATAAGTTGAGACTGTAGTTTCTGAAACCATCGTTTTGGTTTAAAAATGGAAAGAGATCTTATAACATAAATAAATTTATGGAGTAAGAGCATCTTGAACGCTTCAATTCGACCTAACCATGAGATTTCTAGCTTAGCTAGACGAATATAATCTAAATGAAAGGCGTTGAATAGAGTAGTCAAATTTTCTGAAACTAAATCTGAAGAAGGTTTAGTCAAATTACTACCTAAATATGTAATTTTCTTCTCCTCCCATATGTATTCAAATTCTTTTTTAAGGTAGTGTAGGAATGTGGTTTCTATATTGAAGTCAATTATTTGGGATTTAGATTTGTCAACTTTATATAATGATAGACGCGAGAATTCTGGGGATTTGAGATGGTGAGTAAAATATCATCCACAAATAGGGCTATTTTAGTTTGTGCAGTATTAACAGGGATGCCAGTAATGTTATTGCTATCTCTAATGGAAGAGGAAAATCGTTCTATAAACAGGGCAAAAAGAATTGGGGAGAGAGGGCACCCCTGTCTAGTGCCATTAGACAGGGAAAATCTTTGTGACAGAGAACTATTAGAATAAACACGAGCTGATTGGGCAGAATACATTGACTTAATTAGGTTGAGAATATTACCCTTAAGGCCAAATTTTTGTAGTGGGCTAAACAGGAATGGCCAATAGACCCTGTCGAAAGCCTTCTCTGCATCCAGTGCAAGGAAGGCTGATGGAAGATTAGTACGCTCAACATGGGTAATCAGATTGACCGCTCTTCAAGTGGCATTGGCAGTAGTTCTGCCAGGGATAAATCTCGATTGATCCTCATGCACTAATTTACCTATATGGATTTTTAATCTGTCCTCAGCCAAGTGTACAGACTTAAAACGTTAGGTGATGTTAATACTTAGTTCCCTGAAGAGTTTCCCCCCATCTGCAGTGTCAGAAATACCATAATTATTCCCTTGGTGGTAAAACAAGACCTTTGTAGGATTGAAACCCCATTTGTAATGGACCTAATTATTACGCAAAACATCCGTGACCTTGATTAGGCTTTTACGTTGGGACATTGTCTCCCTGGACAAATCAGCAAAGACCTTGATGGATTCATACAGTTTGGGGAGGGACTTCTTATGCTTTAGAAATTCCATCAGTTTTTCTTTGGTTTGATAAAAGTGGAACTTAGTAATCACGTCCCTTGGGACATCAGGCTTTAGATGTTTGGGTTTGGGCAGGCGATGTGTCCTATCCAATGTGACCTCTAAGTCAGAAAGAGCTGGGATCACAGTTTTAACCAGTTTCTGGATATATGGGGCAAGCTGGTCAGACTTGACAGTTTCTGGTATGGCTCTAAATTTTAAATTCTGTCGTCTACCCCTGTCCTCCGGGTCGGTGAGCTTGTTTTTAACTATTCTAAATTCCTCTTTGAGGAGGCGATGCTCTTTTTCTAGTTTGCTATTTTTTTCTCTAAGTCAAAGATCTCTGACTCATTCTTTTCAGTTTTATGAGTAAGTGAGTCAATTTGCTTTTGTAGTTTATCATATCTAGAGTCAAAGTCGATACGTAGTGACTCTCTGATAGCAGAAAATATCCCTTAAAGAAAGATTGGTCAATTGGCTTAGTCCAGTCTAAATTTTGCAATGGGTCGGCATTATCTGAGTAAGTGGGGCTGTCTGTCCTCATCCGTTGTTTAGGGGGACTAGTTATAGGTGACAAGTCGTCATCAGAGTCAGTGTTTTCCTGCACTGTCGGTTTCTGAGCAGCCTATGATCTGGAGGCTGACTCTTTTCTCTTGTCACATTTATGTTGCTGGGGGTCAAACTCAGAAGATACTTAGTCATCAGATATTGTACCCCGATTTTTAGACCATGACTCATTATCAGGATGCTTAGTGGGGGATCTGGATCTATCCCTATGTACAGTTGTTGACTGAGCAGAGTCTTTGTAAGAGGGTTTCGTTTTTCGGATCTAAGTCTGTGGGATGCCATGGACCCCAGTGAATCTGCTCAAATATTAGAATATTTAATAATACAATGTGGGTAAATTCAAATGTGCCCACACCACTGATCGGTCACACAAGGGTAGAGCCAACCAATTAAATAAATGGAAGTAACAGTTGAAAATAGAAATTTTTGCTAGATTTCATCCAATAACTTAATAGATATAAATAAAAATAAGTATTACCTCTAGTTTCCTGAGCAGGTATTTGGTAGAATTTACACCAAAAATCCTCATAAAACAAGCAGTATTAGAAATGTTTGCAAGTGGAGACAAACAGATATATACAATTGTATGAACAAAGTACAATTAGAATACAAACTCCAAAGTACGTTCCAACCTTCTCTTCACACACAAGGAATATTATATGCTAAACAATGGCAGGTTATTTAACAATATAAGCATTAGGTATTTAATGAAGAACAGTTGTATGAATTAGCTCAAAGAATAAGAAGAAGAGGAAAGGGTTTAATAAAGAGAAAGATGAAGAGAGGACAGATACAATACTGAACCTAATACAAGGCATCAATGAGAGGCCGGTCTCGATTGCAGCAGTCCAGCGGTTGAAAGTTCAAATTCATCTTCCAGATGTTGCAGGGTAGAAATTTCAACAACTGTATGAGATGTACAAATCTTTAATGTCCAGCTCAGGTTGTATCTAATAATTTGGGAAGAGAAGAGTAGGAGATCCTCAAAAAAGTGTAATAGTCAATATATCCAGAAATAGTGGAGGACTGGACACCAGATAGTTATCAAACAACCAAATGGACTAAAAGGGGTTGGAGCATTCAAATGCAGTATAAAACCAAAGAATGTTGTAGAATGAGCATGTTATAATGGCACAGTAGAATTATGCTGTAAATGAAGTTATACGGTGATGGTGATGATTCATAGCAGGCTATCACATCCAATGCCAAATCTAGTATTTCCAAGACACAGTTTTGGGTGTTGTATTGTTGACAGGGAACAAAAATATAACAATGCAATTTAAATAGTAAAAAGAACACTCCCCACTGTTGAACTCAGCAAATGTTCCAAGGAATGTTGCAGGCAGAGTTGGTCCAAAGGAGTCCAGGAGCAGACTTTACCATCCAGCAACGGGCGGTCTGATAAACACAGCCGCCAAAGGGTTAATAAGAGTGCTGAAAATCACTGCAATTCACCTCCATCACCAAGACAACAAGCACTGTCCATCAGAGTGACGCTTGTGTTGTTGTCTCAAATTACAGGTACAGCTGCTAGAAGAGGTGTAAACTTGCCAATGAAGGATGAATGCTGACAGGCACCACTGTAGGAGAACTCCAGGTCATCAATTTCAGACACTGTCTATCAGAATAGAATATGATTAAATACACTGTCATCAGGTAATCCAGTTCACTACACAAAGTGTCACATTCCACAGTAACATTAATGGCAGAATTATCAGGAAGAAGCGCTGGCTAAGATATTAAAACTGCAGCAGATGTTATAATGATGTGATGGGCACCAATCCTCACACAGTCGCCCCACCAGTAAAATAGAATAATAAAGCGTGTCCCCAAGGACCCCCAGCCGAGGGGCTCCTCTCAATCACCAGATGCTGGTGGACAATACAGGAACAAGATATCCAGCGGTCCCTTCTCTATTGTTGGCACATGTCACAGCTGTGAGGCAAAAACAAGATGGCCGCCGCTGTCATTTTGTGCTTTGATATTTTCTGTCAGAATAGAGTATGATTAAATACACTATCACTGAGATACCCAGCTCACTACACAAGGTGTCACACTCCTCAGCGGTATGAATGGCAGAACTGTCAGGGAGAAGCACCGGTTAATATATTAAAGCTGCAGCAGATGTTGTAATGGTATAATGGTCACCAGTCTTCACACAGCCACCCCTGAGGATGCTCAGCCAAGGAACTCCTCTCAATCGCCAGATGTTAGTGGGCAATACTAGAACAAGGTATCCAGCGGTCCCTTCTCTATTACGGTTGTAGGTCACAACTCTGAGGTAAAAACAAGATGGCCGCCACTGTCATTTTGTGCTTTTATCTTCCGGTCTCAGATAGTCACTTCAGATGGTGGAGGTTAAATAATATGACACCGGTATCTTCTAGACCTCAGGGCCCCCTCCAATATACCAGAGGGAACCCTGGAAATAATAACTAACTTCCGGTGAAGTGAGAAACAATCAGGGAATAGTCCAACAGCATATGCCAGTGTGTAGAACTGCAAATGGGATCCAGTGGGTTAAATCAATTCATGAGGTGGATTTTAGGTATCCTAAGGGATCAGGGGAATAACCCAAACAATTTCCAGTGGAGTGGATGAATTTTCAACCGTAAATCCCGTAGTTTATGGCTGGATGGCAAGAGTCTCAGCTACACATGTCCTCTCTCTATGAGCTCCAGGCCACGCCTCTCTCCAGATTATTATGAGCAGGGTCCCACCGCACCCGATGCACATTTCGCATATACAATGCTTTGCTCAGGAGTGGGGGAATAGTGTAAATGAAGCCTTATTTAAAGGTCTATAGTCCAATCAGGCAAAGATGTCTAATTGCTCCTGGTACAGCTGCGCAACTGAATCCGGGATCTGAGCTACTATCCAACAGCGAAATATAAATAGAAAGTTTATAGACTATGTCACATCCGTCCGGCCAGTGCATTCAGAAATAAACAAGGCGCTGTCAGAGCAACTGGAGAATATGTGAGCACAGAGTGTGAAAATGCCTTTTATTATGGAAAGCAAACAAGTTACGTGATATGGAGATCCTTGAAAGAAACTGTTAAAAGAACACAGAAAAACTCTGCCTATCAAACACTAATAACTGAAATATATGTAAATAAATAGAATTATTTATTATTACAACAAAGAGTGATCAAAATAGTTATTTAATTAATACAACGTGCTACCCTGAGCAAAGGTGCGGAGGGGAGCCGTCACATAACAAAGCATGCGCATGCTAATAATAAGAGAAAATAAGAAGAATTAAAAGAAAAGACAGAAGCACCAGTAAAATGGGAATGGAAACACCTATATCCAAAGAAAGTACTAATATAAATAAAAATAAAAATGAATGTAAAACATTATGTAAAGATTAATAACTTGGACTCCACATGGCCTTAATGACCTTAATAGATTTGTGCCTTTCCTTTCTGTATAATTCTAAAGTCTTAATATTTTATGCAATCTTTTTCTTGTCCCAGTATAGAATTTTTTGTTATTTAGTTTTTATTAGCAGATAACTGGAGCATTCTAATTGTTTTAATTTTAATTACGTTATTTTTAGCCATTGTTTTTTATTAATAAAATATATTTCTTATGTTCCCTGTGTAAACTGTTATGGGTCCTATTTTTCTATGTATTTATTTGATGCGTAATTATTATTCTTATTTATTATGTCTTTATAGGTTCTTCATTCTTGAGTCCTGTTACATATGGTCATCTCCTAATGTTGGATAATATTACAATTTGCATTTAGATTTCTTTTCGGGACACCTGACATTTATTTATTGTTGCTTTTTTATATATTTTTTCATTTTTAGGTTATGCTTCCCTGAATTAGGGGGCCACTTTTTTGCACCTTTTAACACTATTACTATACTTTTGTTACACTATTTTTACACATTTGTTTATTATTTTTTTCTTTTTACACATTTATATATTTTTTCATACATGATATAAAGATTTGTTTTATTCACTTTTGCTCTCCTGTCACTTATTTGTATATCACTGTTTCTTAAACCTTTTAGACTACTTACGCTAAGTAATCTTATATATTCTTTCACGTTTTCTATATACATATTACCACACTGTCTGATAAATTTTTTCACTTTCTGCTGACAATCATAACCTTCATCCATTTCTTATTTTTTATATATTATTTGTTAATTATATTTATTAATTATAATTCTTAATTATTTTATATTTCATTCATTACATTTGCAAAGTAACCTGCCTTCACACCCCCTGTGGGTGGTTTTTAAGTCGTTTCTCTTTTTCGGATCCTCTACCAGAGACCTATGATTTTGAAGGTTCTGCACAGGATCTTAATTGTTCCCAGGCTTGAATGCCTATCACGACTTCACCACCCTCTTTTCTGTTGGTATACAATCTTTGGGTGTTAGACTTGAGGTTGAGACCTCCATGCATTGTTAAGGAGCTTCTCTCATCTGCAGCTTCAATCTCTTCTTTTAGCCAGCACAATATGTCAGCAGGGTATCTTATAACTGGCAGGGCTTAAAGTGAACCTGTCACCCCCCCATGGACATCAAAAGCTAACCTATCCACCTTCTGCAGCACTAAGGCTGCATTCAGAGAAGGTGTATATAGTAGTTAGCTGCCCTATATACACTGAAATATGCACTTAGATAAAATTTGTCAGTTACCAAGACCAATGACCGGGAGGCGGGGCTTCCTGCATCTCTGTGTCGCCCCTGTCTTGTCAATCACCCCTCTGTCTCGGCGTTTGCTTGTGGCCTCCACCCCCTCAGCGCTCTGTAGCCCACGCCAGCGCTGTGCTATAAGTTGCCGGGCGTGCGCCATGCGCACTGAGCGACAACTTCCTGGAGTGTCGGCGCATGCGCAGTGCACCTGCCTCACAGTGGATTATTCATCATCCTCACTGCGGGGCGGCAACTTATAGCATAGCGCAAGCGTGGTCTACGGAGCGCTGAGGGGGTGGAGACCACAAGCAAGTGCCGAGGCAGAGGGGTGATTGACAAGACAGGGGCAGCACAGAGATGCAGGAAACCCCGCCTCCCGGTCATCGGTCTTGTAAATTGATGTCTTGTCTAGTCATTTCTGACATACAGCTTGTTGTCATCCATGTAGAAAAAGTGGCTCATTCTACTTCCTCTTTTGAACTTGTATCCATAACCAGATTCTATAATTATCTAACTGAGGGGTGAAAGCATGTGTAGAATCATAGAATCACACCACAAATGGGGCATTAATGGACGCAGAATAAAAATTGGAGAATGCAGCAGCCGGAATGCATGGCACAGGGTCTGAAACAGTGCCTGCCTGGACTACCTTTTGAAGGTTAAACATTGATCAGGAACAGAGGGCTGAGGGCACGTGTAGGCCTGTTGAGCTGGAAGTCTTCATACCTCATGCAACAGCTCCAATATATGTTATGCAGCACTATACTCAGATGACACAAATATCAGTTTCATGGAAGATTCCAGGAAGAATTATTCAGCTTGGACACTGACACATGTAAGCATGTTCCACAGACCGCCCTGTTAAATTCATGAAACAGACAAGTAGGATACCCCAATAAGAATCTCCACATTTCCAAAAAGTAGGACCAGATACCATAAATGTGGGATCAACTGGCCAAGAATAAAAATTGGATAAAGGTGAGATCAGTGCAGCATTCTGAAATGTACAACATCGCATAGTTTGCCTGCCTAGTCTACGACTAGAGCAGTGATGGCGAACCTATGGCACGCGTGCCAAGGAGGGCACGCAGAGCTGTCTCCGCTGGCACGCGGCCTCGCCTCTCACTGCCTCTTTGAACTGCCGGCATTATGGCACCGGCAGTTCAAAGCTGTGTCGGATCGGAGGCTTCTCCTGCCTCCTAGTCTCCGACACTGACAAGCTCCGCCCAGCCGGCATCACGTGACCGCAGTGTCACGTGACCGCGGTCATGTGACGCGCTCGGAGTGACGGCGGGACTGAAGATGCGGGGAGAGGAGCAGCGATGGAGGCGGGAGCACTAGGTGAGTATGATTTTTTTTTATTTTAAGCTATGACTAGCAGGGGCAATGGAGGCATTACTATAAGGGGGCAATGGTGACATTACTATAAGGGGGGCAATGGAGGCATTACTATAAGGGGGCAATGCTGACATTACTATAAGGGGGCAATGGTGACAATACTATAAGGGGCAATGGTGACATTACTATAAGGGGGCAATGGTGACATTACTATAAGGGGGCAATGGTGACATTACTATAAGGGGGCAATGGTGGCATTACTATAAGGAAGCAATGGTGATATTACTATAAGGGGGCAATGGTGACATTTCTATAAGGGGGCAATGGTGACATTACTATAAGGGGGCAATGGAGGCATTACTATAAGGGGGCAATGGTGACATTACTATAAGGGGGCAATTGAGGCATTACTATAAGGAGGGCAATGGAGGCATTACTATAAGGGGGCAATGGTGACATTACTACAAGGGGGGCAATGGAGGCATTACTATAAGGGGCAATGGTGACATTACTATAAGGGGGCAATGCTGACATTACTATAAGGGGCAATGGTGACATTGCTATAAGGGGGACAATGGTGGCATTACTATAAGGGGGCAATGGTGACATTACTATAAGGGGGGCAATGGTGACATTACTACAATGAGCACATTAACTACAAGGAGAGGGTCAGGATGGAGCACATTAACTACAAGGAGAGAGTCAGGATGGAGCACATTAACTACAAGGAGAGGGTCAGGATGAAGCACATAACCTACAAGGAAAGGGTCAGGATGGATCACATTAACTACAAGGAGAGGGTCAGGATGGAGCACATTAACAACAAGGAGAAGGTCATGATGGAGCACCTAACTACAAGGAGAAGGTCAGGATGGAGCACCAAACTACAAGGAGAAGGTCAGAATGGAGCACCTAACTGCAAGGAGAGGGTCAGGATGGAGCACATTACTAGAAGGAGAAGGTCAGGATGGAGCACATTACTAGAAGGAGAGGGTCAAGATGGAGCACATAACTACAAGAAGAGGGTCAGGACGGAGCACATAGCTACAAGGAGAGGGTCAGGATGGAGCACATAACTACAAGGAGAGGGTCAGGATGGAGCACATTACTACAAGGAGAGGGTCAGGATGGAGCACCTAACTACAAGGAGAGGGTCAGGATGGAGCACCTAACTACAAGGAGAGGGTCAGGATGGAGCACATTACTACAAGGAGAGGGTCAGGGTGGAGATATTACTACAAGATAGGGACCAGGATTTCAGTATGAAATCTTCTTGCATTCCATGATAAAATCTATCTCCTATCTGTCTAATGTTCTGCATTTTTTCCATATAGATCAGTCCACCTGCTGTTTCTGGAAAGGGCAGTGGCAGCGGCTCAGCTTCAATGTCCAGTACACATGAGCTGTCTGACCACTGCTGAAGAGAAGAGAAGACTGCAAAGGTAAGTTTAAAATCAATTAATTGTTAAAATAAGTTAATTGATCATCAAGGTTTCAGGACTACAAGCCCTGTACAGGGAAGAGAGTTAGCATCTGCTGGCTCTTCCCCCTGTGCAGCACTTGTGATTACCACTGCTGTAGCATAGGCTAAATTACCGTGTTGGCACTTCGTCTTAAATAATTTGGTTTTGGGTTGCAGTTTGTGCACTCGGCCTCAGAAAGGTTCGCCATCACTGGACTAGAGTAATAAGTCCTTGGAGATCCTTGACTTGTTTATTTTGATGAAAGATAGGTGATCCACTCTTTTAGGGGACAGCTGGATGTGCTTATCCATCAGGACACCACCAGCAGCGCTGAAGACATGTTCAAAGAAAACACTGGCTGCTGGGCATGACAAAGCCTGCAAGGCATGGCTGGTGAGATCAGGCAACACCTTCATTTTTGAAACACAAAATGCAAAATGGTCCAAACCTCAATGGCGAGAACATTACTTCTGACAGTTAGACTGCTGATAATGTTTTTGCGTTGATGACTCAACATTCCCTGGGTTGGAAATTTAGATCTGCAATGCATAATGTGTCCAACACGGCTATGTTGGGAAAACCAGTCCTGCAAGCTTATTTCTGATACGCCATCATGTGCATGTCCCTTTCCAGAGGGGAAAGTATAAGGCTAAATTTACTTTTGTACCACGGCTCCAACAGTGTGGCAACCCAGTAGTCATTGCTAATTCAAATTCTAACAATATGGGCATCATGAATACTGATAACTGAGCCAGAATACAATATGAACAGGTCTGTAGAACCGTGTTCACAGCACCAAGGATATATCTACTATATAATAACCAATAATGGTTGTCACTGACTTCCGGGGTTTATTTCGATAGCCCACAATTAGGGATAAGCGAGTACTGAAAGATTTGGACTCGCTAGACTTGTAACGAGTAGGTCCCGATACTCGATATTTGTTACGAGTCTAGCGAGTCCAATGTAAGTCAATGGGGAAGTGAGTAATGTGAGTAATTCCTCTGCTGCTGGACCCTATAAAGAGGTCTGGCAGCAGAGGTAAAACCTGCAATTCCCCACATCAGTGTTTAAAAGCCAGCAGTAAAAAGCTGCCGGCTTTTAAACATTGCTGAAGCCCCCTACTGGCTTCCCCTTCGCCTGACAGCAGGATCCTCCGCTCCCTCCACTGCCTCCCCACCCTATCCTAACTTAGGATCAGGTGGGGAGGCTGCGGGGAGAGTGGAGGATCCTGCTGTCAGGCAGCGGGGAGCGCAGAACCGACCACGGCACAGCAGGGAGTCGTGAACTGAGTTAAAACCGGATTCTCCCGGATTGCCCCAATCCGGAGCAATCCGGCGCCATAGAGTCCCATGTTATGGGGCGCCGGATTGCAGCGGACCGGTACAATCCGGGAAAATCCGGTTTGGTCCGGTTTTCTCTGTGATGCCTTCCCGCCGGGATTTTCAAATGAACAACTGACTCAGGTCAGCTGTTCATTTGAAGTAGCGATGCTGGCCTGGCAGGATTCATGTAAGTTCATGCTTGCCTGCATGAACTGACATGAACTTTCACACGCCAGGGTGCACAGCTCTGCTATATCTCTGGTGGAGGTTCTCTACCCTAGATGTAGCAGAGCTAAAGAAGATCCCTGGATTGGACTACATCTGACGGAAGAGGATTTTTTAAAAGTAAAGATGGAGTCCCTCAGTATGGTTTTGTTTTTTTTTCAAATAAAAATAATTTTTCTTGGTGTTGTGTTTTAATTTAAACAATTTAATAGAAATTCATGGGGGGCATGTCTAATATTGGCGTGACCCCATGAATTTCGGGCTTAGGGCCAGCTCATAACAAAAAGCTGGCCCTAACCCCTTTATTACCAAGTGAGCCACCGCAAAAGGGCCCTGGAAGAGTTGCGTTCAGCGCCAATGAACGCGCCATTTTCTGGAGCTGCGGGCTGCCATTCTCAGCAGGGGGTGCCCCGTAGGTTTGGGCCTCCCTGCGCTGCGGATTCCAGCCCCCAGCTGCCTAGCTGTACCTGGCTAGACATAGTAATCACACGGAGCCAAACACATTTTTTTTTTCTATTATTTCATGAAATTCATGAAATAATAAAAAATAAGGGCTTCCCGATATTTCTGTGTCCAGGCAGGTCCAAATAGTCAGCTCGGGGTTGGGGGCAGCCTGTTGCCATGGCGCGTACATTGAAGTGCCATGTTCTGGCGCTGAACCCAACTCTTCCAGGTTAATTACTTAACAAGTTAATTACTTCCGGTTAATTCACTGCTCTGCCAGCGGACGGCAATCTCCAGTGGCCGGCGGCAGTCTTCGGGCTGTGACTGCAGGATTCACCCGCGGTCATAGTCTGAGCTATGACCTGAGGTGAACCCTGACTATTGTAGTCATTTCTCAGACTGCTCTTGCTCTGCATAGACATTTGTTTCTATGCAGAGCTATATAATAATAAAAAAAGGGGCTCCCCTATATTGTTGTGTCCAGCCAGGTACAAATAGGCACCAGGGGGTTGGTGGCAGCCCATCGCTGCCTGCTGCATCTTGCTGGATACAAAAAGACGGCGAAACCCACGTCAAAATGTTTCTGAAAAATCCATTAAACAATCCTATAAAAAGAGACTGCATCTTTATTAACCCATCGAGCATGGTCGAGGGGTTAATAAAGATAAAGTTCCTTTCATTCATATTGTTTTTGGGATTTTTCAGAAAAAAAGTGATGTGGGCTTCGCCATATTTTTGTATCCAGCCAGATACAGCAGGCGGCAACGGGCTGCCACCAACCCCCAGGTGCCTATTTGTACCTGGCCGGACACAACAATATAGGGGAGCCCCCATTTTTTATTATTTCAAGAATTTCATGAAATAATAAAAAAAAAATGCGTGGTGCTCCGCACTATTTCTATGTCCAGCCAGGTACAGCTAGGCTTTCTGGGCACCCCTCGCTGTGAATGGCAGCCCGCAGCTGCCCCAGAAAATGGCACGTTCATTGAAGCTGAACTGCCGGCAGAGCAGTGAATAAACCGTAAGTTTATGACTTCCGGTTTATTCACTACTCTGCCGGCGGTCGGCAATCTCCGGCGGCTGGCGGCAGAGTTCGGCTTTGAGAGCAGGGTTCACTTAAGGTCATAGCTTGAACTATGACCTGAGGTGAACCCTGACTGTCGTAGTCATCTCTTAGCCTGCTCTCCCTCAGCATAGACATGTGTGTCTATGCAGAGCGATGTAGCAGTGCTGAGATTGCGTTTATGGACTACGTAGGACGGAAGAGGATTTTTTTTTAATAAAGTTGGAGTCACTAAATGTCTTTTTTTTATTTCTGATAAAAAAAATTTTTTCTCTGTGTTGTGTTTTTTTTTTACATAATTTACTAGAAATTCATGGTGATAATGTCTACTATTGGCGTGACCGCCATGAATTTCGGGCTTAGGGCAAGCTGATAATACAAAGCTGGCCCTAACCTCTTTATTACCCAGAGAGCCACCGCACCAGGGCCCTGGAAGAGTTGGGTTCAACGCCAGAATATGGCACTTCAATGAACGCACCATTTTCTGGGGCAGCTGCGGGCTGCCATTCGCAGCGGGGGGTTTCCAGAAAGCTTGGGCCACCCTGCGCTGCGGATTCCAGCCCCCAGCTGCCTAGCTGTACCTGGCTGGACATAGAAATTTTGCCCATGTGAAAATGAAAAAATTGAAGCTGAAAGAACACTTTTGTGAAAAAAAGTTTTACGGATTAAAGTGTGAAGCACCTGGGGGTTCAAAGTGCTCACTGTGCATCTAGATAGGTTCCTTGGGGGGGTCTAGTTTGCAAAATGGGGTCACTTGTTGGGAATCTCCAATGTTTAGGATCACAGGGGCTCTCCAACGCAACATGGTGTCCGCTAACAATTGCAGCTAATTTCCCATTCAAAAAGTCAAATGGTGCTTCTTCCCTTCTGAGCCCTACCGTGTGCCCAAACAGTGGTTTATGACCACATATAAGGTATTAGTATTCTCAGGAGAAATTGCCCAACAAATTTTAGGATCCATTTTATCCTGTTGCCCGTGTGAAATTTAAAAAATTGAGGCTGAAAATTGAGGCTCAAATTGAGGCTGAAAATAGGGGGGAAGTCTCACTTCCAAAATGTGGTAACTTGGGGGAGCTCTAATGTTTAGGCACACATGTACTCTCCATACGCAACATGGGGATTGTGAACCGGAGCTGCAGGGTGTATCCAGTCACAGTGCACACAGGACCTGTGATGACCTCGCATCTCATCACCTGATCGGGCTTACGTGTTCAGAAGGCAGCGAGGATCCTTAGAGGGGTCGGAGCTCAAGCTAGAACAAGGTGCTGGTCCTTAATCTCGGAGTAGCAGGCTGTTAATCCGAGGTTGTGCAGGCAGCACAACCTCAGTAGGTGAGCAAATTTACTCACCAACTTTCTCTCCCCCAGTTTGCCATTGGGATTGTCACAGGGAGGCGCCTACATATCTTTTTTTTCTATTTCAATCAATGGTTTAAGACCACATATGAGGTATCAGTGTACTCAGAAAAAATTGCCCAACAAATTTTAGGATCCAGTTTAACCTGTTGCCCATGTGAAATTGAAAAAAATTGAGGCTAAAAGAATATTTTTGTTGGAAAAATTAAAATGTACATTTTTTCCTTCCACGTTGCTTTAGCTCCTGTGAAGCACCTGAAGGGTTAATAATCTTCTTGAATGTTGTTTTAAGTAGCTTGAGGGGTGCTGTTTTTGGAATGGTGTCCCTCTTGGGTGTTTCTGTCATGTACGCCCCTCAAAGGGACTTCAAATGTGATGTGGTCACTAAAAAAATGGTTTTGTAAATTTTGCTTGAAAAATGAAAAATTGTTGATGATCTTTGAACCCTTGTAACTTCCAAGCAAAATTTTTTTTCTAAAATTGTGCTGATGTAAAGTAGGCATGTGAGAAATGTTATTTATTAACTATTTTGTGTCACATAACTCTCTGGTTTAACAGAAAAAAAATAAAAAATTTGAAAATTGCAAAATTTTCAAAATTTTCTCCAAATTTTTTATTTTTTCACATTTAAACGCAAAAATTATCGACCTAATTTTACCACTAACATGAAGCCCAATATGTCACGAAAAAATAATCTCAGAATCGCTAGGATCCGTTGAAGCAGTCCAGAGTTATTACCTCATAAAGGGACACTGGTCAAAATTGCAAAAAATGGCCAGGTCAGTAAGGTCAAAATAGGCTGGGACTTGAAGGGGTTAAAGACAATGTTTACCCATCTCCGCACAGTACACCTCCATGGGGTCAGGAGTAGGTTCAGTTGTGACATCAAGAAGGCCACCTTGGAGTGATCAGAGGCAAATAGATGAAAAAAACGTTCAAAGTGCAATGAGAACTGATTGGAAAAGCCTCTGCATTGCTTTGGGTCACCACTGAACTGTGTAAGGAGCAGCCAGATAATGTCTGGACTGTGGAGTAGGAACCACAGCCATACTCAGAGCTCCTGTCAGAGTAGAATTAGATATTTACAGAGTATTCAAGCAGGAGTCCATCAATTTCATGAAGGCTATAAATCAGGTTTGGTTCTCCCATTAAATGATGAATTATTGCCTTAGTTATGCCAGCAGGGAGGTAGGGAAGCCAGCTGAACTATTGCTGAGCAAACTGTAATGATTGAAGGGGTGAGTGTCCAGGAGTGGCCCCACTGGGCCGTGGTATGATCGCTACTTGGAGGAGCCAACCTGAGCAACCACTGACTTTTCTTTATTATTGTTCTTTATTATAAGTTAAATTGTCAATTTAATAAATGAATATCATATGGGGACATTTTTTATTGATCCTGATTCATGTGATTTCACTATTTAAACCTGTGAAGTGACACTATTTTGTATGCTTTAAAAAAGCAATGATGAACCATTTGAAGTTCAAGTTTGGCGTGGTTTGCCAATCAGGCATATGTTTGCCGAATTTCCGAACCCGGTTCAAATCAATGACAGGCAAAATCAAGGGCCTAGAAAACACATTTAAAGAGGTCCACAAGCTGCCAAACATAGCTAAAGCTGTTTTACAGTGAAGCCCCGCTATCTTGGGACATTCTTCCTACACTGTTATTTAGCAAGCTTCAGCGCCACTGTCAATTATTTTTCTAGGCCCACCCATAAACCTCAGACATATTCACTGCTTCCCCCTCCCCTGATTTGTTAAAGTTAGAGTTAGCCCCACCCACCCTTTCTACTGACGTCTGTAATTGGTTATCAGTTTGGCAACCAAACTAACGTCAGATTATTGGAAAAATAAATAAATAATTGTAAAAATTGTCGTGTTGATAATAGTCAAGATAAAGCTACCAGCTATGGTCTGCAGGCAGCAACTTTCTGCTGTTCTCTAGCTGGTGAAGAAAAATAGGGTATCCCACAGGTTTTTCTTTTTATTAACTAGTTTTCTAAAGCTAAATACTAGGCTAAAACACCCTTTAGTGCAACATGAAAAGCTCTAAAGGGTGCAAACTTACAATATATAGGGGGGGTGGGACATTATGTACAGTTGAAACCAGAAGTTTAAATACAATATATAAACACATCTGCATGTTTTTCTCACTATCTGACATGGAATCAGAATAAAGTTTTCCTGTTTTAGGTCAATTAGGATTACCATAATTATTAATATTTGCCAAAAGCCAGAATAATAAGAGAGAGAATGTTTTAAGGCATTTTTATTACTTTCTGCAAAGTTACAAGTTTACATACATTTCATAGTATTTGGTACCATAGCTCTTAAACTGTAAGACTTGGGTCAAACATTTTGGATATCCTTCCACAAACGTTTCACAATAGTTGGTAAGAATTTGGGTCCATTGCTTCTGACCGAACTGTTGTAACTGAGCCATATTTTTAGGTCACCTTGCTCGCACCTACCTTTTCAGCTTGGCCCATACATTTTCAATAAGATTGAGATCAGGGCTTTGTGATGGCCACTCCAGAACATTGACTTTGTTATACTTAAGCCACTTTGTAACCAGTTTTGGCAGTATACTTTGAGTCATTGTCCATTTGGAAGACCCATTTCCACCCAAGATTTAACTTCTTGGCTGATGTCTAAAGATTTTGCTTCAATATAGCCACATAATTTTCTTTCGTCATGATGCTGTCTATTTTGTGAATTGCATCCTGCAGGAAAAAAACCACAACATGAGGCTACAACCCCTGTGTGAGGCTTCCAACTTCTCCCTTTTTTCTCAAAACGTAATAATGGTCATTATGGCCTAACAGTTGAATTTTTATTCATCAACCACAGGACATGTCTCCAAAAATGTAGGTCTTTGTTCCTGTGTGCATTTGTAGAAATGAATCTGGCTTTTTTTCTATTTCTTTTGGAGTATTAGCTTCTTCCTGTCAGAATGTCCTTTCAACCCATTTTGATACAGTATTCATTTCACTGTGAATAATGACTGCTGGATAATGTCAGCTGGCAGCAAGGCTGGAGGTTAGTAATGTCAAGGCATCAAACAGATAGCCGATATTACTAGCCAATGGGTAAGAGCACAAAAAAACCACACTAATACATATTTTATTTGAATTTGAACCCCAATACATTCCTCTTTGACAATTATTTATTTTATTACCCCTTCACGACCCATGTCATTGTACAACATCATGGACCGGTTACCAGTGTGCGGAGCTCACATCAAACACCCGACATCACAGCTGATCTCATCAGCTGAGATGTCGGGCTAATAGCACCAATCAGATCTAGGATCCAATCCAATCTAGGATCAATCACTGACAAAGGGATCCACAGGTGCCGAAGCAGGGAACGCGCTCTTCACTACCTGCACGGGAGATCCTGCCATAATACCGCGGAATCTCTGGTGCTCACATGACAGACCGGGTCCTGGCTTGACCTCGGAAGCTGTCACAGAGCACTTCCCGTGAGTGGTTGGAAGCGCTGCCAACCACTCACTATCCACAATTCTGGCAGATACCGATGTGCTGCAGCTCATCAGTATCTGTCAGAAGCAATTGGAATGTGGAACAAGGTGCCTCTCTATGGGGCAGTGTAAATGTAAGAATAAATGAATAAATAAAGTTTTTATAAACATGTAAAAAAAAAACATAAAAGTTCAAATCACCCCCCTTGTCCTCCATTCACAATAAAAGTATTAAAAAAATAAAAAAAATACACAAGTTTGATATCGCTATGTTCAAAAACGCCCTATCTATCAAGATTTAAAATCAATTAATGAGAGCCGTGAACTGCATAACGGAAAAGAAGGGCCAAACGCCAAAATTATGTTTTTTTTGTTCGCTGCAACATTGCTATAAAATGCAATAACGGGCGATTGAAACAGCGCATCCACCCAAAAATTATATCATTAGAAATGACAGCTCAAGACACAAAAAATAAGCCATCATACAGCCCCAGATCCAGAAAAATGAGTACTCTACAGGTCACTGAACATGGCGCAAAAAGTGCTAATTTTTTTTTTTTCAAACTTCTGAAATTTTTTTTCACCACTTAGATACCAGTAAAGGTATACATGTTTGGTATCTACAAACTTGTACTGACCCGAGGAATCACACTGACATGTCAGTTTTACCATATAGTGAACATGGCAACTAAAGTACCCCAAAAACAAACATGTAATTGCCCTTTTTTTGCAATTTCAATGCACTTGGAATATGTTTGCAATTTTCCTGTACACTTTATGGTAAAATAAATGATTGCATCTGAAAGTACAACTCATTCCGCAAAAACAAGCCATCATATGTCTATATTGATGGAAAAATAAAAGAGTTATGGCTCTTGGAACAGGGGATCAAAAAATGAAAATTAAAAACGAAAAATTCCAGGGTCATGAAGGGGTTAAAATACATTTGTTGAAAGTCTTCCATTTTACCCAACCCCCCAAAGAAAGGATATAAACAAAAATTAGAAAAACTTTGAAAAAAATATTGAAGTTGAAAATATTGAATGTTGAATGTTGAAGTAGTCCCAGAATATGAGGGAAAGATTAGTGACTGCATTCCCCATATGATGGGACAGCAGGCACTGCACGGCAGTGTGACAAGCCGTGACTTCCCTGAGTTTCTCTCAGGTTACAAAGTGGATATTATGGTGCTGGGAATACCGCTGTGTGACGTGGGATAACCTTAGTAACGTTAGCACTCGTAACACACGTTGTCTTGCAAGAGCTGCAATATCGCGCGAGAGATAGTGGGTATATCTCGCCAGTATCATTATACTGTGTGTAATGTTAGGGAGTGCAGCACAGTTCAACATTGCAGGACAGCCCCTGTGTGACCCCTTAGAGTCTATACTGCAGTAAAGTTTGTGATGGCACCACTTGTCACACTCTCATGCATGCCTGCGTGCCTGCTTTAACAGCATACAGGGGATGCTTACGGTGAACGTGACTCCACCATACTGTTGTAAGTAACCCAGGCACATGGTTCATTGTTTGATGCATCTTTTAAAGGGTACCTGTAAGGTGGTTTATGCCCCCCCAGCTATCACTATCTGTACCTGCAGCTTCATAATACTATTCTAATCATCCCTGTCTGAGCTCATAGTATAATGTAAAAGGTGAAAAAAAAGCATTTATACACATACATTTGAGTCTACACCTTGGAGGAGGGGGACTGTCTGGCAGGATAATATTTAACTCATTATTAACTTGCATGGCTAAAGGACCTGTGTGATGGAACGATTATGTGATTATAGTGGGTGGATCTAAGTGAGCAAACTCATATTTTGTTATAGGGACTCAGCTCCGCCTATTGTAGTCACATGGTTATGACATCACATCAGGTCTCCCAACATGTTCTAACATAAGGCTGAAATGTTTCCTTCTGAATACTCGCTAGGAGTAATGCGTACAATTTAAGTCAATGGGAAATGCGAGTAATTCCTCAGCTGGGCCTTTACAGTGGTCTGGAGGCTGAGGAAAAGGCTGAAATGGGTGCATGATTGTTTAAAAGCCGGCGGTAAAAAGCTGCTGGCTTTTAAACAATCATTCAGCCCGATCCTTTGCCTCCCATCCCTATCCTCTGCTCCCCCGCTGAGTCCCACCCTGATCCTGAGTTAGGACTGGGCGGGTAGTGCAGCACAAGGAAGCGGGGAGCAAAGGACCCGGGCAGGGAAGCTGGCAGTGAGAAAACTTCACCGCCGGCTTTCCCGTTCTGTGCTGCACTCCTTGCTCCCTGATGCCCTTTCCCCGCTCCCTGGTTCTGCACTCCCTGCCAGTCCTAACTTAGGATCGGGTGGAGAGGCGGCAGGGGAGCAGGAAGGGGGCATCAGGGAGAGGGGGAGAGTGCAGCACTGCACAGGAAACACGGCGGTGAAGTCTTCTCGCTGCCAGCTTTCCAGCCGGTTATTTCAAATGACTTGCGGCACCGGATCCGGTTGCCATAGGCGCCCATTATAAAAAAAACGGATCCGGTTTTTCAACCGTTCCGAAAAATGCAGCCTGCATGATTTTTACCGCAGGCTGCAAAACCGGATGTGGTAACCAGATTGCATTAAGTGCAATCCGGTATTTCTATTGCAGCCTATGGCTGCGGATGCGGTTTTGACTATTCATTTTCGTTTTTTGCTCCCCTGCTTCCAAGAGCCATAACTTTTTTATTTTTCCGTCAAAATAGATATATGATGGCTTGTTTTCTGCAGGACGAGTTGTACTTTCATATGCAATAATTTATTTTACCATATAGTGTACAGGGAGATTGCAAATAAAATCTAAATGCAGTGAAATGGCAAAAAAAGTGCAATGATACATTGTTTTTTTGAGTATTTTAGATTTTAGTCTCCATGTTCACTATATGGTAAAACCGACATGATGGGGTGATGCCTCGGTCAGTACGAGTTCGTAGACACCCAACATGTACACCTTTACTGGTATCTAGGTGGTGAAAAAAAATTCTGAAGTTTGAAAAAAAACAAAAACTGACTTTTTGCGCCATGTTCTGCGACCCGTACCGTTCTCATTTTTTGGGATCTGGGGCTGTGTGATGGCTTATTTTTTGCATCTTGAGCTAACGTTTCTAATGATACCATTTTTGGGGGATCTGTAGTTTTGATCGCCCGTTATTGCATTTTATAGCAATGATGCGGCGACCAAAAAAACTGAATTTTGGAGTTTGGATCATTTTTTCCGTTACAGAGTTTACGGCTTTCATTAATAGATTTAATACGATGATAGATTGGGCGATTCTGAACGTGGCGATTCCGAACATGTGTATTTTTTTTTTATACTTTTATTGTGATTGGGGTCAAGGGGGGTGATTTGAACTTTTATATACATTTTTTTTTACAGGTTTTTAAAAACTTTATTTTTTCATTGATTCCTATTTTTACACTGCCAACCACAACAGGAAACTGCGCTCTGACAGCATCCGGGGTCTCGCCAGGACCCCGGGCTGTCACGTGAGCGCCGGAGATCCCGCGATAGCATCGTGGGATCTCCGGAGCAGGCTGGGAACAGCGCGTTCCCCGCTGCGGCCGCCTTGGATCCCGCTGTCAGTGATTGACAGTGGGATCCAAGGGGTTAACAGCGCCTATCGGGTCCCTGATCCGATCGGAGCTGTTAGCCCGACATCTCAGCTGATCACATCAGCTGAGAAGTGGGCTGTTTGATGTGAGCGTGTACAACGTCATAGGTCGGGAAGTGGTTAATGGACAAAACCGGATCCAGTTTTGAAAACAAAACCGCAAATGTGACTCTAGCCTAAGAGAGCTTACTATTTTGGAGGGATTTTATTTGGAATATATATATATATATATATATATATATATATATAATTTTTTATTATTATCATTATTTTATTAAAGTATTTTTTAGAGCAAACCTTTATTATTACAGAGGGTCAACAGCGTATCTCTTCTACAGTTATGTGGTAAAAGAAAGGGGGGAGCACACATGGGTCTTTAAATGCTTTAAAAATGAACACATCTTGGATGGGGTGTGCCTCACCTTCTCTGGTTGTACAGTGTTGGCCAAAAGTATTGACACCCCTGCAATTCTGTCAGATAATACTCAGTTTCTTCCTGAAAATGATTGCAATCACAAATTCTTTGGTATTATTATATTCATTTAATTTGTTTTTAATGAAAAAACACAAAAGAGAATGAAGCAAAAAGCAAAACATTGATCATTTCACACAAAACTCAAAAAATGGGCCAGACAAAAGTATTGGCACCCTCAGCCTAATACTTGGTTGCACAACTTTTAGCCAAAATAACTGCGATCAACCACTTCCGGTAACCATCAGTAAGTTTCTTACAATGCTCTGCTGGAATTTTAGACCATTCTTCTTTGGCAAACTGCTCCAGGTCCATGATATTTGAAGGGTGCCTTCTCCAAACTGCCATTTTTAGATCTCTCCACAGGTGTTCTATGGGATTCAGGTCTGGACTCATTGCTGGCCACCTTAGAAGTCTCCAGTGCCTTCTCTCAAACCATTTTCTAGTGCTTTTTGAAGTGTGTTTTGGGTCATTGTCCTGCTGGACGACCCATGACCTCTGAGGGAGACCCAGCTTTCTCGCACTGGGCCCTACATTATGCTGCAAAATTTGTTGGTAGTCTTCAGACTTCATAATGCCATGCACACGGTCAAGCAGTCCAGTGCCAGAGGCAACAAAGCAACCTCAAAACATCAGGGAACCTCCACCATGATTGACTGTAGGGACCGTGTTCTTTCCTTGAATGCCTCTTTTTTCCTCCTGTAAACTCTATGTTAATGCCTTTGCCCAAAAAGAGAGAAAATTCTTCCAAAACATTTTAGGCTTTCTCAGGTAAGTTTTGGCAAACTCCAGCCTGGCTTTTTTATGTCTCGGGGTAAGAAGTGGGGTCTTTCTGGGTCGCCTACCATACAGTCCCTTTTCATTCCGATGCCGATGGATAGTACGGGTTGACATTGTTGTACCCTTGGACTGCAGGGCAGCTTGAACTTGTTTGGATGTTAATCAAGGTTCTTTATCCACCATCCGCACAATCTTGCGTTGAAATCTCTTGTCAATTTTTCTTTTCCGTCCACATCTAGGGAGATTAGCCACAGTGCCCATGGGCTTTAAACTTCTTGATGACACTACGCACGGTAGACACAGGAACATTCAGGTTTTTGGAGATGGACTTGTAGCCTTGAGATTGCTCATGCTTCCTCACAATTTGGTTCCTCAAGTCCTCAGACAGTTCTTTTGTCTTCTTTCTTTTCTCCATGCTCAATGTGCTACACACAAGGACACAGGACAGAGGTTGAGTCAAATTTAATCCATGTCAATTGGCTGCAAGTGTGATTTAGTTATTGCCAACACCTGTTAGGTGCCACAGGTAAGTTACAGGTGCTGTTAATTACACAAATTAGAGAAGCACCACATGATTTTTCTAACAGTGCCAATACTTTTTTTCACCCCCTTTTTTATGTTTGGTGTGGAATTATATCCAATTTGGCTTTAGGACAATTCTTTTTGTGTTTTTTTCATTGAATACAAATCAATTGAAGATAGTAATACCAAATAATTTGCGATTGCAATCATTTTCAGGAAGAACTGAGTATTATCTGACAGAATTGCAGGGGTGACAATACTTTTGGCCAACACTGTATAAGCCACAACCAGCTGAAGACGTTTGGATAAGATGGCCGCTGCAGAACCCCATGGAGTGGAGTACAAAAATACCTATGTAAAAGCTTGGTTTTTCTCTGCTCTGCCAAGGATGACAATCCAGATTGCTTGCAAATTTGTTTACTCGTGCCGATGCTTTTCATAGCTATGACCCTGATGAAGTAGAATAGCTATGAAACGAGTCAGCATGAATAAACAGATTTGCAAGCAAACCGGATTGTTATTCTTGGCAGCGCGGAGAAAAACCTGGCTTTTACATAGGTATTTCTTGTACGGTTATGTGATAGCAATTCATATAACAATAGCATATGGCCATTACATGCTTCACATACATGGTCTTAAGTCTTTTCCCATTCATGAAACACCACACTATGGATGCTGCTCTTTGAAAATGGGCAATTACTTTATTTAATTTCTTTCCATACATTTACTTTACAGATTTTTGACGTGTGCAAGTGTGTTATATTTATATAATTCATATTGAATTTGTCCTTGCATGGCTGCCCACTAGCCATATTCTACATTCCAGAACAATTGGTGAGGTGACCTGAATAAACTTATTTCCTTTCAGCATTATTTCTCCTACAAATATGTCAGCTTCAATAATCACTCCACCCATCTATGAGCTCAGGTGTTACCTTGTGGCATGGGGAATGGGATTTGTAAGTGATGTGACTTCTGCAGTCCACCCTATAGAGGGATTATTGAGCAGGTAAGCAACAAGATTGTGCAAGCAGTAATATGCAATATCCTGCAAGTGATTATCTATATCTCCTAGATATAAAAAGGACTGAAGATGAGGAGTGCAAGAAAAAATTAAGAAAGGCGCTTTTTGAAGAACCTAAGTAGTTCAATGATAATGATTGCGGTCACACCGGTATGATTCTCACCTGTCCGGGTTGTGCCGTCCGCACAACCAGGATGACAAGTGGTAGGAGCGAGCTCCTTCAGTCAGCATCCCTGCTCACTTCCGCATCCAGATCACGTGGGCCACCTTCTGATCATGGGACTTTGCTCCTCTCCACGTCAAACAGGTCCTGTGCTCGTTCGTACCCCTGTAGCCACCTGCAGCTCCAGCCACACAACCCAAGGGTTGTATATATAATTGGAAGGATGTTTTTGTGGTTTAATAAGAGCACTGGGGCACAGAGATAGGGGCAAGGAGTTATAGGTTATCAAAACCTTTTATTTATCACCACAACGCGTTTCAATTGTTTAACACTGTCTTCATCAGGTGGATTTACCAAAAAGGTAAATCCACCTGATGAAGACAGTGTTAAACTGTTGAAACACTTTGTGGTGATAAATAAAAGGTATTGATAACCTATAACTCCTTGCCCCTATGTCTGTGCCCCAGTGCTCTTATTAAACCACAAAAATATCCTTCCAATGAAGATGAGGAGTAGCCAACGCTGCTGTTTGCAACGAAAAGCCAAAATCACATGGAACCACACACCACAATAATCCTGAGGAAGAGGCCAGCGACAACCTCTAAACACGTAAAATAAACAACTTCCTTTTATAAGATTCTGTCTTTTCCTTGCAAACAGTAGCACGGGCTACTCCTCATCTTCAGTCTTTTGGATATCTATGCACGTTGTTCCTTTTGGAACAGTGGGTCCTGCAGCAGCTGTATGAGTGATTTAACCAGTTGTGGGGCACACACTTGAACAAAGTGAGCAGAGCCTTAATAAAAGAGGGTATTATCTATGATAAATGTGAATCAAATTACAGTCAAAGGCTTACCTGTAAAGGTTGTGAGAGTCACAACCAACTGTACCATTGTATACCCAGGACTGCTGAAGCCACCACAAGGGGACCAAACGACCCAGTAGTACAACTGGTGTAAATGCTGCTTCAGCCACAAAATTAAAAAAATATGTTGATGATTTATCTGAAGATGAAGCAAGTCCATGCTCTGAAATGCATAATAATAAATCACCATCATATTTTATTTGAATTGTGTGCTAATCCCTGACAGTGCAACTTTTACACCAGTTCTTCTACCTGTTGAATAAGGCTAGTGTGCAGCAATGCTTAGAGAGTTCCCTATTAGTGATACATATAACACACTTGTGCACATTCCTAAAATCTATATTCTAAACGTATGGAATGAAATAAAGTGATTTTCAGGAAGCAATATCCATGTTTCATGAATTTGAACAGACCTATTAAACTCATGCATGTGAAGGATAAAATGGCCATATGACATTTTTTTTAATTGCTATCACATAACTGTGGAAGAGATGGTCATGCATGCTGCTGACCCTCTGCAATAATAAAGGTATGTTCTCCCAAAAAAAAAAATAATTATTAAAAAGAAAAAAATAATAATAAAAGAAAAAATAATTACAGAAAAATTAAAAAAAATATTAAGCTCTCTTAAACACATGTTTTAAGGACATTCTCAGGTTCCTGTACTTTATTGCTGCTGCCACACCTGTCATTGTTTTCAAAATTCACACCCTGCAGGTTTCAAAAGCACCTACAAACTCCAGGAAGCTTAAAAAGCATTTTTAAAATTCCAAAAAATTTGACAGGTTGAAAGAAAACGGTTGACCTGATGGCTGGGAACACTCATAATTGTAAGTTTTTGGTGTTGTTCTCAGCCAGCGGGTTTTCCAGTGAGCGTTTTGGCCCAAAGCAATCAGGGAAAGTTTTCGGACCAATTTAAATTTGTAACTTTTTTCCCAAACAAAGCAAAATTCAACCATCTTTTGGTAAATTGCTCTGGTTTCTGATTGGGAACCGAGCCTGCAATGTTCATGAATTTGAAATTGGCGAACATGTTTGGGGAAAAATTTGCTAATCTCTACCAATAACATGTTGAAACATTACATCTATGGCAGAAGAAAGAAAACTTTTTGCTTTTTTTCACTTTAATCTGGACCCTGTCTTCCTTCCTTTCACAAACCTATAAGTCTCAAATTGGTGATCTATTGCTCGGACAAGTCATCAGTAGTATAGGTTTGAACAATACAATTATTCCTTTATGAGTTTACACATTTTTTATTCAAGACCTTATGGATTAAATAGAATTAACATAAATTAAATTATTCATGCACCTAATAACATCAGAATTGTATGTATCCCAAATACTGTATAGAGCCAAGAATTACATTGAACATGTTGAACACTCAGTTCATTATCTGGCTAGAAATGAACTATTTCCTTGACCTCTATTTTCAGAATTCTTTACTTTCCTGAATTTAACAAGGTTGTAATTAATGAAGAAGTCCAGCCTTTTTGCACATTCTCATTCATTAGTCATACCGCCTGCCTAACCTAGATCTAAAAAGTCATATTTTGCATTTAATCAATGCAAGTAGATAAAATAGATGCACATTTTTTAAACATGCATTTAAGCACTTGAACTGTTGGGATCAATTTTTTTTCAGATCTTGCTATTTTTTACCAAGACCAGACCAAAAAAGTAGTTTAATCCTTGAACTGTGAAGTGTAGAAGCTGTAGTAAGGAGCAAGTACAAAAAAGTTTTAAAATAATTGAAATGTGTGCTTTAGAATTCCCCTGCAAAAATGTAATATATCATACATACTGTATGGACAATGCTTATCAAAGATACTTCTCTTTTATGTTCTTTATCCCATTGTAAGCATTTTGACTTTATTTATTTCTTCTGCTAAAGTCACTCATCAGTGTGAAGGTACTGTTACACAACACGATATCACCCGTAACATCGCTGAAACGTCACGGGTTGAGCGACGTTGAAACAACATCCCCAGTGTGTCATTGCATGTAAATGCACGATTCAACTACGATAAATCGCTTGATCAGAGTTGATAGGTTTTTCAACATGTTCAAATACCTGGCGATGATGCGCAAACGATTTGGTAGGATCGTGCTGTGTGACACAGTAATAACTATGTTGTTTTGGATTTCACTGGTTGCGCAACCAAGGTCATAGGCGTGCCTGGGCATTGTTTTTTCCGCACCCCGTCAGCGGCAATTGGTGTTTACTACTGCGTTTCGATTGGTGGCCATGTCAAAGGCACCATATTTGATTATCCCTGCGTACATCAGTAGAATAATTTACTTCTTGTTCTTTTCAAGTCTTTCAGTACCTACTTTCAAACAAGGAGCCTCATTGAAGTCACTATCCTTTTCTTGTGGCGTTTAGCTAGGCGCGTGTTGACGACATCCTAACAATAATTTTGGAGACACCGAAAATTAGATGCCAGTGTGAATGTGAAATCATGATTTGTGGTCGCTGCAATGTAGGAGCCAACATGTGGCCCATATACAAAGAACGACACACATATGTGACCTGTCCCAACTTTATTGCTCGTGTATGTTTGCCACATTGTGACACAAAGTATGTCAACATATGTGATTGTAAATCACACATGCCAACTCCAGACACACATTTTCACACATAAGCCACCACATACAGCTACATTAAGGCTGGGGTCACATTTAAAACGTGAACTGCATTCACCGCATCCAGATCCGGATGCGGTGAACGCAATACCGGTCACACACATTTTTTTTCAAAAATGTGTGCAGAATACTGCACTGCAGTAACCGGATGGCTCAGGATGTGTAATCCTGAGCAATCCGGTAACTGCATAGCTTGCTGATCCCGGCTATTGCCGGCATGAGCAAACTGTTATTTCTCTTCTAAAGATTGTAATTTAATAAATAAAAGAATGGTTGAGGTCTCTAGGAGGGGCTTAGTCCCCCCCTAGAGACCGGACGCCCACACAGGTGGGCTACACCTACAACGCCGCCAATGCCACGGGCTCCTCCGAGCTCCGTGCATGCTCCCCAACCTCCCCCCCATATCTCTATAGAGGGATGCCTGCACCCCTCTGTTATAAGTATCCCTAATTGTGGCATAAACTAAGTTATTACAGTACAAATATAGTTGCATAGTTACGTGCTTCTTCATGAACTTTCAATATCCCTCCATGGGCGGGGCTGTGTGCTGCTGTCTCCGCCCACGAAATCATGATGCCCGCCCCCTGTGGCCTTCACCCTGTGTTTTCAGGGTGGCCACGTCATGAAAGGGGCGGGGCTATCAGTATGACGTGAACTTAGCCCCACCCCTTTCATGACGCGGCCACCCTGAAAACACAGGGTGAAGGCCACAGGGGGCGGGCATCATGATTTCATGGGCAGAGGCAGCAGCACACAGCCCCGCCCATGGAGGGATATTGAAAGTTCATGAAGAAGCACGTAACTATGCAACTATATTTGTACTGTAATAACTTAGTTTATGCCACAATTAGGGATACTTGTAACAGAGGGGTGCAGGCACCCCTCTATAGAGATACGGGGGGGGGAGGTTGGGGAACATGCACGGAGCTCGGAGGAGCCCGTGGCATGGGGGCGTTGTAGGTGTAGCCCACCTGAGTGGGCGTCCGGTCTCTAGGGGGGACTAAGCCCCCCCTAGAGACCTCATCCATTCTTTTATTTATTAAATTACAATCTTTAGAAGAGAAAGAACAGTTTGCTTATGCCGGCAATAGCCGGGATCAGCAAACTATGCAGTTGCCGGATGGCTCAGGATTACACATCCTGAGCCATCCGGTTATTGCAGAGCGGATCATAGAACCGCTCCGAAAACTGCAGCCTGCATGATTTTTAACGCAGGCTGCAGTGCCGGAGACGGACACCGGATGGCTTGTGAAGCCATCCGGTGTTTAGCATTGGCTCCTATGAGGAGCGTTTCCTGGTCCGGTTTTGAGCTTTTTGAAAGCTCAAAACCGGATCAGGATTCTAAAAAAAAAAAGTAGATATGACCTTGGCCTATCATATAGATTGTGAGATATTTGAAACGCCGCAGCGTTACTGAAAAGGCGCCACATTTTATTTGCGGGCGCCTCCTTTGCGGACGCTAAAGTGTCATCGGCGTAATCAGTGTGCGTTGTGACATAATGACTTTGTATTACATTCAGCCCTATGTTACTACAGCGTTTACATCAACACCATAAAGATGGCTGCTGTACAGCGATCCGCATCCTGGGGTGAGGCGGACCTGATGCTCCTGATTAACCTATGTGATCGACGGGACTATTGGTGCGAGTTTCCGCACCAGCACCTACGCAGGCCATCGTGCTAAAAATACAGAGGGCCCTTATGAGGAGAATGGTGGGTCGCCATCCCCCATCCCTCTGGCATCACTGCCACCACTATCAGCTGCCGCTTCAGCACCCCCCACCATGTTGACATGGCTCATGTTATGTTTGTTGTGCTGTGTCTGTAGACAGATGATCTGGTGCAGCAGAATGTGCCTTGAGCCCCTCCCGAGACCCCACAAGGGCAACAATAGAGGATGACTCCAACCATAAGTGCCATGACAGTTTCACATAGCATTTAAACCAAGACATTTGTGTCTTACTGACAGTTTTTTGTTAACACTATAGGTGTGCCATCTTTGGGGGACCTGCTTGAGGCCCACCAATAGGCTCTGGCGGTCATCCAACGCCTGGGTGGCCTCATCCACAGGCTCATTGCTGCCCAGCATGCAGCCGCTTCATCCAGTGCTGCAGATCGCGGCTGACTATGTGTTTTGTGTGTGTTGTTAGTCTGTCTCTGTGTCTTTCTGTGTTTCAATTATGTGTTTTCTGTTTGTTTGTATGTGTATTTTTAAATGTTTCATTTTCTAAGGTATTAAAATTTTAACCAAAAATTTTTCTAAAAAAAAAAACAGGAAAAGATAAAAAAACCTTTCAAAAAAGTTGCTAGAAAGGTTTAGAAAGGCCAAAAAAAAAATTACAAAGATTTTTTTTTTTTTAAATCAAAAAAACATTATTGGTCAAAAAAACATACTACAAAAAAAAACAAATAAACAGGCCACTTCGGCAATATTGCAAATGTTTACCAAAAAAACAGTTACAAATTTTCAAATTGAGTTCCTAATCTGTATATAACCAGCAATGGTTACACACATGTAGATAATAACATTGTAGTGGCTTCGGCATCAGCAACACAGGGGAATTGTGTGGAATCACATATATGTGTTTAATGGAGGGCTCACAAACTCCAGAGGTCAAGGGACGCACACAGTGCATGTATGGTGATGCACATATACATTTGGCATTTGGTGCTTGGAATTAGTAATGACAAATGCAATGTAAAGCCTACAAAGCAGCAATGCCTGGCACCCTCAACATCAACATTTTGGCCTTGCTCCGGTTACACCTTGGATACCCATGTAGGGCGCAGTCCTGCATATCATTTACAACCAAAATTAGCCCATACATGATTAATGTAACGTCATTCATATACCTGACCATGTGGGAATGTGTATGTAACCTGAAGAGGTCACACACATCCTTCACCAAAAAAACAAACACCTTCAATTTACTACATTTCCATTGATCTCAGTAGAAATGTATAAAAAACACATGTTTTGCTATTAACATTTTTAATTTTGTGAAGCAAAAAAAATTCCACATGCAGTGTATGCAAACAAACAAAAATACACAGAACCATTACATGTTGGGGTAGCGTGTCTGAGACTGCTGAAAATCTGCTGCAGGACCTGACATGGCTTCCGCCACCCATATTCCTGTAGGAATATAGGTTTGGTCTATGCTGAGGGTATGGTGGTCTATGCTCCCTCGGCATATCAGGAGTTAGTCAGGGCACATACATAGCTGGCCGAGGATACTGGGACACTGATGGCTGCTTAGGGGGTTCAGCCAAGATGGTGTGGGAGGTCAGTGTCCCTTCCTCGACCGCATCCAGGGCAAGGTGGATGACCCTCTCAGCAGCTCTTCTCTTCACTGGGTCCAGCCTGGACACCTGTTCACTCACAGGCTGCCCAATCACAGTGCTATTTCTGCTCTTCAGGTGGAGCAGCACCCTCTTCTCCCAACTGCCCAGCTCAGTGGTAAGTGGTGTTGGGGGGGGGCGTTTTCTGTGCACGGTGACATTTGGGCCAGGATGCTGCTCCACCGCCGTGGGATCAGGCTCCACCTTCCCCTGAGATGTTGTTGGGGGAGGGCCAGGAACGGATGTCGCCTCTTGGCTGGAAGAGAGGTCTTTAGGGTCCTGCAAATAAACAAAAATATTGTTCAAACACTTGACATGTCTAAACAGCATTAGTAAGACACACATATTTTTGCTGCTGTTGGGTGTGATTTCCTGTGTAAAACATGTGCCAGTAATAGTTGTAATAGTAAAGGAGTATATGTGCCATCACAAAGTTAGAACTCTACTCACCTGAGTAACCTACATGGTGATGCACATGGTTGTTGTCAACTCCCAATGAGGACATATCAGGACATTGTGTGAGCCATCACCTCTGCATGGTGGGCAATGTGGTAAGCCTTACATGGTGATAAGTTTGTCAGCTTCTAAACACCACAAGTGACTACAACAACCAATGTGCAAACACATAGCAATAACAAAATGGGACGTACCTCCTGTGGAGATTTGGGAGTGGCGGCTGACCGTTGGCCCATGTGCCTGCTGCGCAGTACTCGTCTAGGAAGGCCCTGGTCCAGGAGGAACTTGAGGAGGTCGTAGTACCACAATTGTGGCACATAGACCTCCTCAGTTCCCCTTCTGGACCGCATGGAGTCATGGACCATATAATGCTCCCTCTTGCATACTGTGCGCAGGGTCCTGATTTTTCTCTGAACAAAATTTTATGTGCTACTACATCTGAAACGATTATTGTGTTTGACACTATTCTGATAGGACAATGTTGAGAAAAAAACACCAAAATAAACACTTTTTGGCCATTATACCATATGTCATTTTTACTGTGGAGATGCACATTATGAAGTACACACCATTCATCGGCTGGACATGAATATCCCCAAATTAACTTGCAACTTTGTACAATGAAACTTCTGCAAACGTAGCCAATACACAATAGCAGATGGATTTGTAGGGAGTAATAACATCACAAACTAACTATTGCACGATAAAGAGGATGAACATGAACAGGCATCAATACCTACCGTCAGTCCTGCAGTGTCAGGTCAGAAGAGGACATGCTACCATGTTGTTGCATAGCATAATTGGCAACAGGCTGCAGCTGACACACCATCTTTTCAGAGGCGTCCAACCAATGAGAACGCTGTGGATTCTGCCAATCACAATAGTGGGCTGTGTTTACGCCGATGCAGGAGCGCCAATTGGATGGCGGCGGCGCAATGTAATTGGCTGGTTACCCCATAAAAAGTGGTAACGCCCGAGCTATGCCGTGTTTGCTGCCCAGAGCCATTGAGTAAGTATTGATGTGCACACCTGTTTGACAATGTGCCGGAATGTATACTGTGTTTTCTTATGTCATTTGGGGGCCTCTACTGTGTTGTGAGCAACACCAGGACCTCCTGGGCCATTTGCCCACTGTTTACATTGACTGTAGTTTGTGTGCTTCCTATTACCAAGTGCATTGCTGGTTTAACACTACAGGATTGTCTGTCATCAGTGTCCATCCAATTTGTGTGGATAAACCTGGATTGACCCAAACAGTCAAAACAGGTGGCAATATGTTAAATATAGTTATTGTATGCAAACTACTAACAATGGTTGGGGTTAAAAAATGGATGGACAATGATAGAGGTTAATCCTGCATTGTGAAACCAGCCTATTACATGTATATGTTAATACACATGGATCTGCTAGCATAACCCTCTTGTAATGTGTAATGTTGGGTCACCGATTTCCAGGTACTCATGACCTTGCCTTCCTTTGTTGTGGTTGCACATAGCTATCCATGGGTATTATATGGTGGCCCTACACCCATTCTATATGTCCATTATTTGTTGGGTGCACATGAGGAGTAGCATGTAGTATGTCATATAGGTGTTGTGTTTACAGCCACGCTGTAGTGTGTGCACTGAACAATGGTGCAATGAATTCTGTGGGCTCTCACATAACAGCAAAACCATACAACTGTTTAATTGAGGGGTAACATGTTACTATGTACATTGGTAATTTGATGGGATTTTGTCTGGCAATGTGCTCATGTGCTGATAACGTTTTTTTTTAATTTTTTTTCAACAGAGCTTTGTAAACACACATTACACCTCATGAAACTTAAAGAGATGGAAGTAGTGGCTGTGGCCTTGTTGGAGGAGGCCTTGATGCAGGATGAGAGATCTAAGAGGCTGCGGAGGCGTAGACGGCGGCGTATGTGGTCTCGGGATTGGTTCCTGAAAAGGGGCAACCTGAGTCACATACGCCTGGTCCGTCAGCTAGAGGACAGGAATCCACGTGACTTCAGTCAGAGGACTCACTCAAATTCGTTTGGCCATTTATTGCTCGTGAGGACACTGTGATGCATCTAGCTGTGCCTCCAGAGGAGCGGTTGGCTGTGACTCTGCGTTTCCTGGCAACAGGGCGCTCGATGACTGACCTGCAGTATTCTGTTGCTGTCTCGCACCCACTGCTGAGCCACCTCATCCCCGAGACATGTGAGGCCATTGTGAGGTGTCTGGTGCCATCCTATATGCAGTTTCCAACAACCCCTGCTGAATGGTTGGAAGTTGCCAGAGACTTCCAGGAGAGGTCGCAATTCCCAAACTGTGGGGATGCATTGGATGGCAAGCAAGTGAGTGAGTCGGTCGACAGGGTAGGGGGTACTCGGATACCGGGACAGGGGGTTACTTCAGTGGGGATCACGGCTAGTCGATTCCCGATTCCGTGCCCTGGACCCTCAGTGGTGGGGTGGGGGTAATGATGATGGGGGATTTGTAATGTGATGCCACCTGTGGTACCTGGTAATAGGGTTACCAGCGCTGCGGCCAGCCCTTGAGGTGATGGGAATGTAGCTTTGGTAATACAGCTCCCCACAGGTGGAGCTTTACCTCAGGGCAGTGGGGTGGATGAGGAAAGTAGTAGTAGCGGTTCTGTTGTGAACGCTGCAGGCAGCGGCGGTGAAGCAGGCACACACACACAATAGTCACTGTTTAGGTACCTTTTTACTGATGTTTGGTAACAGGCACGGTCCAGGAGGGTAACCAGGTTATCGGTGCAGTTTGGGACGTCCACCTTGGAGAGTTGTGAGGCCTCCTCTGTTAGTGTGTGCGGTAATTGGGGTAAATTCTGCCTGGAGCTGAACCTGCCGCTCTTTCGCCTTCTCCCTCTCAGGATGCTACTCCACAACTGACAATGAGGACCTTGCTGTGGGGATCCCTATTCTCCTCTTGGGCCCCTGGTCCTATGCTTGGTCAGGTTTGGTGTCTTCTTTTCTTTACTATAGGGGGACTAGATCCTCCTGGTCTGTCCGGGCTTTCTCTGCTACCACTAGATCAATAGCAGCTTTGGACTCCGATGTCCGGGTGGACTAAAGGGATCTCAGATCTGTTCCCTTCTTCTGTCTTCCTACCTCATCCACTGGCCTCTGTCCCTCTCTCTAGGGCGGTGCACAGCTGGGTCAGGTTTTCTGGTTCTGGGCCTGGCTTGGTCCAAGCAACCAGCTCCTTCTAGTCCTTCCACTGACTACTCACTCAGTACTCACTGGAACTAACTAACTGACTCCTCCCCTCAGGCCTGGAGCTTTATAGGGGATCTGGCTTAAGGGCAGCCAGTGGGGCTCACCCTCCAGGTCTGGGGTGGAAGGTGTTGTGTGCTGTGTGTGCCAAAGTGTACATCCTTCCCTGCACCAGTGGGTCCTGTGTCAATCCACCGCAGGGGTGCCACATGAGGATCACACAACGCCGCAACAGCGAGTCCTTTTATTGTAACTATAAAGGGTATTTCAGTGTGGTCCTCATGGCCCTCGTCAACACCAACTATGAGTTCCTCTACGTCGATGTGGGGATGAACGGGCGTGTGTATGATGGGGATGTGTTCGCACACACCTCCTTTGGTGAACACCTTAGGAACAGTGTGCTGAACTTGCCCCCAAATGATGACACCACTGAACATCTGAACTTTGCATTTGTGGGGGATGAAGCTTTCCCACTTCGCACCAACCCACTGAAGCCATATCCCCAGAGGAATGTAACCCCTGAGCAACGCCTTTACAATTACCGGCTATCCCGGGCACGTCGTGCGGTTGAAAATGCATTTGGGATCATGGCCAATAGATTCCGCTTGTTTATTACTGCTTTAAATATGAATCTGGAATCTATTGATATGGTAGTCATATAGCGTGTTGTGTGCTGCATAACTTTCTGCATCGTAGAGATAGTCCATCATACACGCCAGCAAGTTATCTGAATTCAGTGGACCCTCAACTGGGAAACTCATGCCGGGGAAGTGGCGTGCAAATGACCCTGGCATAGTACTACTCCAGCCGTTGAGCCAGGGCCATAGTCAGCAGGATGCCAGGTCCAGCAGAGACAGCTACTGCTCTTACTTCAATGGCCCTAGGGCGGTTGGCTGGCAGCACCAAGTGGTTTAGGGTGTTATGGTTTTTTTTTTGACAATAACATTTTTGTATGTTTTTTTTTTAAATGTCAAGTTGTTTTATTTGATTTAATTTGTATTTTGCTTTATAACATCATTATTTTAATATGATGGGTCCATAACATTTCGTGACAATTGTGTTCTATGAATTGTGTGCTAATAACACTGATCTTTTTTTTTCTGTAGTGTGCTGATTTTTTCTTTTATGGCCACACTAAAAATTTAAGTTCTGATCAGACAAAGGCTGTGGTCACACATAGAAATCCGTTTTTGGAAGTGATTTTCATCACCAATCCGTTTTTTTCTGGGTGCTTTTTGAGCCTCCTGCACTCCTGAACGTTTTAGGACTTTTCATTAAAAAAACGCATGCGCAAACGCATGCGCAAACGCAAGTGCGCATATGCCATGCGTTCGCGCATGCGTTTCCCATAGGGCCCCATGTTAAAAAAAACGCATGAAAACGCATGCGTTTTTTAACTGATGCCAAAAACGTTGCATGCAACGTTTTTGACTCAAAAACGGACAGGGCAATGTTTGGAGCTCCAGAGAAAAACGGACAGGGTGTTTATTACATCCAATCCGTTTTCTGTCAGTTTTTGGACTTAGAAAAAAAAAATGAGAAAACTGAAGCCAAAAACGGACTGAGGGCTTATGTGGAACCCCAGCCAAACCTGTGTCAGTATATTCTTTCTACATAAGGGCAGTAGCACATAGCATTAGACTGTGCTCAGAGGTATCACACAAAAATGTTATTTTAGGGTCCCTGCAGCACTGTGTGCACAAGTCCAGTACACAGGTCAAGAGTTTTGCCCCACACTGTATGCTCTCTCTGGGTTTCCCTGTCCATATGGAAGGATTTACACAAGGGTATCTGTACACAAACATAGACACTTGCTTTGTCATTGCTGATAACATATCTACACACCAGTACACATATAGATACATGTCTGCACACACATACTTCATACATGCAACGTAATATGCATACACATATGTACATAATGTTGTGTGTAGCTTACCTACTTCAACACAACACATACACATAGCCATACATATTTTCTCCAACACTGCACCACACTAGTGTTCCTGTCTGCCAGTTTGGCGATGCCACAGTATCTTGCACAACCCTCAACAAATGAAAAAATACTTGAATGGCGAGATGGTAGAAAGGGCAAATGCATCGATGTAGTTGAAATTTTGCCAGACACTGCTGACCAATGGTAACGCACTTGTGACCACCAATCAGAGTGGTAGGGTCGCGATAAAACAAACTCTGGAACGCCTATCTCCTAGGCTGTGTCAAACAGTACGCTCACATTGATGATGTGATTGTGCTGTGTGACACGGCGAAAACGACCAGCAAAACCGCTTCTGGAGTTGCTCAAGCGATTTCAGAATCGCCGGTTCGTCACTGGTTGCACACGACATCTCTACGTGTGACATCTCTAAAGCGATGTTGGCAAAATGCCAAAAACGTGCGCGCTCACGTGAAATCGCTGCTGGCATCGCTTCAATGTCGTGTAATGGTACCTTTACGTCAAAGGGTAAGAGAAAAGAGAAAACAGGCCCCAGTATGAGATGAGCGAACCTTTTGAAATTCATGTTCCACTCGGTCGATGAATGGACATATGTTTGTCAAATACATCGGTGAATTTCCAAACCCCATTCAAAACAATTGGAATCAAAATCAAGGGCCTAAAAAAAACACTTTTAAAGGGGCCCAAAAGTTGCCAAGAGCAGCTCAAACCATTTTCCAGTGGAGTCACACTCTTTAGGCATAGACATTATCTTCCTACAATATTACTTTAGTAAGCTTCAGCGCTGTTGTCACCATGTTTCCGTGGCCGCTCATGAACCTCAGTCTATAGCAAAATACTCTGGCACACTACTGTAAATGTGAATAAATATGAGAAGACATCAGCTCAGTCTATTCTCTTTTATTCTGGAACAAGTTTGCAATGATCCCAGTTGTGAAGCTCCACCCTACATTTCAACCCACTTTGGGTCTTGTCAGGGGTTGTTGAGGCTAGTACAATATATGAAATATAAACAAAAAATAAGAAACAACAGTGAGTAACATAAGCATGTACATATTCTGAGAGTATATAGTAATCATAAGTTAAGGTAAGTATAACAATGGGTTAACTTCACCTATACATTCAAAATTAATAAGCATAGTTGAACATGTAGCACAAAGATGATTAATTAAATGAAAAAAATGTGAATAAATGAAGTAAAATGTAGGGAAGGGTAACATGTGGGGCTAGGTTATGAAGCATGGTGAAGAGAAAATAACAAAGAAAATGGATATTAAATATAACCAAGTGTGTAACATAAGGGTGAGATTAATTAAATGAGAGTGGAGCAAAGAAAGAAATGATGATACCCAGATGTCTTGGAACACTGTGTCTGGAAAATGTCTCTAATTAATGGTCCTCTAGAATATGAGTCTGTAAAACTATGTGGTTGGAGATTATTGTCTTGCTAAAAAATAAGGGTAATGTGTCATGTCCCTTTACAAAGGCAAAGTATGAGGAATACCTAGATTGGGATGGATAAATGAACCCCAAGGGATTTTAGTCACAGTAGTATCACAGAACCGTCTTATAGCATGTGAAGTACATAAAGGGAAAAAATACATAATACTTTAACAGTATTCTCATCAACAGGAGGGTATAATGTGGGGCAAAATGTGTCTACCTGTCCCTTTATTAGTATAGGGATTTAAGGAACAAGGTGATGCTATGAAGAATGAAAGACAGTTCCATCAAAACACGTTGTGGATCCGTGTATAAAAAAGGAATGTATGTGGAATAATAATTAATTTACCTTGTGGATTAGTGCAGCAGATGTGAGCAATGATGGCTGTGAGCTCTAACGGCCCCGTTACATGTTTCAACATCGTTCCCGACATCATTCAAAAGTGACCTTAGGAACGATTTTGAAACAACATCGTTGTTGCGTCGTTGCGTGTAAACGCACGATTCAGCAATGATAGTTGTTCAAGTCAGAGTTGACAGGTTTTCCTACATACAACATCAACTTAAGCAACCTGCGGCATCGTTTGGTGTGACACTGCAATAGCGATGTCACGGCCGACTTTGCCCATTCACAGCAGTGAGCAGAGATCGTTCGCGGTGTTTGCAAATGATCCCTGCTCACAACATCGTTGGTGAGTTGTCCACGATATCTGGACATGTGACAGCTCACCAGCGATGTTGCACAGGTGTCCACAAAGTGAGCGCTCTCCCGAGATCGCATCCAACATCGCTGATAAGTTGTATCGTGTAATGACGGTACCTTTAGTGTGCAAACTATTTAAGCAGTGTTAGGGGAATGCTGTCTTTTTGCTTCCACAATCTAGATCACAGGTACAGGTTGGTAAATGGCACACGGCACATGCACAGTGTAACAGAGAAGGGTCTACCCTGTCAGCGCACGTGTGAGACAAAAGATAACTGATGTGAGATTATGTGATGAAACAAGCTTATTGTGCAGGCATGGGAGATCGTTCAAAAGAATACAGAGTGAATGGAATGCAATAGCCTGCATCAGGGACAGATGCTACTGCCACTTGTGAGGCGTTATCAGGGTGAGAGAAGGGAGTTGATCAATTCTGAAACATGTGCAGGAGAAGAGAAGAGAGTTATTGATCAAGGATCATAAAAACATCAGAGCATAAATAATAGTATGGTATAACATCCATCCAAAATTACATTATAAGTGAAAACATCAATGCTATAATAAGGGGCACAATCTGCATATTAAGATCAATATCAGATTACAGAGCCACTCATAGGAAGAATTAAAGAGAAAGAGAAGAGGAAAAAAACAAAAAATAGGTGAACAGAGCATAGCCAAACTGAACTAATTGCACTCCGGACTAGTAATAAGACAATATGTACTGAGACATCAGCCTAAAAAGCATGAAAGAGTTAGGCTAGGGTCACATTTCCGTTTTTTTTGTAAAATCCTGATCCGGTTTTGAGCTTTCAAAAAGCTCAAAACCGGACCAGGAAACGCTCCTCATAGGAGCCTATGCAAAACACCGGATGGCTTCACAAGCCATCCGGTGGCCGGATCCGGCACTGCTGCCTGCGTTTAAAAATCATGCAGGCAGCAGTTTTCGCAGCGTTTCCAGGGACCGCACTGCGGTCACCGGATGGCTCAGGATGTGTAATCCTGAGCCATCCGGTAACTGCAGAGTTTGCGTTTCCCAGCTCAGCAAACCTAGTAAAGAGTTAAATAGCTGACCTAAATGACTGTTAGAGGTCTGTAGGGGGGCTTAGACCCCCCTACAGACCGGCCGCCAACTTCTATAGTGTTCTTCAACAATTTCTTACTGTGCACGGGCGAGGAGCCCGTGCATGTCAGCCAAAGTTGCCCCTACCCCCCCGTATCACTATAGAGGGGTGCATACACCCCTCTATTACAATTATGCTTTAATTATGTGATGTACACCAATAAGTGTCACAATTGTCATGTAAGAATATATTTACATGTTCCGGAGGCAGAGTGAAGGGAATTCCATGGGCGGGGCTGTGTGCAGTAGCCTCCGCCCGCTCCTTCTTGATGGCCGCCCCCTCTGGCCGTAATCCAGTCTTGTGAGGGCGGGCACGTCGTTAAAGGGGCGTGGCTAACCGCGGCACTTAGTTAGCCACGCCCCTTTAACGACGTGCCCGCCCTCACAAGACTGGATTACGGCCAGAGGGGCGGCCATCAAGAAGGAGCGGGCGGAGGCTACTGCACACAGCCCCGCCCATGGAATTCCCTTCACTCTGCCTCCGGAACATGTAAATATATTCTTACATGACAATTGTGACACTTATTGGTGTACATCACATAATTAAAGCATAATTGTAATAGAGGGGTGTATGCACCCCTCTATAGTGATACGGGGGGGTAGGGGCAACTTTGGCTGACATGCACGGGCTCCTCGCCCGTGCACAGTAAGAAATTGTTGAAGAACACTATAGAAGTGGGCGGCCGGTCTGTAGGGGGGTCTAAGCCCCCCTACAGACCTCTAACAGTCATTTAGGTCAGCTATTTAACTCTTTACTAGGTTTGCTGAGCCGGGAAACGCAAACTCTGCAGTTACCGGATGGCTCAGGATTACACATCCTGAGCCATCCGGTGACCGCAGTGCGGTATTCAGCACACATTTTTGTAAAAAAATGTGTGTGCTCGGCATTGCGTTCACCGCATCCGGATCCGGATGCGGTGAATGCAATTTATGTTTTCAATGTGACCCTACCCTTACTCAGATTAATAGGAAACCTCATATTCACAGTTCAAGTCATGAGGTTCCAGCGTTTTTAGTGTAAAAATACAGAAAGATTTTCATTTCTTCAGTGTATGGATTCTTTTCCGACCCCTTTCACCTACTGGTACTTAATAGTGATGGGTGAGCACATTCGCCGGCACTCGGTGCTCACCCGAGTATCACAGTACTCGCGATGTTTGACGAGCACCGAGTACCGACAAGATGCTCGGGTCTACCTCCCTGCATGTTGGCACTCTTTATAGAGCCAGCCCACATGCAGGGATTAGTTGCCACACACTGTAATGCCACAGGCATGTTGATTGTGGCATTCCAGTGATTGGCTGCCCGTACAGCGTCATCAGGTCTATATAAGACCTGACGGCATTGTGGTCATCACTCTGCTCCACATTGTCATCTAGTAGAGGGAGAGGTGCTGCTAAATGAGGGACAGGTTTTGGGTCTTTTAGGTAGTGTAGGTGCTGGAATACAAAATCCATCAAAACAACAGTCCTTTTGAGGACTAATCTAGCTGTATACAGGCAGGCAGGGTATATAGCACACTTCGGTGTACCACAAGAGGCTATGCCAGTCAGCACATATGGAGCTAGTGTTCAGGCTTCTAATATCTATTCATCAAAACAACAGTCCTTCTAAGGCAGGGGTGGAGAACCTCAGGCCCCAGGGCAAAATGCGGTCCTCGATCACTTTTGTGCGGCCCCGACAGATTCCTGGGGACCGCAGTGCTCAGGCTATCAGACGTGTTTTGCTAACTGTCTGCCCTTTAAATACAGCTGTCCAGTGATCTCTATGCCCCAGCCTCAGTCTCCCCAGTGAGGTATATACCCCCAGCCTCTGTGATGTCTAGGGCTCTAGCAAACCTGGAAAAGCAGTTGAGAAGCAACATGACCAATATCACCGAGAAGCAGCTCCAGCCACCACAGTAGGGGTGAGTTGATTGTTTAACCAAATATAGCGGGTAATTTTAAAGTTGATAATATTGTGCGCTCCCCGAAGGATTGTTGACATTTCTAAATGGCCCTTGGCATAAAAAGGTTCCCCAACCATGTTGTAATGAGTAATTTAGCTGTATATAGGTAGGAGGGGTATATAACACACTTCGGTGTACCACAAGAGGCTGTATACCAGTCAGCATATCTAAGGCTGGTGTAAAGGCTTCTAATATCTATCGCCATCAAAACAACAGTCCTTTTTAGGATTAAATTAGGTGTATAGAGGCAGGAAGGGTATATAGCACACTACACTGTACCACAAGAGGATGGATTCTAATCAGCACATCTGGGGCTGGTTTACAGGCTTCTAATATCTATCTATACATGAAAATAACAGTCCATCTAAGAATTAATTTAGCTGTATACAGGCAGGCAGGATATATAGCACACTGCAGTGTAGCACAAGAAGCTGTATACCAGTCAGCACACCTGGGGTTGGTGTACAGGCTTCTAATATCTATCTCGATCAAAACAATAGTCCTTTTGAGGATTAATCTAGCCATATACAGACAGGCAGGGTATGTAGCAGACTGCAGAGTGTAAACTCCTTTTCAGGACTAAACCAGCTGTATACACTCAGGGTATATAGCAGACTGCGGTGTGTAAACTCCTTTTCAGGATTAATGTAGCTGTATACAGGCAGGGTATATAGCAGACTGCGGTGTGTAAACTCTTTTTCAGGATTAATGTAGCTTTATACAGGCAGGGTATATAGCAGACTGCGGTGTGTAAACTCCTTTTCAAGATAAATGTAGCTGTATACAGGCAGGGTATATAGCAAACTGCGGTGTGTAAACTCCTTTTCAGGATTAATGTAGCTGTATACCGGCAGGGTATATAGGCAGTGTATATAGTCCTCCGTTTAAAATGCACAAGGCGCATGGCAAGGGATGAGAAACTGGACGTGATGGTGATGGTGCCTGCAGAGGCTGAGGCTGTGGGCAAGCTACAATTGTGCCACATCAAACACCCACATCTTCTTGCCCGACCTTCCTGTCCCAATTCCTAGGGGACCACAGCACATCACTATTAAATCCAGACTAGTGTCAAAAGGTTGCTGATTGGATAGCTGATAATGCTTTCAGTCAGTTTGCCACCACCACAACTAGCCTGTCTTCCACTTGGTCAAGTCTCAGTAGCCATAAGTCTGGACCGCTTATTCCTCTCCCACACTGTGCAGGACTGCCAAAAATTGAAGAGATGTGGAGGAAGCCTCTTTAAATAATGTTTACATTATTAGGAAGTGGGTCTTTCATAGTGTTGTCCTATGCAGGACTGCCAAAAAATGGGAGGCACTCCAATGGCTCTTGGAAGAGACGTGGAGGAGGGCCTCATAAAAACAACATTCCCATTACAAAGGAACGGGTTTCCTATACTTGTAATACCCATGCACTAAGTATGGACTGACAAACATTTACCCATGGGGGGTATACATGAATATACTGTATACCTTTTTTTTACGGGTATCATAAACATCCTTAAGAATATTATGTGGGTGTTTCATCATGGACCATGCTTACCCTGGTGATATGGTGGTGGAGTATGAGGAGAAGGAGGAGGACTAGAGCAAATTGCCAAAATCAGGAATCGTATACCCATGTGTGGGGTGAAGGGGAGCATGGAAATATAACTCCCACAAAAAAGACACTGGTTTGAGTTTATACTATGGTTATATTGCTGGTGTTAAAAAGTCTGTCCCAGTACAGCCCTAGTTCATTTTAATAAGAGTCAGCCTGTCAACATTTTCAGTTGACGGGCGGGTGCGCTTATCAGTAATAATTCCCCCTGCGGCACTAAAAACCTGCTCTGGCAAAACGGTAGTGGCAGGGCAGGCCAGGACTTCCAAGGTGTAGAGAAGCCAGTTCATGCCACGTGTCCAGCTTCGATACCCAATAATTATAAGGCATAGAGGAATCACGGAGGACATTGGTACGGTCGGCAAGGTACTCCTTCAGCTTCTTCCCAAACTTTGCACTCCTTGTGAGTGTACCCCGTGCCTCAGGGCCTGTCCCACTGGAGGGGCTGAAAAAACTCTCCCAGAACTTTGACAGTGTTCCCCTGCCTCTGCTGGATTGGAGTTGTGTCTCTCTCGCCTGTACTCCTTGGTTGTCCCAGCATCTACTGTGTTAACCCACTGTGCTGTCAGTGAGATGTACCATCCCTGCCCACAAGCACTTGTCCACGTGTCCGTGGTTAGGTGAACTTTCCCTGTAACTGTGTTATTAAAGGCATGGCTAATGTTTTTGGACATGTGCTTGCGTAATGCACTCCGGGAGAAATAGTGGCGGCTGGGGACCGAGTAATGAGGGACAGCCGCCGCCATCAGGTTGTGGAATGCTTCTTTTTCCACTAGCCTAAAAGGCAACATTTCGAGTCCAAGCAGTCGTGAAATGTGTGAATTGAGTAGTGTTGCCTGTGGGGCGTTGGCTGTGTATTTGCATTTGTATTCCAAGGATTGGAGTATACACAACTGAACTCTGTGCTCAGAAAAGGACATGGACGTGGTTGCTGATGGTGGTATTTCTGACAGGTGCGTGACAGGAGGGATATTCACATGCACTGTGGACAGAGGATTGCCTTGCACTCACAACAGTGGAAGAAGCAGTGGTGTCACCTGCAGACATTGCTCCTGGACCCTGGGGTTTGGCCCACAAAGTAGGGTGCTTTGCTGCCATGTGCCTGATTATGCTGGTGGTGGTCAGACGGTAGTTTTGCTGATTCTGCTGATGCTGGCATGGCAGGTGGTGCAAATGGCCTTTTTGGAATTATCGGTAGAGTCCTTAAATAACAGCCAGACTCAGGAAGACCTAACAGTTGTACTGGCAACTTCCGTCGTGTGGATGTTACGATGAACGGTTGCCCGCCTTCTGTCTGTGGCCACCACACTTCTTATTCTTGTCTGTTGGGGTGTTACACCTGCCCCTGTGCGCAGCTGTCCTCGCTCTGTACGTCCTCCTACCAGGTTGGGTAAGTTACTATATCATCCACTACGTTGTCTTTCACTTTCGCACCCTGGTCCTCCTCTTGACTTTCTGGCAATTGTGTGTTATCATCGTCCACCTCTTGTGACACTTTTCCACAGTCGCCTTCAAGTGACAGTGGCTGCTCAAATATTGGGGCATCGCTACATACGATCTCCTCTTTCCCCACTTCTAGTGGAGTGGGCGAGAGGCCCTAATCTATAAAGGGAAAAGTGAACAGCTCATCAGAGTGTCCAAGTGGGGATCATTTTTGTCCCAGCGCTCGGCATGGTGGGAGTAAAGAGGACCAAACACTATGGGAGACCCACTTCCTAATAATGGGAACATACATTATTTAAAGAGGCCCTCCTCCACGTCTCTTCAAAGGGGCATGGGAGTGCCTCACAATTTTTGGCAGCCCTGCATAGGGCAACACTATGGGAGACCCATTTCCTAACAATGTATAAATACAAAAAGGGGGGAGACAAGAGGCGCAATAGTGCCCTATCACTAGTGACACACAGAGTATATCAATAGGTGTACACTCACCTGCTCCAGTTGTGTGACCCACAACTGGTTTATAAGCATTCGGTTTAAAGCTGCTGCAGGACCTCCGCCAACCACTCGTACGTGGAAAAATGCTCATATATAGGGAAGATGGTGTGTCACGGTCCGCGCTGCTGTCTCAATGGAATCACAAGGGATGGATGTCTCCAAGAAATCACAGGGAAGGCAAGGTTCCAAAGCAACGATTTCTTTTATTGACCAATGCGTTTTGACACCTATCCTGGCACCTTCATCAGGGTATTACATGTACAGCAAGTTGTGGGCTATGAAAACCTTGTCTCTTGCTGTACATGTAATACCCTGGTGAAGGTGCCAGGATAGGTGCCGAAACGCGTTGGTGAATAAAGAAGATCGTTGCTTTGGAACCTTGCCTTCCTTGTGACTTCTTGGAGACATCCATCCCTTGTGATTCCATTGAGACAGCAGCGCGGACCGTGACACAACATCTTCCCTATATATGAACATATTTCCTAACAATGGGAACATACAATATTTAATAAGGCCCTCCTTCACGTCTTTTAAAAGGGGCATCGGAGTGCCTCCCAATTTTTAAAAGAACAATCTTTAATGTAATAAAAAAAAATATATTACACCAATACTGTCACACAAGTGAATATGAGCCCTTAACATTTTCCCCAGGAAAATCCATTTGGTTTCATTTTTGGAAGTTTTATTGTGAGTCCGTAAAAGTGGCATAATACTCAGACAACATTGTTCACAGTAGTGATCTGGGAGTCAGAAATGCTTAAAAGGGTCATCCCCATGCTGTGCCCATGTCATTTGAGCACTGTTCTTATACATTTGTGACTTTTTTAGGGTTTATCCAAGATTCCAGCAGTGCCACCAGAAAAATGCTCGGGTTTCCCATAGGTTAACATTGGGCTTGGTGCTCGGGTCGAGCACCCGTACATCTAGATATGCTCAACCCAAGCATCGAGCACCCAAGCATTTTACTGCTCGCTCAACACTAGTACTTGATCAATAGCCTGGCATCTCAATCGTAACATTGTGTGCTGATATGAAATAAGATGCAATGGTATAGGTAAAAGGGTCTGTTTACACCTGTTGGTAGATTTATGCTTACTAATGCAGTCTTGGACATGCTGGGTGCTTTCCCTGATAAATCAGAGACCACATGGGCATTTGATTATTATTAATTATTATTATAGTGCCATTTATTCCATGGTGCTTTACATGTGAAAAGGGAGTACATAGACAAGTACAATAATCGTGAACATTTCAAGGCACACACAGGAACAGGAGGAGAGAGGACTCTGCCCATGAGAACTCACAGCCTGTAAGGAAAGGGCGAGGATACAGTAAATGAGATTAGAGTTGGTCGTGCAGTGATTTAGAGGAGTAGGGGTGACTACAGCTTGTAGACTTATCAAAAGATGTGGGTCTTCAGGTTCTTTTTAAAGGTTTCCAGGGTAGGCGAGAGTTTGATGTGTTTTGGCAAAGAGTTCAAAAGTATGGGGTGATGCATGGGGGAAACCTTGTATGCAATTGTGGAAAGAAGAGATAAGAAGGGAATAGAGAAGGAGAACCTGAGAGGATCGCAAGTTGCATTTATGTAGGTAAGTACCAGGAGACCATCTCACAGATGTATGGAGGAGACAGGTTGTGGATGGGTTTGTATATCATGGTAAGGGATTTGATCTGGAGTCTCTGAGTAATGGGAAGCCAGTGAAGGGCTTGGCTGAGAAGAGAGGCTGGAGAATAGTGGAGAGACAGGTGAGTTAGCTATTTCTTTGTTGGATAGGTCTAGTGGTGTGGTAGAGTGAGATCGGGGAAACATGATGAATGCTGCTTTGTCCATGTTTAGTTTTAAAAATCGAGCAGAAAAGAAAGATGAAATAGCGGACAGACATTGTGGGATTTTGGTTAGTAAGGAGGTGATATTAGGTTCATAGAGTTAGAACTGAGTGTTGTAAGCATAGAGATGATAGTAAAATCTGTGGGACTCTATGAGCTGACTCAGGCCGGAGGTGTAAATAAAGAAGAGTAGAGGTCCTAGAACTGCGTCTTGGAGAACAAAGACATGTGGCGGTGTGAGGAGGTAGTGTTGGAGAGTGAGATGCTGAATGTCTGAAGTGTTAGATATAAAGAGATCCAGGATAAAGTAAAGTCTGTGATACCAAGAGATGAGAGAATCTGTAGTAATAGGGAGTGGCCCACTATTTCAATGGTTGAAGAAAAGTCTATGTGGAGGAGAACAGAGTAGTGTCACTTGCTCTTGACAGTTAGTAGGTCATTGGTGACTTTAGTTATGGCAGTTTCGGTTGAGTGATGCTGTTGGAAGCCAGATTGCAATCGGTCAAAGAGAGGGAGCAGGAGGAGAGGTGGGAGGTCAGATCAAGATGGACATGCTGTTGTAGCAATTTTGAGGCATAAGGTAGAAGTGACATGGGGCAATAGCTAGGCACAGAGAATACGTGGGGGGCTTTTTTAAGATTGGTGTGATCGAGGCATGTTTAAAGGATAAGGGGAAGACACTGATAGTGATTTGTTGTAAAGACGTGTTATTGTTGGGATGGTGACTGTGGTGAGGTTGGGGAGGAGATGGGATGATAGCGGGTCAAGCACGCAGGAGGTGAGATGTGATCTTGAAAGAAGAGAAGAAAGCTGATCTTCTGTCATGGTGGAAAAGCTGGTTTTGGAAGAAGTAGGCTGAGCAGTTATGAGGAGGGGCTCCAAGAACTGCAGGCCAAAGCATTCTCAGATGTTATCAATCTTCTGCTTGAAGAAAGAGTGTTTGTTAGAGTGATACCAAACTTGTATGGACTAAAATAAAAACAGCCTGGGGGCGTGTCCGGATGCTGGCCTGAGAGGGTGCACTGAGGAGAGGCTCCCACTAACCTCAGCTTTCATAAGCACTTTAACCATTAGCACGCCCGATTTAACTCCACATTATGGGTCCCAAACGCAACAAACCTGGAGGATGACCATGACTGCACTAGGAAGCACTTGTCAGAATTACATCAACTTGTGACATCACAACAAGCTGCAATAGATGAGATGCAATCCCACATGGAGGATCTGAATAACAGGGGCCGTAGATGTAATATTTGTGTCAGAGGGGTCCCTGAGGCTGAGGACACAGAATCCCCTGATTTCATTTTCCAAGTCATTTTCAATGATGTACTTGGGGTTTCCTCCTCAAATATTACTAAACTTTACAGAGCCCACAGAGCGCTCCAACCTAAAAATATGATGGGGCAACCACGGGATATAATTTACTGTGTCCACGATTACTCTATTAAAGAACAAATCATGTCCAAGGCACGGATGAGAAGCACTACCCCCAGCTACAAGGATGCGGAAGTCCAGCTCTTCCTGGTTCTTTCCCGTATTACTTTGCAGAAGCGGAGACATCTTAAGCCGCTACTCGTGGTCCTACAAAAACATCAAATCCCGTATAGATAGGGTTTCCTGTTTATCTTAATGGTAAGGAAGGAGGGGACATCGGCCTCTCTTCTCACTCCAGCTGATGTCCTGGCTTTCTGTGAAGCTCTGGACATTCCAGTCAGTCATATTCCTCATTGGGCTCTGTACTTACCTGGTGGACCCCTGCCCCCGGTATGGACCAAGGTTGGAGGATCCAGAAGAGGGGTGAGGGGAAATAGACGAGGAAAAAGTGGAAATGGCAGATCCTCCCCTCGCCCATGCTGAGGTCCTGATAAATCAGGACTCGTACATTACGAGACTTTGTCTTTCCTCGTTTTGAGATCTCCATTCTGGCCTGGACTACATGAAGCTGTTTTTGCAGTCGTTTTTTCTTTTTTTGGGGACATTTGCTTTCCAAGTTTCCCATAAGATTATGCTGATAAGACCTTTTTCTGGGAGTATATTTGCATAATAGAGACTCTCGGGATCTAGGTCGGTGGGGACTCGCTTGGCTTAAGGTTTTTGTCTGCCCTACTTCGTCCGTTGCAACGGTCATTTTTGATGGAGCAGATTTGGACATTCTGGACACCTTTCCCTCACCTTCTAACAGAGATTTCCCATGGGATGTGTTTGAGATTGAGGGATGTTTTTGTTTTTTCTCCCAATCTCGACCGCTTTGAGGGCGGGTACTTTTCCCTAACGGAACTCCTAACCGGGCAGAGCTCGGCTTATGTAGCCTTCTCCTTTTTTTCTCCCCCTCATCAGACCCACACCAGGATTGATTACTTTCTTGTGAATTCTTTCCTGCTGCGGAGTCTGGGGGATGTGGAAATAGGCCCCATTACCTGGTCAGACAACGCTCCCCTGACCATGGATATTGGGAGCATGTCTGTACACTCTCGTGCCGGTCACTTGTGCTTAAATGAATCTTTGCTCAAGGTTCCAGCGATCAGAGCCTCTTTGCAAACACAACTTGAGGTTTAACGAAGGGTCGGTTTCTTCGGAGGGGGTTTTGTGGGAGGCCCATAAGGCCGTGATGAGGGGCTCATGCATTAGAGAAGGAGCTAGGGCCAAGAAATATGTAGCGTCCCAGAGAGCCTCTTTGACGACTCTTCTAAAATCGCAAGAGAAAAAGCTCCTGACACATCCAACACTGTCTACTTTGAGGGAGGTGGTCGGACTGAGAGAGAAATTGAAAGACCTAGCAATCCAGGGTGCAGAGAAGATGCTAATTTTCTCAAAAAATAATATATTTTACGAGTGTGGTAATAAGGCACATACCCTCCTCGCACGTCAATTGAATGAACGCACTGCAGCCTCATGCCCTCAGGCACTACGTGACTCTTAGGGGATCACGCATTACCACCCAGAGGCCATAGCTGACATTTTCTATGGCTTCTATAATAAATTTTATAATTTACGCAACCAGCTGGGTGATGGTATGTGGAGTCCAGAGACTATTGAGGCTTATCCTTCACCTCTGGAGCTCCCCTCTTTGCCTCGGAGGTGATAGATACCCTCAAAAGTGCAATATCTATGGACGAAGTTGAGGAGGTTTGGAGCTCTTTGCCACAGGGAAGTCTCCTGGCCCCGACGGCCTAACTTCTATCATAAAACTTTTATTAAAACTCTGCTTCCCCACATGACTTCTTTATTCAACTCCTTCTTACAGGGAGCCCCAATTCCACCCACTATGCTTCACTCCCATTTGATTCTCCTCCCGAAGCCACCCAGGGATCCCCTTAACTGCGCAAATTATCGGCCAAAAGCTCTTCTGAACTCTGATTTGAAGATATTCACCAAGCTCCTTGCTGCAAGACTTAATAGATGGTTGCCACTATTAATACATAAAGACCAGGTGGGTTTCATCCCCTGTCATCAGGGAGGAGACAACACTAGGAAAGTGATTGACTTGGTGGATGTCTCGAATCGGAGGAAACAGCAGACGCTAGTTTTGAGTCTTGATGCAGAGAAGGCTTTTGACCACCTCTCATGGCCTTTCCTATTTGGAACAATGCGGGCCTTTGGCATCTCTAGTGGCTCCCTGGCTGCCCTTCAGGTGCTATATAGACACCCTAAAGCCTCAGTTAAATTGCTCCTCTATACATCTAATCCCTTCACTATTTCCAATGGCACCAGGCAGGGATGTCCCCTGTCTCCCCTTTTATTTGCTCTTTGTATTGAGCCTTTAGCAGTGGCCATCCGGAGGGATCCCAATATCTCGGAGGTGACCCTCGGGAGTAAGTCGTTCAAGATTGCGTTGTTCGCGGATGACGTACTCTTGACTCTTACTAATCTCCATATTTCCATCCCAAATCTTATAGAAACTCTAAAGGCATATGGAGCCCTTTCTGGCTATAAAGTTAACTCTAGGAAAACAGAAGCTATGCCTTTGAACATTCCCCCCAAGGCTTGGGACCACTTACGTCTGAATTTTAAATTTAGATGGAAGATGGACGCTGTTAAGTATTTGGGAGTACAGATTACATCCTTCTATGACACACTTTACAAACATAATTTTCTCCTCCCCTATTCAGAGATCTGAGGGCAAGCCTGACAAAGTGGCTAACACTCTCTATGTCGTGGATGGGCTGTATGGCAGCTGTAAAGGTGACCCTGATCCCCAAGCTTATTTATGCTTTCGAAACCCTACCAGTCAGGGTCCCCCTTTCTGAGTTGAAAGCCCTGCAGGCCGCTATTATTAGATTCATCACAAGAGGCACAGAGTGGCGAGGGAGGTCTTGCTGACCCATAGGTCTAGGGGAGCGTTATCGGTACCTGATGTATTTAAATATTACTGGGCGGCACATTTGAGGAGGATTCCTTGCTGGACTTCCCTATGGGTGTACAGCAGATGGAATGAGGTAGAGAAACTTTGGATCGCCCCTATACATCCTAATTCTCTCCTGTGGTCTCCTGCTCAATTTAATCTTATATTCCCGCTGTGGGGTCCCATGCAATTTATGCGTGAGTTATGGTTGACTGCACTAAAAGATTTGCCCTCATGTCACCATGCTCCCCTATGGTGTCCTTTCTCTATCAGCCACTGCTCCCGAGTAGTTTGGAGTCTTCCATGGTGTATCCCTGGTTGAAAGCTGGACTATTTAAATTTGCTGATATAATCGATGGGAGGACCTTGGAGATACACTCTTTTGATTACCTCAAAAAGCACTTCCCCCTCTCTAACAGGGAATTTTTCCAGTATTTACAAGTCAGTGATCTGGCTAATTCCCTGTTTGGTAAGGCGGGGGTTTCTACTCCGACGGCGTTTGAGCGGCTGTGCAGGGGGAGTTTGGACACCAGGGGCCCGATGTCAGCAATATATAGACTAATTTCTGACCCACTGGAAGGACAGGACAAACCATTCCTATATATGACAAGATGGGTTTCCGCCCTGGGGAGGAGATTTCAAATAGAGAATGGGAAATTATCTGGAGAAATGCTGCCAAATCTTCGGTTTCTACCTTGTACAAAGAAAATATCTATAAAATTATGATGTTGTGGTACCACACTCCCGACCTCCTTCATGAGATGGACCTTTCCATACCTTGGAGCTGCTGGAGTATGAGAAGGACTTGGGGACCCTGTTGCATATATTTTGGTCTTGCCCAAAGATCATCCCCTTCTGGGTACAAGTCAAATCTGTAATAGACAAAGTCTTGTATGCTGATGTGGAATTAGAACCCTTGGTGTTTCTCCTGGGCTCTAGGACTCCGGGTATGGGCAAGTTGTCCTCCAGACTAATGATTCATATCCTCACAGCAGCCAGGAGTCTGATAGCGCAAGGATGGAGACAGCCAGGGGCTCGTTCGCTTCAAAGCCTCAAGTGTAAAATACTTGACGTTAGGTGTATGGAACATCTCACGGCTTTGCTTAATGACTAGGTGGAAAGATTCTTGGCAATCTGGTCTCCCTGGGACTATTACGCCGCTAACCTTGATCTATGAACCCTCTTAATCAAAATACTCTTGTCAAAAATACTCCCCGTGTCTTTTCGCCCTACATACCTATCCCTCCTGTCTTGTTTTGTCTTTAGTCCTTAAGTGTTTTAAATTTTGTTGCTACAGACTTTAGTTTATTACTGCTCTTGTAAATGGGTTGGCTAATCTAACCATTTTATTTGTCTATAGAATTGGCTCTGTCATCCTATTTTTTCTCTTGTGCAGACTTCGCCCGCTTCGGGGGAGTCGGAGCCATAATTAGCAGGAAGAGACCTTGTTTTTGTTAGACCGTGAAAATGATGTGGTGGAATCTTGCTGTACTAACAGGTCTTATTTTATGTGGATATTTCTGGAAAACGTCCTTAGTTCAATAAAAATTTATGGTTTCAAAAAATACATACCGTATATACTCGCGTATAAGCCGAGTTTTTCAGCCCAAAAATTGGGCTGAAAAGTACCCCCCTCGGCTTATACGCGAGTCAGTGCTGTATACCGATGTATACATCGGTACATACCGATGTATACATCGGTATACAGCAGCCCCCGTAATCCATGGCCCCCCCAGCCTGACTCCGGTCACCTGTAAAGGAAACTATACTTATCACAGTGCCGCTGTCCGCGCCCGCTGTCCGCGCCCGCTCGCAGCTGCCGACCGCGATCCTCCATCTTGCGTCTTCTTCCTGTTTCTGTGCTCGTCGCGGGCAATGACGTCATTCCCTGCGACGAGCACAGGAAACAGGAAGAAGACGCAAGATGGAGGATCGCGGTCGGCAGCTGCGAGCGGGCGCGGACAGCGGGCGCGGACAGCGACACTGTGATAAGTATAGTTTCCTTTACAGGTGACCGGAGTCAGGCTGGGGGGCCCTGGATTATGGGGGCTGCTGTATACTACCGCTGGGGCTGCAATATACTACCACTGGGGCTGTATACACCACTGGGGCTGCAATATACTACCACTGGGGCTGTATACACCACTGGGGCTGCAATATACTACCCCTGGGGCTGTATACACCACTGGGGCTGCAATATACTACCACTGGGGCTGTATACACCACTGGGGCTGCAATATACTACCACTGGGGCTGTATACACCACTGGGGCTGTATATACTACTGGGGCTGCCTGTATACTACTGGGGCTGCCTGTATACTACCACTGGGGCTGTATATACTACTGGGGCTGCCTGTATACTACTGGGGCTGCCTGTATACTACCACTGGGGCTGTATATACTACTGGGGCTGCCTGTATACTACTGGGGCTGCCTGTATACTACCACTGGGGCTGTATATACTACTGGGGCTGCTGCTGTATACTACCACTGGGGCTGCTGTATACTACCACTGGGGCTGCTGTATACTACCACTGGGGCTGCTGGGGATGCTACATACTACCACTGGGGCTGCTGTATACTACCACTGGGGAGGCCTGTATACCACTGGGGGGGGCCTCTATACCACACTGCGGGGGCTGTATACCTGTGCTGAGGTCCACCCTCGGCTTATACACGAGTCAATAGGTTTTTCCAGATTTTTGGGGCAAAAGTAGGGGGGTCGGCATATACACGGGTCGGCTTATACACGAGTATATACGGTAAATAAAAACAGCCTTTATTGTACAAATATTAAAACTCATCACAGGAGAAACAAAAATACAACTGGAACCCGCTGAAACAAACCAACAACAAATTCGGACAAAAACACTGTCCATAGAATAACCACTATCAAACAATGGAAAATTTTCACCATAGGTTAGGGTGCCCCTTGCCAAGTCGGCTGGCCCTATGGATCAACCCTATGGTATAAAAAGTTCATGTAGTAGCTATACCACTTCTGGTCAAGCTCACTTAACCTTGTTATAAGACCTCAGAAGTTGTTTGTTGTTTGTTGATTGTTTGGTAGACTCCGATTGATGAATTAAAATTTCTCCATGCACTGGATGCGTTTCTCCCCTATTTATAGTGAGGGGTCCATCAGAAGAAGGGAGAAATACTGTTTACCTGCAAAAGCAGTGAAAACATAAGTGTTCTTAGTTAACATTAGGAAAGTAACAGCCACAAATTATCGACAGTTACACCCAGCTACAGTCATGGCCAAAAGTATTGACACCCCTTCAATTCTATCAAATAATACTCAGTTTCTTCCTGAAAATGATTGCAATCACAAATTCTTTGGTATTATTATCTTCATTTAATTTGTCTTCAATGAAAAAACACAAAAGAGAATGAAGCAAAAAGCAAAACATTGATCATTTCACACAAAACTCCAAAAATGAGCCGGACAAAAGTATTGGCACCCTCAGCCTAATACTTGGTTGCACAACCTTTAGCCAAAATAACTGCGATTAACCGCTTCCGGTAACCATCAATGAGTTTCTGACAATGCTCTGCTGGAATTTTAGACCATTCTTCTTTGGCAAACTGCTCCAGGTCCCTGATATTTGAAGGGTGCCTTCTCCAAACTGCCATTTTTAGATCTCTACACAGGTGTTCTATGGGATTCAGGTCTGGACTCATTGCTGGCCACCTTAGAAGTCTCCAGTGCTTTCTCTCAAACCATTTTCTAGTGCTTTTTGAAGTGTGTTTTGGGTCATTGTCCTGCTGGAAGACCCATGACCTCTGAGGGAGACCCAGCTTTCTCACACTGGGCCCTACATTATGCTGCAAAATTTGTTGGTAGTCTTCAGACTTCATAATGCCATGCACACAGTCAAGCAGTCCAGTGCCGGAGGCAGCAAAGCAACCCCAAAACATCAGGGAACCTCCGCCATGTTTGACTGTAGGGAACATGTTCTTTTCTTTGAATGTCTCTTTTTTTTCTCCTGTAAACTCTATGTTGATGCCTTTGCCCAAAAACCTTTACTTTTGTCTCATCTGACCAGAGAGCATTCTTCCAAAACGTTTTAGGCTTTCTCAGGTAAGTTTTGGCAAACTCCAGCCTGGCTTTTTTATGTCTCGGGGTAAGAAGTGGGGTCTTCCTGTGTCTCCTACCATACAGTCGCTTTTCATTCTGACGCCGACGGATAGTATGGGTTGACACTGTTGTACCCTTGGACTGCAGGGCAACTTGAACTTGTTTGGATGTTAGTCGAGGTAGTTCATCCACCATTCGCACAAACTTGTGTTGAAATCTCTTTTTCAATTTTTCTTTTCCGTCCACATCTAGGAAGGTTATTTTCTCCATGCTCAATGTGGTACACACAAGGACACAGGACAGAGGTTGAGTCAACTTTAATCCATGTCAACTGGCTGCAAGTGTGATTTAATTATTGCAAACACCTGTTAGGTGCCACAGGTAAGTTACAGGTGCTGTTAATTACCCAAATTAGGGAAGCATCACATGATTTTTCTAAGGGTGCCAATACTTTTGTCCTCCCCCTTTTTTATGTTTGATGTGGAATTATATCCAATTTGGCTTTAGGACAATTCTTTTTTTTTTTATTGAAGACAAAATAAGTGAAGATAATAATACCAAAGAATTTGTGATTGCAATCATTTTCAGGAAGAAACTGAGTATTATCTGACAGAATTGCAGGGGTGTCAATACTTTTGGCAGTGACTGTAGATAATGAAAGAAAACAAAAATAAATTACAAGAGGGCTATTTTTATATGCCATTACATGAATTTAGTAGAATACTGGTTCTAGTAGTTAGATTTAAACTATTATATGGTAACCAATGTAGGATACGGGCAAAACAGGAAATACAAACTATAGAAACATGAAGATATTTGGTGTTTAGCAGGCAGAGATGTATGTAAAGGTGAAGTGCAATAGAGAATTTACTTACATGTTTTGCTTACATTCTTTTTTTTACTCACACCACAGGATTAGAATCATAGGTTTAGTGAGCGTGAATCTAAAAATGATATCAAAAGTATTTAGGGCAAACACAAATATGTTTATCTTTGAGTTTGAAACATATTTACACTAGAATGAGAAATGTATACTCACACTAGTTCTATAGAGCGATCAGTTGGCAAGTACAGATCGACCAAAGATTATGCTATAAGCCAAGAGACTCTATAAAGGAAATGAAATATGGTTTTAAAACCAACTATATCATAATATAAGGAAGGCTAGTTGTCTGTATGTACTTACAGAAATATAACATTTAAAGATGGTCAATTGCTTTAGGCATAGAAACTGGGAATTCTATAAAGGAGGTTTTAATATGGTGTCAGAGCCAAATAAATCAATATATAAAAAGGAAGAAAGAAATAGGCAAAGTCTTCAGCAGAGATGGGAGGGAAGGGAGAAGGTGCTGGGAAATAGAGGAGAAAATTGAAGGCGTTGAGTAGCTGTTAGGGTACTTTAACAACTTTTCTATGAATTTCACTAGCAACTTACTGGTTGCAGTGAAATCATGGATACATTGTTCTATCTTGTTGCTGTGTACAAGTGGAACAATGTGTCCATGATTTCACTGCAACCAGTAAGTTGCCAGTGAAATTCCTAGAAAAGTTGCCGCGTGTAAAGGTACCTTTAGAGTTGTGAGACATGGAGGATATAAAATATTAGAAGTAGGTTTGTATTGCTGAAGTGAGTGTAGACTTGAGGTTGGTGCAGGACTGCTTGTAGGCATCGACATGCTTGGTGGAATTGGGATCTCTTCCATCTCCGCTTGGCAACCCTGGAAGTCTATCTCAGTTCTTTAGTCAAGCTGGTCTGCCATGGTTGCCTGTTGATTGTGTGAGATTTTCCATGCATGATGGAGGTTGACAAATTGAGCACTGTTTTTATTGTGGTATTATATAGAGTGGCAAGCAGCATCAGTATCATGTAAGGAAGCTATATCTATGAGAGGAAAAGGGAGTTAGAGAATGAATAAGTGAATGTAAATCGAGGTGTTTTAAGTTACCGTCACACGCCGCAATCTCACCTGTAAATCATAAAGGCGATATGTCGCCCCGGAGCAATCACCGTGAATTTGCCTCACGGTTGCAGCATGTAAATTGGGAACTTCACGGCGATAAATCGCCACTCGTTCGTCGCCTGATTCCTGAACAGTGCTCAGTAATCAGCCGCAATCGTTAAGGGGATATTTCCATGTTGAGCGTGTGACAGGGCGATAATGATGGAAAGAGTGTTGCCTATGATTTCCCGTAGGCGTGCCTCAGCATGCTGTAATCCGCGCCCCGTCTGAGATGATTGGTGTGGGCTACTGTATTCCCATTGGCTGTCAGTTGACACCGCGCCATATTTGAAGAGCTGTCCGTTCAGCACCACACATATCTTCAGCTACACAACTGTCCGCAAACTCAGTGCAAACTCTGATAGACAATGGCATCATGTATTAGAAAGCCTCCCAGAGCAGGCTGACCAATCGTAACGTTGTTGTGTTGTCCAATGAGCATGTATAGGACGCGGTATACACCACTGTGGCACGCCTATCTCCTTGCCGCGCTGAACATGTATGCCCACATTGCCTTTGAGATTGCGGCGTGTGAAGCGGCGATGAAATTAGGCAAGATTGGTTCCGCTATAGGGGAGGTGATTTCCGGAGCGACACATCGCCTTAGCTTCAGGGTGAAATTGCGGCATGGGATGCCACCATAGGCGATCTGAGGCGACCACGAAAAACATGAGCACGCACGTTAGATCGCCACATATCACCAGTCGAGATCGCATGTGATGGTACCCTTAGATTTCTGCCAGGATGAGTGAGTTTGTGGAGTGGGGTTGCGAACTATGGGAGGAGAGGGAAGAGACTGTCAGTAGGTTGTGGTCAGACAGGGGGAGCGGTGAGTTTGAGAGGTTAGTGAGGCAACATAGGCAGGTGAAGAGAATGTCCAGCATGTCATGATGTTTGTGAGTGCCCATGGAGGACCATTGAGTGATGCTAAAGTAGGAAATTAGTGATAAAGCTTAGAGTCAGCTGAGTGGAAAGTGTCGATGGGAATGTTGAAGTCGCCCATGAGGATAGTGGAGATATCAGCAGAAAGGAAATGAAATAGCCAGGATTTGAAGTGGTCAAGAATGTTGGTGATAAGAAGCTTTAGAGTGTAAAAGATAACAGCTAGCATGACTTTGGGGGAAGTAGATGGGGACGGAGTTCACCTCAAGCAAGGGAAGAGTAAAGGAGGGTATTAGTGGAGCAGTTATTGGACAGGAGCAAACCAAATCCTCCACCATGTTTGTGGAGAGGCAGTGTCAGAGGGGGTGAGCTAGGTTTCAGTGATGCTGATGAAGAAGAGTTTGTTAGTGAGGAAAAGATTGTAGATGATTGAAAGTTTGTTGCAGACAGAATGACATTCCATAGGGCTCCTTCTAGAGGAACAAAAGGAGCAGGGGATGATTGAATGGTAATTATTTATTAAGGCTACGAATGTTTGTGAGGGATCGTGCGTGGGGGTTAGAAGCGATTGTGGGGAAGTGATGGGTGACCAGGATTTGGGGATATGTCACAAGCAATGAGGAGAAGCCAAGAGTGTTATAAGGTGGGATCAGGTGAGGTTACGAAGTGGCCGTGTTTGTCTGGAGACAAAGGATTTTACAAGGAGAAACAGTTCTGAAGAGATGGTGAGATGGCTGGGGTGGCCGGAGGGGGTAATAACTAGTTCCTTGCTAGGTGGGGGATTAGAGGAGTTAGTATGAAATGAAGTAGTATGGGGGAAAATATGAAAATAAACAGAAACACTGTGTAAAGTGGCTCTGTATCCCATTATGTTCCAGTCAATTCTGGTCTAATTCATCTCATGACACTTGTATGAGACACTTATGTAAGAAAGAGCAAACAAGTTTGAGCAGACTTATGCCGGGCAATATATGATTATACAATTAAAGTCAGCTGGGAACAGAGGTGAGGGGGCTGGACTCCATTAGTCCACATTCAAGGTTGCACAAAGTGGAGTCTCACAGGCAGTTAAAACAAAGGGTCATAAATTGAATGAAGTATGTGAGGAGGACAGTGGAAGGAGAAGTTACATGCATAATAGAAAGCAATATTTCAGTAAAAGCACACCAGCATAAATATACACTGCGTGCAGAATTATTAGGCAAATGAGTATTTTGATCACATGATACTGTTTATACATGTTGTCCTACTCCAAGCTGTATAGGCTTGAGAGCCAACTACCAATTTAGTAAATCAGGTGATGTGCATCTCTGAAATGAGGAGGGGTATGGTGTAATGACATCAACACCCTATATAAGGTGTGCTTAATTATTAGGCAAATGCTTTTCCTAAGGCAAAATGGGTCAAAAGAGAAGATTTGACGGGCTCTGAAAAGTCCAAAATTGTGAGGTGTCTTGCAGCGGGATGCAGCAGTCTTGAAATTGCTAAACTTTTGAAGTGTGATCAGCAAACAATCAAGCGTTTCATGGCACACATCCAACAGGGTCGCAAGAAGCGTGTTGGACAAAAAAGGTGCAAAATAACTGCCCACGAATTGAAGAAAATCAAGTGTGAAGCTGCCAAGATTCCATTTGCCACCAGTTTTGCCATATTTCACAGCTGCAATAATACTGGAGTATCAAAAAGCACAAGGTGTGCTATACTCAGGGACATGGCCAAGGTAAAGAAGGCTGAAAAACGAGCACCTTTGAACAAGAAACATAAGATAAAACGTCAAGACTAGGCCAGGAAATATCTTAAGACTGATTTTTCAAAGGTTTTATGGACTGATGAAATGACAGTGACTCTTGATGGGCCAGAAGGATGGGCCAGAGGCTGGATCGGTAAAGGGCAGAGAGAGCTCCACTCTGACTCAGATGTGAGCAAGGTGGAGGTGGGGTACAGATATGTGCTGCTATCATCAAAGATGAACTTGTGGGACCTTTTTGGGTTGAGGATGGAGTGACGCTCAACTCCCGGACCTACTGCCAGATTCTGGAATACAACTTCTTCAAGCAGTGGTACAGGAAGAAGTCGGTATCGTTCAAGACATACATGATTTTCATCCAGGACATAGCTCCATCACATGCATGCCACAGCGTGGCTGACCAGTAAAGGTCTAAAAGAAGGAAAAATAATGGCATGGCCCCCTTGTTCACCTGATCTGAACCCCATAGAAAACCTGTGGTCCCTCCTAAAATGTGAGAGCTACAGAGAGGGAAAACAGTACAACTCTTGGAACAGTGTATGGGAGGCTGTGGTGGCTGCTGCATGCAATGTTGATCGTAAACAGACCAAGCAACTGACAGATTTTATGGATGGAAGGCTGTTGAGTTTCATCATAAAGAAAGGTGGCTATATTGGCCACTATTTTTTTGTGTCTTGTTTTTGCATGTCAGAAATGTTTTTTTCTACATTTTGTGCAGTTATATTATATAACAAGTGAGATGGGAATATATTTGGTTTTTATTAAGTTGCCTAATAATTCTGCAAAGTAATTGTTACCTGCACAAACAGATATCCTCCTAAGATAGCCAAATCTAAAAAAAAAAAAACTCCAACTTCCAAAAATATTAAGCTTTGATATTTATGAGTCTTTTGGGTTCATTGAGAATATAGTTGTTGATCAATAATAAAAATAATTCTCTAAAATACAACTTGCCTAATAATTCTGCACACAGTGAAGAAGATAAAGGAAAATGGAGACTGTCAGCATAGAGCAGTGTGCAGCAATATTTTAGCATAAGCATACCAGATATACTTCAGCAAGAATGATGGGGTTCCCAAAGGCATACAAGAGCAAGAACACCCATGTGACCTGCATGAAATTCTGTCTCATTTAATGAGATTTATTACATATAACAAATCACACGTGAAATATTTTTTGATAGAAAACCACTTGCCCATCAAGGGGTGGGTTAAATAAGAACCCTTTGTCATGTTTGACCATTGTTGGCACCCCAGGCATGGAAAATTGCCCATGCGAGGTGTTGCCAGGGTGGCTTTTCATGTCAATGTCTTGAGTGTACCTATGTCAGCACAGATCAATTTGTTTTTAACGTTGTCTAGTTTCTTGTGGCAAAGAAAATAGATTGTTGGAATTCTGTGATGGTAAGATACGATTCCCATAGGACAGGACAATGTTTCAATATGGCATTGTGTATAAATGTGTATAATTGTGTATAAATGTCTCATATGGATGGAAGGTGCTGACAATGTACATGTAACCAGTATTCAGATTTTTTGTCATATGGCCAATGTTGGTGGGTTGAACTATAGAGTCAGGGTATCCTCTATCGATAAATTTCCTAACTTGGGGTCTGAAACAATGTGGTTAACTCTAGAATGTTGGGTTTTAATTATATCTATTTTGACATGTCTAGGGTGGCAACTGGAATAATGAAGAAGAACATTTTTATCTGTAGGTTTGATGTATAGGTCAATTGAACCTGGTCGATGTTGTCTAAGAGCAGCAGGGTGTGTAAAAACTTAATTTTGGAAGTAATCAGGGAAATGGTAAATTAAAAGTGGGAAGAACTACTGTTAAGATCAATGAAGAATTGAGACAATTCATTTTCTTCCCCCATCCAGATAACAAATGTCTCATCGATATATCAGTGATGATGTTTTTCTTGACCAACAGATGACTGTACACATGAGACTCTTCGAATTTGGCCATAAAATTGATAGCATGGTTGGAACACATAGTGGTCTTTTTTTTGTTATTTGTATACTGGAGCTCTGACTGGTTTCAAAGGCAGTAGGCGGCCATACGTATGGATGTTTCTAAGTACTTTATTAAAAGTTTATATTTTTTATCGAGTTGTTCAATAAACATCCCAATCAAAAAGGGTAAAAATGAATACATAGTGTGGAGTCTATATCCTTAGCCATAGAAAGGAGGGGGATGGTTTAGCGTTGGGAACAAATTAAACCTTATTAGCCCATAGTGGTCTCCCTATGCTGCATGAAGAATTGGTCGTTAAAGATAAAAAAAAATTCTCAAAATGATATCTAGCTTGTCTTTACAGAAATTTGTTGTGAATCAGAGAATGTACTGTACTTTTTGAGAAAGCAAGTGACTGCCTCAAGCCACAAGTCATGGTCTGCTGGTGTATGGACTGTCCACATCAAGGGTGATGAGATGACTGCCCAGGGCAAAGACATCTGGTCCCCTAATCTGTTGTAAAAAGTCAGATGTGTCCTTAACATATGAGGTAATCAGAGGAATAAGGGGAGTTAGTACTTTTTTGAAAAGGATCGTATAGATTTTTGAGGATCTTGGGGAGAATGTAAAAAACTGGTGTGACTGGGTGTTGGTGAATGAGGAAATCTGCCAGTTTTTGTCTATGGTCCCCAAGGGTTGATGATGATCCACTCTCTCTTTGATAATGTTTTGATGTTTGTTGTTGGGTAATTGGAAATAAGTATATACGTGTTGCTATCCCTGAGTTTTAACTCTATTTCTGATACGTACTATGCAAAATCCATGACTAGTACTGCCCCACCCATGTCAGCAGCTTTGATCATGAGTTTGGTGTGGTTATTCAAAGTGTATATAGCCTGTCTTTAATCAGGGATTATATTAATTTTAAGGATAAAGTTACCCTTCTCTATGATGTTCATGATTGTGTCTATTTCCTTAGGAGCCATGAAGATTTAGGTTTCCACAGGGTAATAATATTTTGCCACATTGAATTTACTGGGAATTTTCAGATCAAGTTGCCTTAAAGAAAAATTTTCGAGGTTTGAATTTTCAATGTGGGAAATCATGGTATCATCTGTTCTCATGAAGTGTGCCTTCAGTCTGAGGTTTTTAAAAAACCTTCTCAGCTCTTGGTCAAGGGTGAACGTATTGAAGGGTGTGGTTGTACAGAAGGACAGGCCCTTCTGTAGTACTCTCTACTCTGTATGGGAAAGAATACAGGAGGAGGTATTATAGACAAGATTCTCAGGCCTACCAGTGATCAAAGTACCATTCTGTTACCCTAAAGTGGAGGGACCTCCTGCCCCTCCAGGTTTTCTACATTGGGGTAAGCGTTGCCCGAGAAAACATCTTGGATGTGGTGGGTTATACTGTCCTTCGCTGCCTGAGGATGAAAAACATCATTGGCCAGATACAATGAAGCCAAAGCACCATCTATATGCTTGTAGTTTCTCTAAATATTCCTGGTTACACCTAAACTTGCCCTTTTCTGTCCCTGAATGGACTTATTGTAGGTGACCAGAGTTGCTATTTACTATTTAACCACCCCTCTGCCTTCAAGTACGTCCAGTCGTAGCTTTAGCTAAATGGTTTCTACCTGCCTTCTTTTCATGTACTTTGTCTGATCTATCGTTTACTCAAACTTGAACCTTTCTTCTCATGATCCATTGCCTATCTCATTTGTCTTGATTTACTACCTTACTTTAATTTTGACCTCAGACCGTGACCTTAATATGCCTTTGTCTCATTCCTTTGTTTATTGCAAGACCTCCTGGTATCTGACCCCAAAAGTTTGGTTACCCAGCCTCATGGATAGTCGTGAGTACTAACTTCAATCCAAAAACTGCTGGTTTTCCTACTTCCAGAATCTTATAAGGGCCAACAAACATAGGACCCAGCTTTGTTGATGGTACCATAGATTTAATATTTTTGGATTTAACCAAACCTTATTTTAAAGACAGAACCCACTGAACATTTTATATCAGCTTTACGCTTTGATGAATCTGAGCAACCCTAATAAAGCCCCTCTAAAATCACATAAAAAAATCCACTTACTCTCCTAAACTAGTTGCATAGATTGGGAATAAGTGGAAGATGGTATGTTTTCTTAACCATGATTTTATTCATTTCTCAGAAATTGAGAAAGGGATGGAGACTAGAGATGAGTGAATCTTCCCCAAGCATGTTTGCTGATTTCAAATTCGACTTGAATGTTGTGGATTTGGCTCAGGAATGGAGATCCAAACAATTTCCCCAAAATTCAGCGAACGCTTGTCGCTATGTTCAGAAATTAAGTTTGGAATTTAAAATGGCTATAAAACTTTCCCTGTTTGTTTGAGGCCAAAACTGTCGCCGGAAGACCCACTGGCTGGGAACAACACCTAACCTTCCGATTAGGCATACACCCAGCCATTAGATCTATCGGCTTGTATCAAGCTGTAGAGTTTTTTGAAGCAAACCTTTACTATTGCAGAGGGTCAACAGCATATAAGGCCATCTTTTCTACACTTATGTGATAGCAATTCATATAAAAATAACATATGGACATTATATGCTTCCCCTACATGTTCTTATATGTCCATTAATGTACACACTCAACAAACACCATACTATGAATATTGCTTCTTGAAAATGTGCTATCACTTTTAATAAGCAAATTGTCAATTCAGTGAGGAAGTCAAAAAACTTTAATGCCACCCAATAAGGGTAGCAATCTTTAAAGTCATAATCGACTCTTTAACAAATATTTTAATATAATTTAGGATTTGTGCAAGATCAGATCCCCAAACTGCAGATGGTGCGTTTTGGGGTGACTGCCTCTCATCAGTGCAGTGTGTGGAATTTCTGATCTGGCTGTATGAGAGGCTAAGACGAGGTCTGGGGAACTAGCTTTCTACCTTATGGAGAGAAAACTGCCGCCATAAGGATAGAGATAAGCTGATAAGGAGACTTATAGCCACAATGATCCTCTGGGAAATATGCAAATTGTCACGTCAATGAACTATCACTATTCCTATTGATTCCACAATCACTATTAATAACACAAAGCAATCACTGATCTCAGGACGACCTCCTCAAAAAGCTACCCCATGGCTAGGTCCTTCCCTTGAGTGTTATCTGGCTAGTCCTGTGTTGAGAATCCTAAACGAGGCTCCACAGACTTTATTTGCACAATCACTATTAATTTCATTTCATACAATTGTTATATAGATTTTTGGCAACTGCACAACTATGTTATTATATGTCTAATTCATATTGAACTTGTCAATGCATTGCTGCAGTGCACTGCCCACTAGCATTGTTCATCAGCATTCCAGATTAATTGGTGAATTGGTGACCTGAATAAAGTTATTTTTTTCCAACATGTCAGTATTCAATACTCACTGCACCCAGTACCCACGCAAGCCAGTTTTTACCCTGTGGCATGGAGAATTGATTGTGTGGGTGTTACTTCTGCAACTAACCATTTTAAAGAGTTAATGAGGGCAGCTAGGCAACACGGTTGTGCAATCAGTAAGATCTACCAGTAATTAATTGTGCCTCATGCTGGCAGTGGAAGAGACGTGCTCCTAAGAAAACCTAACATGTGTCACTCACGCAGAGTTAAGAATCTGAGTGCCATAATTCTGAAGGGAAAACTTGTATGCTACTCAGTGTTCTACACCGCGATTCACCTGCTACCGTGTGCCGACATTACATATTCCTGGGAAGAGATGACTGATGTAAAAAGGTCATCCTCATCACTACCCCAGGGGATGAGGGTGCATCAGAGTCAGACCCAAAGGACATCAACATGGACACATATGTGACCTTGAGCACCTACCTACATTAGGCCTGCTTTACAGCAAGGTGTTCACACAGTGATGGAAACCCATGCCAGAAGAGGACCTGTGCTCACAGTCTAGAGGTGATCCTTTCCCCATGCCATCTGGGAGCACCACATGTCAAACTGCAGAGGGCCTTGCAGCATGCCTGGCTGTATTCAACCTGCAGCCAGTGCCACAGCTTCGGGATCACCAATACCACCAAGACCAGGATTACGATGTGAGACTGAGGAGGAAGTCAATGTAGAAGAGGCAGAAAACCCAGTTTCACAGACATGTGTATCATTCCTACCAGTGGCCTTCAACTGTGACAATGCCATGTTGGGACACCTTTTCCCTCCAAGCACTATCCAATATGGCATGAACCACCCCATTTAACTCTAAGTCCTGTCTTTTTTATTGAGGAGATTCATTCTGTGGATATCATGGCCCAGGAATGGAGTCATGTGCCTAAGTGTAATGACTTTTTCGACCAATGTATCCAAGGCAACGTGGCATTCTTAAGGATAAAGGGTTTGGCTTCTTAGTGGAGAAATGTACTGGACATACATGCTATGTCAACTGGTCCACCCTGTTGCATGACCATCTTCACAAAGGACTGTGCACCATCTTTAAAAGGGAGATGGTCACATTCATGATATTGTGTGGCAGCAAGGGGTTGTTTGTGGTTTTGCATATGTTGGGTTGCCACAGATGACCAATTTGAGAAGTGGGAGGAGGAGGCCGACCGGCAGAGAATGTGGCATTGGGTGGAGGACAGGCCTATCTTGGATAGCCAGAAGAGTGTGTAGGCTGGCACAGACCATGTCTCATGCGCCCATGCTACACCATGACACTATTTTTACTCTAGGTAAATTGTTGTCCTTTTTCCTGGTGTCTGGCACTAATATGAGCAGTTTGTCAGCTTTTGGACATTTTTGTTGGTGTTGCATGTCATTGATTTCAATGGGGTTCAGGAAGATTCGGCGAATGTTCGTCAAACAATTTGGTGAACACCCCGCATTTGGTGAACAAAACCGAATGCAAACACTCAGGTATTCGCTCATCTCTAACCATGACACAAACAACTTTTGAGGCTACTAAACCAGGCAATTTTCCTTGCTTGCATTGTGCCTGTTGCAGCAATATACAGTGGCAACCAAAAGTTTTGCGTTTTTTTTCTTCAGGTGTGCTTACTTCTGTCTGGTTGTTGTGATGTCATTTTCTTTGCGATGAATTGAAAGCTCATGAAGTTCTTTATTTTTAACTAAAATTCTTTTGAATATAGGTATCGTCATTTATATAAAGAAAACTGAGTGCCAAAAGCTTTGAAAATACTACTTATTGATCACAACTTAAAGACCAATTAATTGCTTAGAATGCCATAACTTAGTATTTTGTAGCATAAATTCTTGTACTAATTACTGCACCACACCAATGGGCATTGAAATCACTAGGGTATTCAAGACATCTTGAGGGATCTGGCTTCATTCCATTTGCAAATCAGCAAATAATTAATCTTTATTGCAATGGGTACAGGCCCCAACTCATTGTCCTTACTCATCCAAAATGTGCTGTATGGAGTTTATATCAGGTGATTGGCTTGGCAATTGCAACAGGCGAACATTTTTCTTTGCCAACAAATTTTTTAATAAATTGTATTTGTGATTTTTATAATTGTCTTGCTGGAACTCCAGCCCCTGGCTACTTTATTTTTCATGTGGCGGCATTAAATTTCCCAGTTTATCTTTGTACATGGTAGCATTCATATTTCCATCAATTCTAAGCAGAGGGCCATTGGCAGATGCAGAAAATCATCTACAAACTATCAAGTTTCCACCACCATGTTTCACTGTAGGTGTTTGATACCTTACATCATTATGTTTTCCACTGCTGGCCATCATTTTCAAACAGACTGAATTTGGATTCATCTGACCACACCTTAAGGTACCTTTGCACGCAGCAACGTATCTAGGAATTTCACTGGCAATTTGCTGTATGCAGTGAAGTCGTGGACACATTGTACTCAGCAACAAGATAGAACAATGTGTCCTCATGGACAGTAAGTTGCCAGTGAAATTCCTAGAAAAGTTGCTGCGTGTAAAGGTACCCTTGGACTAATCTGTCTCTTTCCATTGGCTGTGTTCTTTGGAAAACATCAGTTCGACATTCCCGTTCTTTGCAGAGTTAAAAGGCTTCTTGACTGGAACTTATGTGTGGCGACCCTGCGGCTGGGCGTCACAGGGAGGTTTTACAGTATGACAACAAAATGTGATATCTTTGTAAGTTGCTAGTTCAGGGTTAGACCTGTGGAGTCTGAAAGTGCACACACCTAGGATTAGACCACTAGAATAGTGGGGACCAGTATTTTAGTGGGTCCCAACAGGGGGTGGAGCCTAGGGGGTAGATGTAGAAGAGAGAGACAGTTTTTAGTTAGTTAGTGCTGGGAAGGCAGTCAGGAAGGACAGGCCAGACAGCCCAGCCAACAGGAGGGAGCCCCATCTTCAAGTGGGGGCCCAGGACAGAAGGCAATGGGCCAGGACTGGTTGGAGCCAGCTGGTCGTGTTGAGGGAACATCAGCAATGCAGGAAGCCAAGGCAGATAGAAGTTCAGCTCTATCTGCAGACTGACGAGCTGCAGGCCCATAGAAACCGGGTTGCTGACAGCACCACAAGGTACCTCGCCCTTCAGGACCATATTAGATCCAAGATCACAGGGGTAACGGCCCGAGTACTGACGTTGGGGGAGTGCACAGTCTCCTCTTAAATCCGGGAAAGGACACCCGTGCCCCGACGTGGGAGATCAAGGGACTGGTGGGAGAGCTCTGCGAGGGTGGTAGAAGCTAGGAAGAGGAAAGGAGACCCTGAAAGACATGGAACACGAACATCTACAGACTCCATAAGGGGGACCCTGAGATGGCAACATCCACACTGTCAACCAAACTGTACCGTGTTCCGTTTTGCCATCAACCGGTACTTAGCAAAGTGGAGTCAAACTTGAACTGGTTTCCGTTATTCTTCCCGCCGGTGCCCGGAAGGCTCAGCATCACCAGCAGCTCAGCAGAGGGGTAAGAACTGCAGCACCAACCATCATCTCCATTAATGCCCTCCCTCACCATCTTCCTTCACCGTTGCCTTGAGGTAATAGCTACACCTGTAGGGAGCTGTCCCACACTCTGCTGCACCCCCATCACCTCAGCGGGTGGCTTGTAGCGACGGTACCTATATTACCGGGAACTACAGGTGGCGTCACAATCCCCTGTACATACTCCCTTCTCCCCCACCACCATCTACTTCAAATGATAACCAGGGCATGGAATCGGGATCCCGACCACCCGTGACTCCCCATTCAAGTCTTCAGCCCCTGTGTCCGAGTAATCCCTATCCCTGGCCGCATCACATGCATTTAACCATACTGCTCTTAGCCATTGGACAACAGTTTGGTGACTTACTTTGATCCAATATTGCTTGTTCATTTTACACTTGACTCTGAGAACAGTTGAAATCCATAGCTACCTCTTTTTGCCATACTTCACTCTCTTAATAAGCCCGAGAAATGTTTCAGCTGGTATGGACTTTGTCAGGTGTCAGGAAACACATGTCGGGCGATGACACCCCCCAGTGTAAACCTTGCAGCATACACTGTGCTATATTTTTCCAGGTATTGTCGTCATCATCATGCGCATATGGTTCTGTACATTTGAATCTTGATAACACATGCTAAATATTACTGCATATGTTAGTTTTAATTTACACTTTGTAAATTTACATTATTCTGGTCCCCTCTTTTTAGTATCAGTCTTCTATATGGTATTACTGATGCTCGTTCTAGTAAAACATATAAGTACTAGTTATTAGCACCATTATATATATCTACTATATAATCGTCTAAGGTTCTCTGTCTGTCACGGAAATCGCGTGCCAGCGCTCATTGGTCGCCGCCAGCCGCGGCAACCAATGAGTGCAGCGCATGCAAAACAGCCACGCGCATTAGCGACGCGTGATTGCCGTGACAGTGCTACAGTCACATAGCGGGCGGGAAATCCGACTTCACTGTCTGCTTTCCCGCCTCGTGAGTGACAGAGGGGAGGAAGAATCCTGGTTCTTCCTCCCTCTGTGACATGCGTGCCTGACCCCATTTGATTTCGAAGTGTATTACTATAGACTGCAAAATCAAAGTTAACTAAAGACAAATGTATTAAAATTAATAAAGAATAAATACTTACCCTCCGACGGGTGCCCGGGAGTCGGGAGTTGCAGCAGGAATTGACCTGCTAGGACCTGTCATGATGTCAGAGTGACTCAGAGGGGCGTTCCTAACGCTGATTGGCCGCTGGGAGAAGGGCCCCTATGGGAGAAAACGCAGGCGCTGGTGCGTAAAGAATTAACATGTCAATTCTTTACCAAGCTGTGTTTTTCCCATAAAAGCGTGGCGCATTTTAACGCAGTGTCTGAACGGCAAAGTGAATTTCCCATTCACTTTGCTGGCAGACAAAAGGCACATTGCGTACTTTTGAAAAGCGCGCATAAAAAAGCGCACAAAAATATGCAATGTGTGAACGTATCCTTACAGCTATTTTCACATTGGAGTTTTTTGAAAAATGTGGCAGTTGCAGTCAAAAAACCACATCTGCCGCATTTTCCGCCTAATGCACGCCGTTGCGGTGCACTTGCGGCAAGCACCATGCATTGTCTATGGGGCTTGCGGTAAGTGTGTGGCAGGTGCGGCAATTGCGGTTCCAATAGTTGCGGCCGTGAAAAAAACACCGCTGACCGCGTTTTTTTCGCGGTTGCAAACGGCGCATCTACCAAAACCGCAATTGCCGCACCTGCCGCACAATTACCGCAAGCCCCATAGAGAATGAATGGGGCTTGCCGCAAGCATGCCACAAGAGCAGCCATTAGGCAGAAAAAAGCAGCAGATGCATTTTTTTGACTGCAACTGCCGCATTTTTTAAAAAACCCCAATGTGAAAGCAGCCTATTACATACTTACATGACCTCTGATGAAACAATCATGGCCGGAGCAAGGTCAAATAACTGTGACATCACCAGAGGTCTTTAAGCTATACGCACACAGCTCCAGGAGCCAGGTACTGCAGACTACTTACATCCACACCCACCCTGCACTCAGGTCACACTCACCTTACACTAAGATCACACTCACACTGCACTCACGTCACACTCGCTCTGCATTCACGTCACACTCACCCTGCAATCCCTTCACACTCACCCTGCACTCACCTCACACTCACCCTTCACTCACCTCACACTTACCCAGCACTCACCTCACACTTAGCACTAAACTCATCCTGCACTCTAGTCACACTCTGCCCTGCACTCACGTCACACTCCGTCCTGCACTCACGTCACACTCTGTCCTGTACTCACGTCACACTTAGCCCTGCACTCACGTCACACTCACCTTGCACTCACGTCACACTGTCTCTCTAACGCAAAACCTGCATCGCTGATTGATAGCAGCTGGCTGGGCGCGGCCAATCAGCAACGCAGGATTTCCGTTACAACGAAACAGTCACAGTCCGCCTGGTCTCCCAGCCCCCTCCGCTCGGTCTCCTGCCCGCTGCTCACCTGCTCCACGCTCCCTCCTGGCCACCGTTCCATGCTCCATCTGCCTGTCGCTCACCCCGCCATTCTTCTTCTTTTCGTGGCATAGACTCCAGAAATTCAAAGGCCATGGGGGTGGGGGTGGAGCTACCAAAGGGGGCGTTGTAATGGCCGTGAACAAAGGCACGCGAGCCACATCAGGGCTATGCGCTTCTACACGCCTATTATGATGCCCCCTGTTAACTCCGCCCCCCAAGGCCTTGGAATTGTTGACATCTGTGCTGGAGGAAGAAGAAGAAGACATTTTAGGGTGAGAGGTGGCTGGACAGAAGCCTGGAGCGGGTGAGAACTGAGGGGAGCCACCGCCGCACACCCGCACTGCCGCACACCCGCACTGCCGCACACCCACATATTCTAAAATGCCCTATGCGTTAGAATTGGTCCACCATCTAGTATATATATATATAGTTTGGGGTTGTTTAGAAATTTCCTTATTTTTTAAAGAAAGGCACATTTTCTTCAGTGAGGCTAACATTAAATGAATCAGAAATACACTCAACACATTATTAATGTGGTAAACAACTATTCTAGCTGCAAACATCTGGTTTTTAATGCAACGTCTAGAGTACATAGGTGTATAGGGGCCCATTTCTAACAATCAACACTCCAATGTTTTAATGGTACATTGTGTCTGCTAACTGTGTAAGAATGTTAATGGATGTTTTGAAAACCCTAGAAAACTCTTGCACAAGTATGTTAGTGACTCGCCCAGGGCAGGGTACTCAGGGCTGGGGCTTGGTTACGGTCCGGGATGTCACGGGTGGCTGCCCGAGACTGTAGCCCTGGGGGTCAGTGAAAAGGGGAGCTATTTACAGGGATTATATACAGTTTTTGTCTTCGTGATGCCACCTGCTGAGTCTGGTGAGGGATCACCAGTGCCGCTACAGTCCTCCGGAGGTCGGTGGGTTTGCGGCTGTGATGGTGTAGTCCCCGCAGGCAGGACTGGGACCTCCGGGGCAGTGGGGTGAGGAATGGACAGGATGCAGCAGAGCTGGGGCGGTTGGGAGGATAGGAAGAGTCTATGGAGGGGCACGGTGAGGGAGCTTAAAGAAGGCAAACACGCCGCAGAAGTCTCTGTACCTTTTACTGATGGTATTCAGGCAAATGGTCCCAAGCACTGACGGGTAGCTGGGCTGCACAGTGGGCTCCCACAGCAAGTGGGTATAAGGCCTCCTTCCCTTTGTATTCTTTGAAGCACAGTCTATTAAATCAGGACTTGCCTCCACTCTCTTCTCTGATCTGTTTCTCCTTCCCTCCTGTGCGGTCTCCGGGACAACCTTCTCTTGGTTTCTGCAGAGGCCACTGCACCTGGCTCCCTTGCTTTGACTCTCTCAGGAGACCGGGTAGCTGTAGCATCCTTGGTGCCCAGGGTTTCCTGTGGGACTTGTAGTTCTCCACTGGCGCGGATCCCCAATATCCAGCTTCTCTTTCCTCTCTGAAACAAGCTCACAGCTGGAGCTGCCTGTTCCTGCTTCTGATTCTTCTCCTAGCCTCCTTGCCTTCAGTCCCACTTAGGTTGGTGGGATGCTGAAGGGCTCCTCTGGGTCTCTGGCCTGTGCCTTCTCGTGGCACCAGCTCCAGAACCTTCCTGCAGCTCTTCTAGCGTCTGCTACACTCTGACTAACTCTGCCCCCAGCAGCAGTATTTATAGGGGATCCTGCCTAATTGCAGCAGGTTGATCTCCCCCTACTGTGTCGGGGTGGAAGGTGTTGTTTGTAGTGGCACCTACTGTGGAAACCCAGCTGTGCAGCAGAGAGATATGTGGTTGCCTGCGCTGGCAGGGTGCCACATTAGCACAGTCGAAAACAGTTTGGCTGATTAGAGAAGCTATACAATTGACCTTCCTTTGAGAAGGAGGTTGAGAATCTCGAGCATTACATTTGTTTGTTCTATGCAACTCTCAAAATGGCCAGAAAAAGAGAACTTTCATGTTAATCTCGACATTCTATTCTTGTTCTTAGCAATGAAGGTTATTCCATGCGAGACATTGCCAAAAAACTGAAGATTTTCTACAATGGTGTGTAGTACTCCCTTCAGAGGAGAGCACAAACAGGCTCTAACCAGCGTAGAAAGAGAAGTGGGAGGCCCCACTGCACAACTGAGCAACAAGACAAGTACATTAGAGTATCTAGTTTGAGAAATGGACGCCTCACAGCTCTTCATATGGCAGCATCATTAAATAGTACCCGCCAAAGTTCTGCAATGCTGTAATTGCTGCAAAGGGAGCATTCTTTGATGAAAGCAAAGTTTGAAGGAGAAAATTAATATTTCAAATAAAAATCATCATTTCTAACCTTGTCAATGTCTGGACTATATTTTCTATCCATTTTGCAACTCATTTGATAAATAAAAGTGTGAGTTTTCATGGAAAACACAAAATAGTCTGGGTGACCCCAAACTTTTATATATAATATACACTATCTGTACTACCCGACTTCGCCCGGGTTAATAACTGCTGTTAACAATATAGGATTTGGCACTGATGATATTGTCAATTTCGGTAGGCTGTATTTTTTGCTTTAGCCAGATCAAGATGTGGACGTGAGGAAGGCCTCTTTTTTGCCATTCAACTAAATACATCCAGCACTGCGTCTCACCATAAATATGTGATTTTGTGATGAGATTAGTCATTTTTGAAAGTATCTGTTTAAAAACCCGAACAATAAGGTAATGGCGATTCACTGTTTTTTGGCCCGGCAACAGGTGCCCTCCAATTTCCTCCCAGGCAGGATTGCAAGTAAAGGTGATGAAAAGATCTGGATGGCCATACTTTCTCACATAAGTCATTGCATCCTGTGTGTATTTATGCATGTGTCGTGGGCTTCCAGTGACAGTTGATGGAAGAATAACCATTTTCCCAACTCTTTTGGATCAGCATCATTTGCAACAGCATCTCTAAGGTAAATATATTCCTTTGCCCTGTGCTTCTTTTGATTTTGTCGGATATATAAAAGACGTTCACTCTAAATCTTTGCATACATGTCGACAATAAATTGGTGGAAGAGGTGTTTGCATTTCAAAATTTGATTTTCCTCTGCAAATCTTATCATGATCCTATATGCATAGAAGTCCATGGCAGACACTTTTTTCCTTAAGGGTTGACTGTTGTAGGATCTGTCTGAGGTATTCCAAAACCATCCTGTTCCTTCCAAAAGATGATTGGATATTGCACAGCATCATAGGACCTGTGAGTTTCTGCTACTCATTGCAAAGTATTGTTCCTTTTCTGAAGCACAATGTCACAGCTTTGTAAATCATTACCTACAATCAAGATGGCAACCTCATTAAATGTGGGAGCATTGAAACCTTGTGGTGTTTTGTCAGCTCGAATGACAACCTTATAATCATCATTTGGCATGCAATCAAGTGCAGTCTTGAAAAGTTGAACATATGGATTGTTGGAGTGAGGGAACTGCTTCAAAATAGTGACAATATCAAGGCGAGAGTTAGGAATTAAAGAGCATCTCCGCTGAGCATCTTTTTCTGCATTTCCCATGAAGAGTCGAAGAAATTGAGGGTCTTCTCCTTGTAATGGAAGCAGTAACCCAATTGAGTGGTAAACCTGTCCTTGAACTTTAAATGTCGGCATAAATCCTGTTGTAAACATTTCTTCTGTTGTACCAAATGATGTCATTTGGAAGCAGGAGTTGTACTTCCATATTGTTGTATAAGAAATGCTTTGATATTACACTGGTACCTGTCATCAGAGACTTTAGGGGATCTGGTGGTGACAGGAGAGGTGGAAGTTTTATCTTGCCATTAGCACAGCATAAACCAGGTGGTTCATCTTTCCATTTCAGGGCACTGCAGTACATGCAGACCACATCCATTTTTCCTATCTAAACTTTAGGATTATCCTGATTTTATGTCTGACTGGTAACAAAAGGCAGCATGTTTCAAATCTCCAACCATTTCCTGTGCCCTGGTGGAAGAAATAGCAATTCTCTTAGTGGCAAGTCAGCCTTCTCTCTGCTGAGATGACTCATTGGCCCTTGAGGAAGCAGCTCTTCTTCTCTTATCTGCAAGCCTCGCTTCCCTCTCCTCAGAAAGTTCATTGGTCCTTGAGGAAGCAGCTCTTGTTTTCATCTTTGCAAGCCTCGCTTCCCTCTCCTCAGAAAGTTCATTGGCTCTTGAGGAAGCAGCTCTTGTTTTCATGTCCGCAAGCCTCACTTCCCTCACCTTAGAAAGTTCATTAGCCCTTGTGGAAGCAGCTCTTGTTCTCTTGTCTGCAATCCTTGCTTCCCTCTCCTCAGAAAGTTGATTGGCCCTTGAGGAAGCAGCTCTTGTTTTCATGTTTGCAAGCCTCGCTTCCCTCTCCTCAGAAAGTTTATTGGCCCTTGTGGAAGCAGCTCTTGTTCTCTTGTCTGCAATCCTTGCTTCCCTCTCCTCAGAAAGTTCATTGGCTCTTGAGGAAGCAGCTGCTGTTCTCATGTGTGTCAGCCTTGTTTCTCGTTCTTCACATTTTTCATTGGCCCGTAATGCAGCTTTTCTTTTCGCATCAGCTGTCATTCGTGCCAAGGAATTCCTTTTCTTATGAGGCATTATTGTGGTAAAAATAGTCTGTAACTGTCAGTTTCTATATTCTCTCACATAGAGGTAATGTGACTGACATCAGCCTTTCCACCAACACACCCTAACTGATATCCTATTACCTCACACAAGTTTTGTTATACTGAGAATGTCAATTGTTGCCTATATTAACCAATCAGAGCAAAGATTAATTAACTGTAGCAAAATAGAAGCTGAGCTGTGATTGGTTGCTATTGGCAGCCTGATAAATCCCCAGGCAACAAGAAGCCCTTCCCCCTGACAGTATATATTAGCTCACACATACACATAATAGACAGGTGATGTGACTGACAGCTGCCGTATTTCCTATATGGTACATTTGTTGTTCTTGTAGTTTGGCTGTTTATTAATCAGATTTTTATTTTTGAAGGATAATACCATACTTGTGTGTGTTTTAGGGCGATTATGTGGCGAGGTTGGTGTATGTGTGGTGAAATGTGTGCTGAGGGTGGTATGTGTGTTCAAGCACGTGCTAGTGTGTGGTGCATTTTGTGTGTGTGTTCATATCCCCATGTGTGGTGAATATCCCATGTTGAGGCCCCACCTTAGCAACTGTACAGTATATACTCTTTGGCGCCATCACTCACATTCTTTAAGTCCCCCTTGTTCACATCTAGCAGCTGTCAATTTGACTCCAACACTTTTCCTTTCACTTTTTCCCCATTATGTATTGTTTAGTGAATTGGACCGCTAGGGGTTAAAAATTCGTCTCACAACATAGCCTATGACACTCTCTCCGCGTCTAGATGTGTGACTGTGCAAAATTTTGTGGCTGTAGCTGCGACGGTGCAGTTGCCAATCCCGGACATACACACACACACACATACATACATACACTCCCACACATTCAGCTATATTTATATACTAGCTGTAGTACCCGGCTACGCCCGGGTTAATAAATAACTGCTGTTAGCTATAACAAAATAGAATTTGAATATGTCATATTAATGACCTGTAGGAAAATAGAAGCTGAGCTGTGATTGATTGCTATAGGCAGCCTAATAAATCTCCAGCCAACAGTAAACCCTCCCCCTGGCCGGGCAGTATATGTTACCTCACACATACACATAATAGACAGCTCATGTGACTGACATCTGCCTTAATTCCCTATATGGCACATGTATTGCACCTTGGCTGTTTTTAATCAGATGTTTATGTTTGGAAAATAAAGATAGCACACATGTGAGGCGAGTTGTGTGAGGTGATTTGTGCACATCTGTGTCTGTCTGTGTGGTGTGTGTGTCCCTGGGGTGTGTATGTGTTTGTCCCTGTGGGGGGGGTCTGTGTGGTGTGTGTCTCTGTTGTGTGTGTCTCTTTGTGGTGTGTGTGTGTCCCTGTGGGGTGAGTGCATGTGTCCCTATAGGGTGTGTATGTGTGTGTGTCCCTGTGGGGGGGTCTTTGTGGTGTGTGTGTGTGTATCTGTGTTTTGTGTGTCTCTTTGTGGTGTGTGTCCCTGTGGGGTGGGTGCTTGTGTCCCTATAGGGTGTGTATGTGTGTGTGTCCCTGTGGGGGGGTGTCTGTGTGGGGTGTGTGTGTCTTTGTGTTGTGTGTGTCTCTTTGTGGTGTGTGTGTGTCCCTGAGGGGTGAGTGCATGTGTCCCTATAGGGTGTGTATGTGTGTGTGTCCCTGTGGGGGGGTCTGTGTGGTGTGTGTGTCCCTGGGGTGTGTATGTGTGTGTCCCTGTGGGGGGGTATGTGTGGTGTGTGTCTCTGTTGTGTGTGTCTCTTTGTGGTGTGTGTGTCCCTGTGGGGTGAGTGCATGTGTCCCTATAGGGTGTGTATGTGTGTGTGTCCCTGTGCGGGGGTCTGTGTGGTGTGTGTGTATCTGTGTTGTGTGTGTCTCTTTGTGGTGTGTGTCCCTGTGGGGTGAGTGCATGTGTCCCTATAGGGTGTGTATGTGTGTGTGTCCCTGTGGGGGGTCTGTGTGGTGTGTGTGTGTCTCTTTGTGGTGTGTGTGTCCCTGTGGGGTGAGTGCATGTGTCCCTATAGGGTGGCTATGTGTGTGTGTCCCTGTGGGGGGGTCTGTGTGGTGTGTGTGTCTGTGTCATGTGTGTCTCATTGTGGTGTGTGTGTGTAAGTCCCTGTGGGGTGAGTGCATGTGTCGCTATAGAGTGTGTGTGTGTCCCCTTGGGGGTGTGTGTGTGTCTCTGTGTTGTGTGTGTCTCTTTGTGGTGTGTGTTTTGTTTGTTCGGGTGCGTGGTGAGTATCCAATGTTGGGGCTGGACCTTAGCGACTATACACTTGCTGTTACTCTTTGTGTGCGTGTGTTGTGTATACATGTCCCCGTGCGTGGTGAATATCTCATGTTGGGGCCCCACCTTAGTGACTATATGCTGGTATGTGCTGTTAGTCTTTGGCGCTATCATTAAGCCCCTCTCATTCACAACTGTCAACTGGTAACTGTCACTTTTTCCCCATTATGTAGATAGGGGCAAAATTGTTTGGTGAATTGGAATGCACGGGGTTAAAATGTCGCCTCACAACCTAGCCTGTGACGCTCCCGGGTCCAGACGTAGGACTGTGCAAAATTTTGTCTCTATAGCTGACATCTGTCGATTTTCCTCCAACTCTTTTCCATTCACTTTTTCCCCATTATGTAGATAGGGGCAAAATTTTTTGGTGAACTGGAACGCGCAGGGTTAAAATTTCGCCTCACAACATAGAGTATGACGCTCCTGGGGTCAAGACGTGCGACTGTGCAAAATTTTGTAGCTGTAGCTGGCAGCTGTCGATTTTCTTCCCACACATTTCCTTTCCCTTTTTCCCCATTATGTAGATAGGGCCAAAATTGTTTGGTGAACTGGAATGCACGGGGTTAAAATTTCGCCTCACAACATAGCCTATGACGCTCTCAGGGTCCAGACGTGTGACTGTGCAAAATTTTGTCTCTATAGCTGACAGCTGTCGATTTTCCTCCAATATTTTTCCATTCACTTTTTCCCCATTATGTAGATAGGGCCAAAATTATTTGGTGAACTGGAACGCGCAGGTTTAAAATTTCGCCTCACAACATAGCCTATGACGCTCCCGGGGTCGAGACGTGTGACTGTGCAAAATTTTGTGGCTATAGTTGCGACGGTGTAGATGCCAATCCCGGATATACACACATACACACACACATACACACATACACACATTCAGCTTTATATATTAGATATAGACCAAAAGTTTGGATACAGCTTCTCATTCAAAGATTTTTCTCTATGTTCATGACTGAAAATTGTAGATACACACTGAAGGCATCAAAACTATTAATTAACACATGTGGAATTATATACTTAAAGGGAGCCTGTCACCTAATCTAGCCCTCCTAACCTATGAATACCTGTCCCTGCAGCCTAAAACTACTATAATAACCATCCCAGTCTGACATTTTATGTAGGTGTACAAGCTGAATAAATAATTTATTACACTTACATTTTTCTTGTCAGCTGGGAGTTCCCTGGGGGTCTTTGTCAGGTAGGCAGGGTCTACTGGTCCGCGCTGCCCCCGCCTGAGTGCTTAATTGACGCCCTGATGGGCGTAATTCTGATGGCAGAGCGCGGGCAGGTTTGTATTTCCCCGCCTGTGGCCGCATCACTGTGACGCGGCAGGTCACGTGATTCCTGTACACGTCACTTCCTGTGACGTAGGGCTGTGTGCGCTCATTGCACAGGCTGCCTTCAACATGCCATCTGCGCATGCACTGAAAGCGGCCTGTGCAATTAGCGCACACAGCTACGTCACAGGAAGTGACACGTACAGTAATCACGTGACCCACCGCGTCACAGTGATGCGGCCACAGGCGGGGAAATACAAACATGCCCACGCTCTGCCACCAGAATTACGCCCATCAGGGCGTCAATTAAGCACTGAGACGGGGGCAGCACGGACCAGGAGACCCTGCCTACCTGACAAAGACCCCCAGGGAACGCCCAGCTGACAAGAAAAATGTAAGTATTAAATTATTTATTCAGCTTGTACACCTACATAAAATGTCAGACTGGGATGGTTATTATAGTAGTTTTAGGCTGCAGGGACAGGTATTCATTGGTTAGGAGGGCTAGATTAGGTGACAGGTTCTCTTTAACAAAAAAGTATGAAACAACTGAAAATATGTCTTATATTGTAGGTTATTCAAACTAGCCACCTTTGCTTTGATTACTGCTTTGCATACTCTTGGCATTCTCTTGATGAGCTTAAAGAGGTAGTCACCGGAAATGGTTTTCACTTCACAGGTGTGTCCTGTCAGGTTTAATAAGTGAGATTTCTTGCCTTATAAATGGGGTTGGGACCATCAGTTGTGTTGTGCAGACGTCTGGTGGACATACAACTGATAATTCTGCTGAATAGACTGTTAGAATTTATATTATGGCAAGAAAAAAACAGCTAAGTAAAGGAAAACAAATGGCCATCATTACTTTAAGAAATGAAGGTCAGTCAGTCCGAAAAATTGGGAAAACTTTGAAAGTGTCCCCAAGTGCAGTTGCAAAAACCATCAAGTGCTACAAAGAAACTGGCTCACATGAGGACCGTCCCAGGAAAGGAAGACCAAGAGTCACCTCTGCTGTGGAGGATAAGTTCATCTGAGTCACCAGCCTCAGAAATCGCAGGTTAACAGCAGCTCAGATTAAAGACCAGGTCAATGCCACACAGAGTTCAAGCAGCAGACATATCTCTACAACAACTGTTAAGAGACTTTGTGCAGCAGGCCTTCATGGTAAAATAGCTGCAATAGGGATGAGCGAGTACTAAAATATACGGACTCGCTAGACTCGTAACGAGTAGGTCTTAATACTAGGTACTCGTTACGAGTATTGCGAGTCCAATGTAAGTCAATGGGGAAGCGAGTAATTGCGAGTAATTCCTTTGCTGCTGGACCCTATAGGGTCTGGCAGCAGAGGAAAAACCTGCAATTTCCCATTTCATTGCTTAAAAGCCAGTGGTAAAAATCCGCTGGCTTTTAAACAATGCTGACAGCCACTGACAGCTTCCCTGCCGCCTGACAGCAGGATCCTCCACTCTCCCCACAGCCGATTCACTCACTGTCCTCCACTGCTGCCGTCTTCTTCTGTGTCTTTACTGCTTTGCGACAGCAGCCGCACAGAACGGCGGCGTCCACAAAGCACGGCCGCTGTCACAGCATTAAGTGAAAACCGGATTCTCCCGGATTACCCCTGTCCGTTCCAAACCGGGACCATAGAGCCCCATGTTATGGGGCACTGGATTGCACCTGCCGGGTACAATCCGGGAGAATCCAGTTTTCAAAACTGGATTCTCCTGGATTGTACCAGTCAGGTGCAATCCGGCGCCCCATAACATGGGGCTCTATGGTCCCGGATTGCACCGGACCGAGGCAATCCGGTTTTCTATTTTTGACCTTCCCGCCTGGATTTTCAAATTAACAGCTGACTCAGGTCAGCTGTTCATTTGATGTAGCAGTGCTGGCAGGGTTCATATGAGTTCATGCTTGCCTGCATGAACTCACATGAACTTTCCCAGGGTGCACAGCTCTGCTACATCTCTGGTGGAGGTTCTCTACCAGAAATGTTGCAGAGCTAAAGAAGAACCTTGGAATGGACTATGTCGGACGGAAGAGGATTTCTTTTAAATAAAGATGGAGTCCCTAAGTGTCTTTTTGTCTTTTTTTTCAAATAAAAATATTTTTTCTCTGTGTTGTGTTTTTTTTAAAAATTCACTAGAAATTCATGGCGGTCATGTCTACCATTGGCGTGATCGCCATGAATTTCAGGCTTAGGGCCAGCTGATAACAAAAAGCTGGCCCTAACCCCTTTATTACCCAGTGAGCCACCGCAACAGGGCACTGGAAGAGTTGGGTTCAGCGCCATAAAATGGCGCTTCAGTGAATGCGCCATTTTCTGGGGCGACTGCAGGCTGCCATTCGCAGCGGGGGGCGCCCAGAAGGCTTGGGCCTCCCTGTGCTGCGGATTCCAGCCCCCAGCTGTCTAGCTGGACCTGGCTGGACATAGAAATAGTGCGGATCCCCACGCATATTTTTTTTTTATTATTTCATGAAATTCATGAAATAATAAAAAATAAGGGCTTCCTGATATTTCTGTGTCCACACAGGTCCAAATAATCAGCTGGGGGTTGGGGGCAACCCACTGCCGCCTGCTGTATCCGGCTGGCATACAAAAATACGGCGAAGCCCACGTCAAAATTTTTCTGAAAAATCCATTAAACAATCCTCTAAAAACGGACTGCATCTTTATTAACCCCTCGACCATGGTCGAGGGGTTAATAAAGATGCAGTCCCTTTCATTCTAATTGTTTTTTGGATTTTTCAGAAAAAAAATTGACGTGGGCTTTGCCGTATTTTTTGCATCCAGGCAGATACAGCAGGCAACGAGGGGCTGCCGGCAACCCCCAGGTGCCTATCTGTACCTGGCCGGACCCAACAATATAGGTGAGCCCTTTTTTTTATTTCAGGAATTTCATGAAATAATAAAAAAAAAAATGCGTTGGGCTCCATGCTATTTCTATGTCCAGCCATGTACAGCTAGGCAACTGGGGACTGGAATCTGCAGCGCAGGGAGGCCCAAGCCTTCTGGGCACTCCCCGCTGCGAATGGCAGCCCACAGCCACCCCAGAAAATGGCGCATTCATTGAAGCGCCATTTTCTGGCGCTGAACCCAACTCTTCCAGGGCCCTGGTGCAGTGGCTCACTGGTTAATAAAGGGGTTAGGGCCAGCTTTGTATTATTAGCTGGCCCTAAGCCCGAAATTCATGGCTGTCACGCCAATAGTAGACATTACCGCCATGAATTTTTAGTGAATTTTTAAAAAACACAACACAGAGAAAAAATATTTTATTAGAAATAAAACAAAAAACACACTTAGACTCCATCTTTAATTATTAAAAAATCCTCCTCCGTCCGCCGTAGTCCCAAAACGCAATTTCAGCACTGCTACATCACTCTGCATAGACACACATGTCTATGCAGAGTGATTGCAGGCTGAGAAATGAAAACAGTCAAGGTTCACCTCAGGTCATAGCTCAGGCTATGACCTGATGACCTGAGGTGAACCCTGCTGTCAAAGCCGAACTCTGCCGCCGGCCGCCGGAGATTGACGACTGCCGGCAGAGCAGTGAATAAAGTCATTAACTTCCAGTTTATTCACTGCTCTGCCGGCGGTCGGCAATCTCCGGTGGCCGTCGACAGCAGCAGTATGACTCTGACAGCAGGGTTCACCTCAGGTCACAGCCTGAGCTATGACCTGAGGTGAACGCTGACTGTTTTAATTTCTCAGCCTGCAATCACTCTGCATAAACATGTGTGTCTATGCAGAGTGATGTAGCAGTGCTGAGATTGTCATTTCTCAGCCTGCAATCACTCTGCATAGACATGTGTGTCTATGCAGAGTGATGTAGCAGTGCTGAAATTGCGTTTTGGGACTACGGCGGACGGAAGAGGATTTCTTTTAAATAAAGATGGAGTCCCTAAGTGTTTTTTTTGTTTTTTTTTCAAATAAAAATATTTTTTCTATGTGTTTTTTTAAAAAATTCACTAGAAATTCATGGCGGTAATGTCAACTATTGGCGTGACCGTCATGAATTTCGGGCTTAGGGCCACCTGATAATACAAAGCTGGCCCTAACCCCTTTATTACCCAGTGAGCCACCGCACCGGGGTACTGGAAGAGTCGGGTTCAGCACCAGAAAATGGCGCTTCAACGAACACGCCATTTTCTGGGCTCGCTGCGGGCTGCCATTCGCAGTGGGGGGTGCCCAGAAGGCTTGAGCCTCCCTGCGCTGTGGATTCCAGCCCCCAGCTGCCTAGCTGTACCTGGCTTGACATAGAAATAGCGCGGAGCCCCATGCATTTTTTTTTATTATTTCATGATATTCATGAAATAATAAAAAAAGGGGTTCCCCTATATTGATGTGTCCGGCCAGGTACAGATAGGCACCTGGGGGTTGTTGGCAGCCGTCACTGCCTGCTGTATCCGGCTGGCATACAAAAATACGGCGAGCCCACGTCAATTTTTTTTCTGAAAAATCCAAAAAACAACATGAATGAAAGGGACTGCATCTTTATTAACCCCTCGACCATGGTCGATGGGTTAATAAAGATGCAGTCCCTTTTTATAGGTTTGTTTAATGGATTTTTCACAAAAATTTTGACGTGGGTTTCGCCATATTTTTGTATGCCAGCCGGATACAGCAGGCGGCAACGGGCTGCCACCAACCCCCAGGTGGCTATCTGTACCTGGTCGGACACAACAATATAGGGGAACCCCTTTTTTTATTATTTCATGAATTTTATGAAATAATAAAAAAAATGTGTGGGGCTTCGCGCTATTTTTATGTCCAAGGAGGAAAGGAGAAAAACGATCATACTGCCCAAATAGTGAAAAAAATTTATTTCAGATGTGCATGACATAACTACAGTTTTATAAAATCAGAATATGGTGGAATAGATTTTAGTCCATAGACCCCGCATTGCATATAAAAATTATCATAACACACATTGTGTATAACTGCATATCGGACTGCATACTGATCTTAGCAAAAACTGAATCAACTAAATAAAACCTCCTAAATAGTAAGTGTGAATATACACGTGTATCACAAAATACTATATTGTTAATTCAGTAAATGCATACAAAAGTATACAAAATTTACAATATTAATACAAGGGGTAAACAAAATATATCCCACTCGAGGTAATTGGCAAGTGAAGATCATAAGGCGTCAAAGCAATATATATTTGATCAGTAATATGCATAGATCAGTGTTAAATTGATAGCCACTACTTAACTGTATAATTAAATACAGAAAGAAGGCCATACATGTGTATAAACACCAAGATACAATGACCTGATTTATTGGCAACTAGTGCCATTGGCTTAGCACCAAGGGATTAATTAATCCTATACAAAGATATAATAGCTAGTGTATCTGCAATAAGACCAATGGATACCAGACAAATAATGTCCAAATATAACACTGGACTAGTGCACAGGATGTAAGTTCATGAAACAGGTGTAAGTGCATGAAACTAGAAACAAAGGACCATTAGATAAGCCCATAGATACAAACCAAAGGTACTGATAATATCAGGTCAAAAATAGACATTAACGGGGGCGTGTCCTGGCAGCAATGGAGCTGGCTGTGTAACTCAGGAGCTCTGCACAGCCTGAGCACAGAAGCAGCCATAACAAGAAAGTGAAGGAACCTGGGCACTTCAAATTCGGCACGGAGCTTCCTGAACTGCCTGTGCAACTGATGGGCAAAACAAAACCTCCTGTGAGGCAATCCCCTAAGAGGGTCACCGACTATTTCCTAGCCAGTAACAGCTCTCTCAAGATGGTGCCTCCCTCCTCTCCTCGTGCACAGAGAGCTGCGCGCCGTGCCACAGTGCAGGCTGAAGACCTGGGGGACGCTGAACTAATGGATGCCCCACTCACCAGAGGTATGATGGCGGATCTCCTGGCGAGCCTCCGATCCTCCCTGCAGCAGGATATGAGGGCTATGGTGGCGGAGGTGCGGGGGGAGATTGCGGAGCTGGGCGCACGAGTTGACAAATTGGAGCAGAAAATGGCGGAGGTGGTTCGCTCACACAATGAGCTACTGGACTCCTATGACCGGCTCCAGAGCAGAACAGACAGAATATCCGCAAAGACCTTAGATTTAGAAGATAGATCGCGCCGCAACAACATTAGGCTCAGAGGCATACCAGAGCAGGTGGCGGCGGCTGATCTAAGGTCATACCTCAAAGACTTCATCAAAACAGTGATGCCTGAAACCCCTCAGGAGCTCCTGGTTGTGGATAGAATTCACAGGGTCCCTAAGCCTCCATCGGTCCCTGAAGACAGTCCTAGAGATGTGCTAGCCAGGCTCCATTACTTCGAACTAAAAGAGGACTTCCTCCGTGTCCTCAGGCAGAGCCCGCACCTCCAGGATCAATATGCCTCTCTTGAAGTCTACCCGGACCTTTCTCCAGGCACCCTGGCTTTGAGGAGGGCATTCAGGCCTTACACCAAAATCCTGAGAGATCATGGAATACAGTATCGCTGGGGGTTCCCCACCAAGCTATTGATCCGTCGTAATGGCTCCCTGATTCCATGTCTCATTCCTCCGCACGCAGAGAAGAATCTAATTCGATGGGGACTGTGGCCGCCTGAATCTACATCACAATCCACTGCTCCTGCCGCCTCTCCAAGACCCAGGCCAGGAGGCCGCATCGATCCGGAGTGGTCTACAGTTTGATAACTCGACAAATACAGGTTCCTTTCTCTCCACACTGCACCTATGTGCTCTAGGCTGTGTTTTCCTGGCCGTCTCTCTGTTCTCGCCCTTTTCTCTTCCTTTCTGCCTTCTTTTCTCTCTCATCCTCTCTCCCTTTTTCTTTCTGCCTTTAAATAGGTAGGTGAATTTCTCATTCTCATTCCCTCCTAGCACTGAACAATTCCCCCTTTCTCCCCCCCTATCTCCCCCCTTTGACATACACTCCACCCCCCTGTTAACCCTCTACTCCCTCTACTACTCTACTTTGCTCCCCTTCTTCCCCCCCTTAGTCTGAAGTCACCTCCTTTTCACCCTTTTTTCCCTTCTTCTCCTCCCCTATTCCCCTTCTCCTTTTCTGCTCGCTCTCTTCCTGCTCCTTTCCTCTGACTACTCTTCCCTTCCCATTATCTATATCTCCCCCTTCCCCTTCCATTCTTGGCGCTCTTGCCACTTTTCCTAATTTCTCTGTTTGGACGAGAACTGAGTAACCCCCGTTGGGTGCTGCTCTTGCAGTGCACTCAGACTCAGGAATAATTTTTTTTTTTCCTTTTTTTCCTCCCTTATTGGGATGACATGCCTGTTCTGGACATTGGACTGTTGATATGTTCTTTTATCTTTCCATTCCCCTTTTTCTCCTTCCCATCCTCTGCCCTGTAGCTGCAGATATCCTCACGGGGTGCTCCATGGACTTTGTCCTGCCTTTCACTAGCACACTGGTTTCATATAGATTCTGTTGGATCCCACCATGACTCTCACACTTTCTTCAATTAACGTAAATGGCCTGAACTCCCCTGGTAAAAGAAGCGTGGTGTGGCGTCAGCTGAAGAAATCCAGGAGTGATGTGCTGTTTTTGCAAGAAACGCACCTGCTGCGTGAGGACTGCCGCAGAATGGCGTCTCGTGATTTCCCTACCCAGTTTTTTGCCTCTGCTGACTGTAAACGTGCAGGAGTGGCCATTTTTATTCACAAAAATGTTGACTTTTCTCTCATCACTGAGATTGCTGACCCTGAGGGCCGTTACATAATTGTCATTGGTCTTCTTAATAATGTATACTACACTTTATCTTCTGTGTATGGCCCGAATAAGGGGCAAAGTGCCTTTCTTAGAGACTTCCTCTCGGTCTTGGCCTCTCATGCTAGGGGATGTAGGTTGGTGGCTGGGGACCTCAACGCGCCCATGGAGAGACGCTTGGACTGTTCCAATCCCTCGACTTTCCGGGTTGATTTGGGGGCCCTTGTTGCCCAGTCCCATTTGCACGACATTTGGCGCTGTCTCCATCCCACCGACCGAGAATACACATTCATGTCTTCACGCCATGGCACATTAAGCAGGCTCGACTATTTCCTAGTAGACGACTCCTTGATAACCCACTGTGTAGCCGCAGAAATTGCGACAATCTCTTGGTCTGATCATGCACAGATCTCACTGGAGATAGCTGACCCTGCTTCCATTCGGCCCCCCACTCGTTGGAGACTGAATGAATATCTCTTAACTAACTCCTCTCATACTCAGCATATAGGGACGCAGATAGAGCAATACTTCTTATCCAATGATAATGATGAGGTTGGGCCGGAGACTCTCTGGTTGGCCCACAAATCGGTCCTCAGGGGGGTGCTAATCCAATTGGTCTCCCGAGTTAAACGGGAACGTGAGGCAAAGGTTACGGCTCTCCTGGCTAGGATTAAGCTCCTTGACCTTGCTTATAGAACCTCTCCTCAGAAATCCACGCAGGATGAGTTAACGGAGGCTAGACGGTCACTGAGGGCATGCTTATTGGTAACGGCAGAGAAATACCTAAGGAAAACTAACTCCAAATACTACAGCATGGGGGACAGGGCCGGGGCCCTCCTGGCCAGGAGAATCAAAAAAAGGGAATTACAGGCCAAAATTACTAGTATACATGATAATTCAGGTTCCATTATTCGTAATCCTGTCCAGATAGCGGAGGAATTTGGCAACTATTACAGCACCTTGTACAATCTGAGGGAGTCGGTGGACACTGTCCAGCCTTCCACTGAGTCTATACAATCATTCCTTTCTAAAGCTAACCTTCCCACTCTCTCCACTGATCAGTTGGCCTTTCTTAATGCCCCTATCACTGAAAAAGAGATTGTCTCGGTCATCAAGTCCATTAAAAAGCGCACCTCTCCTGGCCCAGACGGGTTCTCATATGCATATTACACCACCTTTACTGAGTTACTGACCCCTTATCTTCTTAAATTATTTACCTTTTGGCAGCGGGAGGGTTCCATCCGGCCTGAAGGTCTTGAGGCGTTAATAACCACAATTCCCAAGCCGGGGAAACCACTCACTACTCCGGGAGACTTTAAGCCCATATCACTACTTAATTGTGATTTAAAAATCTATGCCAAATTGTTAGCCTCCCGTCTCTCAGTTATCCTCCCCTCCTTGATTCAACTGGACCAGGTTGGATTCGTCCCAGAGCGTCAGACCTCTGACGGTACGCGCAGACTCCTGGATCTTCTGGATCTGCTCGAGCGGAAAAGGGTCCCCAGTGCACTCCTGTCTCTAGACGCAGAGAAGGCCTTCGACAGGGTGCACTGGGGATACTTGGACGGGGTCCTCTTGAAGTTTGGATTCCAGGGACCGATTCGGGATGCTATTAGGGCCCTCTATTCTAATCCCTGTGCGGCAGCTAGTGCATCGGGCTTTCTTTCCTCCCGATTTACCATATCAAACGGTACCCGCCAGGGCTGTCCACTTTCCCCTCTTATATTTGCTCTCATAATGGAGCCATTAGCTTCTATAGTTCGTACACACCCAGGAATTAGGGGGGTGGCAGTTGGGAATCTTGAACACAAAATTGGTCTATACGCCGATGACGTGGTATTTTTTTGCACTGACTTGCATACCTCCCTACCCCATGTCCTCTCGGTTTTGGAAGAATTTTCATCAGCATCATACTATAAGCTAAATCTCTCCAAGTCGTCTATATTCCCCCTCCACCTCCCCAAAACAGAGCAAATATCTCTCCAAAACCTCTTTCCCTTTCACTGGGCTCAGGAAGGTTTTATGTATTTGGGTGTATGGATCTCCAGGTTGTCAGGGATAATAAAGCATAATTGGGATAAATTACGAACAACGATTCAACAGGAATTTGATAGACTCTCTGGAATGCAGCTCTCTTGGATGGCCAGAATCCAGATAGTTAAGATGTCCGTCCTCCCGCGGATCCTATACCTTTTGCGGTGTCTTCCCTTGCAGATTCCCTCCAGGTACCTCGCCCCGGTCCAAGCAGCGCTAAGCAAATTTATTTGGAGTGGCAGACCTCCTAGGATTGCTAGGAGGGTCCTCTCCCTGCCTTATGCTAGAGGGGGTATGGGGATTCCCAGCATTGCGGCTTATGCCAGAGCTGCGGCTCTGGAGGCAGCGGCACACTGGTGGTCTAACTCTCTCAGATCTAGATGGATGCAGATAGAATTGGAATCCTCCCCGACTGGGTCCACTCGACTTCTATTAGAAATGAATCTTTTGAGTCACAAGATCACCCCAAACTGTTTAAGAACTATGACAAATTTACTTAGGATATGGTCGCAGGTGGGCAGACCCTTTTTTCCCTTCTTATACCGTTACATTTCCCTCACTGCAGCTGAGCATTCTGTTCAGAACTTATATCTGCAGGATTGGAAAAAACGGGTGTGTTGCAGCTATCAGACCTTATGGATTCATCGGGGCGTCTGGAACAATTTTCGACACTGGTTTTGGAATTGGGTCTGCCTAACTCCACCTTCTTTAGATATCTCCAGCTTAGGCATTTTTTGACCACCCTGGAATGGCCTGTCCCGGATCTTGCCTCTATTGACTCAACCTTGCAGATATTTATAAAAAATGGATCACATGCTAGACATGGAACCTCCATAATGTACAGAGCCCTACTGAAACCTGAGGGGGAGGTGAAACTTCCCTATATGTCTAAATGGGAGGGTCTTTTGTCCTTTTCTGCCTCACTTGAGGACTGGCGGGCGGCAGCAGTTCATGCTGCCCGTTACTCCACATGTATAACGCATTTGGAGCAATCTAGGAAGACCCAGATGCAGTGGTACCTCACCCCGGAGAGAATAGCCAGATTTATCTCATCTCCGACTCGGGCACACCCCCACTGTTGGAAGGGGTGCCTGGTGATTGGAGACTCCCCGCATGTTTGGTGGTACTGCCCGGGTGTACGTACATTTTGGAGAGATGTTGAACGTATATTACTGGGAATTACTGGAATCCCTAATCCCCTCCTGCCACAGATGGCACTGCTGGGTATTGGATTGAATGCCATTCCTGGCCCTTTAAGACCCATCTACACTAATGTGTTGATTGCGGCGAGGCAATGTATTGCGGCTTGCTGGAAATCCCCTGTGACTCCTACTGCTGCGGATGTACTTGTCCGCCTCAACACTCACTTTCAGCATGAGTTGACCCTGTCCCACACAATTAAAAGGAGAACTAAGGTTCTGAGGTGGTGGGACCCGTGGGTGACCTCTGGGCATAATCTGGTCCAGATATAGAGTGAGCGCTCTAATACTAACACCTCTGTTATTGAATTATGTACGATATTACTGCAGCTTCTACCCCCTCCCTACCCCCCCTACCCTCTCCTGGTTAGTCTTCTTAATTTGTATGTTGAGTTGATATGTATTGTAATGCTCCTGATTTTTTTGGTTATGTACCTTCCAAAAATTTCAATAAAACTTCATGTTTTAAAAAATAGACATTAACTATTGGCAACTAATGCCAGAGGGTTTGGTACTACAGGGGTAAATGATCACAAGATATAAAATAGCACCACAGGTACCATTAGATGTAAGTAATTGCAAGAAATCACACTAGAACCCTAGCACAAAGTGCACAGGGTTAAATGCATAAGGGAGGCAAATTACCTCACATGACCCGGGGCGTCTCCTCCCCATGACGCTGATCGTCGGTGGTTTTCTTCTAAATATGGGAGAGTATAGTGCATGCTGCCATTTTTTTTTTATGCAAACATTCAGCCCATGTGTAAAACCTTTAATTGAACAGCCCCGTCAAATAATATTTGTCAGAATACTCTTCATGTACTATCTGATATGCAAAAGTATGTGTAATAAGCTTGTCTCAATGAGACCTGAGCGCCATAGATTTCTCCGTTGGCATAGTTGAATGAGGGTTTGTTAATTGTGAAAAATATTTTTTTTTTTTTTTTGAATTTTAACATTAACTTTATTTTTCCATGAACTTAAAATAAAAACAAAAACAAAATCTAGATGTAATGTATGGTGAAAAAAAATGCATTTTCTCATTTTTTTTAATTCTATTCTCAATGTGGGATTAGAATTATTACGGCAAAAAACAAATTTACGGATTTTCGAAGCATATTTTTCTTATTTATAAAAATCTCTGTTCTTTGAGACCCATACATTTTTACTTTTTTGTTGAGATATTTTCTTTTTCTGAGAGGCGTGCAGTAAGATTTTTTTTGTATTTATTTGAAAACTTGCAACTATTTTATTAGGTGATTCAAAAACATCAATTCTGGTGTTTCTGCATGAATACAATAATGCTTTGGGTTCAAAGATCACATTTATACAGAATCAGCAATACTAAAAATTATTTTTGTTTCTACTTTCAATATGCTTGGTTTACTTGGTTTCATTAATATTTTACTTCTGCATTTTTAAAAATATATATTTTTAATAATGAACTTTTTATTCTTGTTATTATACCTTATTAGATGCCCATCCATCTGGTCTTTCAAAAATCACTCTCATTTCACCAACGATCCTTAAACCCTTTGTAAACTCTGTCTGTAGACATTTCTTGGCCAAATCCTGACAATTCAACCAATATGTCTTGACTTATCCTGTCTTACCTTGGCTGTGTCTTTGAGCACTGAACACTTTGTAACAGGTGAATCTCAATGAATTAGAATATCATCAAAATGTTAATGCTTTTAAGTAATGTAATACAAAAAGTATGTTCCCTGAGGAAGGAGTTCGGGATACGACTCCGAAACAGAAAATAAACAGCTACTACTATACCCAGCCATACCGCAGTATCTGGTCTTTCTATCATATAATCACAGCAGCTCGGACCACGAGGTACTTTGTCCTGCAGAAGCTTATCGTGACCACAGTGACCTGTGGAGGTACGGTCCTGGCAGCAGCTGTGTTGTTCTGACGAATCACGCCGGTTGTGTGCTACACAACCTTATCAGGTGAGCAGTTCCTATATTTCACCACTTAAAACCTGTCTCCTAAAGGATAAGACCCTATATGTGCATTCTCACCCCTATCTTAGAATACAAAAAGTGACACACATATATTATATAGAGTCATTACAAACAGATCTATTTATTTCTGTTAATGTTGATGATTATGGCTTGCAGCTAATGAAAACCCAAAGGTCATTATTTCAAAAAATTTAAGTAGGGAGGATGAAGGGTTAATACTCATGCTGCTTTATTCCACGAGACATCAAAGGGTGATTATAATATTGAGTTATTAGTCAACACGTTTCAGGGTTCCCAGAAACAATATGCAATATGATATTGATTTATCCTTAAGTAGGGGCTAGGCAGCCCTGAAATGCATTGACTAATAACTCAGTATTATATTCACCCTTTGATGTCTCGTGGAACATGGCAGCGTGGTTTTTAACCCTTCATCCTCCCTACTCTATGTGCACCATGCTGGGGACTACAGTCGCTGTGATATGCTTTTATAGTGGTTGTGACTCTCACAACCACACAAGGTGAAGCCTATGATACCTATTTAGGTAATATTTTATCTCTTAGACCCTTCATCCTCTGTACTTTAATTTTCTGAGATAATGACCTTTAGGTTTTCATAGTAATCATCAACATTAACATAAATAATCACTTGAAGTGGATCACTCTGTGTGTAATGACTCTATATAATATATGCGTTTCACTCTATGTATTGAATTACCAAAATAAACTAACTTTTTGGCGATATTCTAATTCATTGAGATGCACATGTATATCTTGGCCCTCCAGGGAGACTGCAGCACTGGATGATAATGGGTTCTTGTTGTGTCTCATGTGATTGTTCTCAAATCTTTGGTAGTAAATTTGCGCCTTTTTTGCTCAACACATTTTTTTTCTACCTCTGGGGACGATTTGCAAACAAAAATTTGAAGGTTTTCTAATTATAACACAATATCTTAACAATTTGAAGACTTCAGTAAAACATGTAACATTTATTAACTTTTTGGAGTGTTTTAAATCTATTTCTTGACCCATTCTTTCCGAGGAAAAGAAGCAGCCTAATGATATTGTATACTTTGATAAAGGTGTTTTATATCCGATTCCTTAGGCCACACCTCTCATTACACAAATACACATCACCTGATCTGCTTTATCCCATAAGCATTCAAGTTTATACAACTTGGAGTTAGAAAATATGAATAAAATATGCAAGGTCAAAATAGTCTATTAATTGTATCATCACTGTATATATAACCATTTTTACCACAGTTTCAAATCTGCCTATTGTATCCTAAAGAATTCCATCAATTTTTCATTTTATTAAAATAATTTAAAAAAAAGTCTTAGGGTACTGTCACACGTCGCGATATCGCAACGCAATATCGACAAAAAGTCACGTGGTGTGGTCGTTGCAGTTGATATCGTTCGTGTGTTGTGTCGTGTAACAGGGCAATGCGACTGCAATAAATCGCAGGGACGATATCGCAAGAAGATTGTGCAAGCTCTTCAACCGTACAATGTAGCATATGCGATTTAGCATGATCGTGCTGTCTACGATCTTGTTTGCAACTTCCCCTACTCACTACAATGTTAATGCTCGGACGCTGGGTTGCTCATACCCAGCGCACAAAAGTTGCGTACAACATCCTATTTGCATTACCTACCGATATCTCCCTGAGTGACATCTCATATGCGATCTTGGACAAGTGCCAAAAATGTGCGCGCTCCTGTGAAATTGTATGCGATATCGGAATGATATTGTGACGTGTAACGGTACCCTTAGCCTTATTTTACAACAATTGTGTGCAAATCATTATTCTGATAGCAAGCAGCTTTCAGTTTAATCATTCCGCTGTGATTCATATCTTGGCAGCATATTTATTTTGACAGTGTATACGGTACTTCTAAAATTGAAAAGTTCAACAGAATTTTGTTTCATGTTAATGTTAACATTTCATACATTATGTTCTCAAGCATCTAGCATGAAATTTTCAATGAGTGTTCTCTTTCACTTAGCTAAGTGCTTATTTAAATCGTCTAAAATGTGTCACTTTGCTTGCAAGAGCAAAAGAACTACTTTTTTTTCTGAAGTTCAGCTCATAGTTTACTGGTGTGATTTGAACTTTAGAACAAAAATACTATATTCTTCTTGTCTGTCCTGTTTCATGCTGGGCCTCAGCAGGATTTATAGAGGCTGGCAGTTATCACAGAGTGGAAAATTGTTTCAGATCTCAGAAAAGCCCTTTTACCTTTCTGTTTTTAGAATGTTCTGTTTATTTTGTTATATATATATATGTGTGTGAATATATTTTTTTCTACAATGGTGTAAAGAGATTTATGACTATAAATGTATGTGATTCACTGCTGTTCTACTTAAGAATAATTTAAATTACTTTGTTAATGAATATCCTATATGTCCCCTAATTTTAATCTAAATTACTTTATTAATGAATATCCTATATGTCTCCTAATTTTAATCTAAATTACTTTACTAATGAATATCCTATATGTCTCCTAATTTTTTTTTAATAATTGTAATCTGTATTGAACAGTTTTAATTTTTAACAACAACTAACAAAAATGACTCAGGCAGACAGTATAGCTTCACAAAGTAGGTTGAGATAGCAATGAACCAGTAACGTGAATATATAAATAAAAAAAAGAACTATATATCATTACAATGTTCACATTTCCAAAAAGACATATAATTTACATATAGAGAAGGGTGCAAGGAATAATTAAGGGTGTTAGGAAGGGAAGGTGTGTGACCTAGAAGGCTAAGTGCCCAAGAAGGCCCAAAAAGGAGTCCCAAGGAGACTAGGTAAGGTTAAATCTCTCAACCATTTCATCACTTGAAGCGGCGCGATATTCAAAATTTCTAATGTCTTTGACCCTGATGTATAGGTCAAATGTAGATGGGGGGAGGTTTGATTCCAATGAGAGGCCACCAAACAATGTGCAGCTGTCAAGATGTGTAGGAGGAGTCTAATTTTTTTTAGATAAGTTTTATGGGAAAATTTTAAGTAAAAAGGTCAGCGGTTCTAAGGGTAAATATATGCCAAGGATTCGTTTAACCACTGTTTGTACTTCTGTCCAAAACAGTCGTATCAGGGCGCAGTCTCAAAAAATGTAAAATACTGATCCTCCCATCAGTGTACACCTCCAGCACAGAGAGAGATGTTTGGGTTTAATTTATGCAAGAACTTATGTATGTGGAGAATCTTGTATTGGTTTTCAAGTAAGTAATACAGGATGCTGAAATGGCTGCCCTTGACCAGACAAATCCCTACTCTCTGACACTCAGTTTTTTTTTGCCCAAGTACAGTACAGACCAAAAGTTTGGACACACCTTCTGATTCAAAGTGTTTTCCTTATTTTCATGACTATGAAAACTGTAGATTCACACTGAAGGCATCAAAACTATGAATTAACACATGTGGAATTAAATACTTAACAAAAAAGTGTGAAACAACTGAAAATATGTCTTATATTCTAGGTTTTTCAAAGTAGCCACCTTTTGCTTTGATTACTGCTTTGCACACACTTGGCATTCTCTTAATGAGCTTCAAGAGGTAGTCACCGGAAATGGTCTTCCAACAGTCTTGAAGAAGTTCCCAGAGATGCTTAGCACTTGTTGGCCCTTTTGCCTTCACTCTGCGGTCCAGCTCACCCCAAACCATCGTAGCACCCTATCACTCTCCTTCTTGGTCAAATAGCCCTTACACAGCCTGGAGGTGTGTTTATTGTCATTGCCCTGTTGAAAAATAAATGATAGTCCAACTAAACGCAAACTGGATGGAATAGCATGCCGCTGCAAGATGCTGTGGTAGCCATGCTGGTTCAGTATGCCTTCAAATTTGAATAAATCCCCAACAGTGTCACCAGCAAAGCACCCCCACACCATCACACCTCCTCCTCTATGCTTCACGGTGGGAACCAGGCATGTAGAGTCCATCCGTTCACCTTTTCTGCGTCCCACAAAGACACGTTAGTTGGACCCAAAGATCTCAAATTTGGACTCATCAGACCAAAGCACAGATTTCCACTGGTCTAATGCCCATTCCTTGTGTTCTTTAGCCCAAACAAGTCTCTTCTACTTGTTACCTGTCCTTAGCAATGGTTTCCTAGCAACTATTTTACCATGAAGGCCTGCTGCAAAAAGTCTCTTAACAGTTGTTGTAGAGATGTGTCTGCTGCTTGAACTCTGTGTGGCATTGACCTGGCCTCTAATCTGAGCTGCTGTTAACCTGGGATTTCTGAGGCTGGTGACTCGGATGAACTTATCCTCCACAGCAGAGTTGACTCTTGGTCTTCCTTTCCTGGGGCGGTCCTCATGTGAGCCAGTTTCTTTGTAGCGCTTGATGGTTTTTGCAACTGCACTTGGGGACACTTTCAAAGTTTTCCCAATTCTTCAGACTGACTGACCTTCATTTCTTAAAATAATGATGGCCACTCATTTTTCTTTACTTAGGTGCTTTTTTCTTGCCATATTACAAATTCTAACAGTCTATTCAGTAGGATTATCAGCTGTGTATCCACCAGACTTCTGCACAACACAACTGATGGTCCCAACCCAATTTATAAGGCAAGAAATCCCACTTATTAAACCTGACAGGGCACACTTGTGATGTGAAGACCATTTCTGGTGACTATCTCTTGAAGCTCATCAAGAGAATGCCAAGAGTGTGCAAAGCAGTAATCAAAGCAAAAGGTGGCTACATTGAAGAACCTAGAATATAAGACATATAATCAGTTGTTTCACACTTTTTTGTAAAGTATATAACTCCACATGTGTTAATCCATAGTTTTGATGCCTTCAGTGTGAATCTACAATTTTCATACTCATGAAAATAAAGAAAACTCATTGAATGAGAAGGTGTGTCCAAACTTTTGGTCTGTACTGTATGTCTCCCACAAATACATATATGAGTATTTCTTTAGGAATCTATAGCCTATGCTATAAATTATTGAAATTAGACCTTTCATTGAGGGCTTATTTCTACGTATTTCTTCAAAGGGTGTCTCGAAGGAGAGTTTCAATTCTCGGAATAAGATCGTTATTAAAGTGGTCAGACTGTCAAGGAAGCCTAGATGGCATAGGATGGAAGTAAAAGAAGAATTTGTGGATAATAGTTTATATTTTTAGAGCATATTCTCCATACGTCTCCATATGAGTTCACTTGAGGGAGGTATAATAATGACTATTCCGAGTCAGAGAGTTTGTATGAGGCAGGGAAGCCAAAGTTTCTCAATCTCCATCCATTTTGTGTAGGCAGGTTTAAAAGTCCAGGTTGCAATTCTTCTCAGATTCTTAGATGGGTTGCCCAATAGTAATGTATAAAATGAGGAACCTCAAAGCAACCGGTATTTCTTCCATTCAGCATAACTGACTTTATAATTCTGTTGCATTTTCATGCCAATATGAATTTCAGGCATATTGCTTAGATTGATAGTAAGTCACCTAGTAGAATGGGTATAAAAAGGGTTTCAAATATATATTTATATATACCGTAATCATGAAAAAATAGAGACACTGCCTGAAAAAGACCTAAGGGTCGAAACCCTGGGAATAAAGCCCACATACCTGAAACTGAAGGAAGTGCTGCCTATATTTTTTCATGATTCTATGATGCCAGTCTTGTGGTAGGGGGTAGGGATGGGCGAATCTACTCGCTAGGACTCGTTACTCGGCGAGTAGTAAGGGACTCGCAGGACTCGGTACTCTGCGAGTTTCCCAGTGATTACTCGCACGAGTCCAATGCAAATCAATATCAATCCTAGTTTTGTCAGAAACGCTGACAAAACTAGGATTGCCATTGTTTGCATTAGACTCGGCTACTGTGCCAGTGATAGCAGGGAAACTCGCAAAGTAACTGCTGTTACATTGCGAGCTGAGTCCACCTGTCTTCTCTGTGCAGCTCCAGGGTCCTAGAGCCCGCCTGCTCACAGAGATGATGTAGCAGAGCTGAGATTGTTCTCAGTCTGCTCATTCCCTGTGCATAGACATCTATATCTATGCACAGGGGATGTAGCAGAGAGGACATCGCGTTTTGGACTACGTCGGACGGAAGAGGATTTTTTTAATTAAAGATGGAGTCCTTAATGGCTTTTTTTTTATTTCAAATAAAATTTTTTCTCTGTGTTGTGTTTTTTTAACCCTTTATTGGAGATTCTTAGTGGCTGGGTCAAACGTGGCCTGACATTAAGAATCTCGGGCTTAATACCAGCTTGTATAACAAAGCTGGTATTAACCCCTTTATTACCCAGCGTGCTACCGCCACCTTGGGCCGCTGGAAGAGCGGGGTTCAGCGCCAGAGGATGGCGCTTCAATGAACGTGCCATCTTCTGGGGCGGCTGCGGGCTGCAATTTGCAGCGGGGGGTGCCCAGAAAGCTTGGGCATCCCTGCGCTGCGGATTCCAGCCCCCAGCTGCTTAGCTGTACCTGGCTAGACATAGAAATTGCGCGGAGTACCACGCATTTTTTTTTTATTATTTCATGAATTTCAGAGTCAGAGTCTCAGAGTCAGAGTCTCAGAGTCTCAGAGTCAGAGTCTCAGAGTCAGAGTCAGTCAGAATCTCAGAATTTCATGAAATAATTAAAAAAAAATGCGTGGGGCTCCGCGCAATTTCTATGTCTAGCCAGGTACAGCTAAGCAGCTGGGGGCTGGAATCCGCAGCGCAGGGATGCCCAAGCTTTCTGGGCACCCCCCGCTGCAAATTGCAGCCCGCAGCCGCCCCAGAAGATGGCGCGTTCATTGAAGCGCCATCCTCTGGCGCTGAACCCCGCTCTTCCAGCGGCCCTGGTAGCGGTGGCACGCTGGGTAATAAAGAAGTTAGGGCCAGATTTGTATTATCAGCTGGCCCTAAGCCCGAAATTTATGGCGGTCACGCCAATATTAGACATGACCGCCATGAATTTCTATTAAATTGTTTTAAAAAAAACACAACACAAAGAAAATTTTTTAATAGAAATAAAAAAAAAAGCCATTAGGGACTCCATCTTTAATTAAAAAAATCCTCTTCCGTCCGACGCAGTCCAAAACGCGATGTCTTCTCTGCTACATCCCCTGTGCATAGATATAGATGTCTATGCACAGGCAATGAGCAGACTGAGGACAATCTCAGCTCTGCTACATCATCTCTGTGCACAGACATTCATGTCTGTACACAGGGAATGAGCAGACTGAGAACAATCTCAGCTCTGCTACATCAGGCAGCAGGCAAGCTCTAGGACCCTGGAGCTGGCAGCCAGCACACTGAGCAGACAGGACTCTTATCTGTGCGAGTTTCCCAGCGATTACTTACAAAGTAAACGAGTCCAATGCAAAGAAATGACAAAACTAGGATTGCTTCAGGCTGAAGCTTCCGACACACATCTGTGATTTGTAAATCGCACATTACTCGCTATTACTCGCTTCCCCATTCATTAACATTGGACTCGCTAGACTCGCAACGGGTAGCGAGTCCTGTGCTCGGACTCGCTAGAGTCAAGCGATTCCGAGTAATTTAGGATTCGCCCATCACTAGTAGGGGGGCTTTGCACCTGACAAATAACAGTTGTGCTGTTTTTTTTTTTTTTTATTATATATATATATAATGGCCCAATTCTAACGCATCAGGTATTCGAGAATATATGTAGTTTATTTATGAAGAGTCAAGAATAATTCAATGAGCGATCAGTAAGTTATTGTCTCACTTGACGACGCTCCAGTGAACCCGACAACGATACGAACTGGTAGGGTTCGCTGAAGCGTCACTACGTGGTTGCTGGTGAGATGTCAAACAGTCAGATCTCACCAGCGATGCAGCAACGATATGGCGGTCATTGGGACCCGGTCACTCTAGGGCGTAGTATTGAGATTGTTGGTTGTTGTCCCGTGCGGTTTGGCGGAGGATTTGAATCCCGGTCACCATATTGGAATACCCATAACTTGAGTGTTCCAATATGGCGGTCAGGGTACTTCCGCTGCTAGCGACAGTCATCTCCCGGCTGTGTCACCGCTGACCTCCTTGCAGCAAGAGATGACCCACGGCTACCGTCGGGAGACCCTACCACGTCGTATTGTTGTAGTAATCGCTGGAGCGTCGCCAGGTGTGACGGTACCCCCATTCTTACACAGTCAGCAATCTCACAGCGGGGGCCTGGTCACTGCTGTGTGTCACAGTGAGTGAGATCGCTAGCGCCAGTCGGGGTACTTCCGCTGCGAGCAGCCGGAGATGACCGGCTAGCGCCGATCATCTCCCGGCTGCATCGCCGCTGACCTCCGTGCGGCAAGAGATGACCCGTGGCTACCGTCGGGAGATCAGCGGCAGCTAGGGTTGGGAATGTTTAATGGTAGGGCATCCATTTTTTGTGTTTATTTTATGTCCTGATAAAATACTCAGTGTGGCATGTAAATTGGGAAATGAGAGATGATGTTTTGTGAGAGTTAATAAAATGTCATCAGCAAAAAGCAAAAGTATAAATTCTCTGCTTTTGACCTAAACCCCTTTGATATCTGGATTCAATCCAGTAGCTGCAACGAGGAACTCAATGCTAAGGACAAAAAGCAAGGGGGACAGCGGGCATCTCTGCCTAGTGCCATTTTTTATTATGAATGGTTTGGGAGAGCTATGAGGTAGTCTAATTGTTCCAAATGTTTACAGTATAGGCTTTAAATGGCTATCAGAAAGGAACCTTTTATACCATACTAGATGGTGGCCTGATTCTAATGCATCGCTTATTCTAGAATATGTATGTAGTTTATTTATGAAGATTTAAGAATAATGCAAAGTGAAGCTGGTTTTAAATCCTGCGCCAATATCGCTGATTGCTGGCAATTGACCGGGCGCAACCAATCCAATTTGTGGGCAGACTGTCCCTGTTGCTGATTGGTTGTGGGCGGCTGGCCTGACCAATCAGCGATGCAGGATTTGCGTTACAGACAAACAGAAAGAAGTAAACAATTATAATGTAGATACCTACAGTAGCGTTGGTGAGCAGCGGTGCCAGTGAGCAGCAGTGCCGGAGTCCAGGAGGAGACAGCAGGCGGGTGCGGTCAGGAGGTGGCTGGGGGACAGTGACCAGTTACGGGCAGGAGGGGGCCGGGGAACAGCGGGCAGGAGGGGGCCGGGTAAGAGTGGCTGGGTGCTGGCAGGAGGGGGCCGGGAGACAGTGGCCGGGTGCGGGCACGAGGGGGCCTGGGGGACAGCGACCGGGTGCAGGCAGGAGGGGGCGGGGGGCAGAGTGCTTAGCAGAGCATTTGGCGGCTCAGTGGTTAGCAGAGTTTACAGTGGCTCAGTGGGTAGCAGAGTATACGGGGCTCAGTGGTTAGCAAAGTATACGCTGGCTCAGTAGTTAGCACTCTATATGGAGCATCAGTGGTTAGCACTCTATGGTGGCTCAGTGGTTGGCACAGTATATGGTGTCTCAATAATTAGAACAGTAATGTGGCTCAGTGGTTAGCACTGTATAGGGTGACTCAGTGATTAGCACTCTATGGTGGCTCAGTGGTTGGCACTATATATGGTGGCTCACTGGTTAGCACAGTATGATGGCTCAGTGGCTAGCACTGTATGGTGGCTCTGTGGTTAGCACAGTATAGTGGCTCAGTGGTTGGCACTGTATATGGTGGCTCAGTGGTTAGCACTGTATATGGTGGCTCAGTGGCTAGCACAGTATGGTGGCTCAGTGGCTAGCACTGTACGGTGGCTCTGTGGTTAGCACAGTATGATGGCTCAGTGGTTAGCACTGTACGGTGGCTCAATGGTTTGCACTGTATGGTGGCTCAGTGGTTAGCACTGTATGGTGGCTCAATGGTTAGCACTGTATATGGTGCCTCTGGTTAGCACAGTATATGGTCGCTCAGTGGTTTGCACAGTATGGTGGCTCAGTGGTTTGCACAGTACGGTGGCTCAGTGGTTAGCACAGTACGGTGGCTCAGTGGTTAGCACTGTACGGTGGCTCAATGGTTTGCACTGTATGGTGGCTCAGTGGTTAGCACTGTATGGTGGCTCAATGGTTAGCACTGTATATGGTGCCTCTAGTTAGCACAGTATATGGTCGCTCAGTGGTTTGCACAGTACGGTGGCTCAGTGTTTAGCACAGTATGGTGGCTCAGTGGTTAGCACAGTACAGGGACTCAGTGGTTAGCACAGAACAGTGGCTCAGTGGTTAGCACAGTACGGTGGCTCAGTGGTTAGCACAGTACAGTGGCTCAGTGGTTAGCAATAGGCGGTGGCTCAGTGGTCAGCGCAGGATGGAGGCCGAGCGGTCAGCGCAGAATGGATTCCGAGTGGTCAGCGAAGGATGGAGGCCGAGTGGTCAGCGCAGGATGGAGGCAGAGTGGTCAGCAAATGATGGAGGCCGAGTGGTCAGCAAAGGATGGAGGCCGAGTGGTCAGCGCAGGATGGAAGCTCGGTGGTTAGCGCAGGATGGAGGCTCAGTGGTCAGTGCAGGATGGAGGCAGAGTGGTCAGCGCAGGATGGAGGCTCAGTGGTCAGCGCAGTATGGAGGCAGAGTGGTCAGCGCAGGATGGAGGCAGAGTTGTCAGCGCAGTATGGAGGCAGAGTGGTCAGCGCAGTATGGAGGCAGAGTGGTCAGCGAAGGATGGAGGCCGAGTGGTCAGCAAAGGATGGAGGCCAAGTGGTCAGCAAAGGATGGAGGCCGAGTGGTCAGCAAAGGATGGAGGCAGAGTGGTCAGCGCAGGATGGAGGCAGAGTGGTCAGCGCAGGATGGAGGCTTGGTGGTTAGCGCAGGATGGAGGCTCAGTGGTCAGTGCAGGATGGAGGCAGAGTGGTTAGCGCAGGATGGAGGCAGAGTTGTCAGCGCAGTATGGAGGCAGAGTGGTCAGCGAAGGATGGAGGCCAAGTGGTCAGCAAAGGATGGAGGCCGAGTGGTCAGCAAAGGATGGAGGCCGAGTGGTCAGCAAAGGATGGATGCAGAGTGGTCAGCGCAGGATGGAGGCAGAGTGGTCAGCACAGGATGGAGGCTCGGTGGTCAGTGCAGGATGGAGGCTCAGTGGTCAGCACAGGATGGAGGCTCGATGGTCAGCACAGGATGGAGGGTCGGTGGTCAGCAGAGGATGGAGACTCAGTGGTCAGCAGAGGATGAAGACTCAGTGGTCAGAAGAGGATGGCTGCAGAGTGGTCAGCGCAGTATGGAGGCAGAGTGGTCAGCGAAGGATGGAGGCCAAGTGGTCAGAAAAGGATGGAGGCCGAGTGGTCAGCAAAGGATGGAGGCTGAGTGGTCAGCAAAGGATGGAGGTAGAGTGGTCAGCGCAGGATGGAGGCAGAGTGGTCAGCACAGGATGGAAGCTCGGTGGTCAGCACAGGATGGAGGCTCGGTGGTCAGTGAAGGATGGAGGCTCGGTGGTCAGCCCAGGATGGAGGCTCGATGGTCAGCACAGGATGGAGGGTCGGTGGTCAGCAGAGGATGGAGACTCAGTGGTCAGAAGAGGATGGAGACTCAGTGGCCAGCAGAGGATGGAGGCAGAGTGGTCAGCGCAGGATGGAGGCATAGTGGTCTGCGCAGGATGGCTGCAGAGTGGTTAGTGCAGGATGGTGGCAGAGTGGTCAGCGAAAGATGGAAGCTCGGTGGTCAGCACAGGATGGAGGCTCGGTGGTCAGCACAGGATGGAGGCTCGGTGGTCAGCACAAGATGGAGGCTCGGTGGTCAGCACAGCATGGAGGCTCAGTGGTCAGCAGAGGATGGAGGCTCAATTGTCAGCAGTGGATGGAGGCAGAGTGGTCAGCAGAGGATGGAGGCAGAGTGGTCAGCAGAGGATGGAGGCTTAGTGGTCAGCACAGGATGGAAGCTCAGTGGTCAGCACAGGATGGAGGCTCATTGGTCAGCAGAGGATGGAGGCTCAGTGGTCAGCACAGGATGAAAGCAGAGTGGTCAGTGCAGGATGGAGGGCCAGTGGTCAGCGCAGGATGGAGGGCCAGTGGTCAGCGCAGGATTGAAGCAGAGTGGTCAGCAGAGAATGGAGGCTCAGTGGTCAGTGCAGGATGGAGGCTCAGTGGGCAGCACATGATGGAAGCTTAGTGGTCAGCAGAGGATGGAGGCTTAGTGGTCAGCACAGGATGGAGGCAGAGTGGTCAGTGCAGGATGAAAGCAGAGTGGTCAGTGCAGGATGGAGGGACAGTGGTCAGCGCAGGATGGAGAGCCAGAGGTCAGCACATATCCATCTCCCCTCCCATCCGCACCCTGTGTTTACATCACTGCCGGAAGCTACATCAGGTAATGAGCGGTCATGTGATAGGCGGGCTGAAGTGACATGCCCAGAGCCTGTTACATGATCACTCATTACCTGCTGTAGCTTCCGGCGGCAATCTAAATACTGGGCGCGGGTGAGACTGGAACGGTGGGAAGCGGGGGAGAATGGAACGAGCGGGGGGGGAGATGTAACGAGGGGGAGAATGGAGCAGGGGGGAATGAAGTGAGAGGGGAAATGGAGCGCGGGTGGCAGCGGCGGGCAAGAGGGGCCCGAGGTTGGCACACCCGCTCCAGCGGGCGCGGGCAGGAGGAGGCTGGCAGCGAGGTGTCTGTGAGGCCAAAATTGCGCGTCGCTGATTGGATTGCGGCCGCGGCACGCGGCTGTTTTGCATAAGCTGCGCTCATTGGTTGCCGCGTCTGGCGGCGACCAATGAGCGCTGGTGCGCGATTTTGGCCTCAGACGGAAGTGGCCGCAAGAAAATTATATAGAAGATTCCGCAAGAATTTTAGGCATAATTCATCAATTAAGGTGATCAGTGTATCATTAACCTCTTCCCGACCTATGACGTAGCAGGACGTCATGGGCCGGTAAGGGGTGTTTGATGTGAGCTCCGGCGCGGAGCTCACATCAAAGCCCCGACATCTCAGCTGATCTCATCAACTGAGATGTCAGGGTACAGCACCGATCGGATCCGAGTTGTTAACCCCTTGGATCCCGCTGTCAATCACTGACAGCGGGATCCAAGGCGGCTGCGGTGGGGAATGCGCTGTTCCCTGCCTGCTCCGGAGATCCTGCGATAGTATCGTGGGATCTCTGGCGCTCACGTGACAGCCCGGGGTCCTGGCTAGACCCCGGATGCTGTCACACCGCAGTTTCCTGCTGTGGTTGGCAGGCGCTGCCAACCAAAGCAGGTCCACGATTCTGGGAGATACAGATGAGCTGCAGCTCATCTGTATCTCCCAGAAGCGATCGGACTGTGCAGCAAGGTGCCTCTTAAAGAGGCAGTGTAAAAATAAGAATGAATGAAAAAATAAAGTTTTTAAAAACTTGTAAAAAAGAAAAAAATATAAAAGTTCAAATCACCCCCCTTTTCCCCCAATCACAATAAAAGTATATATATAAAAAAAAAAATACACATGTTTGGTATTGCCGCGTTCAGAATCGCCTGATCTATCATCGTATTAAATCCATTAATGAGAGCCGTGAACTCTGTAACGGAAATAATGGTCCAAACGCCAAAATTCCGTTTTTTTTGTTGCCGTGTTATTGCTATAAAATGCAATAACGGGCGATAAAAACTGCAGATCCCCCAAAAAATGGTATCATTAGAAACGTTAGCTCAAAACGCAAAAAATAAGCTGCCACCCAGCCCCAGATCCCGAAAAATGAGGACGCTACGGGTCGCAGAACATGGCGCAAAAAGTCTGTTTTATTTTTTTTTCAAACTTCTGAATTTTTTTTTCACCACCTAGATACCAATAAATGTATACATGTTGGGTGTATACGAACTCGAACCGAAGTGAGGCATCACCCCGTCATTTTGGTTTTACCATGTAGTGAACATGGCAGCTAAAATACCCAAAAAACAAACTTGTGCATGCACTTTTTTTGCAATTTCACTGCCTTTAGAATTTTTTGCAATTTCCCTGTACTCTATATGGTAAAATAAATTATTGCATATGAAAGTACAACTCGTCCCGCAAAAAACAAGCCATTATATGTCTATATTGACGGAAAAATAAAAAAGTTATGGCTCTTGGAAGCAGGGGAGCAAAAAATGAAAATGAAAAACGAAAAATTCACGGGTCATGAAGGAGTTAAATGTAGGGTAGGCTCCATGGATTATTGAACTATAGTTGTGGCCAAAAGTATTGACACCCCTGCAATTCTGTCAGATAATACTCAGTTTCTTCCTGAAAATGATTGCAATCACAAATTCTTTGGTATTATTATCTTCATTTAATTTGTCTTCAATGAAAAAACACAGAAGAGAATGAAGGAAAAAGCAAAACATTGATCATTTCACACAAAACTCCAAAAATGAGCCAGACAAAAGTATTGGCACCCTCAGCCTAATACTTGGTTTCTCAACCTTTAGCCAAAATAACTGAGATCAACGGCTTCCGGTAACCATCAATGAGTTTCTTACAATGCTCTGCTGGAATTTTAGACCATTCTACTTTGGCAAACTGCTCCAGGTCCCTGATATTTGAAGGGTGCCATCTCCAAACTGCCATTTTTAGATCTATCCACAGGTGTTCTATGGGATTCAGGTCTGATCTCATTGCTGGCCACCTTAGAAGTCTCCAGTGCTTTCTCTCAAACCATTTTCTAGTGCTTTTTGAAGTGTGTTTTGGGTCATTGTCCTGCTGGAAGACCCATGACCTCTGAGGGAGACCCAGCTTTCTCACACTGGGCCCTACATTATGCTGCAAAATGTGCTAGTAGTCTTCAGACTTCATAATGCCATGCACACGGTCAAGCAGTCCAGTGCCAGAGGCAGCAAAGCAACCCCAAAACATCAGGGAACCTCCGCCATGCTTGACTGTAGGGACCGTGTTCTTTTCTTTTAACGCCTCTTTTTTTCTCCTGTAAACTCTATGTTGATGCCTTTGCCCAAAAAGCTCTACTTTTGTCTCCTCTGACCAGAAAACATTCTTCCAAAACATTTTAGGCTTTCTCAGGTAAGTTTTGGCAAACTCCAGCCTGGCTTTTTTATGTCTCGGGGTAAGAAGTGGGGTTTTCCTAGGTCTCCTACCATACAGTCCCTTTTCATTCAGACGCCGACGGATAGTACGGGTTGACACTGTTGTACCCTCGGACTGCAGGGCAGCTTGAACTTGTTTGGATGTTAGTCGAGGTTCTTTATCCACCATCCGCACAATCTTGCGTTGAAATCTCTTGTCAATCTTTCTTTTCCATCCACATCTAGGGAGGTTAGCCACAGTGCCATGGGCTTTAAACTTCTTGATGACACTGCGCACGGTAGACACAGGAACATTTAGGTCTTTGGAGATAGACTTCTGGCCTTGAGATTGCTCATGCTTCCTCTCAATTTGGTTTCTCAAGTCCTCAGACAGTTCTTTGGTCTTCTTTCTTTTCTCCATGCTCAATGTGGTACACACAATGACACAGGACAGAGGTTGAGTCAACTTTAATCCATGTCAACTGGCTGCAAGTCTGATTTAGTTATTGCCAACACCTATTAGGTGCCACAGGTAAGTTACAGATGCTGTTAATTACACAAATTAGAGAAGCATCACGTGATTTTTCTAACAGTGCCAATACTTTTGTCCACTGACTTTTTTATGTTTGGTGTGGAATTAGATCCAATTTGGCTTTATGACAATTCTTTTTGTGTTTTTTTTCAGTGAAGACAAATTGAATTAAGATAATAATACCAAAGAATTTGTGATTGGAATCACTTTCAGGAAGAAACCGAGTATTATCTAACAGAATTGCAGGGGTGTCAATACTTTTGGCCACAACTGTATATCTATTAGGTTGACCGCTCTCCTAGTGTTATCGCCCCCTTGTCTAAATGGAACAAAATCTACCTGATCTTTGTGGATCAAGGAGGGCAGATAGTAGTTAAAGTGAACTGCAAGGAGTTTTGGAGAATATTTTAATATTTGAATTGAGTAGAGTGATCAGCCTACAGTTTTTGCAATCTGGACTAACCTCTCCTGATTTGAAAATTAAGGTTACATATGAGCGTAACATAGATTCAAGAATTGGGATCCCTTTAAAAAAGAATTAAAAAGGGGAGTGAGGATGAGAAGAAGTTCATGTTGAAAGACTTTACAATATAAATAGGATAGGCCATCTCGCCCTGGCATTTCCATATTTGGTATCTGTGATTGTGGCAATTTTAAACCTTCTGTGGAAAGGCAGGATGAAAGTGGCAAGATTCCAAAAATAAGTTGATGATATTGTCTCTTGAGTTAAGGTTAAATGTAGATGGGATGGGAAGGAAGTGAAGTTGAGAGAAATATTGTTTAAAGATATCCGCTATCTCCTTAGGATTATTTGTTATCTGATTTTTTGTTCCACAGGGCATGGGGAGAAAACTGTTCTTTTTGGTCGCTAAGTTGTTTAGCCAATAATGCATGTGGTTTATTAGCTTTATCATAGTTTCACTGGATATGTGGGGGAGGAAACTGTCCAGTTATTTCAAGGCCATATATTGTAGCTGGGCCATAACTTCTATACATTTTTTAAAAGTCTTCATATAGGGGTTTTCAAGTATACTTGCATCCAGAGAATTGAATTCAGTATTAATCCTTTTTTATGTCTAGAGGCCATAGCAGTGCAATTACCCTGGAAAACCACCTTATGAGCTTCCCACAGTATCACCTTAAAGGAAACTGATCCTTTATGTAATTCATAGTAGTTTTATAGATGTGGGGTGGGCAAAGCTCTTCCATAAGAATGGGCTTTCATAGAACGGTCTCATTGAATCTCCAGTCACAAGAGTAGCTAAATAGTAGCGAGTTCTTAATTGAGATTTCGAATGGGGCATGGTCAGACCATGTCATAGAACCTATTTCTGCTACTGTAAGGATCCGCAAGACAGGTGTATTCCCAAAGAAATAGTCTATATGGGTGTGAGTGTCATGGGGTGATGAAAAAAAGAGAAGGATCTATCTCCCAGATGGTTGATCCTCCACAAATTGTACATGAAATATCTACGGAATTCTCTAGATAGATTTCATGCGGTGTTCTGCTCTGCACTCATTTGGTGATTTACAATCTTCTGACTCTGTTCACAGGGTGGTGTCTGATTAGCAACCTTTTGCTTCCTTCTTGCTCAGCCCAGGTATTGGTGCCAACTGTATTGTGCTCACTGGTCATCAGTCTTGCAGGAGTTCAATTCCTGATGGCTGGTAAAATGCTGCTGTAGTTTCAGGTGGCTTCTGTTCTATCATAACCGTCTCCACCATGTTTAAAGTAATTAAAGAGTGGGGACGGCTATGATAGGATAGAAGCAACTTGATTCATTTTCCGGGATCGAGGGAACTTCAGATGTTTTCGATTTTGATGCGATTACAGTTTTTGTGACCAAAAACATGTGCTTTATTTTTGGCCTTTGTTTTGGGGGAATATGTTATAAATCTAGGGAAAGAAGTGCTAAATTAGAAATATATTTTACTGTATAATCGTATTAATCAATGAAGAGTCCACATATCTCTTTGACGAGGACAACTCCAAAATATGTGCTATATATTCCCAGTCATACCACATCTCCGCCACCATAATGTATATTGATCTACATATACTGTATAACCTTTAGACAGTCTTTTTAAATAACATCTAGTTATTGTTTTATAATGGCATTCATGCATTGTAGAGCATAGATTAGATGAATATGTTAAATTCAAACTGTTCTTCCATTGTACAAAAGTGGTTGTAAGTTTAAGATCTATCTCCCAGGTGTGCAAGATATTAATTTTAATTATGATAATATCTTCATTAAACAAGTCAAAAATGTTTATTGTAGACCAAAACACTTTATTCTTTAAATCATTAAATAAAACACTGGTAGTTTTTTAGATCAAATTTTTAGAATTAAGTAAGTCTACAATTACTTTCCTTATATTTATTAAATTATGATAGCCATGATCAGGAAAATTGTTGATTTATCTTCATTTGTTGGAATGAAATAAAATCTGTACCATTAAGTAAATGTTTAATGTTAATGGTGTCAAGATCTTTCCAAGAGCAAGGGATAATGTAGTTATTAAAAGATTCTATAAAAGAAAGGTTTATGTCTTTTACTTTGTCATAGTTATTTTATCTACCGTATATACTCGTGTATAAGCCGAATTTTTCAGCACAAAAATTGTGCTGAAAAGTGCCCCCCTCGGCTTATACACGAGTCAGTGACGGCTCAGTGTGTGTGGGGCCGGTGTCCGGGGGCTGGAGGAGGTGGGGGAGGCTGTACAGTGAGCGGGCAGTCAGGTGCCCCCGCTCATTAGTGCAATGCAATATGCACTGCATCCCCCTGTCCATCAGCGGCATTATTTGTGCGCGGTCATATGGATGGACGCCGGGTGCAAGCAAGAAGGAGAGCGGAGGATGCGCGTGGTGACAGCAGGAGGATAAATATGAAAGCGCTTCTTTTTACAGGTGTGCGGCAGCAACGGGGGGGGGCTGTGTATACCCACAGGGGGGGGCACTGCTGTATACTACCACAGGGGGGCTGCTGTATACTACCACAGGGGAGGGGCTGCTGTATATACCTCTGTGGCTGCTGTATACTACCACAGGGGGGGCTGCTGTATACTACCACAGGGGAGGGGCTGCTGTATATACCTCTGTGGCTGCTGTATACTACCACAGGGGGAGGCTGCTGTATACTACCACAAGGGGAGGCTGCTGTATACTACCACAGGGGGAGACTGCTGTATACTACCACAGGGGGAGACTGCTGTATACTACCACTATACTACCACTGGGGAGGCTGCTGTATACTACCACTGGGGCTGCTGTATATGCCTCTGTGGCTGCTGTATACTACCACAGGGGAGGCTGCTGTATACTACCACAGGGGGAAATGCTGTATACTACCACTGGGGAGGCTGCTGTATACTACCACAGGGGGAGACTGCTGTATACTACCACAGGGGGAGACTGCTGTATACTACCACAGGGGGAGACTGCTGTATACTACCACAGGGGGAGACTGCTGTATACTACCACAGGGGGAGACTGCTGTATACTACCACAGGGGGAGACTGCTGTATACTACCACAGGGGAAGACTGCTGTATACTACCACTGGGAAGGCTGCTGTATACTACCACTGGGGCTACTGTATATACCTCTGTGGCTGCTGTATACTACCACTGGGGAGGCTGCTGTATACCACTGGGGGGGACTGTATACCTGTGCTGGGGTCCACCGTCGGCTTATACACGAGTCAATAGGTTTTCCCAGGTTTTGGAGGCAAAAGTAGGGGGGTTGGCTTATACACAGGTCGGCTTATACACGAGTATATACGGTATATTTTTTATTAAAAGTTCAAGTCTTTTCCATGATAAAAAGGTGGATTTGAGCGTTAAGTATGGTGGAATTTTTATGCAGGAATTTTTTGTATATTTTATCAATAGTGATTTAAGTGATGAATTGTTGTTTAGGGAAGTTGTAATTCCTACCCAACAGTTATTTATTTAATTAATTATGAGATTGTTTAACTAGATTCGTTAGGTAATAGAAATATTAGGTAGGCCGAAACCACCACGTTTTTTATTTTTCAGTAACGTGAATCTAGAAAGGCTTGGTCTCTTACTATTCCATACAAATCTATTCAATAAACGTATAATTTTTCTGAGCCATTTTTGATGGATGGTTAAGGGAATCACTCTAAAAATATAAAGTATCTTAGGAAAAGTAACCATTTTGAAAGTAAGAATTTTTCGTAACGAGGTTAAATCTATTTTATTATAATAACTAATATGTTCTTAAAGAGAACTAACCACCAAAAAATCTCTATTTAACCTAAAAATATCTGTCCCTGGAGCCTTAAATTACTATTCTAACCATCCCTGACTGACTAAAGCTACCTAACTACATGCACAATAAATCACTTTTTATACTTACCAAATTCTTGACTGATGGGTGTTCCTTCAGGGTCTTTGTCAGAGAGGCGGGTCTCCTCGCCGCGCTTGCACCCGCCTCGTTGCTGTCCATCTTCTTCCAGGATTCAAATTATCCGCCCATCGCGTACTCGCAATGAGCGGGTCACGTGCTGCAGGCCCCGCGTCACTTCCGCCCGCCGCGTCACTGGTACACCCAGGCTAGCTTCCGAGCATACGCAGATGGCATGCTGAAGCCGGCCTGGGCGCGCCATAGACCCAGCGACGCGGCGGGCGGAAGTGACGCGGGGCCTGCTGCACGTGACCCACACATTGCGAGGACGCGATGGGTGGGTAATTTGAATCCTGGAAGAAGATTGACAGCAGCGAGGCAGGTGCGAGCGCAGCGAGGAGACCCACCTCTCTGACAAAGACCCTGGAGGAACGCCCATAAGTCAAGAATTTGGTAAGTATAAAAAGTGATTTATTGTGCATGTAGTTAGGTAGATTTAGTCAGTCAGGGATGGTTAGAATAGTAATTTAAGGCTCCAGGGACAGATATTTATAGGTTAGATAGGGATTTTTTGGTGGTTGGTTCCCTTTAAACAGTTTTATTTATTTTTTTTTCTAAATTTACATCTATAATATTTTTAATAGGTTTTACTAGTTATATACCTATAGTACAAAAAGGGATTGCAGCACTCCTTCATTAAAGATGCATAAACGCCTTTATTCGGCCTTCAAGCACACTGTGCGACTTTTCAGTCTATTCAGACTTTTGCCTCGGCTTTTTTAGTTATATCCCTAGATATGTATTTTTTTGCGACCTCACTTGAATTGACCTTCATTTTTTAATTAGTTGTTTGAGCTGGTTATAAATATTATACTGTAAATTTCTAAATTAATTTTATGATAGAACACATTTGTAAATTTTTTCAAAACATGCTTACTTATCTAATTGAGTTTAATGAGTCTGACAGTGATAAAATAATATCGTCAGGAAACAGACATATTTTACATTGGCATGAATATATAGGGGTGCCTTTAATGTTCGTATTTATCCAAATATTTTCTGCCAATGGTTCCATGACTAGCATGAATAGTAAGGTAGCAAGAGGGCAGCTTGGGCGAGTTTGTGTAAGGCTTGCTTCAAACTATTGTTTTTTTTTCTTAATCAAAGCAAATCTAGCTGAAACCTTATGCAACCACATGCGATTTCTCCCCCATTGACTTTCAATGGGGATGAAGGCTCAAGCAGCAGCTAGCAGTTGCATACTGTTGCAGCAAAATCCAGGAGAGAGCATTTTTTTTAACAGAAACCAAAAATGCAGTTTGTCACGTTTTGTGTTTTCTTTAAAAAAAAAACTTAAATAATCGGATCTGGGGCAAGAATGCCTGAAAAAAAATGGTGTTCTATGTAACCTGGATTTGGCAAAAGCTGGATCCCGCTGGATCCAGATGCTTGATCTGGGTGTTTTGACTGAGCATGGCAGGACAGACTTGGCTCTGCAGGCGGCGCCCGGCATCCGAGAAGTGGGGCGTAGGAGCTGGAAGTGCTGCTGCAGAGGGACACAGTGCACAGACAGAGAGGACAATTGGAGGAATTCAGAGGGACGGAGGTAAGTGCGGGGAACACCGGAGGATGTGGGGGGTCAGACAGATGTGAAGGGGGGAAAACCAAAGGATTACAGATCGCAGGAACGGAGTGGAGGCACCGGATTTTTGCCGGAGTGAGCGGACGTGTGGAGGGGCAGTGGCGAGGGGACGCGTACAGGGGCGATCGGACACATGCAGGGGTAGAGATGGGCGATTGCGAGCACCTTTACTGGTTAGGGGGCGGAGAGGTCAGAGGCTGGTGACAATGCAAAGGAAACCCGAGGCGACTCTGGCGGACCGTTGATGGCATTTCTATTCTATCTGCCATGTTTGTACATATCACATCACAGAGATGCAGGGGGTCACGGTGGTCACACTGTTAGTGACGTGACATTCACAGTCGTGTCCCTGCAGATAACTGCAGCCAGTAGCTGCTTTCTGTGCATTCCTCGCCAGTGGGCAGTGTGTGTGGGCTGCATTGCCGGCTAGAGAACCGCTCTAAACCTTCCCGGCTGCTATTTTAACATTTGTTTTTTCCGAACCGGAGAGAACAAGCAGAATCCCACCCCTGAGTGGAGGTATACAGTATAAGTATATGTTCATTGGTGGTATAGTCTAGGTATGTAGGTGGTGCACCCCAGGGCCAGGGCACTCGGATCCTGGGCATATCTTTAGGGGACTGTCACTGGTCGCCGGTGCCTGGATCCGTGGCCCTGGTGATCACGAAAACGGGGTTTAGTAAAAATAAAAATAATAAAATATTTTTTAACGTGATGCCACCTGCAGTATTTGGTGATGGCACCAGTGCTGGCAGCAGACGTCTGGGGATGATGGGTAGGCAGCCGCATGATGTTGCTCCCTGCAGGCAGAGTGAAGTTCCCAGGGCAGTGAGGTAAAGAAATGGTTTTGCACTGGGAGAGGCGCAGTCTTCTCCTTAACACTGGAACACAGGTGACCAACTTATTAGAAATGAGACAAAGGAGACCTTCTTGCTCTGCATGGGTATTTACTGGCAACTTGTCAAGGCAGTTCTCATCGATGCACAGTCACACAGTCACGGGTAGCTGGCCGGGTAGTCACCAAAGGATACCAAGTCTCTCTGAGGCCCTCTACGATGTTCCTTATGGTAACAACCTCCGTTCTTTTCACTCACTGCGCTCTCCTTACTATCCGTGCATGACCCTGCTCGGAGCCCTCTTCCTACAAGGTCCGTTGGGTATATAGAGGTTCCCTTCTCTCTAAGGGGCTCAACCTGGTTTGAAGCTCCTGGTTGGAACATGCATGTAGGAACAGGTCGGGGCTATATGAAAGGCCTTTGATCCACCAGTTTTGGTGGCTCAGAGCTATACTTTCCTGCACCGCACTCAGAGCCAGTACTCCGTCTTGGACTGGGTTCCCTCCGGACCGATTATCAGGACGGTCCAGCTCTGAGCTTGCTCAAGCCAGGGATCCCCCTTCTGTCTGGGTTGCCTTCCTTTTTCAGGCACCCTCTCCACTTCACTATCTTCACGACTCACTAACTGTCACTCCAACTTCTTTCACTACACCTCAGCTCCTCCCACCGGTACTGGTTCCCTAGCGACGGGTTAACCAAAAGGTCACCTAACCTAAGGGTATGAATGCAGGGATGAGGCCTCAGATTAACATTATCATCCTCTGGTGACCGGGATACTGCACATGCTAGTCTGAGTATAGTACCCCTTCTGTGGCGCACTGACCAGTGGGGTGCCACATAGGTATATTGTCATTGCTGGAATAGTCTAGGTATATAGGTATATCAACATTGGTGGTACAGTGGAGGTATATAAGTATATATTGATTGCTGCTAAAGTCTAGTATATATATATCAACATTGGTGGTACAGTGGGATTACCTATAATTGTAGGTTTGTGTTGTAACCTGCACTGCAGTGATGATAATAGTGAGATATGTACCTTTCTTGCTGCAGTCTCCTCTCCTGTGTCTTATCTGTCTGTGACTGAGGGGAGACAGAAGGGGATATGCAGTCTGGAGGGAGCTGGATGTTGTCCAGTATCTTCAAGCTATCTGTCAGGAAACAGCAAAAGTACATAAGAAATGCTGGAGGGGGCGGGGTCTTCTCCTGGAGGGGGTGTGGTCTTCTCCCTTAATTGTCATCCTGGTTGTTCACAAGCAGGTAGATGCTGGAGGGGGTGGGGTGAAGTACTGAGCTCAGACACACTGGACACAGTGCCTGGTATAGTGACAGGGAGGGAGGTAGAGAGGGAGTGGTGAGGGTTTGGCTTTTGCAAACAGAGGAGAAATAAAGATAATTCCAGCCCCTCATAGTGACATTCTACTGCACAGTCCATCCCCCTGCTGCTCAGATTTCCCGATGTTTGATAACTCTTATCTCAGCAATCATACACATAATCATAGCAGCAAAGGTATGATTGCATCCAGCATCCCAGAGCCTGTAAGGCAATTGCTTCACTTTAAAGCCCTAAATCTTGCTGGTTGGTTCTCTTTAAGTGATGCTTTTCATCTACCTTCTGACAGTGTATAATAGCAGGGAGGAGATGTTTAATGAGTAGAGGGGTATAAGGAGGTCAGAATAGTGTCAAACTACATTGTATTTCCACAGCCATCAGGGTGCATAAAACATCCACAAGTTGAGTACACAAGGGCTTGTATCAATGGCTTGCTTCTTTCTTGATGGGTGAACCCAAACTATAAAAATCGGGGTCTGTACCAAACACCTAGTGTTTGTGCACAGATCCTGAACATGCGTTTTCCTGGAAAATCTGTGTTATAGTTTTGGTCTGGGTGCGGGGGGAAGTCTGTAAAACAAAGCACATGATTAATAAATATTATCATTATACTTACCGGGTCTCACGGCCCATCTCCTGCCATCCCGCTGTTCCACCCCATCTACCTCTAGGCCGCTCATTATCTTCCAGTGATATTCACTTTACTGGCTTCAATAGCAAATCACAGACACTGTCACACAGAATGGAAATCTGTGATTGGTTGTTCGAGTAATCTTCAATCAACCCATACATTCTAGTATGGTAGAGTGTATGTGCTGGTTTCAGTTTACTCCACACACGTTACTTGGCTGTCATTCTTTGCCTGCTCTTTTTGCTAGCAGATGTGTTTGTATTCTGGTAAAGATTTAGCAGAGGTGAAGTAAGAAGACCTGAATTACATCACATCAGAGGGAAATATATGTTCTGTGTTTTATTTCTAATAAAAAAAAGCTTTTTCTCTGAGTTGTGTTTTTTTTGCAATGTTTAATAAAAATTCATGGTGGCTGGATCTAATTTGGCCTGACATCATGAATTTTGAATTTAGTACTAGCTGACAGTACAAAGCTGGTATTAACCCCTTCATTACTCAGCTTGCCACCCCCCATCAGGGCTGCTGGAAGAGTCAGGTAAAGTGCCAGGAAAGGATGTTACAATTAATGTGCCATTTCAAGGGGTGGCTACGGGCTGTGGTTTTCAGCATGGGGGCCCTGAATGATTGGACTTTACCATGCTAAGAATCCCAGCCCCCAGCTGCCTGGATTTACCTTGGCAGGCAATCAAAATACAGGGAAGCTCAATATTGTTTTTAGTTATTTAAATAAATAAATAATAAAAAAAATATGAGTGGGCTCCTGCCATATTTTTATTAACAGCTAGGTGAAACCAGGTAGCTGAGGGCTTGGATTCTCAGTGTGGTAAAGCCCAATCATTCTGCCCCCCACCCAATGAAAACCACATCCCACAGCTGCCGCTGGAAAGGACACTTTCTTTTGTAGCGCCATTTCCAGGTGCCTTACCTGGTTCTTCCAGCAGTCCTAGTGGCGTTGGCACGCTGGGTAATGATGAGTTTAATACCAGCTTTGTATTGTCAGCTGGTATTAAGCCCAAAATTCCTCATGTCAGGCCAAATTAGACCCAGCCACCATGAATAACTAGTAAACATTAAGAAGAACACAACACATAGATAATTTTTTTATTATAAATAAAACACAAAACACATTTAGGGACTCCATTTGAGATTACAAAGAACCCTCCCACCAACGTTATCCAAAGGCACAGCATGTTCAGCTCTGCTTTATCACTTTGAACAAACAAGCACCTGTTCAGAGCAACAAGCAGGCACAGATTGAGCTGGGTGCTGACAGAGGTCAATCGAGCTCACCGCTGAATCATGAACTTGTGTGATCCCAACTCTGATGTCACCGCAAACACTGCCAAGAACTCCTCAGTTCACAGGAGTGTTTGTTGTGTTGTCAGAGTCGGGAGTCACACAAGTGCAAAGAATATCCCCGGAAGTTAATGAGCAGTCTCGGAAGCAAATGTGACAGATGGCAGGATGCGCGATGGTGGGACGGCTGGACCTGGTAAGTATAATGATGATGTTTATTAATTATATGCTTTTTTTTACAACCCCATTGCCCCATCCCATAGCTGCAAAGTCCAAGCTCGGGGTTCGGATGCAAGTTTGAGTTACGTCCGGCCCTGAACTCAGACTTTGCAAAAGGTTTGGACGAGTCCACTGAACATCGTTGCGTTCGCCCATCACTACCTATAACCAGTGCATCTCAAATTCTTCAATTTCCCCTAAAAAAGCTTTCTTTGGCTTCTAACCTTTGAACCTCAAATCCTTCAGCTTCCCTAAAAAAGGCACTTTTTTGCCTGTTATCTGCGATTTTGAATTCCTTCAGTTTCCCCTAAAAGGTTCTGTTTGGCAGAGTTTGGGCTGTTCAGGCAGGGTTCACCTGCGGTCGTAGCCCAAGCTATGACCTGGGGTGAACCCTTACTGTCAGTTAGTTGTCAATCTGCTCTCGCTCTGCATAGACATGTGTGTGTATGCAGAGCGTTGTAGCAGTGCTGCGTTTTTGGACTACGTCAGATGGAAGAGGAGTCTCTAAGTGTATTTTTTGTTTTATTTGTAATAAAATATTTTTTTCTGTGTTTTTTTTTTTTTATAAATTTACTAGAAATTCATGGCGGTCATGTTTAATATTGGCGTGACCCCATGAATTTTTGGGCTATAGGGCCATTCTCCTGAACCACCCACACAGGCTTGAATGGACGCCAAATGCACTTCTTATGAACGTGACCATCTCCAGTCGCAGGACTGAATTGATTCGGGTAGTGGGCCCAGAAGTTGGCACTCTCTGGCGGTTCCGTCCCAGCTGGTTAGTTGGACTGGCAAAAAATAGGTGGGGGGCAAAAGCTGCACTTCCTTCTCGTTATTATTTATGAATCCAGCTGCTTAATTAAAAAAATACGGGCTTACACAAAAATATCAAGCTCACGTTTTTTTTTATTTAATGAAATTCATGAATATAAAAATACGGCTTCCTAATTCTGGTCGCAGGTACAAATAGGCAGCTGGGGGTTGGGGGCAGCCCGTTCCTGCCTGCTGTACCTGACTGGACCTAAAAATATGGCGAGTTCCCGCGAGAACTGACGTCACCACAGGTCCTGTAAGCCACAGGACCTTGCCGGAAAGCTTAAAATACACATTTTTATGTTTCGGACACTTTCTTTTACTTAAAGAAAGTGTCTAAAACATAAAAATGTCTATTTTAAGCTTTCCGGCAAGGTCCTGTGCTTATAGGACCTGTGGTGACGTCATGTTCTCGCAGAACTCCGGTCATGTGACCGGAGTTCCCGCGAGAACTGACGTCACCACAGGTTCTGTAAGCCACAGTGACAGGACCATACTGGAGGCTTCAGTGGACCGTGGACAGGTGAGCATACATTATTTTTTATTTTTCACACTTTATTTGAGTTCGTAAATGTTTATTTTGGCTGAAAATGTGGCAGATGCGGTTTTCTGACCGCATCTGCCGCATTTTCGAACCAAAATCGAACATGTTCTAGATTCGCCGAATTTGAACCAAATTGTTCGAATTCGGCGAATGACTCGAATAGCGCCAAAATCAACTCGAATTTGAAATTGGCGAACTATTCGAGTCGAACATCGCTCATCTCTACTGTTCTCACCCCACTTCTCATTGACTAGTGACCCACCCCAGGGCCTTGGGGTACTCGGATCCATGGTGCTGTCACTGATGGCCAGTGCCTGTGGCCGTGGCCCTGGTGATCGCTGAAAAATGTGTAAATAAAGAAATAAAATAAAGTTTGTGACGCGCACCTACGGTAATTGGTAATGTTACCAGCGCTGCTCTCAGACCTCCAGGGATGATGGTAGGCAGCTGGATAGTGATGCTTCCCACAGGTGGAGCAATATCCCTGGGGCAGGGATGGATGAATGGATTTCTCACTGGAAGGTGGCTCTGCAGGTGCAGGCTTGATGCTGTCTCTGCTGATGAGACTTGAATGCAGTTTACCCGGCGTGATAGAAATGAGACACCAGACACAGTTCAAGCTTTGCACGGGTTTACTGGTAACTTTCAGGCAGCTTACAGGTTTACACAGTCACGGGTAGCTGGCCTATGTAGTCACCAGGGTATAAAATGTCTCTTTGCGGCCCTCAGTGGTGTTCCTGCCGGTTTCTCTCTCTGTCCTCAATATCCTTTCACGCCTTCTCTTCCTGTACTACCCTGCACAGAGCCTGTCTCCCGCTTATAGGATTTACGAGAGTGTCCTTCTCTAAGGGCTCCATACCCTCTGCAGGCCTTATGGGTATATGCCAGTGTAAGTCGCAGTGCTCTAAGTAGCCCGCGTCCCTCCGGTTCTTTGGTTCGGGGGTAAATGCCTGCACCGCCTCGGTTTTAGACTGGGTCCCTCTGGGCCGGGTGCCATTTTGGTCAAATTAGGGTGTTAACTAACACCTGAGGATCCCTCTTCAGTCTGGACCACTTCTCCTGATGTGTCCTCCCCTGTCTCTCTTCACAGACGTTCTGCTCTAACTTCTTCCCGCTCTTCCACTTCTCTGCCCTGAAACTCCTCCCACCGGGACTGGGTCTCCTAGCAGAGGATTTAACCCTGTAGTCCTTTCTTCTAGGGTGTGTGAATGTGTGTAATGAGGACCCCAGATTAACATCCCAATTCCCTGGTCACAGGGATACTACACACTCTGGTTTGTGTGCAGTACCCCTCCGTGGCGCACCAACCTGTGGGGCACCACATTCCTCCTTGCTTGAACTCACTCATCCTCGAGTGATCTCACCTGTACCCGGTACAGAGCTAAATTTTTATACGCATTATAACATAACAATAACATTTATGCAGTGCTTTATCTTCCCTTGTGGGAGGTACCTTTTAGAAAGTTGCCTAAAAGCAAAAATACACTTTACCCCAGCATAACGGGGCTGGGTTGCTATACTGTCCCAGTGGTTATTGTCTCTTTCACTCTCAGTCGTTTTCTTGTCACCACTAGGCTGTTTTAAGGCACATCATCACACTGTATAGAGTTCACTGGTTTAACCAGGCACAATCCAGTGCTCAACATAATATAAGTTCACATAAATGTTCAGCAGTTTTAAAACTATATACAGGGTCTACTTTCATTCTAGTTCACTTAGTTCACTGTTTTGTAGACCCGCAGGGCATACCACCCCTAGACCCCGAGTGCCTTTCTTATGTCATCACGGTACCTGTTTGTTCCTCTGGGGACATAGGTGGAGCGTGGTCCTGCACACCGTCCGTGGCGGCCGTACCGACCCGTCCAATCTGTTTGTACGGTTGATACACCCTCTGCACCTTGCGGGGCACAGATGCCCTGACTTCTTGTGAGCTGTCAGTATCAGTTCCCTCGGGCTTGTTCTCATCCACGGGTTTCGGGTGGCTGAATAGCTCCTCACTCTTAGCCTCCACCACAACATCAGGCTCCTCCGTGGGAATCTCCTGAACGTCCCCCTCGGGTTCCTCTGGCTTGGCTCCGGTCATCTCCAGCAGAGGTAGTTTAGTCTCTGGCCCACCCGCTTGGTTTTCCTGTGGCAATTGGGGTGGGCTCGCAGTTTTGTGCCTCTGGCAGGACCCTCCCATGACGGGGGACCAAGGCACGCCCCCAGGCCTGTACATGGCGCTAAGTCTCTGGCCCCGCCATTTTGGGGCCTTTTTAGAAAAAGTAGAAAAAGTTCAGTTTGTAGGCCGAGTTCAGACTTTTTAAAGAAGTACAGAGTACTTGGTTCGAATCCTGTTCGTAGATGCCAGAAACTGACCCATCCCAGGGCCTTGGGGTACTCATCTCCCGGTCATTGATTAAGGGTGCTGTCACTGGTGGCCGGTGCCCGGATCTGTGGCCCTGGTGGTTGCTGAAAAATGTGTAAAATAAAAAGATAAAAAAAAAATAAAAAATTAATTACCCCACCTACAATACCTGTTACCAGCGCTGCTCTCAGACCTCCAGGGATGATGGTAGGCAGCTGGATGGTAATGCACCCCGCAGGTGGAGCAGGATCCCTGGGGCAGGAATGGATGAATGAATTTCTTACTGGAAGGCGGCTTTGCAGGTGGATGCTTCATGCAGTCTCTACTGATGAGACTGGAATGCAGTTTACCCGACGTGATAGAAATGAGACACCAGACACAGTTCAAGCTCTGCACGGGTTTACTGGTAACTTTCAGGCAGCTTACAGGTTTACACAGTCACGGGTCGCTGGTCTGGGTAGTCACCAGGGGATAGGATGCCTCTTTGAGGCCCTCAGTGATGTTCCTGCTGGTTTCTCCCTCTGTCCTCACTGTCCTTTCACGCCTTCTCTTCCTGTACTACCCTGCACAGAGCCTGTCGCCAGCTCACGGGATTTACGAGAGTTTCCTTCTCTAAGGGCTCCTTACCCTCTGCAGGCCTTGTTGGAATATGCCAGGGCTGGGCCGCAGCTCTCCAAGTAGCCCGCATCTCTCCAGTTCTGCGGCTTGGGAGTAAATGCCCACACTGCTTCAGAGCCGGTCCTCCGGTTTTGGACTGGGTCCCTCCGGGCGGGAGCCATTCCCGTCTGGATTAGGGTGTTAATTGACACCAGAGGATCTCGCATAAGTCTGGACCACCTCTCCAGAGGTGTCCTCCTTTGTCTCTCTCCACAGACATTCTGCTCTAACTTCTTCCCGCTCTTCCACTTCTCTGCCCTGAAACTCCTCCCATCGGGACTGGGTCTCCTAGCAGAGGATTTAACCCTGTAGTCCCCTGCTCTAGGGTGTGTGGATGCATATAATGAGGGAACCACATTAATATCCCAATCTCCTGGTCACATGGATACTACATACTCTGGTCTGGGTGCATTCCCCCTCCTTGGAGCACTGACCAGTGTGGCACCACTGTAGCATTGCTTCAGAGGTCTTTCGGGCAGTGGATCATGCGATGTGCCAAAACAGTGGAATTCCCATCTGCACATGTTTCAGCAACTGTAGCAGCAGTGACAAACCCTGGTGTAGTATGTAATGACTCATACAGTGAATCAAAGCAAGCGTGGTGCAAATGATGCTTGCAGAATGGGTACAGATCAAGGACCTCTGCACTATTCTGCAGAATTTCAAAATGGCTACTAAGATGGTTAGTGCTGACATTTCCGTTATTAGCATCATTATTCTGCTCATTTACATGCTGCAGAAAACTCTGAAGAGTCTGCATGATGAGGTAGAGGAACCACAGAAAGAGAAGAAGAAAGAAGAGAAGGATGCAGAAAGGAGATCAATACCTCAAAGGTCCAGACTCTCTTTACACAGGCGGGTGGCAAGTCAGGATGGAGTAGAGGGACAGAAAGGAACTCATGGTACCTAAAAAACTGGTGCTAAAGGTGCAGGAGCTGAGGAAAAAATGGAAGAGGATGAAGAGGTGATGAGAAGTGAAGAGTGTGCAGATGAAGAAGAAATTATTTCCGTTTTGTTGTCTGAGGCTGGAGGGAGAGAATGGAGGAAACAAGCGGGAATGTTACCCCACTACCACCAACACAACAAGGACTTGGGCCTCAAACAAATGAGCACCTTCTTGCTTCACAATCTGAAACATGTTGCCCTTATCATTGGTATTCTTATTAGCAATGACTACTGGGTTGCCACACTGTTGGATATATACGGTCAAGAACAAATTTAGTCAGATGCTCTCCGCTCTGGGCAGGGACATGCTTATGCTGGAGTTGCAAATAAAAGCTGGTAGAAAAGCATAGGATTGGTTTTCCCCAACCCATTAATGAGGACACAGTAGGCATTGAAGGTTTACACTTGCTACCCAAGTTACATCAAGTCATCAGAGTAAAAAATTTAGCAGCAGCAATGTAACTTTCACAAGCGATTTATTTAAGTCCTTTGACCATTTTATTCAACTAATCCATCCAATGTAAGAAATGAGTACAAATCTGACACATAGTGCATGATTGGAATTGATGGTGCAGGAGCATATAGATCTCAATATCAATGCCATCAGGGGGGTTTGGACCCATTTGCATTTTGGACTTCAAAAATGGAGAAGTGGCCTGAGCTCACCAGTCATTCCTTGGAGGTTTTGTCATGCCCGGCAACCAGCATTCTCTCAGAATTTGTCTTCAGTGCTGCTGGTGGTCCTTATCAGATAAGCGCATCCAGCTGTCTCCTGAAAGTGTAGACCACCTAACTTTCTAAAAGATGACCAAGTCATCGATCTCCAAGTACTTTACTACCCCTGTGGCAGACTTGGCAGAGTAGGCGAAGTTATACTTTCCAGCATACTGCATTCATCTTATTCTCCAATTTTTATTGTGGGTCAATTGATGCCACTTTGGTGGTAACTGGTCCTAATTTTTTGAAATTTAAAAACACCTTTTGAGGTCTCCTTGTCTGTTTTCTGAATTTAGTAGGGCTCTGTGAGTATGATGCTTATACATGTCACTTATCTCCCTGTTACTCATAAATGTTTAACCTTGAAATGCTAGGATAGGCCCTGTTTAGGACCCTGTGCCATGCATGCAGGCTGCTCCATTCTCCAATTTTTATTCTGTGTCAATTGATACCACTTTGGTGAAATCTGACCTCAATTTTTGAAATTGTGGAGACTCTTTTTGAGTCTCCTTGTCTGTTTTCTGAATTTAGCTGTGCTCTGAGCACCATGCATACACCTGAACCTTGAAATACTCGGCCAGGCTTTGTCCCATGCATAATGCACAATGATGAAAAATCTAACTCTGGGAAAAAGATGGAACTTATCCTGGTGTCTGTCCCTAATTTGAGCTGTCCTGGCGGTTTTTGGGACCCTTTAGAGGTGCTTTCTAGGCCCTTGACTTTACTTCCCATTGTTTTCAATGGGGTACAGATGTTCAGCGATCTGTTTGTTGAAATTGTTCTTTGAACATTGCTCGTTCGGCTAACCAAACAGAATTCAAACTTCCAAAGATTCGCTCATCTCTAATCCCTTTACTATCCACACCTTTCAGAGATTCTTGAGATGTAGCTCTAAAATGAGCTGTTGTTTAACTTTGTTGTTTTGCACTAACACTCTCCCTATCCTCTCTAGACCCAGTCCCGACACTCACACTGGGCTACCACTACACTGTTTTTCGATAGTATGTATGCAAGATGGCAGTGGCAGGTCTAATATAGACCCCATGACACTATGCGGCTGGCTAATTATAGTGATGCCACTACAAAGATGGCTATGGCATTACTGTGATTAGCAAGCAATCCCAGCATGTTTAGTAGCTGACAATCAGTCACCAAACATGCTTGCGAGTCACTAGAATATTGCGAGGGGAGGACCAAAATAGTCATAGAGTAATGTATACCGTACTATTCGTGTGAGTAATGAACAGTAAAGAATATTTTTGCTCATCACTAGTTATGACATAAATTTTTAGAAGATGTCCCTCATTCCATTAATCAGCATCTATCATGAGGATAGGTCCTATCTTGCACTTCCTTCAGATAAATATGGTCAAAATTCTCATACCAATTAATAGGAATTCCAACCATTTCACCATTGTCAGCAGCATGCCGCAGGGCCCTATTTTTGAGATAGATCCAGGTCTCATTGGTTGGATATTTCTTGACTAAACATTTATGCCATACTAGCTGTGAGCCCGATGCAAATGCATCGGGATTCTAGAACGTGCATAAATTTGCTTATAATAGTTATAGCTGGTCTGACTACTTTTTGGGGGGTGTGAGGACTTTTTGGGGGGGTGTTGAATACTTTTTGGGGGGTGTTGAATACTTTTTGGGGGGTGTTCAATACTTTTTGGGGGGTGCTCAATACTTTTTGGGGGGTGTTGAATACTGTTTGGGGGGGTATTAGATTAATTTTTTTAATTTAATTAGTTAATGTAATTAATATATTAATTTTATATATTATTTTTTTTGTTGTTTTTTATTATTATGTTTTATTTTATTGTGAATTATTTATATTATTTATTTATTTTTTTTTTTAGTATTTTTATTATTATTAAAGTTAAAAAACCGCACTTGCTGCACCTGCCGCAAGTCCCCCTATACTTTCTATGGGGATTACCGCAACCGCGCCGCAACCGTTACACTTGCGGCGCGGTTGCGGTAATCCCCATAGAAAGTATAGGGGTACTTGCGGCAGGTGCGGCGGCTGAGGTAGCGACTCGCAATGGCCTCGCGGCCATTGCTCGCGCTACCTCAGCGGTAAATCGCTAAGTTTGTGGCCGAGCCTATGGTTCTATTTTCGGCCAGCGACTCGCTGAGTAAATCAGCTGAGTGTGAGTGCTGAAGATCCGATACATTCATGAGCCTAATGAGCGGCTGAACCTGTGGGGATGAGTGCTTTGCTGGGCTAAACCTGAATGGTGCACAGGGGTTAATCACATGTCAGGTCTGTGTGTGAGTGAAGATGTGCTGATTGACTCACTGGGTTGCAGCTGGGAGTGAGTAGGCTGGATAGGAACCTGCCAGGTGTCTGAGTGAGGAGAGGATGATTCAGAAGTTCAGAGCACTGCCATGTGAAGAGGTGCTGGAAGTGATCCGTCCTCAGTGGGTAAGTGATGGGAGCCTACCAGCTGATGTGTGCATGGCAGCCAGTGTCCAAGGGCCAGGCGGTCACAGCTGACTTTGGGACATTGAGAGGGGGGGGGGGCTGTGCGGCCATTGAGAGGGAGTAGTAGTAGTTAGTAGTAGTAGTAGTAGTAGTAGTAGTAGTAGTAGTAGTACACTACACAGCGACTCGCAATGCACTACACAGCGACTCGCAATGCACTACACAGCGACTCGCAATGCACTACACAGCGACTCGCATGGATCCCCATTCAAAGTATAAGGGGACTTGCGGCGGCTGACGTAGCGACTCGCAATGGCCTCGCGGCCATTGCTCGCGCTACCTCAGCGGTAAATCGCTAACTCTGTAGCCGGGCCTCTGGTTCTATTTTCGGACAGCGACTCGCAATGGCCGCTTCGCGGCCATTGCTCGCGCGTGGTGACGTCACAGTGTGACATGGCCACGGCGTTTTCGGGGGCCGACACGAAAATGCCTACGGCAATTATAGAGTAGATCTTGTAGATACAAATGACATAAATATACAAGATGAGAATGTCCCTTTAAGTGTTCTCTTAATTTTTTTTCAGCAATGTATGTAACAATAGATGGACGGACAGGACAGCATCTTAAATGTATGTACTGTATATTTGCTAAACCCTTATAGCTCAATGATTTAGTGTAAACCTGTGTTTTCTACTGTTTTACTGTTTTTAAGCAAATTGCCTTTACACGCTAAATAGATTTTTACAATAAATCCTAAACAAACCACTTATAATGGACCACTTTTTCACTATCCATGACATTAAGATATTTTCCAGCTAAGAAAGCTTAGGTAATCACAATCATTCTCATTCAGGGTAATTTTCATAAGTCATCTTCATAAGAAGATAAGAATTGTGCGTTTCCATACATATTAATGCCTCAAATAAAACTTGAGATTAATATATTGAGCAGTTTGCCTATCTGCAGTTCTCAATTCTATCTAAATTAGAATTCAAGTATGTGAGCCAACTATTTTTCTCATTGTAATGCTAATATGACATAAAATAAATTTACCAAACAATTTGACATTGATATCCCAATTTGTGAAATACATGCTTTTCAATGAAGTTGTGTCAGCAGAAGTACCAAGTCCATGTTTGGTTCCAAACCCATCTGTGTTTGAGTGTGCAAATGTGCTGAAAAATCAAACTTTTGACATAGTTTTACTTTTTTTCTGATTAATTTTGCTGCTATGTTGTTAGACCTATGTTTTAATGTTTAGTTATAAAATGTTCACATTTTTTGCTTTCTACAGTAGTTAATATATCTTGAGACTGTTTTAAAAAAAATAAGAAATTAATGAAGGAGGAACACAAACTGCAAAGTTTGTGGTCCATACAGGACACCTAGTGTCAATGCAATGACTTCTCAGGGAATTCCATGTTACTCATTGGGTTTGATCGCCCAGAAAAAGTTTGTTGAAATGTTGTCCTGCAGCCAATAAGCAAGCCTTACCGATGATGTCAAACTGCTTCAATATTCCTCTGCTTCTCCCGCTCACCCTCTGTGACAGCATCTGTCATTTGTTACAGTCAGACTATGCCCCCACCCACTGTGCCTGCCAGCCTTGATTGGCTGCCATGCACACTAGTGTAAAAATAAATAATTATTTGGAAAAAATTGCATGGAGTCCCCTATATTTTGATACACTGGGCAGATAACACTGGGGAACACAATTTTTTAGGAGTTAGGTCTGACAACTGTTCTTAATTAATTTTTGGATGCTGAATCCAGAAATGATCTCAGTTTTTCTCTATCACGTCAAGTTTTTGAACTATAAGATTTTTGTCTTCTCAAAAATATGTAAACTACTGTACCTAAAAAGTGTTTTGTTTTTTTTAAATAGTACAAATATGAACAAAAAATGAAATATATAAGAAATGGGCATGACAAATATGTTTTTTAACACTATCATGTTTTTTACAAAGGATATATATGTATATTGTAATCAGATAACAAGTCTTATTACAGATATCAGTGCAATTGTGCATCTCTGGCAGGTAAGTTGTGGAGGAAAAACGTGACGTGCTAGAAAAAAACTGACTACATTTTTGGAATCAGCATGCCAATTTTAGTATAAATCAGCTCAAAAACCTGACTCAACAGAAAATTTTTTTCAAATTGTTCCCCAGTGTAATTTATTACTAAAATGTAAGAAGGGCCTGGATGCCTTTCTTGAAAAATATAATATTACCCGTGATATATACTAGATTTTTTGATAGGGCGGTGATCCAGGAAACTAGTCTGATTGCCATATGTGGCGTCAGGAGGGAATTTTTTCCCCAATGTGGAGCTTAGTGTTGCCACATGGGTTTTTTGCCTTCATCTGGATCAACATGTGAGGCTATGGGCTGAACTAGATGGATTTAGAGTCCACTTTCAATCTTATAAACTATGAAACTATGACAGAAAACAGCTAGAGGGCCTGCTGTTTGCTTTATCTTGGCTTTGTATAAAAAAGGGGGAACCTCATGCATTTTTATTTTAATTATGTAAATAAATAATTGTAAAAAAAACAATATTATGTCCCGTCCAATTTTGATACCAAGCCAATATAAAGCAGACAGCTGCAGGTTGGTATTCTCAGCCTGAGGAGGCTTATGGTTAATGGTTGGGCCATTCCCAGGCTAGAAATAGGAGCCCGCAGCTGCCCCAGAATTGTGCATCCATTAAATGCGCCAATCCTGGCATTTTACCTGACTCATCCGAATGTCACTTGTGTAGTGTCAATTAAAGTAAAATAAGATGTTAATAACTGTCACAACTGTCATGAAGCCCTGGATTAGTAATGAGTGTAAGTAAAAAGTAATAAACACTAAACACAGAAAAATCTTTATTCAATAAAAAAAAAAAATTCTTTCCCTAATTTATTAGCCCCCAAAACCACCCTGCAGGTCTGAAGAAATCCACAGACATAACGTCTCACAATGATTCCGGGTAGGCTACATCCTTAAATCACAGTGCACGGTCAGATTAAAAAATGTTACTGTACACTGCAGCCTCAAGGAGGCACTGACAAAAGTGCAGCTGTAAGAGTGGTTACATCAGTGAGTTCATCTGAGGTCAAAGCTGCTCAGTTCCCACAGAAAACCACCTCAGGTGAACTCAGGTAAGGTGAAATCATTGATCTCAATGAACTTGCCTCAGGTAATTTAATTGAACTCAATTCTGTTAATCTGGCATTGAGTTCAATGGTGCTGGATTAGGCTGGTTTCACGCTGCAGTCAGATCAGGTCAGGTCAGGTTTTGTGTTTCAAAACCAGGAGAGGAACTTGCAGAGAAAAAGTATAATTGAAAGTTTGACACCTGTTCTAGGTTTTGGAGTCACTCCTGGTTTTGAAACACAAAACCTGAGTTGACCTGACCTGATCTGACCGCAGTGTGAAACCAGCCTTACCAGACTATTGATTTCACTGGTGCCATGATTATGAGGTGAGTTAACTGAGTTCAACGAGAAAATTCTGCACCAAAACTGAATCTCCTAGCAGAAAAGCACACCAAAAATATGATGCACTTTTGGTTCATTTTTAGTGCAGTTTTGGCACAAAACTGCATGCAAATAAGAATTTGGTGCAGAAATAATACTGCAGTATATACATTTTTGCTATGGTTTTGCAGTATACTTAAACCCCAAATTCATGAAAAATGCATGAAAAATGCATACAAAATGTGTTGCATTTTTAGTTTGTGTTTCTGCAAGGAGATGCAGATTTGGTGAAGAAATTTCTGCAATACAAAAAGTGCATATGCACTTATTAATTTCTAACTGTAATTTAAACTGAGACATTTAGCATTTAGCATTGATCAATTCTTTGAACTACCCCGCCATGTCCCGGCATTCTCACATGGGGCAGTCTTAGGGTAGGGTCACATTGGAAAGCTAAATTGCATTCACCGCATCCGGATCCGGATGCGGTGAACGCAATGCCGGGCACACACAGTTTTTGTCAAAACTGTGTGCAGAATACCGCACTGCGGTCACCGGATGGCTCAGGATGTGTAATCCTGAGCCATCCGGTAACTGCAGAGTGTGCGGTTCCCGATCTGCGAAGTTAATAAAGAGTTAACTAGCTGCCCTAAATGACTTGTTGAGGTCTGTAGGGGGGCTTAGACCCCCCTACAGACCGTCCGGCGACTTCTATAGTGTTCTGCAACAATGTGTTACTGTGCACGGGCGAGGAGCCCGTGCATGTCATCCAAAGGTGCCCCTAACCCCCCGTATCACTATACTGGGGTGCATAGACCCCTCTATTCCAAATAAGCTGTATTGGTGTATAGTACATGCTAAATGTGGCCATTCGCAATGTAAGTATATACTTACATTCTTTCGTAGGCAGAGATGAGGAAATCCATGGGCGGGGCTGTGTGCAGTAGCCTCCGCCCGCTCCTTCTTGATGCCCGCCCCCTCTGGTCGTAATCCAGTCTTGTGGGGGCGGGGACGTTGTTAAAGGGGCGTGGCTAACTAATGTGCTGCGGTTAGCCACGCCCCTTTAACGACGTCCCCGCCCTCAAAACACTGGATTACGGCCAGAGGGGGCGGGCATCAAGAAGGAGCGGGCGGAGGCTACTGCACACAGCCCCGCCCATGGATTTCCACATCTCTGCCTACGAAAGAATGTAAGTATATACTTACATTGCGAATGGCCACATTTAGCATGTACTATACACCAATACAGCTTATTTGGAATAGAGGGGTCTATGCACCCCAGTATAGTGATACGGGGGGTTAGGGGCACCTTTGGATGACATGCACGGGCTCCTCGCCCGTGCACAGTAACACATTGTTGCAGAACACTATAGAAGTCGCCGGACGGTCTGTAGGGGGGTCTAAGCCCCCCTACAGACCTCAACAAGTCATTTAGGGCAGCTAGTTAACTCTTTATTAACTTCGCAGATCGGGAACCGCACACTCTGCAGTTACCGGATGGCTCAGGATTACACATCCTGAGCCATCCGGTGACCGCAGTGCGGTCCCGGCAAACGCTGCGAAAACTGCTGCCTGCATGATTTTAAACGCAGGCAGCAGTGCCGGATCCGGCCACCGGATGGCTTGTGAAGCCATCCGGTGTTTTGCATAGGCTCCTATGAGGAGCGTTTCCTGGTCCGGTTTTGAGCTTTTTTAAAGCTCAAAACCGGATCAGGATTTTGCAACAAAAACGGAAATGTGACCCTGGCCTTACTCTATGGTTTTATATTCGCTGTGCCATTATGGCCTCCTGAATGCATTAAAATCAGGACCATATTAAATGCACACGTATTTCTGAACTACTCCCACGGCGCCAGAAAGGCAAGTGCAGCTAAAGGCAGACCAGGTCCGGACATGAAATCTGGACATTATCAGATCTGACCCTCACACTGCCAGACCAGCAATCATGGATGAGGGTAGAACATGGCTGACCATGGTTGATCACCACTTTTTGCCGTGCACGCTTGATTATGTATACCATTCTATCTGTCTTTATTGTGATTGATCTAGGCCGCTGTACACACATACTGCGGCCACACCCTACCCATAGGCACTGCTTAATTGTTGCCTATGTGCTTGGGCTTGTTCTGCTCTCATCTATAGTTGCTGGCCTGGCAGTGTTGGGGTCAGATCTGATAATGTTTGGATGTCATGTCTGGACCTGGTCTGCCTTTAGCTGTGCTTTCCCTTCTGGTGCCATGGGAGTAGTTCAGAAATGCTTCCAGTACGTGTGCATTTAATGTGGTCCTGCTTTTCATGCATTCAGGAGGCTGTAATAGCAAAATGTATATGGAAAAGGTAGAGTAGGACTGCCCCATCTGAGAATCTCATGACATGGTGAGGTGGCTCAAAGAATTGATCCACTGTTTGCTAAATGTCTCAGTTTAAAGTACATTTAGAAAATAAATGTTGGTATTAGTGAGGGTTTTATGTGGAATTCTGAAAATAAAAAGTGAGTTTGTAAGTATATGTCCCTCCTTTTGGGTCGCATTAGGCCTTAGTTGTATAACATCTTAACTTCAGAGGATGGTGTCCAGGATATATGGTTCTATACTTGGATTGGTGTGGAGGCATCTCTTGAGGGGTGCCTTTGGCTATAATATCTGGTTCTAGGAAGTTGATTAAAATATTCTGTAAAGGCCCAGTTACACATACAGATAATTGTGCAGAGATTGTTCGCAGATCTCTGGTTGCAGTGAAATCATAGACACATTGTTCCATTTGGACACAGCAACAAAATGGAACAATGTGTCCATGATCTCACTGCAACCAGCGATCTGTGAACAATCTCTGCACAAATATCTGTGTGTGTAACTGGGCCTTTAGGGGTCATTGCTTGATAAGTGATGGTGACTGTATGGTGATGGTGACCGTATGTTCTATTTACTAGGTGGTGAATTACTTACTGGTGGCTGCTTAGTGATTGTTCAGGTTGTTGTTTTAGAATCTGTTCCTAGTCTTCTGAAGCTGGTTCGTTTTCACACTGTTTCATGTGCTAGAATACATTAATATGGATATGTTGTTAGTCCTAACTTTGTGGTATTAAATGCTCCCACTATATTGTACCATGACAGAGCTTCATCAGAGTTACCTGAAATGATTGTAGTTGTGTTTGTCAGTGGTGATTGGATATATAAGGTGGTATTGAGGCTGTTCCAATGACGTGTTATGTTGTTCTTTCTAATGGTGACCTTATCTTGTACACACAAAACACACCTGATATACTCCTGGTGTTCTCTTCATTTACCCATTCTGTCCTGTTGCTTCTTTCACTTTCAGTTAATGGAGTAGTGTGGAGCAATATCTAGGGGCGCACGCCGTGGCCTGCGGTTGTGCACTTCCTAGTGTGGCATCAGCTAACGTCCTCATCACTGCTACGTCATGAGTCACATGACCGGGTGGCTGGGATGATGACGCACTCTGTCGGGTGAGCGGGGAAAGTCCGAGAGGGATGGGCTGTCTGACAGTCCTATATACACCAATGAATTTTGGAGGCCCCGGCCTCCTTCCTCAGGGTTTCTGAGATATTTTAAGGGTCAGTGCTGAGTTATCCTCTTTGATTCAATTATCTATCACCATTTAGTGTGAAGTAGACACGATATCACCCAGGCCCCTAGCTGCAACTCAGTCATAGACATTATTTAGCTCTGGTGTTTACACTAACTAATCAGAAATACTCAACATGTGCATATGGTCTAATCCAGTATTTGGCATTAAGTTCAATGAGTTTGCCTGAGGTGAGTTCACTGAAAAACATTCTGCACCAAATCTCCATCTCCTGTTTATTGATGCTTCAACAAAAATAAAAAAACATGAGATCAACAGATAGTACAGAGATCAAATATCCACAGGCTTTGGCAGTTGTTTTTGTATAAGAAACTGAATCTCAGCAATTACATGTATGTAAAACATCATATTCAAGATAATGAGTTAGATATATATTAGGTCAGAGTCTCAAGACAGGATCTGGATATATACTGTAAGTACATAAATGTAGGCTGATCAAAGTTATTAGAAAATGTGTTTCACTGCATCAACGGTTTCATCAGGATGTGTTGGGGCTAATGTTCTCAAGGTTTTTATAGTTGTCATTAAGGTGAAGGTGTAAAGAATCAGCAATTGTTAACAAGCGTATCAATGGCATGTTATAATACCCTGTTGAAGGAAGCGCAGAGGAAGCATGTCACCGGATGACCACAAGGTCACAAGGCCAATAGTTTGAATGAAACGAGCATTGTCAAAGCAACAGGACATGCCAGTGGGGAACTGTTATCACCCAAGGATGATTCTCAATTGGCACTCCACCAAGTTAGTAGAATAGTGCATGCCTACTATGCTCTCACAATGAATGAATGAGATGACATAAGTGTATGTTAGATTTAATTCTATGATATCTAAATATATATTATAAACCCGCTATGAAAGGCGTTACTATTACCACCATAATGCAGTCTCCGATTATCTATATATGTCAATTGTAGGGTTGATGGCTACAAATACAAAATATCACAAAAGTGAATTCAATTCTCACTGCTTCCTCACCTATCCTCTGTGCAGCGTCTGTGATTGAATGCAGAGTGCAATACATGCCTCTCTCCCTCTTCATCAATGTCTGTAATTGGTTGCAGACATTGACTGAGTTTCCTGTATGGTAATGTAAAAAGAAATAATTTGCAAACATTTTTGGAATGGGCTACCACCCTATTTTTGTTAATAAGAATGGGAAAAACAAACAACTGTTGACTTCAAACTCCAGTGGTCTGCTTTACTGTGGATGGTTATCAAAAATAGAGGGCATCCTATAATTAAAAAAAAAAAAAACAGCATTGAGTCCCCCATTTCTGATAACCAGCCATGGTAAAACTGACAGTTGGGGGCTGGTAATATAAGGGTGGGAAGAGTCTTGGCTATTGGCCCCTAACAAGGCCAATACCACCTTGTGGCTACCCCAGAAGTGGTGCATCCATAAGATGCTCCAATTCTGGCACTTTTCCTGGCTCATCTCAATTGCCCCAGTGCAGTAGCAATTGGGGTGATATATGGGGTTGACGTGAGCTGTGGTTTATTCAAAATTACAGCTACCATCAAGCTATAGGTTAGTAATGAGGAGAGGTCTATGAAACACCCTCATTACTAACCTGTATGTCAAGAAAAATGCACAGACAAATCCTTTATTTGAAATACATTCTCTTTCACCAATTTATTAACCAAAAAAATACCCCTGCAAATACAAGGGAATCCAAATGACCCTTCATGATGATTCTGGCTCTACTACATCTGTGGTGTACAGGGATGGAAAATTATGGTAGTCACTACAGCCTACAGGACACACTGGGAGCCACAGATTTAACCTGAGTTCATAACTGAGGACTTCCCTGCTACCATTAGTGAACTCAGTTGAACCCGCTGCCGGCTAGCTGGATTGCTGGACAAGGCGGCACAGCATATCTAGAGGGTTGAGAATGCGCACATAGGGTCTTATCCTTTATAGGCAGGTAAATGTGAAAAATCAGATTTGCTCACCTGGTCAGGTTGTGTAGCACACAACCAGCGTAATCGCTCGAACAATGCAGCTGCTGCAGGGACTGTACTTCCACGAGGTGCGGTGCTGTGATCAGGTATTTTGGACGAAGTACCTTAATGTCCGCGCTGCTGCCAGAGAGGAACATACACCAACGACACTGGGACGTCTGAGTACTGGTAGTAGAGGTTTATTTCCAACGCGTTTCGGAGCCACGTGCCGAGCTCCGAAACGCGTTGGAAATAAACCTCTACTACCAGTACTCAGACGTCCCAGTGTCGTTGGTGTATGTTCCTCTCTGGCAGCAGCGCGGACATTAAGGTACTTCGTCCAAAATACCTGAAGGCGGCACAGCAGTCTGGCAATATGGCAGCAGTTTCAATTGAGTTCACACCATGGGAATGTCCAGCTGTTAACTAAGTTGAACTATTGCCGGACAGGTGGATTGCCTAACTAGGTGAAAAATCAGTCTGGCAACAGGTTCAACGGAGGTCACAGCAGTAGGTTTTCTTTGTCTGAACTCAGTTGAACTCGCTGCCGGATTGCTGGACAAATGTGCTGGCATATCCCACAATCTAGCAGTCATACCATCGGAGTCAAAACTGGGTACTTCCTGCTAGAGGTGAGCAAACCTTTGGAAGTTCTGATCCGGTTCAGTACGCCGAATGGGCAATGTTCGCCGAAAAGTTCTCTGAACATGTGAATTCCATTAAAATCAATTGAGGTCAAAATCATGAGCCTAGAAAACACCATAAAAGGGGCCCAAAAGTTGTCAAACACAGCTCAAATTATTTTACAGTGAAGATCTGCTGTTTTGGTACAGACATTAGCCTCCTCACTATTACTTAGTAAGATTTAGTGCCGTTGTCACACTTACCCTTCTTCTGGGCCCCTTCATAAACTTCAGACATTCTCATGACTTCCCTGATGTTGTCGCAGGTTACACAGTGGGTATCACGCAGCACGGAATCCTGCTGTGTGAACTAAGAGAACTTCAGTGGCATCAGCCCTTGTAACACTAGCTGACTTGCGAGAGCTTTGATATCGCGTGATATGTAACGGATACATCTCGCTGGTATTGTGAAACAGAATGTGGGAGGAGCAATGACTCAATTGATTGCAGCGCTGTTCATATTTGCAGGATAGTCCTTGCATGACCCCTCGAGTTTAACTGCCGTAATAATTGCAATAGCACCGCTTATCACACTCTCACACATGCCTGTATGCCTGCTTTCACAGCATATGGGGAATGGTTTCTGTGAAATTGTCTGATGCTTCTTTTGAAGCAGATTTTGAGAATCTGCATCAAAATCTACATGTGTATCCTGAAGCCAAAAACGTCTAAGTGTTAAAAAGAGCTGCTCCAATGTGTTTTTCTTCCTTGAAGATTTGGAACAGATTTTGGGGGCAGAAAAAAGAAATCTGAACCACATGTGCAATGAAAGAAAAGCAACATGGGCACAGTTTCTGTCATAGAGTTTGCTGACCTCAGGAATGACATGCAAATTTTGATGGAGATTTTCAAAAAATGTGTTATAAAAAGCATCAAACAATGCACTGTGGTGACAGGGCCTAAGAAGATTCAGGGAGAGCTGAATTGTGGTGAAAGGGCTTGGGGATTTCTCCTGCCCCCTGGCTTCTTCCAGATACTTCTAAGGCAGGTGTAGCCATCTACAGTTCTCAGGGTCTGAAAACAGTGCAAGTTTTCAGCAGGATTTCCTTAGTATTGTACAGGTGCTTCATCACTTGCATAGGTGATGATTACAGAACTTGTGCAATGCTGAGGAAATATTTAAAACATGCACTCGGCCAGTCCTGTTCTACTGGAGTGTATGTAGTGTCTTGCATTTCCATACCTCAGACCATCAGGCCAGAGGCCTGCGGCTTGTTCACCAGTCTCCATAGAGACTACCACTACCGGGCCTGAGTCAGACACGATTAAATAGTGGTAGATCTTACTGTTTGCACAACCTTGTTGCCTAGCTGAACTGATTAACCCTTCAATATGGTGGGCTGCAGAAGTAACGTCATTCACACAACCCATTCCCCATGCCACAAGGTAATAACTTTCTTGCGCGGGTACTAGGTGCAGTTATAATTTGAGACTGACATATTTGTAGGGGACATAATGTTCAAAACAAATAACTTTTTTAGGTCACCAATTCACCAATTCATCTGCAATGACGATGCGTAAAGCTAGTGGACAGTGCACTACAGTAATTCAATGACAAGTTCAAGACGAATTATGCATAAAAGACAATTGTGCAAAATCTGTATACTAAACGTGTGAAATTACATTAAATACTGAGTGCATATTTTCAGGAAGTAATATCCATTGGTATGGTGTTTCCTGAGTGTGAAAATGAACAAACCTATAAGAACATCCGTTTGAAACATAAAATGGCCATAAGCTATTTTTATATGAATTGCTTTCACATAAGTGTAGAAGAGATGGCCTCGCATGCTGCTGACCATCTGCAATAATAAATGTTTGCTCTCCCTAAAAAAAAGTAATTAAAAAATAATTAAAAAAATTAAAAATATAGAAATATAGAAAAAAATCCCCTAAAAATATTAAGATCTCTTAAACAGATATTTTAAGGACATTTTAAGCTTCCAAGACTTTACAGCTCCTGCCACATCTTGCACTGCTTCCAAAATTCATACCCTGTAGGTGCCAAAACACCTGCAAACTCCAAGAAGCTTAAACAATTTACTTAAAGCTCAAAAATATTGTACACAGTTTGATGCAAGCTGCTAGACGGCTGAGGATACTCATAAACGTAAGATTAGGTGTTGTCCCCAGCCAGCGGGCCTTCCAGAGAGCAAACAGAAAGTTTTAGGGCCATTTTAAATTCCAAACCTATTTTCAGAACATAGCCGCATTGTCCGAATTTTGGGGAAACTGCTCAGATTTCCGATCCAAAACCGAATCTGCCATGTTCGGACTAAATTTGAAATTGGCGAACATGTTCGGGGAAGGTTTGCTCATCTCTGCAGAAGAAGAATCAACAACTTTGAAATGTGCTGCAGAAGAATGATGTGATCAATAAGATGGATAGCAAGAAGAACAAACAAACCAATTTTCGAGCAAATCAAGCAAGACATGTCACTTGAAGCCAAGGATCACCAAGGTCTATAATTATAAGAGTAGTTTAATTTTTAGAATGAGAGATAGAATATCGAAATTAAAATTCAGAAAATCACATTGTCTAAATTATATAAATGCAGTTGCATTTTGAGGAGAGTAATAAGTATATGATCCCCTACCAACCATTAGGAATTCTGGCTTCTACAGACCAGTTAGACACTCCTAATCAAGTCATTACCTGCATTAAATTGCATTACATTGACCAAAGACCTTTCTAAGGATGTCAGGGAAAAGATCCTCGACATGTACAAGGCTGGAATGTACTACAAAACCATAAGTAAGACACTGGGTGAGAAGTAGACAACTGTTGGTGCAGTAATAATGTGGCACCCCAAGGGTTAATGTGCCACAGTAACATCACAAGGGTTAACTCCCGACACAACACTAGACACTGCACTAGCACCTCTAGGCCAGAAGGGGAGCTTAAGCAGCTCCCTTATATATATTTTGGTGTCAAGAGGAAGTGGGGAAGAGCAGAGTGGTGGATGGAGCTTAGTGGCACCTGCAAGAGGGGGAGGAGCTAATGTTGTTTACCTCAGAGTGGCAGTAACAATTAGTCAGTTGGAGTTGAGTTGTAGTTGAGTTGGAGTTGGAGATGGAGTTAGTTCATTACCTGGGAGGATTGAGGAAGTAAGACTGGTGGTGTAAAGGAGCTGCCTTAGGTCTCTCCACAGCCTGCTACGCACTTCCAGGCCTAGCCAGGGTCTGAGGGAAGGAGTAAGAGAAACAGGAGAACACATCTGGGAGACTGAGTTACCTCATAACTCGCCCCGGAGGAGCGCATAGACCGGATACCGGATCCGAAACTGTGACTGACACACGCAGCATAGTAAACACTGGACTAGTGGAGGTTATATATCTACACTGTACCTCAGCGAAGCAACATGGCTGGATATGAAAATACAGAGGAAAGACTCAAGTTGCCTAGCAAAGGGGCTACCTGTGAGGAGAGACAGGCCAGCAGCCTAGCTGAAGCGGCAGCAGGGCCACACACACAGCGCAGCAGTGGGAACCTGAGGACCCGGACAGGGTGGGAGCAACCCGGCCCCTGTACAGACTCCATGGACAGTACTCTGCTACCAAAATGTGCAGTAAAACTTTGGAAAACTTTAAAACGGTGAGTGTGTGTGATCCTTGTGCTCAGCCCCTATGTTCCCTCACAAGCAGCTATCATCTCTACTACTACCCCTATCCTGCAATATACACAGTACCATCTATAGACTATTACTACCACTGCCCCGGGGAATCAAGCTCTACCCGCGGAGAGCCATTACATCTCCAGCTGGCAAACATCATCTCCTGAGGTTCTGCAGCGGTGGTCCCCTCACTGACCACAGCTCGTGGGTGGCGTCACGACAAACTCCCCTGTAAATATCCCAGCATTTATTGTGGAGCCCGGGACACGGTCTGGACCAAGATCACCGTGATATCCCCAGCAGTACCCCGGTCCGGTACTGAGTACCCCGTCCCAGTGTGCTCCACAGTATGAAAATAGAAGAAATACAAAATGAGTGTCAATCAATATTGATCTGTGGCTCCATGCATAATATCACCCGGTGAGATATCCAGGATCATGAGGAATGTGAGAGATCAGCCTAAAACTACACAGGGGAACTTGATGTCAAGACAGCTGGGACCACTGTAGATAATAAAACCAATGGTAACACATTACGTCGTAATGAATTAAAATCCTGCAGTGCCAGCAGAGTCTCACTGCTCAAGAAGACACATGTGCAGGCCCACCTGAAGTTTGCCAATGATTTGGTGATTCTGAGAGTGATTGAGAGAAGGTGTAGTGGTCAGATGAGATAATAATTGAGCTCTTTGGCATAAACTTAATTTGCCGTGTTTGGAGGAAGAAAAATGCTGCCTATTACCCAAAGAACACTTTCCCCACAGTCAAGCATGGCAGTGGAAACATTATATTTTGGGGGTGTTCAACTGCTATGGGCACAGGACTACTTCACTGCATCAATGGGACAATGAATGGAGCCATGTATTGTAAAGTACTGAATGATAACCTCCTTCCCTCCTCCTTGACATTAAAAATGGGTCGTGGCTGGGTCTTCCAGCATGACAATGACCCAAACCATACAGCCAATGGGTCAAAGGAGTGACTCAAAAAGAAGCACATTAAGGTCATGGAGTGGCCTTGTCAGTCTCCATACCTTAATCCCATAGAAAACTTTTAAAAGGAGCTGAAGCTCCGATTTGCCAAACAACAGCCTCAAAATCTTAATGATTTAGAGATGATCAGCAAAGAGGAGTGGACCAAAATTCCTCCTGACATGTGTGCAAACCTCATTATCAATAAAAAAAAAAATCTGACTGCTGTGCTTGCCAATAAGGTTTTTGCCAAGTATTAAGTCTTTTTTTCCAGAAAGTTCAAATATTTATTTCTCTCTTCAAAATGCAAAGACATTGACATAATTTAGACAATGTAATTTTCTGGATTTTATTTTTGATATTCTATCTTAAACTCATAGACTTTTCATCTGTTTGTCAGTGGGTAAAGTTACAAAATCAGCAAGGGATCAAATAATTATTTCCTTCACTGTAATGGGTGAAACAGTAGAAAGAACTAACTAAAGAGCAAGATCAGAAACATGATGGCTTGATACATTCAAGATAACGGCGTAGAAAAACCTCGTGCCGCAATCTAGGCTTGCACAAGCTCGACCTTCCTTCATCCATCAAGTCGCCATGACTCAAAATCGAGCCAAATACTGTTAAAATAAACAATAAATGAATTTAATATTCTCTCTTTATGGATATTTCTATATTGGGAGAAGGATATGATGTGTAGAATTACATTTCAATGAACTCTTTAAGGCTATGTTCAAATGTTCAGTGTTTGGTCAGTTTTTCACATCAGTTTTTGTGAAAAAATCAGAAGTGAGAATTAGTGATGTTTTTCTATTATAATTTTCCTCTGATTGTTCCACTCCTGTTTTTGGCTTGTAAATACTGATGTGCAATATTAAGTAAATACTAAACATGTGAAGTGGCCTAATAGAAAGACGTCACTACTTCTGTATTTTTCATCCACCCCTGGTTTTGACTTACAAAAACTGATGTGAAAAACTGACTGAAAATGGAACATTTGCACATAGCCTTAAGGGCCTATTACACACAATGATATTGTGAACGATATCGTTGCAATGTCACTGGTTTGGTGACATTGCAGCGAAGTTGAAATGACATCATTGTGTGTGACACGTATCAATGATCAATTTTAAGTCCTTGATCGTTGATAGTAGATGTATGGCCAGGACCATAAATCTATCGTTGGTCTCCCGCTGGGTGCCCAGCATCAGCCCGTGTGACAGCGGGAGACCAACAATGAGCGAGCTCCAAGTGCAGCGGAGATAGCGCTGGGAGCTGGTAACCATGGTAAACAGCGGGTAACTAAGAGCTGCGCTCAGCTTAGTTACCCACCGTTTAGCATGTTTACCAATGTTCTCACTGGTCCTGATCGCTGGTGAGTCTGCCTGTGTGACAGCTCACCAGTGATCAGTTCACGATGTGGCAGCGATCCACATCGTTTGTCGGATCGCTGCCACATCGCAGCGTGTAACCCGGCCTTAAGTCTGTTATAAAAGGGAAGGAATGGAACAACATAACCGACCTTTCCCTTGATGTGAATGTTTTTCCATATTTAAATATTGATGTATCACTCAAGTGAAATGGTGTTTCTATGATAATTAAGAAGAAGCGGCACTCAACTGGATAAAGTGCAGATGCGGCTTTATTTACAAATCCATGAGGTCCACAAACAGGGAGGGGAAGGTCACTGTTTTACTGACGGTGACCGTTGTCCTGCACACCCTCCCCTCCCTGTTTGTGGACCTCATGGATTTGTAAATAAAGCAGCATCTGCACTTCATCCAGTTGAGTGCCGCTTCTTCTTAATTATCATTGGATCTTGCCTCTCAGCTGTGCAATAGCTGGATCTTGACGCCACTCTCCGAAGGTGTGCTACGTACCACTACAGGTCAGTGCCCGGATTATCATATCTTTATATTTATGAATTGTAAATTATGCATTTTTTTAAGAAATGACATATCAACATAATATATATTATAATGTAACAATATACAGTGGTACTGCTGTGAGGGGAAATGTTATTATTGCATATCTTTATGACAAAATTTCTGATGTATTAAAAATGTAAAAATATAGGAATACAAGTCAGACATTTTTTTTCAATTTCCAGAAGTAATGCAAAAAGTCACATTTCATGCAGATTACTTTTCTGAACATTGTAAAATGAAAACTGCTGACTGCACTTTAACAGACCTGCATTTTTATGATGTGTTTGACAATTCACCTCTAATCTCAACTAAAATACTTCTTAGTAATCTACAAATCTCAGCTCTTCTATTTATTAGGACACGGCAAGTTTAAGTGACTATGGGCAGGATAAGCAAACACTTTTTTTTTTTTATATACGCTCAGCAGGTTAAAACAACATGCTTTTACATAAAAAATAACAGAAAATATCTATTTTATTATGTCTAAAGTCAGCTTATGACAATTATTAACCTCTTATGGTACACGCCGCCAGAGAGGGTAGCAACAGGTAGGCACCACACTGCACGCGCGCATTTTTACATGTTGCTAACGGTTGCCGATGCTGCATATACACGCCGCCACAACGTGCTCCACAGAAGGTATTTGCATTCCCTGGAAGTGCCGACGGGTGACGCAGTTTACCTCCTGTGGAGTACCTTCCCTGGTTTACACGCCGCTATCACAAAGGAATATGGGCGTACATATTGCGAACAGTAAGTACATAGGCGTGACAGAGTTGTGTATTACGTGACACTCGTACGGTGATTGGACAATGCAATAACATCATGATTGGCCAGCCAGCGCAGGAAGGCTGACTAATACATGACGCCATTGCAATTGTGGACTGTGAATGGATAGCTCTTTAAATATGGCGCCCTGTGAAGGGACAATCAATCGTAACGCATGAGCTTCCACCAATGATCACTGATGGGGCGTGGTATCCATGACGCTGTGGCACGCCCAAGGGATTTCACTAGGCCACGCAAATACCATGCCTATGCCCCGATTACATGCCGCCACCATAGGGATTGTGCCTTCCAGTTTTTGAGCACGGCTCAGACACAGGTATCCGAAGGAACAGCAAGACACAGGAAGGAAATTCCTGAATTACACACAGCCACTTCATGGTGCTTTCATGGCAACAGGCACAATTGTGTCCAATGCCTGGCGGTTTCTACCTTCCTGTGGCGGCATCTAAAGGTACCATTATTGTTAAACCTGTTAAGGGACAAATGATAATGTACACATTACTTAATACTGCAAAGTTATGTGATGTTTTCTAGACATTTACAAAACATAGAGAAAATATAAAAATCTATATATTTTATGCATATGCTTATAAATAGATCACTCATAAAATATTGCTAATATTATATATCTTTCTATCATGAAAACAGGGCAATATAACCTTAATAAATTAAGTCAATTTGGTAAAGGATAAATATAATTAAATATTATCTAATACAGTTGTGGCCAAAAGTATTGACACCCCTGCAATTCTGTCAGATAATACTCAGTTTCTTCCTGAAAATGATTACAATCACAAATTATTTGGTATTATTATCTTCATTTAATTTGTCTTCAATGAAAAAGCTGAAAAAGAATTGTCCTAAAGCCAAATTGGATATAAATCCACACCAAACATAAAAAAGGGTGTGGACAAAAATATTGGCACTGTTAGAAAAATCATGTGATGCTTCTCTAATTTGTATAATTAACAGCACCTGTAACTTACCTGTGGCACCTAACAGGTGTTGGCAATAACTAAATCACACTTGCAGCCAGTTAACATGGATTAAAGTTGACTCAACCTCTGTCCTGTGTCCTTGTGTGTACCACATTGAGCATGGAGAAAAGAAAGAAGACCAAACAACTGTCTGAGGATTTGAAAAACCAAATTGTGAGGAAACATGAGCAATCTCAAGGCTACAAGTCCATCTCCAAAGAGCTGAATGTTCCTGTGTCTACCGTGAGCAGTGTCATCAAGAAGTTTAAAGCCCATAGCACTGTGGCTAGATGTGGACGGAAAAGAAAAATTGACGAGAGATTTCATCGCAAGATTGTGCAGATGGTGGATAAAGAACATCGACTAACATCCAAACAATTTCAAGCTGCCCTGCAGTCCGAGGGGAAACAGTGTTAACCCATACTATCTGTCGGCGACTGAATGAAAAGGCACTGTATGGTAGGATACCCAGGAAAACCCCACTTCTTATCCCGAGACATAAAAAAGCCAGGATGGAGTTTGCCAAAACTTACCTGAGAAAGTCTAAAACGTTTTGGAAGAATGTTCTCTGGTCAGATGAGACAAAAGTAGAGCTTTTGGGGCAAAGGCATCAACATAGAGTTTACAGGAGAAAAAAAAGAGGCATTCAAAGAAAAGAACACGGTCCCTACAGTCAAACATGGCGGAGGTTCCCTGATGTTTTGGGGTTGCTTTGCTGCCTCTGGCAATGGACTGCTTGACCATGTACATGGCATTATGAAGTCTGAAGACTACCAACAAATTTTGCAGCATAATGTAGGGCCCAGTGTGAGAAAGCTGGGTCTCCCTCAGAGGTCGTGGGTCTTTCAGCAGGACAATGACCCAAAACACACTTCAAAAAGCACTAGAAAATGGTTTGAGAGAAAGCACTGAAGACTTATAAGGTGCCAGCAATGAGTCCAGACCTGAATCCCGTAGAACACCTGTGTAGAGATCTAAAAATGGCAGTTTGGAGAAGGCACCCTTCAAATATCAGGGACCTGGAGCAAATCAACCTGTAAATGTGAGATAAATGCGCATAGGGTCTTATCCTATTTACAAAGGGTTATAGCGGTGTATATCAGGAACTGCTCACCTGGTTCGGTTGTGTCACCCACAACCGGTATAATCGCCTGAAGGATGGCTTGTAGAATGGCTGCTGCAAGGCCGCACCTTCACGATAACCGTGGAAGCAGGAATGCTATAATGGGACAAAATGCCGGAATGCCCGCGCTGCCACCAAGAATCACCAGGAAACGAAGAGTTAACTGGGCAGATTTTTCTTTTATTCTATCCTACGTGTTTCAGAGCCTCTATCCGAGCTCCTTCCTCAAGGAACATCATAATTGGGATTATGACCACGCTCCTGTTGGCATAGCAAGAAAATTCTTCTTGACCAAAAAATTAATAATTGTGTGATTTTATTTTCTACGTGTTTCTGGGTAACCCAAAAAACCCTTCTTCAGGAAAAATCACACAGATGTAGCATTTTTCCTGAAGAAGGTGTTTTTTAGTTACCTTGAAATGCGTAGAAAATAAAATCACATAGTTATTAATTTTTTGGTCAAGAATAATTTTCTGTTTTTAATAAACAAAAGCTATACTATGGGGTTTCATCAGTGTAAACAGACCTATAAAAGCATTGATGTGAAGCATATAATGGCCATATGCTATTTTTATATTAATTGCTTTCACATAAGTGTAGAACAGCTGCCTCTCATGCTGGTTGTGACCCTCAGCAATAATGAAGGTTTGATCTCTAATAAAACATAATCCTATATAATAATTCCCCTAAGCCAGCGTCCATCACTATGTAACGTTTATGACATCACATGCGACTGTAGCTGGCTTAGGGAATGATTGTCCCTAACTAATATGGCCGCCGCTTAGTCGGTAGTGGGGACTTTCAATGCCCCATTACTGATTCTACAGTGGTCCTCTGCCCTTCCACCCCATTGGATCTACAGCTCTGCCCTTCCACGCTATTATACTTACCACCCCATCGCACCCGCCTCCGTCTTCTTCCGTCCTCCGTCTGCCGCCGCTATCTTCGATGTCGCCGCCCTGTAAATAGCGAATCCAAGATAGTGGCCGGAAAATCTCGAGAGAGTTCCCGGCCGCCATCTTGGTTTCGCCCTGTGCACAGCGGCGACATGCAAGATGGCGGCCGCGAAGTCACGCCTCGCGAGACTTCCCAGCCGCCATTTTTAATGTCGCCGCCCCGCACAGCCCGAAACCAAGATCGCGGCCGGGAACTCTCGCGACACTTCCCGGCCGCCATTTTGAGTCCCCGGATTTTTACCTCACACCGCTGCTGCGCCGCCCTCACTTCTGTGACCCTACCTGCTGACCAACACTTCAACTACAGTTTGCCTTCTGCTACTGCCTGCGGTCTGACCTCCATATTTATAGATAAAAAAACATTGCTACTGCCCACATTTCTCATACAACTCCCTGGCCTCTGACCTCACTACATATATAACATTGCTAATGCCTGCATTTGTGCTACAACAGACTGGGGTCTGACCTCACTATTTATATATATAATAACATTGCTACTGGCCACATTTGTCGCCTGCTACAATAGCCTGGAGTCTGACCTCCGTATTTATATACTGTATATACCATTTCTACTGGCCGCATTTGTCGCCTACTACAAGAGTCTCGAGTCTGACCTCCGTATTTATATATATACCATTACTACTGGCTGCATTTGGTGCCTGCTACAATAGCCTGGAGTCTGACCTCCCTATTTATATGTATACCATTTCTACTGGCCGCATTTGTCGCCTGCTACAACAGCCTCAAATCTGACCTCCCTATTTATATATATAACATTGCTACTGGCTCCATTTGGTACCTGCTACAATAGACTGGAGTCTGACCTCTGTATTTATATATATAACATTGCTACTGGCCACATTTGTCACCTACTACAACAGTCTCGAGTCTGACCTCCTTATTTATATATATAACATTGCTACTGGCTGCATTTGGTGCCTGCTGCAATAGCCTGGAGTTTTACCTCCCTATTTATATATATACCATTTCTACTGGCCGCATTTGTCACCTGCTACAACAGCCTCAAGTCTGACCTCCGTATTTATATATATACCTTTTCTACTGGCCGCATTTGTCGCCTACTACAAGAGTCTCGAGTCTGACCTCCGTATTTATATATATACCTTTTCTACTGGCCGCATTTGTCGCCTGCTACAACAGCCTCAAATCTGACCTCCCTATTTATATATATTACATTGCTACTGGCTGCATTTGGTGTCGGCTACAATAGCCTGCAGTCTGACCTCCATAATTATATATATAACATTGCTACTGGCTGCATTTGCTACCTGCTACAATAGCTTGGAGTCTGACCTCTGTATTTATATATATAACATTGCTACTGGCCACATTTGTCACCTACTACAACAGTCTCGAGTCTGACCTCCGTATTTATATATATAACATTGCTACTGGCTGCATTTGGTGCCTGCTACAATAGCTTGGAGTCTGACCTCTGTATTTATATATATATAACATTGCTACTGGCCGCATTTGTTGCCTTCTGCAATAGCCTGGAGCCTGACCTCCGTATTTATATATATACCATTTCTACTGGCCACATTTGTCACCTACTACAACAGCATGGAGTCTGACCTCCGTATTTATATATATAACATTCCTACTGGCCGCATTTGCTGCCTGCTACAATAGCCTGGAGTCTGACCTCTGTATTTATATATACCATTTCTATTGGCCGCATTTGTCGCCTACTACAACAGCCTCAAGTCTCACCTTCGTATTTATATATATAACATTGCTACTGGCCGCACTTGCTGCCTGCTACAATAGCCTGGAGTCTGACCTCCGTATTTATATATATAACATTGCTACTGGCCGCATTTGGTGCCTGCTACAATAGCCTGGAGTCTGACCTCCCTATTTCTATATATACCATTTCTACTGGCCGCATTTGTCGCCTGTTACAACAGCCTGGAGTCTGACCTCCCTATTATATATATATATATACCATTTCTATTGGCCACATTTGTCACCTGCTACAACAACAGCCTGGAGTCTGACCTCCCTATTTATATATATACCATTTCAACTGGCCGCATTTGTCGCCTGCTACAACAGCCTCGAGTCTGACCTCCCTATTTATATATATACTGCTACTCATGTTTATATCGACGTTCAGCACACCATTGTGCAGCTCATACTTATAAAACGACCTACCCGATCTGTCATCAGTACCGTTGCATATGTTGAACAACAAATAACACTAAAACAAGCCTTTCTAAAAAACCTTCTATTCTACACTGCAGTATGTGTATAAGGATCAAAACCACTATAAAAAATACTTATATTTACCACTGCTGTACATCTATAAGGACCAATAAGACTTGAAAACAACTTTTTTTCTCTACTGCTTAAAATCTCTACAAAAACCAATACACCAACATGGGTCGTAACAAAAAGTATGCCAATGACACAGACAAGAAAGCTGCTTTAGCACAACGTCAACGAAAACGCCGTGCTAACGAGACCCCTGAGGAAAATAAGCATCGTCTGGACACTATGAAGGCTTATTTTCAACATCGCCTTACCCACGTGTCACCTACATTTAAATCTATTCGCTTAGCACAAGCTGCCTTTTCACGACAAAAACAACGACATCATACACCTTCTACCTCTTCATTGATAGTTCCCTCACACCTAGATGCTTCCACTTCTGCATGTGACACTTCATCGTCTACAACCTTCTCAACACTCTATTTCCTCACTACCAATCCCACTACCGCTCTGGCTCTACAAGCTCTGACTCTAAGCCACAATCAAGTGACACCTCAACCCCCACGACTCCTACACATTGCTCTCCACAAAAGCTCCCCTGCACCTTTACGACATACACTTCCACTACATGCTACATATTACACTCATGATGAAAGTACTATTCCAGAACATAGCTGTGGTGAAATGAACCATCTTTGTCAACATTGCCAAGCTTTGCATTTCATAGCTGAGATACCTACTATAACAATTTTACCCTCTGCTGTCATAAGGGTAAAGTCCATGTACCCATACCAGAATATTCACATGTCTTTACACGTTTGCTTAAAGGTGAAAGTGTATTTAGCAAAAATTTGATGGACAAAATTCAGTGCATTAGCAGTTCCTTTGCTTTTGCCTCCATGGGTGCAAATATTTCCCCACCACCAGGATATGGCCCATACTTGTATTTCCATACATGGTCAGATCTATCACAGAACGGGCACACTACATCCCTCTGATGACCAAATTCCTGCATATGCTCAACTTTACATTCTCGATACCGCTACCGCTAACGAACAACGCTTACAATGTAAAGAAAATCAAAAATGTCATCCCACATTGATGAACATTATTGCTCTTCAATTACAAAATGTAAACCCTTTTGTAGCAGCTTATCAAATGTTACGCGATGTTGAACACCAGGAACATATGAAAGCTCCACAAACTGGCACTGTCATGCCAAACATCACCATGGCTCTTAAACAACATCGGACTCAAGACCCTCGATGCAACAATAATCCCACTGTTAGTGAAGTCGCCGTTGTCTTTCAAAATGACAATGGGGAGCTGCCATTCAATAGAGACATATTAATACATTTGAAACCTGATAACAACAACCCTTTAGCGCCAAAAACCCAACAAATCAGCATTCTCCATAGCAATTTGGATGCCCTCCTCTATCCACTATTTTTCCCTTATGGAGAACAAGGCTGGCATGATAGACTCAAGCAACAAAGCAACAGAACATGCAGGATCACACAACTCCAATATTATTGCTATATGCTATCTGTACAACATCACTTTAATCCAGTACTGAATGGTGGAAAACTAACACAGCAGTACATTGTTGATGCTTATGCCAAAATCAAGGCTAATCGCCTACATTTCATCCGCAAACACCAAGAGGATTTAAAAGTGGAGGATTATTGCGTACTCCAAGAACATCTACTCAAAAAATCCATTCAAAAGGGCATCCCCATAGGCAAAACCGTCATTTTACCATCTTCCTTTGATGGCAGTCCCAGAAACATGCAACAATGCTACCAGGATGCCATGGCTATTGTTATTAAGTATGGTCGACCTGATCTTTTCATCACCATTACCTGTAATCAGTGGCGGACCGTGCCACCGGGGGGGCCCTGGTGCAGACGGTGAGGACACTGAGGACCGGGGGGAGGGGCGCTATCTAACGATCGCGGCCGCGGGCGAGGACCGGGGGATGGGGTGCTATCTAACGATCACGGCCGCGGGCGAGGATGGGGGGGGGAGTCGTGATGCGGCCGCCGGCTCCTACCTGCATCCTGCATCGTGCGAGCCCCTGGGAGCCGGAGCAGCAGCAGAGGGGAGGAGGGGCGGGCTCAGCCGGGGAAGCAGTAAGCTTCCCTCGGTTAACCCCCCCCCCTCTGGCACACTGGTACAGTGTCATGGGGGGTGGCTGGGTGCCCTCCTGCAGGCTCAAGGGGACCCCTAGCAGGTCGGGGCCCTGGTGCAGCTGCACAGGCTACACCATGGTAGTTCCGCCCCTGCCTGTAATCCTAAATGGAGTGAGATTACTAATAATTTAGAACCATGGCAGCGTGTTGAATACAGACCTGATTTGGTGGCATGCGTCTTCAAAATTAAATTGGAAGCTCTCTTAAAAGACATTAGGAATGGATTGTTTGGAAAGGTTTGTGCTATGGTTCATGTCAAGAATTTAAAAAACGTGGTCTCCCACACGCTCACATTTTGCTAATTCTGGATAGCCTGTCTAAATTAAGGACTGAGGAGGACATAGACAATATAGTCTGGGCTAAAATTCCTGATGCTACTTACTACCCTCAGCTCCATAACATTGTTCTGCAACACATGATTCATGGTCCCTGTGGAGAACACAACCCCAATTCTCCCTGTATGGATCTTGGAAAGTGTACTAAACAATTTCAACCATCTACCGTCATACCAAAGGATGCCTATCCTTACCGTAGACTCATTGGCCCATCATATCAACACCATTCTAAGATGATTGACAATTCCTGGGTAGTTCCATACAATCCTTTTTTACTATGCAAATACAAGTGCCATATTAATGTTGAGATATGTGCTTCCATTCAAAGTGTTAAATATTTATTTAAATACGTTTACAAAGGACATGATAAAGCCAATCTTGAAATTTGCCAGACTCACATCCAACATGATGAAACACATCAATTCATGGATTCCAGATATGTTAGTGCACCGGAGGCAGCTTGGCGAATTTTTGCTTATCCAATGCATAAACAATCTCATACCATCATTCGCCTTGCCGTACATCTGCCTCATTCTCAACCCCTATATTTTCATGAGGATGACTCCTTTGCCAACATTAAACAAAAGCTCCATACCAATTCAACCCTTATGGCGTACTTCATCCTTAATAAGAACGATCTACATGCTCATAACTATCTTTACCGCAAAATTCCCGAATATTATGTTTGGAAAGAAGGCTCTTGGGAACTTCAAAAACGAGGGGGGTAGCACAGTTATTGGCAGAATGTATACTGTAAGTGTGAAAGATCAAGAATGATACTATTTACGGTTGTTGTTATTGCATGTCAAAGGTGCAACCAGTTTTGACAGCAATAAAACCGTCAATGGAGTCACACATGAAACCTTCAAAGAGGCTGCATTAGCACTAGGATTATTATTCGATGATAGCCTTTGGAGAAATACTTTACTAGATGCCTGCATTCTCAACATGCCTGCACAGCTTCGCAACATGTTTGCTTACATCTGTATTTTTGGCCCTCCAACAAATCCACTTCAGTTGTGGAATGAATTTAAGGAACACTTTTTACAAGTCTACTGCCATGCATATCACTCCAACACTCAGGAGTGTGTCCATTGTGAAGGATATGCTATGACAGATGTCCAAGATGTTCTCCAAGGTCACGGCAAAACTTATGCTGATTTCAATTTACCACGCCCAATTTAGATACCACAACAACTGCTCCCGCAGGATGATAAGGATTATGAGTTAATAACAGCTGCCGATATGAAAGCTACTCTAAATCAGGAACAACTTTTTACCTATGATGTTATTACTCAAGCTTTACAAGACACTAATTTAACACCAAAGTGCTTTTTCATTGATGGTCCTGGTGGCAGCGGAAAAACCTACCTATACCATCTACTGCTACATCATTTAAGGGGACAAGGAGATATTGTGTCACCTGCTGCCACTACAGGAATTGCGGCTAACTTGCTACAAGGAGGACGAACAATCCACTCTCTCTATGGCATACCAATACCTATCAATGAAACATCTGTGTCCAGGATTAAAAATGATACAGTTGCGGCCAAAGATTTGAAAACTACTAAACTGTTGATTATTGATGAGTGCACAATGCTATCAAAACTTGCCTTGAATGTCATCGAGAGACTTCTGTGGGACATCATGACAACAAATGTGGCTAAGAAACATAAAACACCGTTTGGAGCTTAAGTTATTGTTCTTGGAGGAGACTTTCGACAATGCCTTCCCGTCATTGCTTATGGAACAAGAACAGATATTGTGGAAAGCTGCATTAAATATTCACAACACTGGCGACATTTTACTCGACTGCCGCTGTTCAACAACATGCGCTCCACTGATCCTCAATACAGCAGTTGGTTGTTTCAACTCGGAAATGGTCAGCTCTCTAATGATTTCAACCTTGGAGAGGATGTCATAGAAATTCTTTCAGACATGGTGTGCACTGGCTCTATAATAACTGACATCTTTGTAGACAATGACAGCATTAGTATTGCTGCATCACATGCCATTCTATGTCCAAAAAATGAGGACGTTGATTATGTCAACTCTAAAGTCATGGAATGACTGAGTGGCGACTATACTGAATATACCAGTGATGATTCTATCGATTCAGATGAAACTGATGAATATGACAACTACCCATTGTAATTTTTAAACTCACTTACACCAACTGGAATGCCTTCACATCGGCTACAACTTAAAATTGGTACCATTGTCATGCTATTACGCAACCTAAGCACCAAGAAACGTCTCTGCAACGGTACTCGGCTGATTGTCACTGCCTTACTTGCCAACATTATACAAGCTAAAGTAATTAACTGGGTCAGCAGCAGGAAATATTGTATTTATTCCACGCATCGATTTGTGTCCATCAGAGACTGGATTACCTTTTAAATAAAGACGTCAACAGTTTCCTGTGAAGCCGGCATTTGCAGTGACCATTAACAAAAGCACAAGGGCAGACACTCAATCAAGTTGGCATTTTTCTACCTCAACCAGCATTTGCCCATGGTCAATTGCATGTAGCATTCTCCCGAGTTAAGTAACGCTGCAATGTTAGGGTCAAAGTGGTGGATACACCACTTCAAGGAAAATTACTCCCAAATAGTCCCAAAGTATTTACTAGAAATATTGTTTACAAAAATGTTTTACTGTAAACTCATGTAACTTCTTTGCTCATCAACTTATAGATTAATGTATTAGATATTAATAGTCTGTTTCATACATGTGTTTTAGAAACACATATAGATCAATAGCAACAAACATATCTATATAGATAGTCACTAAAAAAATGAAAAACAAAAAAAATTAGTTTACCCTTTGATATATATATAAAAAAAATAAAAAATAACAAAAAAATTAGTTTAGCCATAGATATATAGATTTCAACTACTTATATATGTAATAGGTTTATAACATGTGTACTCATTAGAATATTAATTTCATTCATTCTGTTATATAGTACTATTAATTTTATAGCACTTTACATACATCAGTAATGCTGGCCCTCTTGAAGGTTACTAACTCTATATCCTATCTACATACATACATAGGTATGATATATCAACACATATTTTTATATGTAAGTTTAACACACATTACGTAGAAAATGGTAGATGTGTATCATCCAAATTATTTGATTTGGTGATATGAACCCACATGTTAAGCTTCAGCAGTATAGCTGCTGAGAAATTTTCATTTCTTTTCAAACAGGGACGGGTTTTTGTGAACAGCTAAAGATACGGGCGGGATGGCTGTTCACACACATCTCCATCTCAAGGTGTGTTCTATACACATACAAAGATAGATAGATAGATACATAGTTTAATACACAGTGTGATAGATGCATATGTAGATAGATACATAGATACATATATAGTTTTTTAAATAGACACATAGATGCATACATCGATAGATACATAAATAGACACAGACAGATAAAGAGATACATATACATAGATAGATAAATAGATACATAGATAGATACATAGATAGATGGATACACAGATAGATAGGTGAATTCATACATATATACAAAAAATGTAGACTTAGCTAAGTGTAAAAAATAGTAATAAGGTACAGTAGGGACCCATCAGATCCAAAGTCACCTTGACACTGGTTGATGGGCAAACACATATTGGCCAATACTGTAGGTTGACTATGCACCTTGATTTCTTAAATATAAGATTTTTCTAAAAAAGCCAAACAATTTCTTGGGTAGACAAAAGGTCTTTGATGTGACTCCTACCTCTGAGAATTAGTAAAAATGAAGGCTTAGCTAAGCCCAAGGAAAGAGCAAAAAAGTACGATAGAGGGCAAACTCCAGGAGGCTTAAAAGAATTGCCAAAAATTCCCAAAAAGTTTACAGCCTAACACAAGCTGGTTGTGACGACCATCCGCTGTGAGGCTGAGCTGCTGGTAAGGCAGCACCCCGAGTAACCCCGAGACCCTTAATTCCTATACAGGGATCTGGAATTACAGCGGAGCCCAGGGGGTAGCTGCCTATGAAGAGCAACAGAGCAGGAAGGTTGCCAGGAAGGGAAAAATGAGGACCCGAAAAACGTAGTCAGGAGTCTGAGTCAAAACCGAGAAGGCAGGTAAGGTACAAATGGGTCAGGCTGTAGCAGAGTCGAAAATCCAGGCAAAGGTCAGAGTCAAAACTAAACATACACTATATCACTGGGGAACCAAGACTATATCTGGCGGACTGCAAGACAGGCTCCAATGTATTTGAAGGGCGCGGTTACCTCCTATAGGCTGGAGCTCACAGCCTGATGATCTCACCCGGACTGCCCCTAGAGCCAGGCCAGACGGTGATGCACGACTGGCACCAACCACCCCACTTCTGACAGAAGAAAGAAGGCTGCGCCTATCAGACACCTCTGCAGGGTCCACTCCTCTGCAACCAACAGCACCCAAAGGAGAAACATGGCGGCATTCAGCGACAGAGGCAGACGTTGAAGGTGCAGGTCCATATGAGGACAAGGCCCTCCTACCACCAGCACCATCAGCCGAAGGAATCCCAGCGGCCGAGGCAGGAACACCAGCCACCGAGTCCAATGGCAATGTGACACTTGTAGACTGATGGCTGGGAAAACTCTGTTGTACCTAGCCAGTGGGTCTTCAGGCAAGTGTTTTGCTCCCAAATAAACAGTTAGGGTTTTAGGTACATTTTCAATTCCGGACTTTTTCCAGAACAAATCCACGTTTGCTAACTTTTGGGGAAACTGCTCGAATTCACGATACCAAACCAAATTGGCCATATTCGTGCCGAATTTGAAATTGGTGAACTTGTACATCGCTAGACAAAAGTAGAAGTAAGATATTAGCCATTTAAAATGCAAAGTTTTTTTGTTGGGTTATTTTATAGAGGTAATTAAACTATTGAGAGTTTGAAAAAAAGGGAATAGACTTAGGCTGCCTTCACATTTGCGTTTGAGTCTGCATGCAGAGGGCATTATTGATGACGCAAACGCAGTGCAAACGCAATACTAATGTGAAGGCAGCGGAGATTCTCCGCATGTGTTCACATCAGTATGGTGCCCAGCCAGCCAATCAGTGGCCTCGGCGGTGGCCGGGAGGCGGAGATCAGCGTCCGAGATCGCAATGTGATCCGCAGCCTTCTCCTGAGCTGTCATGCAGAGGACACTGCAGATCCATTGAGATCCATGCATTGTTTGTGCGCTTGCGGGTGCTTGCTGATAAACAAGAGCACGTGAACGCACAAAAAATATAACAGGCTGTATTTGGATGGCGGAGGAGGGCACACAAATTATGAGCATCCGATTGCAACCACAACCTAAACGCAGCCAAACACAGCTACTATGCTCAAGTTAAACATAGGAATGCGTTGCACATGCATTTGGCTGCGTTCGGTACGCTGCCTTTACATATGCAAATGTGAACCTGTCCTTAAGGATTACCCCTTTAAAGGGATTTTCCCATGAATCAAGTTCATTTTAATCAATAGATCTTGGAATAAATATAAATTGCACACCTGAGTTTTAAAAAATGTTACTGTGCAGAGATAATCTTATAAATGGGCTTCTATTATGCACTGGTTAATGGCTTTTTCTGACCATACAGGGACATGGTAAGATCATACCACACCTCCTGGCCAGAAAGAAAGTAAAAAGTATTCAGATATTACAGCAGGGGTTGGAAAATATCTTTCAGGTTAAACATTTTTGGAAATGCATGGAAATGTTTTACTTAAAAAAAAAGTATCAGCTATGAGGCCATGTTGTAATCACTCTATACTCTCTTTTGCGTCCTTTCTTGCTCAGGAAATATGGAATGATCAGACCATTTTCCTGTATGGTGGTCAAACATGGTTACTACACAGTACATAGCTGAGACACGTTTATGAGATTCTCTCAACACAGGAATATTTTTTTTTTTAAACATGTCCAATTGTGGAACTTATTATTGATTAAAATCAATATTTTTCATGGGAAAACCCCTTTAAATCATCATGTTCCTGCATAGTTCCCTGCAGATTACTGTGGTGTGGAAAAGTGTTTGCCCTCTTACTGATTTGTTATTCTTTTGCACGTTTGTCACACTGAAATGTTTCACATCCCCAAACAAACTTAAATATAATAATAATGTGTATTAATTTATAATTCCATAGCACTTTACATAAATCCATAGCACTTTACATAAATCACTAAATATTAGACTAAGATAACACAAGTAAACACAAGATGCAGTTTTTCCAAAACTTCATGGCCCTGTGTGAAAAAGTGATTGCCCCCTAAACTTAATACCTTGTTGGGCCCTTAGCAATAACAACTGCAATTAAGCATTTGCAATAATTGGCAATGAGTCTTCTACAAAGCTCTAGAGGAATTTTGGCCCACTTATCTTTGCAAACTTATTGTTCAGCCACATTGGAAGGTTTTCAAGCATTAACCACCTTTTTAGGTCATGCCAGAGCATCTGAATCCGATGAAGGTCACAAATTTGAGTAGGCATCTCCAAAGTCTTAATGTCGTTTTCCTTAGAGGGAACCTGTCAGCTAGTTCATGCCTCCCCAGCTATCACTGTCTGTACCTGTAGCTTCATAATACTATTCTAATCATCCCTGTCTGAGCTCATGGTGTAATGTGAAAGGTGAAAGAAAAGCATTTATACACTTACATTTTCTTATGTAATGAGGCAGTCAGTCCCCAGCTTGGAGGACGGGAACTGTTTGGCAGGTTAATAGTTAACATTTCAGCCTTGTGCTAGAACATGTTGGGAGACCTGATGTGATGTCACAACCATGTGACTACAATAGGCAGAGCTAAGTTCTCATAGAACATAATACATTTGCTGGCTTAGCTCCGCCCATTATGGTTACATTATCATTACATCACACAGGTCCTTTAGCTATTAAGTTAAAAGTGAGTTAACTATTATCGTAAGTAACATTGGGAAAGGGTAGAGAAAGGCAGCTCACCGGTATAATTCCGTACTGTCATGTCCTGGAGTTATAGTCCGCATGGACACCGCCCTGGCATCGGGCACGATAATCAAAATAAGGAGAGAGATCCAGCGGAGAATTTCCGGAATGCTTGTTTATTTGCTATACAAAACCTCCATAAAACAGCGGGGTGTGCATACCATAAAACAGCGGGGTGTGTATAGCAAATAAACAAGCATTCCGGAAATTCTCCGCTGGATCTCTCTCCTTATTTTGGTTAACTATTATCCTGCCAGACAGTCCCCCTCCAAGGTGGGGATTAAAATGTAAGTGTATAAATGCTTTTCTTTCACCTTTCACATTACACTATGAGCTCAGACAGGGATGATTAGAATAGTATTATAAAGCTGCAGCTACAGACAGTGAAAACTGGGGGGACATAAACCACCTGACAGGTTCCCTTTAAGCCATTTAGAGCCGAACTTGTTTGTGTGTATTGGAACATTATCCTTCTGGATGTAGCCCACATCATCCCTCCCTCCTGCATCACCTTTTAAGATTTTTTAATAAAACTAAAGATTTTATTGCAATAGAGAGTGCCATGTCAGATTTTTCCCTCTATTTTTTACTAAGATGTTTGTAATAAGATTTTTGGGGTTTAGTACTAGTAATTGCATAGCTAAAGTGCCTGAATTGTATTCTTTGAACTGTGAGCTCCTTATGCACCTAACATTGATTCAAATCCCAGATTAGAAGTGCGGGACCTCTATTTTTTATGGTGGATTAACTGATGCAAGTGAGGACTGCGGATCTTTGAATGTTGTTGTGGGGTCTTTTGTGACCTCTTAGACGAGTCTGTGCTCTTGGGGCTATTTTGGTTGGCCAGCCATTCCTGGGAAGGTTCAAAACTCAATAGTTTTACCATTTGTGGATAATGGCTCTAAATGTAGTTTCCTAGAGTATCAAAGCTTAAGAAATGGCTTATAAAACTTTTCCAGACTTATAGATCTCAATAACTTTGTTTTTCATGCGTTCCTGAATTGATTTGGATCGCACCATGATGTGTAGCTTTTGAGGATCTTTTGGTCTACTTCACTTTTTCAGGCAGGTCCAATTTAAGTGATTTCTTAATTGAGGACAGGTGTGGCAGTAAGCAGGCCTGAGTGTGGCTAGGAAAATTTAACTTAACTTCCCAAAGTTATAAGTTACCGTATATACTCGTGTATAAGCCGACCCGTGTATAAGCCGACCCCCCTACTTTTGCCCCAAAACCTGGGAAAACCTATTGACTCGTGTATAAGCCGAGGGTAGACCCCAGCACAGGTATACAGCCCCCAGCAGTGTGGTATACAGGCCCCCCCAGTGGTAGTATACAGCAGCCTCCCCAGTGGTATGCAGGCCCCAGCAGTATATACAGCAGCCCCAGTGGTATACAGCAGCCCTTAAGTAGTACACAGCAGCCCCAGAGGTATATACAGCAGCCCCAGAGGTATATACAGCAGCCCCAGGGGTATATACAGCAGCCCCAGGGGTATATACAGCAGCCCCAAAGGTATATACAGCAGCCCCAGGGTTGTATACAGCAGCCCCAGGGGTGTACACAGCAGCCCCAGGGTGTACACAGCAGCCCAAGGGGTGTACACAGCAGCCCCAGGGGTAGTGCACAGCAGCCCCAGGGGTAGTACACAGAAGCCCCAGGGGTAGTACACAGCAGCCCCAGGGGTAGTACACAGCAGCCCCCCTCACTGTTTGGCGCCCCCACCTCACAAGATGGCCCCCCCCCGCATGCAGCACTGCGCACATACATTACCAGGCTATCAGCTGTCACCCCCCGGTGGCGATTCGTGGCTCCCGGCTCCGGCTTCCATCTTCATCTCTGTCTTCCTGCTTTGTGGCCGGGGCTCATCGCGATGACGTCATCGCGACGCCGGCCGGTCATGTGACATGCAGGAAGACAGAGATGAAGATGGAAGCCGGAGCCGGGAGCCACGAATCGCCACCGGAGGGTGACAGCTGATAGCCTGGTAATGTATATGCGCAGCGCTGCATGCGGGGGGGGCCATCTTGTGAGGTGGGGGCAGCAAACAGTGAGGGGGTCCCGTATGACTCGCGTATAAGCCGAGGGGGGGCTTTTCAGCCCAATTTTTGGGCTGAAAAACTCGGCTTATACGCGAGTATATACGGTATGTTGTAAGGGGGGTGGGGGCAATCCCTTTTTCATCCAGGGCAAAAGAGGTTTGGATTTTTTTCCTTCATAATAAAGACCTTTATTAAAACTGTATTTTGTTTTTACTAGTGTTATCTTTGTCTAATATTTAAATTTGGTGATCTGAAACATTTAATTGTGACATGCAAAATAATAAGAAATCAGGGAGGAGTCAAACACTTTTCACACCACTGTATGTGGGGTAGAGCACAATTGTAAAAGGCACAACATTCTTCAAAAGGACTTCAAATTCAAACTTGAGTTTTTATGGTTAATAATTCCAAGACTTTTAGACTCTCACTAGCGAGTCTTATACTACTTGCCGCACCAGGTATTACCATAGTTCCCTTGTTATACAAGGTATTGCAGCTGTAAGTTTCTCTACCGCGCTACTCCAAGTAAACAACTACCGATTAATTAAAAACTGAATCAGGAGCTAGATTATTAATGAGTAATTAAATAGAGATTAAAGATCTATTAACCTGAAGTTCTGTCATGGAGATTTAGCTGTCAGAAGATGCAGAGGCTGGCTGTTCCGAAGGAGTTGATGAATTCAGGCTCATGGGAGGCTGTCAGAATGATGAAACAAGCAGAAAGCAGGCTAATAGATTTATCTATTTCTACCTGGCAGATTATAATAGGATATGGAGTCATCCTGCTGATCTGTGGGTATCTGCAGAAGGTACGCTATACAAAGAATGTCATTAGGCTAGACAAGGAGAATTCTCAACAACAAATTTAGACAAGGAGGGTAGTCGACAGAAGTGCATCTAACTTGGTTGCTAAGAGCAATATGCTGTGCACTCGTATTGCTGTTTAAATTGCTTCAGGCACCCACATAACTTCATTTTAAAATCAGCAAACTGTGCGTCCCAGAATGATTTAATTTGCATTTAATAGTTTTGCCTGTTTCCATGAAATGGCAAATACTAGAATGAATTAAATAGTACTTACACAATGTATAATATTTGACTTTTATAAAGCATAACATTGTTTACTTGTACTTGTAAACCACTTAATTACCAGACATATAATAATGATAGTTCTTAACTGCAGGTTACATAGTTGCATAGGTTGAAAAAAGACCTAGATCCATCAAGTTCAACCTTCCTCCTCCATATATTTTTTATTTCACTAAATAACCCACAATGTTATGTGCACTGAGGAAGTCATTGAACCCTTTTTTAAGATTGATTATAATTTCTGCCATTGCTACATCTTGTGGTAGGGCATTCCATATTCTGACTCCTTTAACTGTAAAGAACCCTTTTCTATTTAGCTGCTGTAATCGTCTTCCACCCGCAGTGAATGCTCCCTGGTCCTTAGTATTGTTTTTGGAATACGTCATGTACCAGTCCTTTCTATTGACCACACATGTATTGATACGTGTAAATGATATCTCCTCTAAAATAACATTTTTCTAAACTAAATAAGTCCAATTTTTCCAACCTCTCTTCATATATAATAATCTAGTTGCCCACCTTCGAACTGACCCTAACTTTTAAATATAATATTTCAAATGTAGGCCCCACAACTGAATCCTGTATTATAGATGTTGCCTTACAAGTTATTTATAGAGGGGTAATGATGTATTAGTAAAAATACATTGGGCTCATGAGCTTTAATCTCTCTTTTTTTACACCCTAAAATCTTTTTTGCTTTTGCAGGTGCTGCTTGACATTGATAACAAATCATTAATAAAGAGGTTAAAAAGAATGAGTTCTAACAAAGATCCCAGTGCTGCCCCTACTGTAGGCTATATTCCTTTTACACATTTATTTCAGAGCAGCATCTGTTTTTCTCATATGTGGAGAATAAACGATAAAAAGGGTTCTTTACTTTTTCCATTATGTCAGCTCATGAAAATCAGACCTTGCTGAGATGTCTTCCGAATGTGTTCCAATTTTTTTTCATGAACCCATAGACTTAAAGATGCACTGTTATCAAAATTTGTATCCTCTCAATATATTACAATCATCATATAATACGTAAAATTGCTCATTTTGCCTTCCTACTCAAATAATTCTTCTATTTTCCATTACGTCTATGACATCATGTGATTAAAAATTGAATAGCTAAAATCTTCTAAGATCTATTTAGAAACTGGAAGTCTCTTTTCCCTGGATGAGTCATGAGTCACTACGAAAGTCTCTGGCAGGGAAGAGGAGGGTGCATCTGGGTAGAGACTTCCTGTTTCTACACATAGCAGATAAAAGAGAAAGTATTGCCTGGAATGGTCAAATAAGTAATTGTAAGTACACAGCGCCATATAACATGATGATCTCAATATATTTATGGGATACAAACTTTAATGGAAGTGCTTCTTTAAATTGGTGAGTGCCATCTGATTACAGGAAAATTGTGCATGCAGTCATGTTTTTCATACACCGAATCAAAGTGCGAAATAAGGTGTTCATCTGCACTGCCTCATTGAAAGACATTGGTCTGAATATGATCTGACTTTTTGATGGATAGCACTCCAACCGTCATGTGTCCTTAAAGGGAACTTGTCACTAGAAATGAGTGAAATTTTTTAAAGCAAAGTTTGGGTTTGGTTCAGGGAATTGATTGAGAAACAGCTTGCTAAACTTCTCAACCCCATTCAAATTATTGGGAGGACAAATCAATGGCCTAGAAAACAAGTTCAAAAGTGCCCAAAAGCTGCAAGACAAAGCTGAAATTGTTTTACAGTGGAGACCCACTGTTTTGACACTGACATTATCTTCCTACATTATTACTTAGCAAGATTCAGTGCTGCTGTCACCATGCTTTCGGGCTCACTCGTGAACCTTAGGCATATTGACTGCTCCCCCCTTGATTGGTTAAAGACAGACTTAGCCTCACTCACCCTACATACTGGGATCTGTGATTGGTCGCCAGTTATATTTTTGGTTCCCTATTCTGTCTAGAGCTTGTTTTCATATGATATTGGTTTGATATTGGCTTTGTTCTTAGACTATGTTTTCTCATATCGATTTTGTACCTAGGTTTCCTCTTAGTTTTGAATCAGCTTCCCTACATTGCTACTTTAAAGCTTTCCACCCTAACCTTTTTTGCAGACTTCCCTGATTGATTAATTCCCTGCTCTGGCCTGCTTCTCCTCCATAGGCAATATCTTCTTGGGCTCTGCTGTAAGTCCATATCCCTGTACAGGGGTAAAGGGTCTTAGAGTTTTTCAGGGTTCTGCCTTACCAACAGCTCTGCCAGTTGCATTGGACAATCACCACTGTATCACACAGCTGTGTGACCTGAGATAACCTCCATGGTATCAGCTCTAGTAACAAATGCAGTGTCGCAAGAGCTGCTACGGTATATATTGCAAGATGTATATCTCACCGGTATTGGGGGACAGTGCGAGTGAGGAGCAGTGACGTAAGGAAGTGCAGTGCAGTTCAAAGTTGTGGGATAGTCACTGTTTGATCCCTCGGGTCTATACTGCTGTAATGGAAAAAGAAAAAAAATCATGTGGCACTCGAATCCATAATATTTTCAGCCTTCATTTCACAACATTAAAACATTTTGACAAGCAGAGCATGGTAGTCCAGGAAACACAGCTCTCACGTGTGCATTCAGAGCATTGACTGACCTATCAGAGAGGCTAGAAATTTTATAGAATCGACTCCCACAGAATTTCTTTTTCCATATCTAGATTTAACTGCACTAACCCCAGGTTTCTTCTGTAGAGAACCACTTTCTTTCCCTATGGATTAATTGATTCTTCTCCCATGTGCTGATTAGAAACAAGCTAGCGGCGAGCCAGAGAAGATGCTCAGTGTAAGGGTATTTTTATTGTTTTTTTGTTGTGCAAGTTCTCCAACTTAAAAAGATGAGAGAGGCCCGTAATTGACATCAGAGGTAGACCTCAACTATGAGAGAAAAAATGTGAAAAAAGTGAAAAAAAAATCCTGAAAATCACATTGTCTGATTTGGAAATATTTTTTTTTTCAAATTTTGGTGGAAAATAAGTATTTGGCCAATAACAAAAGTTAATCTCAATACTTTGTTATATATCCTTTGTTGGCAATGACAGGTCAAATGTTTTCTGTAAGTCAAGATTCAAGATTCAAAGAAGCTTTGTTGGCAGGACCAAATACACCTCAGTTTTGCCAAAGCAATTGTATAATGGGAATAGGGATAGAGACTGTGGGGATGTTGGGTAGGGGCTGTAGGGAAGGTGGATGGGGCGGATCCAGGATGGTGGGCTATAGTCCATGGCATAGGGAAGGTGGATGGGGAAAGTCCAGGGTGGGGGCTATAGTCCATGGCATAGGGAAGGTGGATGGGGCAAGTCCAGGGTGGGGGCTATAGTCCATGGCTTAAGAAAGGTGGATGGGGGCAGATCCAATGTGGAGGCTATAGTCCATGGCATCATAGTTCTTTTTCTCGCAGTCTATGGCATTCGCTCACATACCGCACTGCTATCTCCACTGCTCTCTCTTCTTCTCCCAGCAGGATAGATGTTTTTTCTTCCTCCTTCATGGTGGTGAAATCCGGGAAGAGATGTGAGAGTCTCCTGAAGTGAGTGTCCCTCACTGCTGAGTATTTGGAACAATGTAGCAGGAAGTGGGTTTTGTCCTCCAGGGCCTCCTGGTCACAGTGTTGGCACAGTCTTTCCTCCCTGGGCTTGTATCTCTGCCTGTGTCGGCCGGACTCGATGGCCAGACTGTGGGCACTGATTCTATATCGGCTCAGGATCTTGCAGTCTCTGGGATCCAGGAGTTTCTCCAGATATGGGGCCAGTCTGTAGTCTCTCTGTAGACTCCAGTACATGGTCAGTTTCTGTGAGCTGAAGATATCGTTCTTCCAGTCACTGACATACCTCTCTTGGCTCTCCTCTACCATCTTCCTGATTCCGGCTTTTGTCAGGTTGTGATTAGTGTTCTGGTTGTGTTGGGTTTGGCTGGGCTGTTCCGAGGGTCCTGGTTCTTCTGTTTCACCTACATGTATCAGGGCTTTATGGTGATGGGAGCTTGGATTGCTCCTATGCAGGTGAGCCCGGAATGACAGTGCCCTCTTTAGAACCGTTAGGTGTAGAGGGAATCTGCCCAGCTCGGCCCGACAAGCACTGTTGGAGGTGCTCCGGTGGACCTGGAGAAGGTGCTTACAGAATTCCAGGTGGAATATTTCTGTTGGACTGGAGTCCCACCTTGACCAGTCTGGGTAGGTGTGAGGACCCCAGACTTGACTACCATACAGGAGGATTGGGGCGATGATGGAGTCGAAGACTTTTAGCCAGACCCTCACTGGTGGCTTCAGATGGTAGAATTTCCTTCGGATAGCATAGAAGGTTTTGCAGGCCTTGTCTTTCAGGGTCTCTATGGCTTGTTTGAAGCTCCCTGACCGGTGAATCTCTAGGCCCAGGTAGGTATATTTGTCTGTTCCTGTGAGGTCGCAGTTGTTGAGGACAAATGATGGGTGCTGGTCTGATCTTCTCCTTCTCCTCTGGAACACCATGGTGTTGGTTTTCTTTAGATTGACCGGCAGGGCCCAGATGGAGCTGAATTTCTCTAAGATTTTCAGGTTGTCTTGGAGGCCTTTCTCGGTTGGTGACAGCAGCAGCAGGTCATCTGCATACAGCAGGAATTTCACCTGAGCGTCATGGAGGGTGAGACCTGGTGCGGTGGAGGATTCCAGAGCGGTAGCCAGCTCGTTGATATAGATACTACGAGAACAAGCCTGACCCAGAGGGAGTCAGTCAAGCCGCAAAGGTCCTCAACAATATATTCTATGCAATGGCCAGACTGTCCGACCTTAAAAAAGTCACCTACAAGAGACCTAAAGAAACAAAGGTCAATGGTTGGTTTGACAGAGAATGTAAAGCCGTACGGAAGACCCTGAGAACAGCTTTGTTCATTTATTTGTTCCAAATTTGTATTTTCCATTTTGTAATTATATGTTAATTATAATCCTTATTTCTAAGAAGATTAATTTGTAACAAGTCTATAGGTAGTGTTGTAGTTGGAGAATTTCTCCTACCTTTTATAGGTCCAGGTATCAGGATGTCAGATGTGTGATGCCAGCTGTTTCCAGTCTGTCCTCCAGGAGATTCTTGTTTTGTCCTTTAAATCCTCTAATTCTTCCTTTTTTCATAAAATTTAAAGTCCAGTTCAGTCCAGATCACTTTTATGTTCCACGGGGTTGAGTTTTTCCAGGTTTTGTCTTACAGTCGCCTCATTACAAGGTATAAAGTGATGGAAATTCAGGAGCTCATGTTTAGTCCTTCTTACTCCTAGGATGGTGGGCGGAAGTCTTCACAAGGTTGGTACACATTGTTGATGGTGTGATGGCCCATTCCTCCATGCCGATCTCTTCTAGAGCAGTGATGTTTTGGGGCTGTCGCTGGGCAACACAAACTTTCAACTCCCTCCAAAGGTTTTCTATAAGGCTTAAATCTGGAGACTGGCTAGGCCACTCCAGGACCTTCAAATGCTTGTTATGAAGCCACTCTTTCATTGCCCTGGTGGACAAACTTGGTCTCAGTAAAATCATACATATTAGTGGAATCATATTGCCAGGTTCATTTTTACAACAGTGTATACAAGTGAGGGTAGTAGTTGCAAGTGAGGGGTCCAACCAAAGTCTTTCACAACATATTTGGATTTATTACTTACTTTCACTTTAGACTGCTTCATTTCTCCCAGAATTAAGGCTGTTGTACGTCCATCTTCCTCCTTATTGTTTAGCACCACAATCCTACATATTGGAGTCACATAGTCCTCCCTGACCAGAGTCTTGTCCCATCAATAGAGACCTGTTCTCTATAATGGTGCAGACTATTGTTATACTTGCCTCATCTAATGTTTGCTTTCATGCTAACCTCTTTTCCCAAAAACTGTGGACCTTATGTGAAAAAATGGCTGTAAAAGTTCTTCTCAGATATCATGGAGAATGTGCAAGTCCATAGTAAATTAAAATTTGCCAAGGTCATTGCATTGTTAAAACTTCGAAAGCCTGAAGTTAATCCATCAAGCTATAGACCGATTGCTCTATTGAGTTGCCTATACAACCTTCTAGAATGCTTAATCTATAACAGGATTAATTAAAAGATTTTTGACTCAATACCCGTAGAGCAAGCCGGCATTAGACCTGCTCAAAACTGCTGAGACCAAGTTTTAGCATTGACAACACTCATTGAAGCTGAATTTCAGAAGAATAAGAAAGTTTCAGTGGCATTCATCGATCATTTTGCCGCATACAGCACTGTGTGGAGGGAAGGGCTTTTATACAAGTTTCTGAAGATGATTCCATGTAAGAAAATGATGTACCTCCTGAATAATATGATTGCAAATGTAACTTTTCAATAGGCGATTCAACCAGTTGTAAGAAAACCTTAAACAATGGTTTGGGCCAGGGATCAGTGCTGGCACCTTCCCTGTTTGCTTTGTATCTAGCTGACATTCCTGACACAAGATCATGGAAATTTGGATATGCCAATGACTGGGCATTTGCTACTGTGAGCAAAACAATGGAGGAAGCAGAGGAGTAATTTGTTAATTGACCCCTGGTGTGATGAATCCTTCTCCTCTGACCCCTCCCCTCTCCCTACCTGGCATATTGTTTGTTGCTCACTAGAACTATAAGTAGCATGGTGTAAGGCATTCTGTGCCTTGGCATCTGTGCCATTTCAAAGTGGCATTTTTAAGTGGAATTCAGAGATAAGCCAGAGGTAACCAGAAGGTAACAACTCCACCTATTTACTACCCTTCAATATTTTACTTAGCCCATTGCATCAAAATGTCGTTCATTTCAATGCTTTTATATGTATGTGCATTAGTCATCCACTTTTATCGCCCCATTCCCCCTCCATCACCCTTTATCCACATCAGCCCCTCTCTACTTCCCTTTACTATGTCCTGCTCCCATACTCTCTTCACCCTACTCAATAATCTAAGCCCGTCATATTCCAGGGTCTTGCCTCAACAAAAACAATGTCATAGAGCCAAACATTACTCCCTCCTCCTCTTTCTACTATTGCTTATGTCAGGCGATATTTCTCCCAATCCTGGGCCACCCTCTTCCAGCTTCAACCCCCCCCCCACACACCTCACATAGAAATCCCAGTAACCTTATTAGCATTACCTGCACACCTCCATCTCCTTCTTTTAAATGTGCCCTCTGGAATACACGGTCCGCATGCAACAAACTTCCCTTTATCCACAACTACTTTCTCAGTAACTCTCTTAACCTTTTGGCCCTTACTGAAACCTGGATCCAGGACTCAGACACTGCCTCCCCTGCTGCTATCTCCTACGGCGGTCTGCACTTCTCTCATTCCCCGAGACCTGGAAACAGATGTGGTGGTGGAGTTGGCCTACTCCTGTCCCCACAATGTACTTTCCAGGTCATCCCCCCCGCTCCATCACTCTCATTCCCTTCTTTTGAGGTTCACACCATTAGGCTGTTACGTCCCCTCCCCCTCAGAGTAGCGGTGGAGTATCGCCCCCCAGGTTCAACCACCCACTTCCTCGACCACTTCTCCGCATGGCTGCCGCACTTCATGTCCTCAGAATTACCAACCCTCATCCTGGGAGACTTTAACATCCCCATAAACAGCCTCAACTCCACATCTGCATCCCAGCTCCTAGCTCTAACCAATTCTCTTGGCCTCTCGCAACTCTCAACCTCTGAGACACATAAGGATGGTAACACCCTTGACCTGGTCTTTACCCGACTCTGCTCTTCCTCCTCCTTAGACAACTCATATCCTTCTCTCTCTGATCACAACATTCTCACCTTCACACTCTCAAACCCTCGCCCATCACAGCATAGTCCGACCTATCACACATTCAGAAATCTACAGGCCATCAACCCTCACACATTCACAGACTCTTCTCTCATCACTGTCCCCAATCTCCTCCTTCTCCTGCCCCAATCTGGCTGTGAATTACTACAACGACACTCTCAAAAGTACCCTGGACCAAGTAGCACCCCTCACCCTTAGAACCTCCAAACACAGAGTAAAACAGCCCTGGCTCACATCACAAACTCGATTCCTCCAGCGATGCTCGAGGAGTGCCGAACGCCTATGGAGGAAAACTCGCTCACCAGGAGACTTCATCCATTATAAATTCATGCTAAAAACCTACAACTCTGCCCTTCACCTCGCCAAACAGACCTACTTCACCACCCTGATCTCCTCACTAGCCAACAACTCAAAGAAACTTTTTGACACCTTTCACTCTCTCCTCAGTCCGAAAGTGCAGGCTCCTATCACTGACCTCTGTGCTGATGATCTGGCCTCTTACTTCACAGAGAAAATAGAAAACATCCGTCAGGAAATCAGCTCCCAACCTTCAAGTGTTTCTACTCCCATCTGTCCCCACATCCCCTCTGGCTCACTCTCCATTTTTGACCCAGCCACAGAAGAAGAAGTCTCCAGGCTCCTCTCGTCCTCACGTCCCACTACATGCACCTCTGACCCCATTCCCTCACACCTACTACAGACCCTCTCTCCAGTGGTCACCAGTCACTTAACCACAATCTTCAATCTCTCCCTCTCTACTGGCATCTTCCCCTCCTCCTTCAAACACTCTATTATCACTCCACTACTAAAGAAAACGTCCCTTGACCCATCCTGCACAAATAACTACAGACCAGTCTCCAATCTCCCCTTCATCTCAAAACTCCTGGAGCGCCTGGTCTACACCCGCCTCACTCATTACCTCGCCACTCACTCTCTTTTAGATCCATTGCAGTCTGGCTTCCGCCCCTTACATTCTACAGAAACTGCCCTCATCAAAGTGACCAATGACCTTCTGACAGCAAAACGTAATGGTGACCACTCTCTGCTTATCCTTCTTGACCTCTCTGCGGCTTTTGACACTGTCGACCATCAGCTCCTACTCTCTATACTGCACTCCATTGGCATCAAGGACACTGCTCTCTCCTGGTTCTCTTCCTATCTTTCTGACCGCTCTTTCAGTGTATCATTCGCTGGCTCCACTTCTTCCCCTCTTCCTCTCACTATTGGGGTCCCTCAGGGTTCAGTCCTTGGCCCTCTCCTCTTCTCTCTCTACACAGCCCCGATCGGACAAACCATCAGCAAATTTGGCTTTCAGTACCATCTCTATGATGATGACACACAACTATACACTTCAGCCCCTGACCTTACCCCTGCGATATTAAAGAACACCAATGACTGTCTAACCGCAGTCTCCAATATCATGTCCACTCTCTATCTGAAACTCAACCTTTCCAAAACTGAACTTCTTCTGCTCCCACCCTCTGCCAACCTCCCTAAATCTGACATCTCTCTCTCGGTGTGTGGCACCACGATAACGCCCAGTCAGCAGGCTCGCTGTCTAGGTGGACACTGATCTCTCCTTCACCCCATACATACAATCTCTCACCCGCTCCTGTCGCTTGCACCTGAAAAATATCTCCAGAATTCGCCCTTTCCTCACCACGGAAACAACTAAAACCCTCACCGTGGCCCTGATTCATTCCCGCCTTGACTACTGTAACTCTTTATTAGCTGGCCTCCCCCACAGTAAGCTTTCCCCTCTCCAGTCTATCCTCAATGCAGCAGCCAGGATCACCTATCTAGCAAACCGTTACTCAGATGTTTCTGCTCTGTGCCAGTCACTACATTGGCTGCCCGTACACTATAGAAACCAATTCAAATTGCTCGTTGTCACCCACAAAGCTATTCATGGTGCGGCACCTCCTTACCTCTCCACCCTCATCTCTGTCTACCACCCCACCCGTCCCCTTCGCTCTGAACATGACCTCAGACTAACATCGGCATTAATCCGAACCTCCCATTCCCGACTTCAAGACTTCTCTCGAGCTGCACCAAAACTCTGGAATGCTCTACCCCAAGAAATTAGGACCATCCACAACTTGCATAGCTTCAGATGCTCCCTAAAAACACACCTCTTCAGGGCGGCCTATCCTTCTCCCTAACAGTAGTCACTTAAACGTAAGAGATTCATTGTTATAAGCCCCTGTACTTTGTGTTCCCATCCCGTCTTAGATTGTAAGCTCCTTCGAGCAGGGTCACCTTCATTTTCTGCCTTTTTTATTGTATTTCCTAAGTTGATTCTATGTTTCTTGTATGTAACTACTGTTCTGCATTACGTTTCTGTACCGTATATTTTTCTTATATGTACCGTTGTACTGTAAAGCGCTGCGGAATATGTTGGCGCTATACAAATAAAGTTTTATTATTATTATTATTAGAGGAGGATCTAACACAATGAAAATAATGGGAAAGTATTTTCGACAATGGAGGCTAAAGCCCAATCAAAAACGGAAGTATGTTGCTTTCATTTACACAATGCAATTGCTCAGACTGAACTCAAAGTACATTTTGAAGGTCAACTTGTCAAACACAATTTCAATCCTAAGTATTTAGGTGTAACCCTTGATAGAAGCCTAAGCTTCAAATCTCACTTGGATATGACAGCACAGCAACTGAAAGCATGTAATAATATTATTCAGAAACTCTGCGGATCCTCCTGGGGCTCTTAATCACCTGTTTTGAGAACGTCTACCCTTGCCTTGGTGTACTCTGCCAGAGAATATTGTGCTCCAGTATGGTTGAATAGTTGTCCCGTGAATGCAATTGACACTCAGCAGAAAAACTCCATTTGCATAATATCGGGTGCCATTAGACCTATGCCTGTCCACTGGTTACCTGTTTTGAGCCATATCACACCACCAAACCTGAGAGTACAATTGCTCCTACTTAAAGAATACACCAAAGTAGTGAATGATAAAAATCTCCCAATACATCAAAACATCCAAGATGTTCAAATACAGCGGCTGAAATCAAGACATCTACCCATCATAACTGCAATCACCCTGTATTAACATGATTTCAATTTAGAAGTGAAATGGCAAGAACTTTGGGTAGATGCAGTAGACGGTGAGCTTCAAATGTTTCCTCACTTACAAAATCCACCACCAGGCTTCAACAACCAAGGAAAAGCTGGGTCACTCTAAATTGTTTCGGAACAAACTTTGGGGTTTGTGCAGATCTTATGAATATGTGGGAAAATCTGACTATCCTGCCGGTGACTTTGGAGCTGACTGTCAAACAATTTGGCACATTGTTGAGGAATGTCTTCCCAGATCCTACACTCTTGACAAGAATGATATTTACACTGGAAATGACAATGTTATTGCATACATAGACAATCTTGATATTTGACTCTGATTTCTGTTACTTTGTTCCTTTCAATTTCTCTTTGTTGTTCATCATTCATGTTTGTATATTGTTAAAATATATGTTCATATGATTGAATAAAAAAAACTCTTTTCCCAGGTAATTCATGTCTCCTCCTGAGGACACATACTGCTGAAGACAGAACTGACAGGGGAATCTGCGTAGAGTTCAGTCCTGAAGGTCAAAACTGATGGATGGAAGTAATTCCCCCTTATGAAGTCCTTTATGGCCACTCTGTTCCTGCTGTTCACCAATGTAAAAGTGACAGGTGCCACAAACACTTATTTCGACCCAAGATATCTATCTGACATACACACTCCAAATACTCCTCTCTAGGTTAATCAATAGTACAGCCTACAGGTAAATAATTGAACCAAGATGGATAGAGGCTAGCTTCACCCCCAATGGGCAGTCCCACCATCTAACTCTTGCTTGCCATACAATAAGTAGATAACAAGCTATCTAACTACAGTATATACATGTGTCTAAGGCTGGGGTCACACTTGGCATGAGTTTTTTTAGTGTCTTTAAAAAAAGTATGCGTTTCTGCATGCGTTTTTTCATTTCAGCATGCGTTTTTTAAGGTGTCTGATGGCACCCTGCATTTTTGCATGCATTTTTAAATCAGCACCCAAAAATAGTGCAAGCAGAGTTTTTTGGTGCTGTTTTAAAAACGCATGCGTTTTTTAGAAAACGCATTTATTTTTTAACATGGGCCCCTATGGAAAACGCATGCGTTTTTTAGAAAACGCATGCGTTTTTGGATGGTACTAATGTTTTTGCATGCGTTTGTGATGTTAGCTACTCAGTTAAGTGCAAAAACTCATGACAAAAACGCAAGGCACTTTAGACATGCGTTTTTTAACATGGGAGCTTATGGGTGCGTTTTTACATGCTTTTTGAAAAACACAGGTCTCCAAAAAAGCTTGAAAAAAAAGCAAGTGTGACCCCAGCCTTAGTTCTATCCTGAGTGATACGTCATATGTTATCTTCTACTTTACATTACTGTATAACATTATCTTATGCTTTATACAAACACATAGAGACATCATATTATTTACAAAAACACATGATACAGTGAAAATTATTTTACAACATTGTTGCTGGTGTTTTCAGGGCAAGAGCATCCGAGTACAGTCCACCCCTTACATATGCCCCAAAACACTTCCAAAAAATGATGTCAGAATTGGCATTTTTTTCACAATTTCACCATACATTAAATTTCTTTACCATTTTTCAGTCCACTACATGGTAAACTGAACAGTGTCATTCAAAAATATAATTTGTCCTGCAATAAAACAAGTCATCATATATCAACGTGGACAAAAAAAGTTAAAAACCAATTATGGCTCTTGTAAGAAAAGGAGGAAATAACATAAACACAAAATCAAAATTTTGCCACATCGGAAAGGGGTCCAGCTCATGCTTCTGCTGTCAATAGTAATTGACTGTTATGTAAAGCAGTGAGGTAAAGGAATTCTGCATCCTTCATTTTGCTCTATTTAATTCTGTTAATCAGATTACTACGGTAGCTCCTCATCGCCAAAGTCAGAGTCAGACTATGCCAGATCAAGGGAGCAGCTATACAGAAGCGTTTCAACATCAGCAAAATCCCCTTACAGTTTGTGGTCGAATTAAAGAACAGGTTCGACTTGCTTACAGATGACAAAAAAAATCCTGATGAATTGTTGCCTGAAATTAAAGGAATCATTATCAAAACATCATAAGAATAAGTGCCACACATGGAGTGAACAAAGACATGGAATTGGCTAACTGCATTCACCCTCCAGATTGCTAGCAAGAGAGACAAAAGTCAGAGGATTTCTAGATGAAGTGGGATGACTGAACACTGACTTGCACTGAGAGGTGAGGAAAGACAAGAACACTTTTCACTATGAGCGGTGCAGGAAGCTCTTAGATGCATTCAAGAAAGGCCATACCAGGGATTTATTTGCTTTTGTGAAACAGGGAAGAAAGCCATTCACAGCCCAACAAGGAAGCATCAAGAACAGTGACAGAATCGAGATCAGTGACCAACATGGTAGGGATGGGCGAATCTACTCGTTACTACTCGGTACTCGCCGAGTAGTAAGGGATTCGCCCGACTCGTTACACTGCGAGTAATCTCAGGGATTACTCGCAGTCAGTAACGAGTCCGCAGGGAGCGAAGGAAGAGAGGGGGGAGAAATGCTCCTTACCTCTCTTCCGGCTTCTGCTATGTGCTGTGTGCTGGGCTCTGGGACTTGCGGGCTGCGGCAGCTCCAAGGTCCTAGAGCCCGCCTACACAGAGATGTAGCAGAGCTGAGATAGTTCTCAGCCTGCTCACTCCCTGTGCATAGATATGTATATGTATGCACAGGGTTGTGGCAGTGAAGATGTCGTTTTTGGACTACGTCGGACGGAAGAGGATTTTTGGAGTAAAGATGGAGTCTCTAATGTCTTTTTTGTTTTATTTTTAATAAAAAATTTTTCTCTGTGTTGTGTTTTTTTTTTTATATTGAGTACTGGAAATTCATGGCGGTCATGTCTAATATTGGCGTGACAGCCATAAATTTCGGGCTTAGGGCCAGCTGATAATACAAAGCTGGCCCTAACCTCTTTATTACCCAGCGTGCCAATGCCACCAGGGCCGCTGGAAGAGCGGGGTTCAGCGCCAGAAGATGGCGCTTCAATGAATGCGCCATCTTCTGGGGCGGCTGCGGGCTGCAATTTGCAGCGGGGGGTGCCCAGAAAGCTTGGGCATCCCTGCGCTGCGGATTCCAGCCCCCAGCTGCTTAGCTGTACCTGGCTAGACATAGAAATTGCGTGGAGCCCCACGCATTTTTTTTTTTATTATTTCATGAAATTCATGAAATAATAAAAAAAAGGGCTCGCCTATATTCTTGTGTCCGGCCAGGTACAAATAGGCACCTGGGGGTTGGGGGCAGCCCGTCGCTGCCTGCTGGATCTGGCTGGTTACAAAAATACGGCGAAGCCCACGTAATTTTTTTTTTTGAAAAATCTATAAAACAATCCTAAAAAAGGATTGCATCTTTACTAACCCCTCGACCATGGTGGAGGGGTTAATAAAGAGGCAGTCCCTTTTTTAGGATTGTTTTATGGATTTTTCAGAAAAATTTCACGTGGGCTTCACCGTATTTCTGGAACCAGCCAGATCCAGCAGGCAGCGACGGGCTGCCCACAACCCCCAGGTGCCTATTTGTACCTGGCCAGACACAAGAATATAGGCGAGCCCCCTTTTTTTATTATTTCATGAATTTCATGAAATAATTTTAAAAAAAATGCGTGGGGCTCCGCGCAATTTCTATGTCTAGCCAGGTACAGCTAAGCAGCTGGGGGCTGGAATCCGCAGCGCAGGGAGGCCCAAGCTGTCTGGGCACCCCCCGCTGCAAATTGCAGCCCGCAGCCGCCCCAGAAGATGGCGCGTTCATTGAAGCGCCATCTTCTGGCGCTGAACCCCGCTCTTCCAGCGGCCCTGGTGGCATTGGCACGCTGGGTAATAAAGAGGTTAGGGCCAGCTTTGTATTATCAGCTGGCCCTAAGCCCGAAATTTATGGCGGTCACGCCAATATTAGACATGACCGCCATGAATTTCCAGTAATCAATATAAAAAAAAAAACACAGAGAAAATTTTTTATTAAAAATAAAACAAAAAAGCCATTAGGGACTCCATCTTTATTTTAAAAATCCTCTTCCGTCCGACGTAGTCCAAAACGCAATCTCAGCTCTGCTACTTCCCTGTCTGTGCTTAGACAGACAGGGATGTAGCAGAGCTGAGAACTGACTAAACAGTCAGAGTTCAGCTCAGGGCATTAGGACCTGAGCTGAACTCTGCTGTCAGCCAGACTCGCTCTGCTTCGGAGATTCCCGAGCAGTGACGCAAGTTAATTTATTCACTGCTCTTGTCACCATTCGGTAATCTCCGGAAACAGAAGCAGAGAGACTCGGGGAGCGAGTCTGCGGCTGAGGCGGCAGCGGCGGCGGAGGCAGGGGTAAGTAGCCGGCCGGGCTGGTGCACCCCCCCTCTCCCCCCTCTCCCCCCCTGACCCCCCTTCCCCCCTCCCCCCTTCAATCTTTTTTTTTTTTTTTTATTATTCTTTAAAAGCCAGCGGCTTTTTGCTGCTGGCTTTAAAAGAATAACATGGGGATTTGCAGGTTTTTCCTCTGCTGCCAGACCCCTTATAGGGTCCGGCAGCAGAGGAATCGCTGCAATACTCGCCTCCCCATTCATTTACATTGGACTCGCTAGACTCGCAACGAGTAGCGAGTCCTGGACTCAGACTCGTTACAGTCTAGCGAGTCCGAGTAATTTAGGATTCGCCCATCTCTACAACATGGCATTAAGGTCAGATGGAAACAATATACAGAGGAAATCTATGCCATAGCTAGCAATGACCTCTCGGTCGAACTCTCTGTCCAAGATGACCCAGAGCTGGATCTGCTGGATAGCGAAGTGGAATGGGCAATGAAACAATTGCCAAACAACACGGCACACGGTGTTGATGGTATGCCTGCAGAACTGCTGAAACCCATTCTGAGAGTAGTGATAACAGCACAATGTCAAAAGATATGGAAGTCATGCTCATGGCAATGGGAATAGAAACAATCAGTCTTCCTGCCATTGACAAATATAGGTGGCCTGAGAGACTGTGCCAACTACAGAACCATTCTCCTGATCCCAGAAGCTAGAAAGGTACCTCTGAAAATTATCCAAAAGAGACTGGGTAACCTCCTTGATTGCGCCATTCCAGACATCCAAAGTGATTTCCACAGACGAGGGGAACCTGAGGACACATTGCCAACAGAAGATGGAGAAGGTGAGGGAGTATCAGAAGGAGCTCTATCTGTGCTTCATTGATTTCACCAAGGTGTTCAACTGCATCGAAAATGACAAGCTCTGGAAATCATTGTATGAGCTAGGAGTACCTACACACCTGATCAAATTTATCAAGTCTCTACGACAATCAGGAAGCTACAGTTTGAACCAAATTTGGGGAAACTAAGTATTTTAAAATCTATAAGGGCACAAGACAAGGCTGCATACTCCTATCTTTCCTCTTCAACCTCTATGCCGAAGTGATCATGAGGCAGCTTGACTTGAAAGAATCACCAGTTGGCATGAGGATAGGTGGAAGATTCATTAGCATCCTGTGATATGCTGATAATACCACCCTTTTGGCTGAAAATTGGAAGAATCTAAGGAAGCTATCCTTAACGCTCAGTGAAGAAAGCAAGAAGTTTGGTTTGCATCTGAATGCGAAGAAGACCAGTATAATGACTAACACCAGCAAGAAGGTATATTTGAAGATCGACAATGAAGAAATAGAAATGGTGGACAGTTTCATCTTCCTGGGGTCCCTTATTGATTGCAATGATGTCTCTACAGCTGAAATCAAGCAGAGGCTTGTAATGGGTCATGTGGCAATGATGATCATAGAGCAACTGTGGAAGTGCAAGGATATCTTGATCAGCACCAAACAAGGAGTGGTCACAGCAAGTTCACTCCCAATCGCATTGTATGGGTGCGAAAATTGGACCTTGACAAAGGGTGATCAAAGAAAAATCGATTTCTTTGAACTGTGGTACTTCAAAAGCCTCCTTCAAATCCTGTGGACAGCCAAGATCACAAATAAGGCTGTCTTGGAATGTGTACATCCCTGGTAAGAAAAGTCATAAAACAGAAATTGTATGGTCAGTGGCAGTAGAGGTCATGAAAGACCTAAGACCCGTTGTCTAGATACCATCATAGCAGACATGGGAATGAACATCAGAGAACTGAAAGATGCTGTTACATATAGAGAACATTGGAAAACAATGGTTCATATGGTATCCAATAGTCCAACATAACTGAATGGATGAAACTGGATTGGAATTCTGGTAATGTCCCCTGTCGCAAATGTTATGCATCCATGTAAGGAGCCAGATAGTGAAACATTAGCTTCAATTTAAGGACAGAAAAAAATAAAAATAATACTGTTAAATAATATGATCATGTAAATGTTTCCTTAGGAATTGATTTGAAGGGGTTCAAAAGGCCACACTTGTGAACTTAACCAAGACAGGCTTTTGCTTGAATATGTATGAGTCCAAATACATTGTTAGGAAAATTCAGATCGTTTAACTGAGTGCAAATTCTGTTCCTTATCCCCAAACAAATCATAACAGTCTTTTATAGTGTAATAAAAAATGTATTGCTCCCATGATAACATAACTTATTATATTTTCATGCCCTGCTCCCTTGTCATTGCAGAGACTTGCATGTGGCTTCTACAACTTAGCTTGCTTTCCGTGTGTCATGGTCTCTTGTCTCCTATCCTGGGAATTGAAAACATTCTGTGTGCTTTACTAAAAACACAAAATGGAAAACTTGTCAGTGCTTAGGCAAATATATATAGCCTTAATGTGCATAAAAATATGGTAATGAACATGTCAGTCTATCAGCACTTCTATTTAAGACATCCAGTTTTATCACTTTTGAGAAGTAGAGGTTTTCAGTGTTAACATATTTAGAATGTGCATGAATAATAAATGCTCGAAGTATGGAAGAAAATGAAATCTGCAGTTTAATATTTGCTTCATCCCATTTTACAGAACTGATTACTTCTTACATAAAATTAAGCCATCTGCAATGTTATGATGCCTATCCTCTAGAACCAAACAATGGATGAGTGTGACTAATACTCAGTTAATTAAACTGTAGAAAATGCAAACTTTGAATTACATACTTATACTTACTTTATGCATGCGTGCCATCAGACAATCAATAAGTAAATGTTTTGTCTTTGAGTTACAATCTGCAGATGCTATATTGCTTTTTGTATCAGAGTATACTAAATGATTCACTTCAGTGACTTGCAAATAGTAATGGGACAGATGTATCAATACTTTAGTAGGATGAATACATTTACTTATTGGAGAAAAGTGAAAAATGTATCAAAATGACTATCAATATTTTTACAGGACAAAAATTACATATGCAGGCAAAGTTTTGGTGTTCAACAATTTAACCCCTTAACCACTGCCAATTTTGCCTTTTGATGGAGGTAAATCTGGCTCATTATGCACAAGAAACATCTTATAATGGGTAAAACCAGTGAGATGTCCCAAGACCTTTTAAATTTTATTGTTGCAATGTATACTGATGGCATTGGTTACAGAAGAATTTCTAAACTACTAAAGTGAATAGTGCAGCCCCTCGCAGGAAAATTCCCATGGATTTGCAACAATTAGCTATTCAAAAAAAAGTGACCTCACACCCCAGAAAAATGTGCCAGCAATAGAGGCATTTATCATTGTGGTAATACCATGATGTAGAAAATTTGAAAGAGAATACAAGCACTTTATTATGCCAACCAAATTTTACTAAGAAAGAACATAAGTCTTTGAAGCAGCTTGTCCATGACATCGACCTAGTCATAATGCCAGCTGACAAAGGAGAGGCTGTCATTGCCATAGACAGAGCTGCATACCTCAAAGAAGTAAGGAGGTAATTAAATATGAAATTGGTATATAGGGGACTAGATCAGGATCTTACATTTGAAATTCAAAAGACTATTCAGAAAATACTCAATGAAGCAAAAATGGGAGGTATAATTAATCAAGAGCTAGAAAATTACCTATATGTGAAGAATTCAATAACACCTGTTTTATACATGACCCTTGAAATTCATAAGTCTCTACTAGATCACCTCGGTGGACCGATAGTTGCCAGTAGACTCAGAATTTAACAATATAGGGGATTCTCTGGACAAATTATTGGCACCATTAGCCATTTTATCAAAGTCTTGCATAAAAAATACAGCTGATTTTTTTAGAAAAAAAGACCAAAAAAGATACTATTTTAGTGTCATTTAACCTAACATCATTGTATACGGAACCTTGATTAACACACTAGAGGGATCAATGCAGTGGCAAAAAAAAATCTTCAGAGTACTTAATACTCAAACCAATTTAAACAATTAATTCATTGTCACTTTGTTGGACACTGTCCTAAAACAAAATTATTTTTTGTTTGGCAATACATATTATTTACAGAATAGAGGGACTGCCAATGGCGCACGTATGACATGTTCATATGCTAATTTAGTAATGGTGGTGGAAGAGGACCTTGTCTATGTGTCCCACCACTTATTTGCAAAGTGGTGGGACACATAGACAAGGTCCTCTTCCACCACCATTACTAAATTAGCATATGAACATGTCATACGTGCGCCATTGGCAGTCCCTCTATTCTGTAAATAATATGTATTGCCAAACAAAAAATAATTTTGTTTTAGGACAGTGTCCAACAAAGTGACAATGAATTAATTGTTTAAATTGGTTTGAGTATTAAGTACTCTGAAGATTTTTTTTTGCCACTGCATTGATCCCTCTAGTGTGTTAATCAAGGTTCCGTATACAATGATGTTAGGTTAAATGACACTAAAATAGTATCTTTTTTGGTCTTTTTTTCTAAAAAAATCAGCTGTATTTGCAAATCTATTGGAGTGGTGGAGATAAATAGACGATGTCTTCTTCCTATCAAATGGCAATGTCAAACAATTATTTCAATTTCATGAGTACATTAACACATAGCATGAAACGATCAATATGGTCTATTCTAATCAGAAGTGAAATTTTAGAATGTGCTGGTCAAAATAAAGAAGCGAAATATCAGCACTTCTATATTTCATGAACGTTTGGCCAGTTCAAGCTTTTGCACTATGGAAATCCTCACCCAACACCAATAAAATTTTTTATACATTTTGGCAAATTAAAAGGGTTAAACATATAGTGAGTAGTAATGACAAAATAAAAGGCACAATAGATGAGGTCCTTAAAAAGTTTAAGAGCAGGTTATGCCCGACAAAAATTAGATCAGCAAAAAAGAATAATAGATGGAGATACAAATAACAAATGTGTCCCCAGAGAAAAAGAACTCCAGTAATAATGACATATCTGGAGGAGAGCAATAATAACGCAATGATCATAAAAAAGCACTGGAAGATTCTGGGAGACTATTTGCTTCAAATAGAGGCATACAAAGTTGCCCACTTTTTTCCTGTAGGAAGAATAGAAAAATTAAATAAAAAGTGGTTTGCTCAGACATTGAGACTTTGAAGAAAAAATGTACAAACATCATTCGCAAATAGGGATGAGCGAGTATACTCGATACTATTCAGTACTCGCCGAACAGTACGGTACTCGGGCTACTCATTACTCTGCGAGTATCCCTGCAATTACTCGCTAAGTATCGCGTAGCATTTAAGTCAATGGGAAATGCGAGTAATTCCTCAGCTGCCGCTATACAGAGGTCTGGCGACAGAGGAAAAGGCAGCATTCCCTAAATGATTATTTAAAACCCGGCGGTAAAAAGCCACCAGGTTTTAAACAATGATGTAGCCCCCTACTTGCTTCCCTGCAGCCTGACAGCAGGACCCTCCGCTCCCCCCGCCGCCTCCCCACCTGATCCTGAGATAAGAGGGGGCGGGGAGCGAGCAACAGGGAGCGGAGGACATAGACAGTGAAGCCGCCGGTGAGAAGACTTCACCAGCGACTTTCTCCTCCTGTTCTGTGCTCCCGGCTCCCTCTTGCTCTTCCCTGCCTGCTCCTAACTCAGGATCGGGTGGGGAGGCGGCGGGGGGAGAGAAGGATCCTGCTGTCATGAGCTAGTTACCACTATCAGAGCAAGGTGATCACTGCTCTCGCCGGCTTTCCCGCCAGTATTTTCAAATGAACAGCTGACTCAGGTCAGCTGTTCATTAGAAGTAGCGATGCTGGCAGGGTTCATGTGAGTTCATGCTTCCCTGCATGAACTCACAGGAATTTTCCCACGCCCGGGTGCACAGCTCTCCTACATCTCTGGTAGAGGTTCTCTACCAGAGATGTAGCAGAGCTAAAGAAAAACCCTGCATTGGACTACGGCGGACAGAAGAAATTTTTTTTGGAATAAAGATGAAGTCTCAAATTGTATTTTTTGTTTTATTTCTAATAAAAAATTTTTTTTGAAAGTACATTAATAGAAATTCATGGCGGTCATATCTATTATTGGCGTGACCCCATGAATTTTGGGCCTAGGGCCAGCTGATAATACAAAGCTGGCCCTAACATCTTTATTACCCAGTGAGCCAACGCACCAGGGCCCTGGATGAGTTAGATACAGCGGCAGAAGATGGCAGTTCTCTGAACGCGCCATTTCCTGGGGTGGCTGAAGACTGCAATTCACAGCGGGGGGCACAGAAAGCTTGGGCCTCCCTGCACTGCGGACTCCAGCCCCCAGTTGCCCAGTTGTACCTGGCTGGACATAGCTAGTCCACAGAATGATCTTCTCGGTATCAATCTGTGGCTGGTCCCCAAAGACCACGGTTTCCTCCCACCAGCCCAGGAGCAGATTTGCATAAGATGGGGCCATAGAACTCCCCATTGTGGTGCCCCTGAGCTGGTGGAAGTACTTACCGCCAAACGTGAAGGTGTTCCTAGTTAGACAGAAATCCAAAAGCTTAATCACAAACTCATTGTGTTTCTCACACTGCGTGCCCCTGATCTTGAGGAAATACTTCACTGCATCAATCCCCTTGTCGTGGGGGATCGAGGAGTACAGAGCCTCCACATCTATACTACAGAGGAGCATGTCTTCCTCCAGAGTCACGTCCTCAATTTTCTTTAGCAGGTCTGTAGAATCCCTCAGATAGGAGTTTAGGGAGGTCACGTGTGGTCTTAGGATCCTGTCGACATATATACCTAGGTTCTGTGTAATACTGTCAATACCCGACACGATTGGTCTGCCCTTCAGTGGAGAGACACCCTTGTGGATCTTAGGCAGACAATAAAATGTTGCCATCCCTGGGTGTTTTTGAAGAAGAAAGTCAAATTCCTTGTCAACCAAGAGGCCTTCATTGAGCCCCCAGTCTAGAAGGACTTTCAGTTCCCTCCTGTGTTCCTGGATAGGGCTAGATGTTAATGTGGCATAGCTGTCACGATCCCTCAAGATGTTATTGCACATAACCTTGTATGCCTCAGTGTTCATTACAACCACGTTTCCACCTTTATTAGATGGTTTAATGGTGATGGACAGGTCTTTCTCTAAACTGAGGATACTGGACATCTCGTCCTTGGTTAGGTTATGGCTCCCTTTCCGGGTTTGCAAGTTCCGGATCTCATTTGAGACCAGGTTGACAAAAATGTCAACTGAACTTACATCCCCAGTCAGAGGTGGCATAAGTGTGCTCGCTTCACGAAGGTTCATGAATGGGCCTTTGCCTCCAGGTTACGGTCAGACTCCCCCAAATTAAACAAGAACCTTACATCCTCCAGAAGTTCATCTGGAACACCCAGTTGTATGCTGATGTTCTTGTCCTGTTTGACAAAATGCTTTCGCCACCTGAGTTTTAGGGCGAATAGATTCAGATCTTTGACCATTTCAAAACTGTTGAAGTCCATTGTAGGGACTTCAACAGTCACCGAAGATAGCTCACGCCACCAAAGATAGCTCAGGTCATGCCACCTGAGCTGTCCTCAGGTGACCTGAGTTAACCCCCTCACAATGCCGCTGTGCTCCGGCCTCGAGGGGTAATAAAGATGCAGTTCCTAAATGTAGTTTTTTATTTTTTTTCAGATTTTTTCCAAAAAAATTTGAAATGGGCTTCGCCGTATTTTTGTATCCAGCCGGGTACAGCAGGCAGGAACTGGCTGCCCCCAACCCCCTGGTGCCTATTAGTATCTGGCTGCACACAACAATATAGGGAAGCCCTTTTTTTTTTTATTATTTCATGAAATAATTAAAAAAAAAATGTGCAGGGCTGTGCACTATTTCTATGTACAGCCAGGTACAACTAGGCAGGTGGGGTCTGGAATCCGCAGCGCAGGGAGGCCCAAGCTTTCTGGGCACCCCCCCTGCTAATTGCAGCTGGCAGCCACCCCAGAAGATGGCATGTTCTTTGAAGCGCCATCCTCTGGGGCTGTATACAGCTCATCCAGGGCCCGGGTGCCATGGCTCACTGGGTAATAAAGGGGTTAGGGCCAGATTTGTATTTTTAGCTGCCCCTAAGCCCGAAATTCATGGGGTCACATCTATATTAGACATGACCGCCATGAATTTCTAGTGATTTTTTAAATAAAGACACTACACAGAGAAAAATGTTTATTAGAAAAAAAACAAAACAACAATTAGACTCCATCTTTATTATAAATCCTTCTACCGTCCGACATAGTTCAATCCAGGGTTATTCTTTGGCTCAGCTACATCTCTGGTAGAAAACCTCTACCAGAAATGTAGCTGAGCTGTGCACCCGGGTGTGGGAAAGTTCATGTGAGTTCATGCAGGCAAGCATAAACTCACTTGAACCCTCACAGCATTGCTACTTCAAATGAACACCTGACCAGAATCAGCTGTTCATTTGAAACTACCGGCTGGAAAGCCGGCAGTGAGAAGACTTCACCACCAGCTTTCTCCTTTGGTTATGCGCTCCCCGCTGCCTGACAGCCCATTCCTCCGCTTCCCCCGCCCCTCTCAGGCAGGGAGCTTGGAAGGAGCAGGAGGGAGCTGGGAGCGCAAAACAGAAGGAGAAAGCCGCCGGTGAAGTCTTCTCACCGGCGGCTTCCCTGCCTGCGTCCTCTGCTCCCTGCTGCTCGCTCCCCGCCCGCTCCTAACTCAGGATCGGGCTGTCAGGCGGTGGGGAAAGCAAGTAGGGAGCTTAATGATTGTTTAAAAGCCGGCTGCTTTTTACCGCCGGCTTTTAAACAATCATGTGGGGCATTGCAGCCTTTTCCTCAGCCGCCAGACCTCTTTATAGGCTCCAGCAGCTGAGGAATTACTCGGCTTACTCGCTTCCCCATTGACGTACATTGGACTCGCTATACTCGTAATGAGTACCGAGTATCGGGACCTACTCGTTACGAGTATAGCGAGTCCGAATATTTCAGTACTCGCTCATCCCTATTCTCAAATAAAATACAAAAAAATGGGAAGTTACCCATGTGTACCGTGTGTTAACAGTATAAATATGATGAAGGGGAATAAATTCTCTCACCCAAAATGGGAAAAGAGTTTAGTATAAATCAATTTCTTACATGTGAATCACATGCTATAACTATAAGGGTATGTGCACATCAGTAGTTTTCTGGGCTGTTTTTCAGCGTTTTCCGTTGGCGTTTTCCGCTCAGTTTTATGTTAATTTATGTTAATCCTAGCCTCCGGTTGGATTAACATGCTAGTCAATGGAGTTTAGAAAACGCTGTCTTCATTAGAACGTTTTTATTCCGGTCGTTTTCAGTTTCTTCAGCGTTTTTCCACCGGTTTTCAAAGATAGAGCAAGTGACTTCTTTTGGTCGTTTTTCCAGCGGTTCCAGCTTACAAGTGCAGCAAAAAACTCAGTTTTAAAAACGCCAAGAAAAACAGCCGACAAAACGCTGTATAAACGCTATAAAAAACGAGCAAAAAACGAGCAAAAAACGAGGGACACTGCTGAGCACAGAAAACTCAGTTTCTGCTAATCTACACCGGTTTTTGGACGTTCTACAGAGATGCACAAACGTCAGATGTGCACATACCCTTAGAGTGCCCTTGCAAGCTCTTTTATATAGAGGAAACCACTTTAGAGTTTAAAGTGAGATTTAGCCAACACCACTATACCATTAGACAAAACGTCTTATCCTCCCAATACCCAGAGACTTTACTGAAAGCCAACATACTGAAAACCTTTTAAAATTTTGTTTAATAGATTCGGTTCCACCCCTGAGAACGGGAGGTGATAAAGTGACACTACTTAAACAAAAGGATCTTGAACGAATATATAGATTAGGCACATTTAAACCAAATGGTCTAATTGTAGATTATAAATTGAACACTATTTTATAGCATGTGCTCCAAATCAGAAATGGTTTGATTCTTTAATACGTTATATTAAGAGAGGTCTTTCACATAATATGTCACCAATTTTTCCAAATCTTTTTATTTTTCATATCACTACTGAGAAGCATTGGAATTATTATAATCTTACTTGGACTCATCCATCTATGCCATAGATTAGCACTTAAAAAAAATGTATAACTTAATTATACTGCACTTTAAATATTATATACATTAAGATATCCGCTAGGTACACTAATTCATATGCATTAATTTTGGTACACTATAAATTATATGTTATATAAGTACCGTATTTTTCGCTTTATAAGACACACCTGATTATAAGATGCACGCCAAATATTTGGTTAAGGAAAAGAGAAAAAAAAAATAATCCTCCGATTCTTTGCTTCCTCTCCCTGCTGCACGAAACTGCACTAATGTTTGATATGCATAACTAAAATAAGATCCACTGAACGGTGAGTGCTGCCACTTCTCTTTTCTCTACACCCATATTCATATATATGTCGGTCATCCTGGTATATATATATATATATACACATAACCCCCATCCTAGTACATAGTCCCTCATCCTGAATATGCCCCCCTTATGCTGGGACATATAACCCTCCTGTGCTGGCACATATGTCCCATGTGCTGGCCCACATAGCCCCCCTGTGCTGGCACATGTAGCCCCCCTGTGCTGGCTCATATAGCTGCCCTGTGCTGGCACATATGCCCCCTTGTGCACACCCGGTCACATGATCATATTGGGCACATAGGAAGAGACACTGAGTAGCTGGGAGTAACGGAACCAGCCACGGAGGGTTATTAAAAGTGTTTGTTATCTTACTATGTGTGCGCCAGCAGAAGGATAAATAGAATGATAGAGGGGCATATCCAGGATGAGGGGTGAGTTCAGGCACATGTAATATGCACCCCCTGCTTTCCCCCAAAATTTGGGGGAACAAAAGTGCATCTTACAGTTAGGAGCACTCTGGAAGAGGTTTTCATCCAGGATATCTCAGTACTTGGCCGCATTAATATTTCCTTCAATTGCAACCAGTCATTCTGTCCGTCCAGCTGAAAAACACCCCCATAGCATGATGCTACCACCATCATGTTTCAGTGTTGGGATTGTATTGGACAGGTGATGAGAAGTGCCTGGTTTTAGAATTATCACCAAAACGTTCTATCTTTTTCTCATCAGACCAGAGAATCTTATTTCTCATAGTCTGGGAGTCCTTCATGTTTGTTTTTGCAAATTCTATGTGGGCTTTCATATGACTTGCAATGAGGAGAGGCTTCCATAGGGCCACTCTGCCATAAGGGCCCAACTGGTGGAGGGCTGCAATGATAGTTGACTTAGTAGAACTTTTTCCCATCTCCCTACTGCATCTCTGAAGCTCAGCCACAGTGATCTTGAGCTTTTCCTTCACCTCTCTCACCAAGGCTCTTCTTCCTTGATTGCTAGGTCTAGGAAGACTTCTGGTGGTCCCAAACATCTTCCATTTAAGGATTATGGAGACCACTGTTCTCTTAGGAACCTTGAGTACTGCAGAAATTCTTTTGTAGACTTAGCCAGATCTGTGCATTGCCAGAATTCTCTCTGAGCTCCTTGGGCAGTTCCTTTGACCTTGTGATTCTCATTTGCTCTGGCATGCACTGTGAGCTGTGAGGTCTTATATAGACAGGTATGCGCCTTTAGAAAACAATTCCTATTAGTTTCATTAAACACAGCTGGGCTCCAATAATGGAGTAGAACCATCTCAAGGAGGATCACAAGGAAATGGACAGTATGTGATTTAAATATGAATGTCTGAGCAAAGGATCTGAATACTTATGACCATGTGATATTTCAGTTCTTAAATATATTAACACAAATATCTACATTTCTGTTTTATTCAGTCAATGTGGGGTGCAGAGTGTATGTTAATGAGAAAAAAATTTTGAATTTACCTAATGGCTGCAATGAAACAAAGAGTGAAAAATGTAAATGGCTCCGAATACCTTTCGTACCCACTGAATATATATATAATATATATATATATATATATATATATATATATATATATATATATATATATACATACACAGTGTTGGCCAAAAGTATTGACACCCCTGCAATTCTGTCAGATAATACTCAGTTTCTTCCTGAAAATGATTGCAATCACAAATTCTTTGGTATTATCATCTTCATTTAATTTGTCTTCAATGAAAAAAACACAAAAAGAATTGTCCTAAAGCCAAATTGGATACAGTTCCACACCAAACATTAAAAAGGGGGTGGACAAAAGTATTGGCACTGTTAGAAAAATCATGTGATGCTTCTCTAATTTGTGTAATTAACAGCACCTGTAACTTACCTATGGAACGTAACAGGTGTTGGCAATAACTAAATCACACTTGCAGCCAGTTGACATGGATTAAAGTTGGCTCAACCTCTGTCCTGTGACCTTGTGTGTACCATATTGAGCATGGAGAAGAGAAAGAAGACCAAAGAACTGTCTGAGGACTTGAGAAACCAAATTGTGAGGAAGCTTGAGCAATCTCAAGGCTACAAGTCCATCTCCAAAGACCTGAATGTTCCTGTGTCTACCGTGCGCAGTATCATCAAGACATTTAAAGCCCATGGGACTGTAGCTAACCTCCCTAGATGTGAACGGAAAAGAAAAATTGACAAGAGATTTCAACGCAAGATTGTGCGGATGGTGGATAAAGAACCTTGACTAACATCCAAACAAGTTCAAGCTGCCCTGCAGTCCAAGGGTACAACAGTGTCAACCCGTACTATCCGTCGGTGTCTGAATGAAAAGGGACTGTATGGTAGGATACCCAGGAAGACCCCACTTCTTACCCCGAGACATAAAAAAACTAGGCTGGAGTTTGCCAAAACTTACCTGAGAAAGCTTAAAACGTTTTGGAAGAATATTCTCTGGTCAGATGAGAAAAAAGTAGAGCTTTTTGGGCAAAGGCATCAGCATAGAGTTTACAGGAGAAAAAAAGAGGCATTCAAAGAAAAGCACACGGTCCCTACAGTCAAACATGGCGGAGGTTCCCTGATGTTTTGGGGTTGCTTTGCTGCCTCTGGCACTGGACTGTGTGCATGGCATTATGAAGTCTGAAGACTACCAACAAATTTTGCAGCATAATGTAGAGCCCAGTGTGAGAAACCTGCTTCTCTGTCAGAGGTCATGGGTCTTCCAGCAGGACAATGACCCAAAATACACTTCAAAAAGCACTAGAAAATGGTTTGAGAGAAAGCACTCGAGGCTTCTAAGGTGATCATCAATGAGTCCAGACCTGAATCCCATAGAACACTTGTGGAGAGATCTAAAAATGGTAGTTTGGAGAAGGCAGCCTTCAAATATCAGGGACCTGGAGCAGTTTGCCAAAGAAGAATGGTCTAAAATTCCAGCAGAGCATTGTAAGAAACTCACTGATGGTTACCGGAAGCGGTTGATCGCAGTTATTTTGGCTAAAGCTTGTGCAACCAAGTATTAGGCTGAGGGTGCCAATACTTTTGTCTGGCCCATTTTTGGAGTTTTATGTGAAATGATCAATGTTTTGCTTTTTGCTTCATTCTCTTTTGTGTTTTTTCATTGAAGACAAATTAAATGAAGATAATAATGCCAAAGAATTTGTGATTGCAATCATTTTCAGGAAGAAACAGAGTATTATCTGACAGAATTGCAGGGGTGTCAATACTTTTGGCCATAACTGTAAATGTTTTGTAATATGAGATCGGAAAACTGTCTGGTCCCAGAGATTTCCCTTTGGGGCTCCTCGACAAGATGGACTGGAGCTCCGAGCACTCAAATGGTCTAGACAAGCAGGATTGTTGGTTCTTAGACAATTGTGGCAATGAAAGGGAAGAAATCTATATCCTTTTTTCTTTGGATTGTAGTCATCTCTGGCTCATGGAGTCGTATCTGGTATAGGTTTTCATAAAAGATCAAAAAGGCCATTACTATGTGATCATAGTTTTGTGTTATTTGACCTGTTTCTGTTTTAATTTTATGTATAAACGTGCAACTTTGTCGCCGTTTAATCAAAGAAATCATGAGTTTTGATGCCTTGTCCCCATGAACCAAGAGACAATTCCTCCAATTAGTGAAATATTTTGCTGCTTGCTTATTAAGCAAATCTTTTAGGCGTTGTCTGCAATCAGTTAATTTGGTCAAGGTATCGGGAATAAGTGTGCGTTGATGCTGAACTTCCAACAGGGTCTCTAATTCTGCTTTCCTTTGTTTATTAATATAGGAAGCCACGGAGATCATTGTGCCTCTAATTGTGGCCTTGTGGGCCTCCCAAATTATGGTTGGGTCCACATCGGGGGTGGTGTTGGTGGAGAAGTAATCTTTAATGGCGGATTGAATTTTGGCTTTCACACTATCTAAGGAAAGAAGAGATTCATTTAATGTCCATGTTCTAAAATTAGGGAAGGATTGGCCGAATTCTAGTTTCATTGTTACCATATCATGGTCTGAACATAGCGTAGGAGAAATATCCACATCAGGAATACTATGTCATATCCAGTCTTTTTGAAGTAGTGTAGGGTTTGTGACCTAGGTACCGGAGAGTTAAGGCTGTGTACATTGTAAGAAACAATATTAGCTACTTTACACGCGGCAACAGGAAGATAGAAACCGGCAGGTGTCGGAGACAGTTGTACCTTTTACCTTCAAAACACCTTGCAGATACCTGAATTACATGCAGCCACTTCAAGGTGTTTTGAAGGTAAAAGGTACAATTGTCTCCGACACCTGCCATTTTCTATCTTCCTGTTGCTGTGTGTAAAGTGGCCATATGGTATAACTTACGAGTTGACGTCATGTTGGATGACATGGTAGAGATGTTTGTAGCAGTCGCTTTCCTCCCACAGAATCCTGAAATAGAGACAGGAAGGGAATGGCAAAGAGGGAAGGAAAAAATAGGGAGGATAGAAGTTCTAGAACAAAGAACAGAGTTTAATTTGTGATTGAAATGTCACAAAAGATCTTAATAACCATAAGCTCCATACAATGTGTTTCGGTGGACTTTTCATTGTCCGGCACATTCTAAGAGAAAAAATTTGAGCTTCGAAACTGAGAGACTGACGGAATGGTCTCTTTACCTGAACAATGAATTATAATACAAGTGTTACTATGCAATATTTTGATATCATTTGCATATAAGTTTAAACTAAAAGCATTAATGAGGATTAAGGGGAATGGGAAGGGTGGGGGGAGGAGGAGGGGAAGTGGGAAGAGGAAGCAGAGGACGTAATCAAGGAGGGGAGAAGAGCTAAGGGTATGAATACAATATGGTGATCAGTTGAAGGTTACAGCTTACGTGTCCATTAAAGACTGTGTAGTCTGCAAGTATTAAAACTTGGTAGGTTTCCGTTTGGGCTTATAAGGATATCAAATAGTGAGTGGTGGACCTGTATATTCTCTTCAGCCGGAAGGGTCATCTCCCTCGTGGGTCCCGGTCGCTTTCACAGACCTACATATTGATCTTTGTGATTTAGGTGTTAAAGTCATCAGCCACGGAGGAGGGTGTTGAAGAGGTTTCAGCAGATAGGCCAAATTGATCACTTCCAGTTGGGATAATGGTCAAGTACTATATTACGTTCCATACAAATCTTTTTAATGTCTGCAGATGTTCTCCCCTGGAGTCTCTTCTCATTAGCAGTGATGGAAATGACAGACGGAAAAAGGCATCAGTATGGGAAGTGTTTTTGTGATAAGGCTGAGGTGAAAGGTTTCAATAGACGCCTTTTATTTAAAGTGATCGCCAACAGGTCTTGATAGATGTGGATCGTCGAATCATTGCAAGATATGCTGGTCGCTTCTTTGGCTCTATGTAATACTAAATCTTTGGTTCTATAGTCAAGAAAGTGACATATGACGTCCCTTGGGGGTTCATCTGATGGTGGTTTTTGGCGTAGTTCCCTATGGACTCTCACTAGCTCCATGGTGGTAGGGTCCTATGATAAGAGAATGGAGCGGAAGACGTCTATGATAGTTGGAGTTAGAGCATCTTGGTTGATCGACTCAGGGACACCTTTCAAGCATAAATTATTGCGTCTATCCCTATTCTCATGATCCTCTAAGAGTGTGAAGATCTGGTTGAGGTGGTCCTCGTGTTGTTGAAGGCCTAGTAAAGTAGAATTGGAGTGTTGGACCACCTCTAAGTGGGATGATTCCAGTGATTCGATATGGTGGCCCAATTGTGCGAGGTCTTGTTTAATGTTCGATAAATATTTGACCACTGGTTCAAGAGCTTTACTTAATATTCTTTTAATAAATGATTTAGTGACCAGGGGATTTTTGGTGGTTTCCTCCATTTCTGTTTTACTCTCCAGTTCTGATTCTGTGTGGTCTTCGACGAGTAATTGCCTAGAAGTTTTAGATATTGAGGACATACCGGCCTGTTTCTTCAAAAAATTATCCAGATCTGCTTGAGTTGTGGAGTTGCTGGAATTTGTAGTTGACCTCACAGACCTAGTAGCAGATTTCACCATTGTATAGGGTTAAAAGCTTCAGATCATATGCAATGCTTATGTTCCGTCAGTCCCTCTAGTGGTCTGTTAAGGGATCACATATTTTTCATGTAAAGAGAAACCTGGGCACTGCTTCACATATTTTAGTTGTGCTCAGAGCTAAATGGATCTGATAGTAATGGGAGATCCAGAAAGCATGACAGGGTTAATGATGGGATAAGACACCATAAACAGTCAGTTTAGGATGACAAATCAGGCTGTTATATGCTCTGATGGCTTGAGCAGATGCAATGCAATTAATTGTGGGTTCTAGACTCCAGGTGTATTTGGAGAAGATAATATGGAGCATTCTACAGCTATTTAGACAGCTTCCAACAGTTGTGAAATACTGATATTTATCTCCCTTCTAATTTGACTGTGGATAGTCAGCAGGGTGTCTATAATAGCAGTCCTGTTAGGCAGCTGAAGGTGCCATTCAGGGGTTAATCAGCCTTATATCCTGGCCCTGGGACCGCTGAGTATTAGAGCTGGTTAATTATAGTTAGTTGTAATCCCCTCTGTCCAAGGATTTAACCCCTCTCAGTACCGGCACTGTTTTAGAGGCAGCAGTAGGGGTTATTTATGATCAAGCTTACCATCACCACCGCAGGAGCGGATCTCCACTTACCCCCTCCAGTGGTCGGTCAGGCCCCAGGAACGGCCGGAGGTGAGGGCTCCCCGCCGCTCCCTGTCAGACTCCCGGGGCTTCAGTCGCGGCTCAATCCTCGCTGACTTGCCAATGGAAGTGGTTCCATGCCTCAGTCTTCAGAGGAAGCGCAGGGTTCATAGACCGGAGCCTGCGTCCTGGGTCTGGTGGTAAGTCTTGTTACTTAGGTGTGTAGGGCTCCTCGTGGCGGTGTTGCCGTATAGGGGGATGTTGTCTCACGCCACTCCTGCAGCTGCACAAGTGTGTCAGGGATCCATCTGGGAGTGAAAGCACACCGCAGTTCCCGAAGGGGCTCAGCTGCTGCTGTGCAAGTTTTTAGGGTTGGCTCCCTCCGGACCCGAAGAGGATATGTATGCCTGGGTCACTGCCTTGAGGGGGAGCAGATAGTCCACACACCCTGTTGGTAGTCCGTAGGATGGTGGGAAGGACTCCTTGTTTCAGTGCTGTACAGGAGGTGCGGGCTTGTTAACCAGGGGTGTGAGGCTGCAGGTGTCCGGATCCCAAAAATAGGCACAGCTTAATATGCTGCAGAGTCTCAGCTTTCGACCAGGGTCTGGATTGAGGTCAGATGGTGTGTTTAAGTCCAGGGATGCCTGGGATTGAAGGAGCTCTTCAGAAGAGTCCTTCCTGGATCGCGGCCATCTTGGTTCCCAGAAAGGAGCAAACAAATGCAAAAAGCTTGTAGACCATCATAGTACTGCCTTTCCCCAAAACATCGGTGGCGGACACAGTACATATGGCAGTTCTACATTTTCAACCCTTGCAATATAGTAGCAGCAGCTAGAAAGTCCAGGAAGCTAATAAGGTTCTTAAAGCATCCGTTTAAGAGTGTTTAATAATTTTTGGGGAATTTTTTAAAAATATCTTTTTATTTTATTTTTTTTTTTGAAGAACAAACCTTTATTATTGCAGAGGGTCAGCAGCATGCAAGGGCATCTGTGCTACACTTATGTTATTGAAATTCATATACATATAACATATGGCCATTTTATGCTTCTCATCCATGATCCTATAGGTCTGTTCACATTGATGAAACACCATAGTATGGTATGACAGGGCTGTATTTGGATTATTTGGATTTCCTGCTGCCCTAGGCAATTTTAGTGGTCATTTCCTTCTAGTGATCAGTTAGACTAAGCGTATGTGCACAAAACATTTTATTTTACAGGCAGATCTGCTTGGTATGCAGCCTTAAAATGCAACAAATAAATACTAAAAATAATGAACTCATGTACGGCTCTAACTGATGATTGGTCAAGGGAAATAAGTATCCAGCATGTTTGCTGCTTATCTTTCCCCCATCCCTCTCATGTTCCATGCTGCTCATCCATCCCTATATATCACATGTTGTTCATCCTCCCCCTATATGTCCCATGATGCTCATCCACCTCCCATTTGTCCCATGTTGCTCATCCTCCCCCTTATGATCCTTGCAGATCATCCTTCCCCATCCCCTTCATGTCCTATGTTTCTCATCCTCCCCCGATATGTCTCTTGTTTCTCCTCCCCCATCCCCCTCATGTTCCATGTTGCTCATCCATCCCAATATGTCACATGTTACTCATTCTCCCCCTATATGTCCCATGACGCTCATCCTCCCCGCATATGTCCCATGTTGCTCATCTTTCCCCCATATGTCCTATGCAGCACATCCTTCCCCCTCATGTCCATTTTGCTCATCCCCCTCCCATCTATCCCATGTTTCTCATCCTCCCCCATCGCCCTCATGACCCATGTTGCTCATCTCCCCATCCACCTCATGTCACATACTGCTCATCCTCCCCATATGTCCCATGGTGCTTATACTCCTCCCATATGTCCCATGCTGCTCATCCTCCCCCCATCTCCCTCATGTTCTATGTTTCTCATCCCCTCACCCAAATGTCCCATGTTACTCATCCTCCCTCACATGTCCCATGCTGCTCATCCTCCCCCCATCCTCTTCATGTTTAATGTTGCTCATCCTCCCTCCCATACCCATAATTTCCCATGTTGCTTATCCTCCCCCCATCCTGCTCTTGTCCCATATTGCTCATCCTCTCCCCAAATGTCCCATGATACTCATCCTCCCCCATATGTTCTATGTTGCTAATCCTCCCTCCATATGTCCCAAACTGCTCATTATCCCTCATTCTCTTCATGTCCCATGTTGTTCAACCTCGCCACATCCCCATCATGTCCCATCTTGCTCAACCACCACCCCATATGTCTCATGTTGCTCATCCTCCTCTGATATGTCCCATGCTGCTCATCCTCTCCCATTCCCCTCATGCCCATGTTACTCATCCTCCCCAAATCCCACTCATGTCTAATGTTTCTCAACCTTCCCATATGTCCCACGTTGCTCATCCTCCACCCATATGTTCCATTTTGCTTATCCTACCCCATATGTCCCATGTTTCTCATCCTTCCCCCATATGTCCCATGTTGCTCGTCCTCCCCCCATATGTTCCATGTTGCTAATCCTCCCCCCATTACCTCTCATGTCTCTTATCCTTCCCCTCATAAGTCCCATGTTGTTCATCCTCCCCCATATGTCCCATGCTGCTCATCCTTCGCATAAAAAAATTTATTGTGACTAAACAGTATATCTATTTATGTTAGAATGAGATATTTTTCCTCATCTTTTCTAATTTTAAGTTTTCATACACCTTGTAAGAAATATCTAATTAAAATTATAACACAAATAACAGTGGTGTGGGCAATAGAGCTCTAATTTGCTCTAGGCAAAACAGTGATTGACAATATCTTCATTATTTCATTTATTTTTGATCCTCTGAAATGCAGTTTACAACCTACTCTTGGTCTCAAACTGATCTCATGTTAGAGATGAGATTTCACACCTCCTATAGATTCTTTCCTGCTGTGGGTTTTCTCATCTCTTTCTACACTAATACAGCCTGTTTGATTTCCCTTCATTGTTCCGCAGACTCTGCTATGGCTCCTCACCTCCCTATCTGTACTCTAATTCTGCACGCACTTTATAACTTCCTTCACTCTCTGCTGGCGTCTATAAAACTACACTACACTACTTTGTGATGAGGGAGGGGAAGAGCTGAGAAGAGTAGCTTCTAAGTAAGGGAGATAGATAATAAGATCACTTATTATTTGAGTAAGGCACAGAATGTGACAAATACGCTGTATACACATGGCAGAGCATTTTCTATTCTGACACTTAGAAATATAGCTTAATTTTGCATGTAAAAGGATATAAATATGCATCACTTTTTAAAAAAAATAATTTTATAATAGAAGGATCAATGGACTATTGTCACAATCAAATGTCTTTCAAAGTTTCATGAAAATCGTTTTTATTATTCTGTATTTCTCACACACTAATCTCTATCATGTGCTTTCATACACTATATGCACAGTTTATACAGTGCTCTTTATTTTAATCTCCTTAACTTGATGTTTAAGTTATGCAATTTGATTAGAAATGAGCGAACCTTTTTAAGTTCAGTTTCGGTTCGGTTCATCGGACGGGCATATGTTTGCAGAGTAGATCAGCGAACAGTTCGCCAATCCTCCGAACCCCATTTAAGTCATTGGAAGGCAAAATTAAGGGCCTAGAAAACACTTTCAAAGAGGCCAAAAAATCTTCCTACACAATTTCTACACTATTATTTAAAAAAAAAAACAAGAAATTGTTGCGCCACACTGTGCAAATTAGCCAAAGCAAGGGGTTATATTGATATGTCACTCACCTTTTCTAGTTGCGCCCCCTGCACAACTAGGTTGATGATTTGAGGTGAGATTTAACTGCAGGCATAAATCCGTTGCTACGTGTAGAGAAGCCTTTCCTTATGGAACTTCAACGTCTCTCCCAGAGATCACGAGCCCAGGGAAGGGCAGCTCCTCTGTGTTGACCAAATCCTGTCCCAGAGCTGCTCTCAAACCACACTCCCCAAAGGGAGGATTTGAGCACGAGAGATTTAGAGAGAAAGGATATCCCAGTCAGCTATTGTCAGATGCTTTTAAAAAATGCAAGAAATATAATCAAAGCAGTTTTATAAGAAAATTGGAGGAAAATAGCATCATTAAAAATAAAAATAAAAATAATGATCAACAGAAAAAGAATATGGGGAACTATAGTTGCAACCTGATTACCACATATAACCAATCACATCAAAATATTTATACATTATTAAGGAAATATTGGTTTATTTTGCAAGGTGACCCGATTATCTCAAATATCATTGCAAAAGATCCAAAAATAATTTTTAGAAGATGTAGAAATCTACAGAATATAGTGGCCCCCAATAGATTAAGGCACTCAGAAATAACAACACAATATGGAAACTGCAATAAAGAAAAAGGATGCTATAAATGTGAGTCATCAAAATGCAAATGTTGTTAAATTTTAGTGCACGGACGTAAAACCTTTACTTCTAATACAACAAAGGAATCTTTTTGCATCAAAGAAAGATTAGATTGTCATTCCCAATTTATTATATACCGTATATACTCGTGTATAAGCCGAGTTTTTCAGCCCAAAAATTGGGCTGAAAAGTCCCCCCCTCGGCTTATACACGGGTCTATACGGTACATGTGCTGTGTGGGGGCTGTGTCCGGGTGCTGGGGAGGCTGGAGGAGGCGGGGGGAGGCTCCTGACAGAGCGGCCCGTCACATGGGGCCGCTCATTAGATATGCACGACTCCCCCCCGCCCATCAGAGCGGCAGGGGGAGCCGTGCATACAGCCCCCAGATATTTACAGGCCCCCAGTGGGGTATACAGCAGGCCCCCATATACAGCAGGCCCCCAATGGCACTCGCACCCCCACACTGTGCAGAGCCCCCCCTCCCGATGCATTATGTTACCATCCAGCCGCGTCTTCATCACCGTCCTCCCGTCCATCCTCTCGTGCTGTGTTCGGCTCTCACGTGACCCGGCGCGATGACGTCATCCGACTGCGACCGCCGGGTCACATGAGACCGGGAACGCAGCACGCGAGGATGGACAGGAGGACCGGCGGTGATGAAGACGCGGCTGGATGGTAAGATAATGCATCGGGAGGGGGGGCACTGCACAGTGTGGGGGGGCGAGTGCCACTGGGGGCCTGCTGTATATGGGGGCCTGCTGTATACCCCACTGGGGGCCTGCTGCTGCCTGTATATACCTCTGGGGGCTGCTGCTGCCTGTATATACCTCTGGGGCTGCTGCTGCCTGCATATACCTCTGGGGCTGCTGCTGCCTGTATATACCTCTGGGGCTGCTGCTGCCTGTATATACCTCTGGGGGCTGCTGCTGCTGCCTGTATATACCTCTGGGGGCTGCTGCTGCCTGTATATACCTCTGGGGGCTGCTGCTGCTGCCTGTATATACCTCTGGGGGCTGCTGCTGCCTGTATATACCTCTGGGGGCTGCTGCTGCTGCCTGTATATACCTCTGGGGCTGCTGCTGCTGCCTGTATATACCTCTGGGGCTGCTGCTGCTGCCTGTATATACCTCTGGGGCTGCTGCTGCCTGTATATACCTCGGGGGCTGCTGCTGCCTGTATATACCTCTGGGGGCTGCTGCTGCTGCCTGTATATACCTCGGGGGCTGCTGCTGCTGCCTGTATATACCTCGGGGGCTGCTGCTGCTGCCTGTATATACCTCGGGGGCTGCTGCCTGTGCTGGAGTCCACCCTCGGCTTATACACGAGTCAATAGGTTTTCCCAGGTTTTGGGGGCAAAAGTAGGGGGGTCGGCTTATACACGGGTCGGCTTATACACGAGTATATACGGTACATGCTAGAATGTCTGTGCCGATACCAATATATTGGTAGAACAACGCAAAGCATGCAAAAAAGACTTAATACACATCGCTATAACATCAAAAATGGGTTCCTTAAGCATAGTGTGTCTAGACACTACGCACAGACACATAATAGAGATCCTTCCAGCTTACAACTGACTCTAATTGATCATGTGCAGGATGAGACTGAGGATAGGGTTAATAAACTCAATAGGAAAGAATCGTTTTGGATTTTTAAGATGGGCACATTGTTCCCTGAAGGGTTAAATCTCGCTTTGGAGAAGAATTTTTTAAGGAAATCTAGCTGCATCAGTATATATTTTTTTATTTTGTTATTTTTATTTATTTATATATATATTTTTTTTTTATATATTTTTAATATTTTTATATAAGAGGAAAGAAGGGAAAAAAAAAAAAAAAAAGGGAAAAGAAATTTTAAAATACTTTTACAGTTTTTAAATAGTATTGTTTGTATTTTTATCTTTATATATGGGTGTATATAATAGATATGGTATATGTATGTTTTTAGGTTCTGGTAGATATAATGTATGTATATACCTTTAAATAGTTGAATCTGCAGATAGGAATGTGTAGCACACCTCTTTTTTTATCAGTGATTAGTGGGGGTTGAGAATAAAAGGGGAATTTTACTATGGGTCTGACATCCACTTGAGAAAGACACCTTTAGTGTCGAAACATGTTGTGGCGAGGAGACCTATAACATCTACTGTTCACAATAAATTTGAAAGGTAATATTCGATAAGAGCCCAGTGCCTGTTTCTGTCCCTAGCGCTCATTTTATCATACCTTTTTACTTCATATCGTACACTATTATTTAGCAAGCTTCAGCGCAGCTGTCATAATGCTTCCAGGCCAGCTCACGAACCTCAGACATCCTCATGACTTCCCTGAGGTTATTTCAGGTCATTCAGCGGGAATCACACAGCAGGGAATCCCACTCTATTGCTTGAGATAACCTTACTGGTGTCAGTACTAATAACACATGCTGTCTCGTGAGAGCCACGATATCACATAAGATGTAGCAGATATATTTTGCAGGTATCGTGACACAGTGATTGTGTGGGGCGGTGACATCAGGGAGTGCAACACAGTTCAAAGTTTCAGGAGAGCCCCTGGGTGACCCCTTAAATCTGGACTACAGTAATATTTGTAATGGCACTGCTTGTCACACTCTCACCAGATCCTTGCTGCCTGCTCTAACAGCATATGGAGGATGCTTTTTCTGAATGTGATCCCATCATATTTTAAGGCCACATGCTCATGGTATGCTGTTTGACCCTTCTTTTGAAGAAGATTTTGAGAATCTGCATTAAAATCTGCATGTCTATACCGAAGCCATCAAAGTCTATGAGAGTTCATAACTGCTGTGGCAATGGGATTTTTTTTTGCAAATTTCATTAAGTTTTTAGGGCAGGAAAAAGGAATCTGAACCACATTTGCAAGAAAAAAAAGGAATATGGGCACAGCACTTCTGATCTGTGAAATAATTTGCTGGCCTGAGGGAAGATATTCAGATTTTGATGCAGATTCTAAACATCTGCATAAAAAAAAACATCAAACAATGCAATGTGGGCACAGGACCTAAGAGGGTCCAGGAAGAACCACAGTTTTAGTGAAAGGGCTTAAGGAATCCTTTTGCCCCCTGGCTACATTCACAGAGACTTCTAGGGCAGGAGTGACCAACTACAGTCCTCAAGGTCTGAAAACAGTGCACGTTTTCAGGTTTTCCTTAGCATTTCACAGGTGCTAATTTCATCACCTACAGAGTGATGGCTCCAGTACCTTGTACGATGCTAAGTAAGTCCTGAAAACATGCAGCTCTTGAGGACAGTACTTGGCCAGTTCTGTTCTACCGGAGTTTGTGCAGTGTATTGCATTTTCATATCAAAGATCGTTAAGCCAGAGGTCTGCGTCTTGTTCGCCAGTCTCTGTAGGGCATTATCAAAGCATCTGTTTGCAGAAACAAGTCTCAAAGACACATATATCAATATACACAGTTTAACAGTTTATATAAAGAAAGTCCCACAGGGATCAGAAGACACCATTACAATGGTGCAAAGTCTGTTAAGGGCAGAGTCCATTAAGGGCTTTGAGGTGTAGCCCAAAGGCTGCAGTCCTGCTAATCCTGCAGGAGGGATGTACAATATGGAGAAAAACCATGTGTGACGATCATACCTATACCATTGCTGGGTAACACCGGAGCTTCCGATTGAATTTTTGATATTTTTTTCATATTTCTTACCCATTATATGTGGCGCTCATATTTTATATTCACTTCTTATGGGGCTTGCTACCTGAAATACCCCCTGTTCATGTTGATATAAATTAAGGGTGGCTCCACCTTAGCTATAATATATCATTGGATACAAATAGGTTTTTTACCATATTCTAGGCTTGACCACCACGTGGCTGTGTTATTCATTTATGTATATGTTAAAACATTATACAACTATTGATGTATGTCAGGTTTCTATTGACCCACTGATCAGGGTACCCGCCATTTTTGTAGCCAGCAAGTCCCCACTGACCATTACTGTGCTCATGAGAGCATCTGCACATATATGACACATGAAATAATTACCAATTTTGGTTGCTCCTTGTTACAGGCCTGTTCACACAGCAACTCTGTATGTGCTTTTCACTATTTGCCATTGTTATTTCTGTATAACATCTTGCCACCATGTCACCAGGGGGCCCCTATGTGTTTTTAAATGTTTTTAACTTTCCCTGCACTGTTAAATAAAGCATTTGTTTGATACACATCCAATTTGTTTGGTGTTGCTCCCTTCTTATGAGCCTGGCAAGGTGAACACCCTTGTTATCGGCTTGATATTGTGGTGCGCCCATTTTTTGTCTGTCAATACCGATCCAGCAGGGGGAAGCATATAATAATAATAATAATAATAATAATAATAATATAATAATGATAATATATATATTCACAAAAAATCCCTTAAAAATATAAAGCTCCTTAAACTGATGTTTTAAAGACATTGCAGGCTTTCTGGACTATCCAGCTGCTTACACATCTGGCAATAATTCCAAAATTCATATCCTGCAGATGTCAAAACACCTGCAAACTCCAGAAAGCTTGAAAAATTCAAAAAAAATTCCCCCAAATTCTACAACTTAACGCAAGCCTGTAGACCCGATGGCTGGGAACACTCCTAACCATAGGTTAGATGCAGTCCTCACCCAACGGTCTTCTGGTGAGTGTTTTGGCCCAACATAAACAGGTAAAATTTTAGGGCCATTTTTTATTTTCAAACCTTTTCCCAAACTTAGCCAGATTTCACGAATTTTGGGGAAAGTGTTCGTTTGTAATCACCAAACCGAAACAGCCATTTTCTTGCCGTACTTGAAATGGCGAACATGTGTGTGAAAAGTTTACTCATCAGTAGTCTAAAGGTTCTTTTTCAAGTTTTCCAGGGTAAGCAGAGTCTGGTGTTTGGCGACAAACAGTTCTAGAGCATGGGAGATGAACAGGAGACATCTTGTATGCAGTTTTGAGGAGAAGAGATAAATCGCAGGTTAGGTGTAGGTGAGTATCGGGAGACCAAATCACAGATGTATGAAGGGGACAGGTTGTGGATGGCTTTGTATGTCGTGTTAAGGGTTTTGAACTGGAGTCTCTGGGCAATGGGAAGCCAGTGAATGACTTGGAAGAAAGGAGGGCCTGTAGACAGGTAGATTAGTTGGGCAGCAGAGTTAGGATAGATTAGAGCGGTGCAAGAGTGCTAGAGGGAGTCCAGTGAGCAGGAGGTTGCAGTAGTCGAGGTGGGAGATGATGAGGGCATGCACAAGTGTTTTTGCAGTCTCTTAGTCAAGGAATGTACAGATCCGAAAAATATTTTTGAGTTGGAGTTTGCAGGAGGTGGAAAGGGATCAAATATGTGGTTTGAAAGAGATTGAGGGGTGAAAAATTACTTGAAGTCAGTGAGCATGCGGGGCTGGAGCAAGTGAGTTGCCATTGACTTCGATGGATAGGTCTGCTGGTGTGGTAGAGTTAGGTGGGGAAATATTATGAATTCTGTTTTGTCCATGTTCAGTTTTATAAATCAAGCAGAAAAGAAAAATAAATAGCAGACAAACATTGTGGGATTTTTGTTAGTAAGGAGGTGATGTCAGGTCCAGAGAGGAAGATTGTGTCATCAGTGTAGAGGTGATACTGAAAGTTGTGGGACTGTATGAGCTGTCCCAGGCTGAAGATGTAGATGGAGAAGAGTAGGGATCCACAACTGAGGCAGTCCAAAAGAAGGAAAAAGCTGGTCTACTACCACAAGATACAGGACTCTATTTCAACACGCTGTCAGCAAGTTGTATATCACCGGAGGTGCACGCCTGACAATGGGACATATTCGAATATAGCAAAAGAAAAAGCCGCACTCACCGGTCTTCAAGTTCGTGTCAACAATTTATTCAATCAAGGGTACATAGTGCAGGGAGGGAGGGGGTTCAGATGAGGACGACAGTGCACCGTTTCACGCTTGTAGGCGCTTCTGAAGGTCCTGTGTAACTTTTTTTTGTATATCCTATAACAGCCTTGGGGAATGATAGATAGGGAGCAAGCTCACAAGGTGGTGCAGGAGAGGGAGATGCTGAATGTCTCGTGTGTTAGATATGAAGAAATCCAGGATAGAGCCAAATCACAGATGTCCTTAATCCTTAATATTACCCTGATTACCTCCTCACCAGGGCAATGGGATAATTATTACAAGATGTTTAATTCAGCTCAGCTAGAGACATATTCAAATTAGATTCCGATAATTGAGATGCATGTTTTCATAGTTATCGGGCTTACATACCTTGGCCAATAAACAAACTAGTGTCTCTTGTTTTTCAAGTATTCCTATGGTAGTAATACAATACCAAAATTTCTTTTATTCAAGTTAAGCATATTTTAGCATTGTAGAGTGCGCTGTTTATATTTTTGTAGTTATATTGTGTTTTTCAGCTAGGTACATGTTCATATCTGTTGGATATGCTGGTCAGTCTTTTTTTATATATGTTGAATGTGGTATTGAACACTTTTAAGGGAGCACTTCTTAGAGTGGTTTCACTTTTGGCTACATTTTGTAACATAGGACTCTCAAAGTCACTTCAAATGTAATATGATCCCTAAAAAAATGGTTTTGTAAATTTTGTTGAAAAGATGAGAAATTGGTGATCAACTTTTAATCCTTTTAACTTAATAACAAAGATAAAATTATGTTTCAGAAATAGTGCTGATGTAAAGTTAATATCTGATATTTTTTTTATTAAATATTTTGTGTGTCATATCTCTCTGGTTTAAAGGCATAAAAATTAAAAGTTTGAAAATTGCAAAATTTTCAAAATTTTGCCAAATTTCCCATATTTTCACAAAAAAGATTGTCCTATATTTACCACTAACATGAAGTGAAATTTGTCACAAGAAAAGTCTCAGTAGCAATGGGTTCCAGTGAAGCGTTCCAGAGTAATTACCTCATAAAGTGACGGAGGGGTTAATGCACCACTCCAGTGCAGAAAAAAAAACAGGTGAAGTTATATTTTAACATAAGGCCTCTTTCACATGTGTGTGCAAATAATACACGTGTTTGAGGGGCCGTTTTCCCTTTACCTTTTTGTCCATTTATTCGTTATTGTGTGTCATCTGTGTGCTGTCTATGTGCTATCTGTGTAATATCCGGATAGCAAAGAGACAGCATGACTTTTTATACTTATCTGGGGCCGCTGCTGCTGTCCCTCTTGCTTCTGGGTTCGCTGTGTCAGTTAGTGCAGTGAATATATGAGCTTAATGAGCATTCCTAGAAGTCAGAGGGACAGGCAGCATACTGGGGTCAGGTAAAAATGGCTTCACACCACGATTTCTCACTGTCAGGGTCTGTCCGATGTTTTTCAGGATGCACCGGACAGAACCTGACAGCCCTGGACAAGCAGGCTTCATTGCTGGCGCTGTCCAGTGCTGACATTTCAGCACCGCGGCTGCAGGGGAGCTGGCCACGGTGCTGAAATTTCAACTGTGGAGCTCTACTGGTGCTGAAATTCAGCAGCCGGTACGATCTGGTGTCCATAGACTCCCATGCTATGGGAGCAGGATCCGGTTTTGTCCGATTTTTGCATCGGGCACAAAAAATGCTGCAGACTCCGTTTTTGTGTCAAATGCGGACATCGGACAAAACCGGATCCTTCCGGAAAACCTGCAAACCAGAGGCCAAATAAGGCCAATCTGGCGCCATGGGGTGCAAATTTGGATCTGGGGCTGTCCGGTTCACACCGGACAGCCCAGACCTGAAAAATTGCAGTGTGAAGCTGGCCTTAGTATAAAATTCTATTTTTTTTTTAACTAAAATCTTGTTGCTCAAGGATGTCACATGGATGACATCTATGTTCAGGTTGTTATTGGCACGGATCCATTCACTTGAATGAGTCTGTGTGCATATGCTGCTGGTTAAAAAAATGGACATATTACCATGGGGAGAACATGGCACACATTTGCTCCACGCAGAAACACAGACATGTCAAAGAGAGCATAGAGTAAAATGTGTGTACGTGTTTCCATGTCTCTGGCATGTGACTACATAGACGGCACTCTTACCGGAGACATGGACATGTGAAAGAGGCCTAATGCTGGGTCATGGATGTGAAAACAGATGGGAAAATGATTATTGAACCAAGTGCATGATGCAATGCACCTGCAGGCCCTCTCTCCAATGTGTGTTTCCTATGGGCCACTTTACACACACTAACTTATCTGTCCAACTTCTGACCAACTTACTGGTTGCAGTGAAATCATGGACACATTGCTCCATTTTGTGGCTGTGTACAAATGGAACAATGATTTCCATGATGTCCATGATTTCACTGCAACCAGTAAGTTGGTCAGAAGTTGGACAGATAAGTTGGTGTGTGTAAAGTGGCCATATGAGCTTCCTGAGGAACAGATGTCAGCAACAGGATTTATACTATTGAGAGTCAAAGCAAGTTTTGGGAGAAAAGTTGCCAAAGATGACAATTTTGAATTTCAGGAGATTTGCTAATTGTCTCTAGTAAAAGCTAATTGGTGAGATCAGGTAAAAAAAAGTACAAAAGATGTGAGAATTTCACTATCAGTTTTGATATTCACTGTAAATTAGAGTGATCTACAGTGGGTACGTAAAGTATTAAGACCCCTTTAAATTTTTCACTCTTTGTTTCATTGCAGCCATTGGTAAATTCAAAAAAGTTCATTTTTTTCTTATTAATGTACACTCTGCATCTCATATTGACTGAAAAAAAAACAGAAATATAGATATTTGTGCAAAATTTATTAAAAAAGAAAAACTGAAATATCACATGGTCATAAGTATTCATATGAATTGGGCAGGTGATGAGCAGTGCCTAAATTTCTCCACACATACTGCTTATGCCGGCTTCACACTGCGGGTGTGATCCGATCCGTGGCTGTCAGCTTGAGCCAGACAGCCCCAGACCGGATTTTGGCCCCATAGTATCCAATGGGGCCAGATGGAGCCGGATGGCAGCTCTCTGCCATCCGGTTTCCATCTCTCCGGGAGAATCCGCGAGAATTCAGATTTTTTTCCCGGACACAAAAACGTTGCTTGCAACGTTTTTGTTTCAGAGGAGAAAAATCTCCCCTAATTGCCTTCTCCTGGATTCGCCTGACCCGGACTTCGCCCCATGATCCGGGAACCGGACACCTGCGGCTGCACACCGCTGTTATTTCAGGACCACGGCTAGCTCCTCCGAGCCGTGGTCCTGAATCATCAGCAGCGTCAGCTGCTCAGGCTGCGCACCGAATCAGAGGGCATATTAGAGCTCCGGTTCCATCCTGACTGCAGCACGGATCGGATCACACCCGCAGTGTGAAGCCGGCCTTAGCTTATTAGCAAAACGTTTTATCTCTTTCTCATCAGACCAGATAATCTTATTTCTCATAGTCTGGGAGTCCTTCCTGTGTTTTTTTTGCAATCTTAATGCAGGCTTTCACATGTCTTGTACTAAGGAGAGGTTTCCGTTGGGCCACTTTGCCATAAATGCCTGACTGGTGGAGGGCTGCAGTGATAGATGTCCTTGTGAAACTTTCTCCCATCTCCCTACTGCATCTCTGAAGCTCAGCCACAGTGATCTTGGGGTTCTTCTTTACCTCTCTCACCAAGGCTCTTCTCCCATGATTGCTCAGTTTGGCTGGACGGCCAGGTCTAAGAAGTTTTCTGGTGGTCCCAAACTTCTTCCATGCAAGGATTATGGAGGCCACTGTGCTCTTAAGAAGCCTTGAGTACTGCAGAAATTCTTTTGTAACCTTAGCCAGATGTGTGCCTTGCCACAATTCTGTTTCAGAGCTCCTTGGGCAGTTCCTTTGACCTCATGATTCTCATTTGGTCTGACATGCACTGCGAACTGTGAGGTCTTATATAGACAGGTGTGTGCATTTCCAAATCAAGTCCTATCAGTTTAATTAAACACAGCTGGACTTCAATGAAAGAGTAGAACCATCTCAAGGAGGATCACAAGGAAATGGACATCAGGTGTCTTAAATATGAGTGTCTGAGCAAAGGGTTTGAATACTTATGACCATGTGATGTTTCAGATTTTCTTTTTTAATAAATTTGCACAAATATCTACATTTCTGTTTTTTTCAGTCAAGATGGGGTGCAGTGTAAATTAATGAAAAAAAATGAACTTTTTAGAATTTACCAAATGGCTGCAATGAAACAAATGTGAAAAATGTAAAGGGTTCTGAAAACTTTCTGTACCCACTGTATATTTTGAATAATCATTTGTGTGCTGAGAAAATTTCCATAGTAGCCTCATATCATGACAACAGTTTTTCTCATGTGTAAAGCTAAGTGTAGAATATTAGTACTAAAGGATTATTTTTCCACTCACTGCATTTACTACTAAAAGCCAATTCTTTAGCTAAAAAATGTAGTACATTAAATAAAGGAACTAGTTTGATTATATTTTCTTTCATGGCATAATAATTATGACAATAATTGTATTTAATTTAAGGAGTCTCAAGTTTGGACTCTGCAACTAAAAGTGTAAAAGTTTTCTTTTCAATTGTCTAAAACTACAAAACACATTTGTTATGATTCACAAATTAATGGCATTCACTCTGCTTTTGAATTTCCTACCTAACAAAAAGTATTGAAAGAAGAATGTTTTGAACTATGATAAAAGAAAAAAATGTTAGTTGTTCATTATTCTGGATCCTAAATTTTCTCTATAGCTTCTTAAACTGTCATTCTGCGCCAGCCACCATTTATTCCTCAATTGCATTTTGTCATTTAAACACAAGCTGGAAAATCTCAGAGTTGCTGATCTTTTGGCAACTTATTAATGCAGCTCAGTGAAGTTTTTTGATGCAGCTCGGCTGAAGTTGTCACATTGTATGGTTTATATATCTACTATATAATCTCCTAATCGTGTCTGTCTGATGCCGAAACACGCCCCAGCGCCAGGGCGCTCATTGCCACCAATGAGCGAGGAGTGTTCAAAGCAGCCGCGCGCTGCGGTCGCGATACAATCAGCGACGCGCGATTTCCCTCACAGACACCGCACTGTCAGCCTCCTCCTTCCCGCCCGCTGGAGCAGGTGCGCCCACCTTCCGGCCCGCTCCTGCCCGCCACTGCCACCTGCTCCTCCATTCCCGCCACCCGCTGCTCCATTCCCTCCCCCCTCGCTCCATTCCCACCCCCCTTGCTCCATTCCCACTACCCCTTGCTCCATTCCCCCCCTAGCTCCATTCCCTCCCCCCTCGCTACATTCCCTTCCCAGCTCGCTCCATTCCCTTCCCAGCTCGCTCCATTACCCCCTCCCAGCTCCATTTCCCCCCCTCCCACCGCTCCGTCTCACCCGCACCCGGTGTTTACATCACCGCTACAGCAGGCAATGAGCGGTCATGTGACAGGCTCTGTGCACGTCACTTCAGCCCGCCTATCACATGACCGCTCATTACCTGCTGTAGCGGCGATGTAAACACCGGGTGCGGCTGAGACTGGAGCGGATGGGAGGGGGGATGGATGAGCACTGACCACTGGCCCTCCATCCTGCACTGACCATGGCCCTCCATCCTCTGGACCCCTGCCCTCATCCTGCGGACCACTGAGCCTCCATCCTGCGCTTACCACTGAGCCTCCATCCTCTGCTGACCACTGAGCCTCCATCCCGTGCTACCACTGAGCCCCATCTGGCTGACACGTGGCCTCCATCCTGCGCTGACCACGAGCCTCCATCCAGCTGACCACTGAGCCCCATCCTTGCTGACCACTGGCTCATCCTGTGCTGCACTGAGCCTCCATCCCTCTGACATGACCTCCTCCACTGCTGACCACTGCCTCCATCCTCTGCTGACCACTGAGCTTCCATCTTTGCTGATCACTCAGCCTCCATCCTCTGCTGACCACAGAGCCTCCATCCTGCGCTGACCACTCAGCCTCCATCCTGTGCTGACCACTCGGCCTCCATCCTGCGCTGACCACTCTGCCTCCATCCTGTCGCTGACCACTCAGCCTCCATCCTGTGCTGACCACTCGGCCTCCATCCTGCGCTGACCACTCGGCCTCCATCCTGCGCTGACCACTGGCCTCCATCCTGCGCTGACCATTTGGCCACATCCTGTGCTGACCACTGAGCCACCGGCAGTGCTAACCACTGAGCCACCGCGCTGTGCTAACCACTAAGCCACCGCGCTGTGCTAACCACTGAGCCACCGCACTGTGCTAACCACTGAGCCACCGCACTGTGCTAACCACTGAGCCACCACACTGTGCTAACCACTGAGCCACCGTACAGTGCTAACCACTGAGCCACCATATACACTGCTAACCACTGAGCCACCATACTGTGTACATTACTAACCACTGAGTCACCATATACAGTGCTAACTACTGAGCCAGCGTTTACTGTGCTAACCACTGAGCCACTGTATACAGTGCTAACTACTGAGCCAGCGTTTACTGTGCTAACCACTGAGCCACCTTATACAGTGCTAACCACTGACCCCCCATACTGTGCTAATCACTGAGCCTCCATACAGAGTTAACCACTCTGCCTCCATATAGTGCTAACCACTGAGCCACCGTACAGTGCTACCCACTAGCGACCATATACTGTGCTAACCAATGAGCCACCATGCTTTGCTAAACACTGAGCCACAGCGCAGTGATAACCACTGAGCCACCATACAGTGCTAACCACTGAGCCACTGTACAATGCTAACCACTGACCCACTATACTGTGTTAACTACTGAGCCACCGTGCAGTGCTAACCATTGAGCCACCATACAGTGCTAATCCATTGAGCCACCATACAGTGCTAACCACTGAGCCACCATACTGTGCCAACCACTGAGCCACCATACTGTGCTAACCACTGAGCCACCGTACAGTGCTAACCACTGAGCTACCGTACAGTGCTAACCACTGAGCCACCATATGACAGTGCTAACCACTGAGCCACCATATACAGTGCTAACCACTGAGCCACCATATACAGTGCCAACCACTGAGCCACAATACTGTGCTAACCACAGAGCCACCGTACAGTGCTAGCCACTGAGCCTCCATACTGTGCTAACCACTGAGCCACCAAACTGTGCTAACCACTGAGCCACCATATACAGTGCCAACCACTGAGCCACCATAGAGTGCTAATCACTGAGTCACCGTATACAGTGCTAACCACTGAGTCACTATATACAGTGCTAACCACTGAGCCACATTACTGTTCTAATTATTGAGCCACCATATACAGTGTCAACCACTGAGCCACTGTAGAGTGCTAACCACTGAGGCTCCATATACAGTGCTAACTACTGAGCCAGCGTATACTGTACTAACCACTGAGCCCCCGTATACTCTAACCACTGAGCCCCTGTATACTCTGCTACCACTGAGCCCCCACATATTCTGCTAACCACTGAGCCGCCGTATACTCTGCTAAGCACTCTGCTGCAGGCAGGAGAGGGCTGGGGAACAGCGGCCGGGTGCGGGCAGGAGGGCCCCCACGCCCACCTGCCCGCACCGGCCGCTGTTCCCTGGCCCCCTCCTGGCCACTGTTCCTTGGCCCCCTCCTTCCCACACCTGACCTGCTATCCCCCTGGCCCCCTCCTGCCCGCACCCGGCCAATGTCCCCCCGGCCCCCTCCTGCCTGCACCCTGGACGCCTTCCCCGGCTCCCTCCTGCCCGCACCCGCCTGCTATTCCCCGGCCCCCTCCTGCCCGCACCCGCCGCTCTTCCCCGACCCCTCCTTCCCTCACCCAGCCGCTCTTCCCCCGCCCCCTCCTGCCCGCACCTGGCCGCTCTTCTCCGGCCCCCTCCTGCCCGCAACCGGCCGCTCTTTCCCGGCCCCTCCTGCCTGCACCAGCCGCTCTTCCCTGGCCCCTTCCTGCCCGCATCCGGCCGCTGTCCCCGGACCCCTCCTGACCACACACCGCCCGCTCTCCCCTCCTGGACTCCAGCACCGCTGCACACCAGTACTGCTGTAGGTATCTACTATATAATTGTCTACTTCTGTCTGTTTGTCTGTAACGCAAATCCTGCATTGCTGATTGGTCGTGGGCGGCTGGTCTGACCAATCCGCAACAGGGACAGTCCGCCTGCAAATTGGCACAGGATTTCAACCACGCATCGCTGATTGGTTGCGCCCGGCCGGTTGCCAGCAATCAGCGATATTGTCGCGGGATTTAAACCCAGCTTCGCATTGCATTATTTTTAAATCTTCATAAATAAACTACACACATATTCTAGAATACCCGATGCTATCATACTTCATCTACAGTTGTGGCCAAAAGTATTGACACCCCTGCAAGTCTGTCAGATAATACTCAGTTTCTTCCTGAAAATGATTGCAATCACAAATTCTTTGGTATTATTATCTTCATTTAATTTGTCTTCAATGAAAAAACACAAAAAGAATTATCCTAAAGCCAAATTGGATATAATTCCACACCAAACATAAAAAAGGGAGTGGACAAAAGCATTGGCACTGTTAGAAAAATCATGTGATGCTTCTCTAATTTGTGTAATTAACAGCACCTGAAGTTAGCTGTGGCACCTAACAGGTGTTGGCAATAACTAAATCACACTTCAGCCAGTTGACATGGATTAAAGTTGAGTCAACCTCTGTCCTTTGTCCTAGTGTGTACCACATTGAGCATGGAGAAAAGAAAGAAGACCAAAGAACTGTCTGAGGACTTGGGAAACCAAATTGTGAGGAAGCATGAGCAATCTCAAGGCTACAAGTCCATCTCAAAAGACCTGAATGTTCCTTTGTCTACCGTGCGCAGTGTCATCAAGAAGTTTAAAGCCCATGGCACTGTGGCTAACCTCCCTAGATGTGGACGGAAAAGAAAAATTGACGAGAGATTTCAACGCAAGATTGTGCGGATGGTGGATAAAGAACCTCGACTAACATCCAAACAAGTTGAAGCTGTCCTGCAGTCCAAGGGTACCACTGTGTCAACCCATACTATCTGTCAGCGTCTGAATGAAAAGGGACTGTATGGTTGGATACCCAGGAAGACCCCACTTCTTACCCCGAGCCAGGCTGGAGTTTGCCAAAACTTACCTTAGAAAGCCTACAATGTTTTGGAAGAATGTTCACTGGTCAGATAAGACAAAAGTAGAGCTTTTTGGGCAAAGGCATCAACATAGAGTTTACAGGAGAAAACAAGAGGCATTCAAAGAAAAGAACACGGTCCCTACAGTCAAACATGGCGGAGGTTCCCTGATGTTTTGGGGCTACTTTGCTGCCTCTGGCACTGGACTGCTTGACCGTGTGCATGGCATTATGAAGTCTGAAGACTACCAACAAATTTTGCAGCATAATGTAGGGCCCAGTGTGAGAAAGCTGGGTCTCCCTGAGAGTTCATGGGTCTTCCAGCAGGACAATTACCCAAAACACACTTCAAAAAGCACTTTGTCAGTCTAAATTCAAAACTAAAAGAAAAGCAGAAAAGTGCACATAGGGTCTTATGCGGGTGTAACCGGGGTGTTGTATTGTGTGCTGTTGCACTAACCTTGTGTTGTTGTGATAGTCACAGCTATTGAATCATAAGCCGGCTTGCAGCACTCTGCCCAAAGGAAAACGATTAAAGCATTAGATGAAAGGTGGTAGTTCGTGTGCTGCCGTCTGCCCGTTGGTTCCAAGAAATCCAAGGAATCACAAGATGTTAAAAGCGATACCTTTAATGTCTATTTCTTATGCATTTCGTGGTGCTACAGACCACTTCATCAGAGATCCAGAAAGGTTTGTGAAGTGACCACAGCCTATTTTAAGACATCCACCGAGAGGAAGCAGCAGCCGAAATATGAGTTTCTCCTCCCCAGCCAATAAGTCGGAAGCCTCTGAGGAATCCACAGAATCAGGAGGATATAACGATTCCATATCATCCAGCACATATTGTAACAGTAGAAATTTTACATCTTGAAAAAACAGAATAAGAGACCAAGGAGGCGATCAACCTCGAAGTCGAGGACACAAAACAAGGCTCTTAACTGTCCCATGGACTGATGTGACTGCCGCTCAATGTGCATTACTTTTATATACTTTTTTTTATAGATTTGCAATAAAGTGAAGTTTTATACATTTTTCCTCTACGTGCTGCTGTTTTTCCCCCATTGCTGGGTCAATCTCTGCCTTCTGGTTTCTATAATCGGCGGTTGCCAAGCCGCGACTCGTGCTATGAAGGGGATTCTCAGAGAAGGACATCAATGGTAAGCTGATATTTCTTCTTTCTGACACAAAACAAGAGGCCGCAAGTAAGTAATAATGTTGAAGACTTCCTTGTTATCGGCTATCATTCTATCAAACCCACAATTAAAGGTGTTAAAGAGGGGACTTAATTTTGTTCCAAACTTAAAGGCTAACTTATTCCAGACCATTAAGGACTTAAACAAATATACTGGGAACTTGACCAACAAGAGACTTTTCTTTGCTAGGGATGAGGGAGCTAGTTTAAGTGGTGATTCCATGAGTTATTGTAATGATTCTGATGTATCCACATCTGATTGTTTTCCATTGCATTTAGAACAGAGTGAATTGTTAGTGTTGAAGGGTTACAGTATTTGTAAGGTCACACTGCAGAAGAATTATGCAGAGAAAATAAAAAAAGTCATATAATGTTTAAAGTGACTAATCCCTCTTACTATCTCATTTCCTCAAGGGTTCCAGCAATTGAGGCATTTCAGGGAGTAATGGAGGCGGAACTCAAAAATCTTATAGAGGAATGTGATGCAACTGTTGACATCCTTACTTTTCTTGAACATAATGCTTTGAGTGAGCTAAATAATAATTGACATATTGTAATCAGATCGTCTGAAAAGGGGGGGGATAGGTGGTCATGTTGGATTATCTGCTATACAAGCAAGAAATGAATAAAATTCTATCAGGCACGGCCACTTATCATCCCATGTCTAGTGAATCCACAGCAGTTTTCCAGTCCGAATTGACTGCTTTACTGAAAGGTCTCTCTATGGGTGCTAATGAGCAAAAGGTCAGGGATTATTTATTTGTGGAGAAGCCCATCAATACTGTATTTCATGCCCTCTCCAAGACTCATAAGGGTTCATTTCCCCTACCTTTCCAGCCAATCTTGGTAGGTATCGGATCCCTCCATGAGAGTCTGTCTGAGTGGGTGGATGTGAAGCTACAGGTCTTGATGGAGGGCATGCAGGGAAAGATTAAATACACCAAACACCTTCTGCAGTGTTTTGAGCAGGTAAAATGGGATGAACACTCCATTTGGGGGGTACATGATGTCGCACGATTATATTCATCCATACCTCATAGAAAAGCGATTTGGAGAATACAACAAATATTACTAAAAAATATGTTTTCAGTAATGCTGAGAAAGAATTTCTGCTAATGATAATAGAACATCTGCTGAGTAGAAATTTCTTCAAATTCAATGCAGTCTTTTATGTCCAGTTGTGCGGTTATCCAATGAGAGTGAAATTCTCACCTTCATTGGCCAACCTGTACATGCAGAAATGGGAGGAGGAATTCATATACATACAGAACAGCCCCTTCATTGATCACATTAGATGGTGCGGGAAATACATGGACAATATGGTCTTGATTTGAACTGTGTCGTCTGATGTGTCTCTCATATCTACTCCTCTGTCCCTATTGGAGTTCTTTCATACTAATGATTACAACTCATCCTTTATGGTGAAAATACATGGAGATTCCGCCCCTTTTCTAGATCTGTCACTGATGGGATGTAAAAATACAGGAAAAATTTATTCTAAATTGTACCACGAGTTCATCAGTGATAACTCTGTACTCAGAGCAGGTAGCTGCCATCCTAAACATGTAACTTAAAGGGAACCAACCACCTCAGATCACCCTAATACACAGTTAGTACATGTCCCTGCACCCTAAGGATACCTTTCCAGCACTGTTTTGTGTAAAATCTTGCATTAGTAAAACTCATATAAAGAGTTTATAAACTTACTAGCTGTTACCCCTCGGGGGTCTGCGCCCGTGCCGCGGCCTGCTGCCTTATACCTCTGCTTGAGCAACATTGCTCCTCTCACTTCTGGTACCACTGCTTGTACACATGAAACTGTCTCCCACTCAGTTTCTGCTGGAGAGACTGCAGGATCTGGCTCACTCCTCCAGCCAATCACCAAGCCCCTGTGTCTGCCAATCAGGACTGCCTGCTCTGATTTAAACCTCCTGTTTTCAATCAGTTCGGCAGGGCAACCTTCTCCTTAGTGAAGCTGCCACTACTGGTCTGTCAGTCGCTCCTTAATTGGTCTGTTACCTGATATTTCTGTGTTACTCCTCCAGATTCGTTCTGCCGGCTCCTGGCTGATCACCGTGTTCCTGGATGGTCTCCTGGATCTTCCCAAGCTGATCGCTGCTTCTCGCCGGCTCCGGATCTCCGTGGTCCTGGGATTCCCTGTGTTCCTGGATTTCCCTGTGTTCCTGGTTCTCCGTGTTCCGGGTCCTCTGTGTTCTCTGTTTCGTTTCTTGTTGTTTACCTGTTGCTGTTTTGTACCACGTCGCCTGGGGTCGGTTGAACACTCGTGTCCGCTTCACGGGCCCCTTCGAGGCTGCTCCGGCGGTATCCCTGTATAGGGTCAAACGCTCCGGGTCTCCCTCGCTGGGTATACCTGTGCTGCGACCGTGTTGGCCCTCTCAGGGCGTGGGTTTTGTTCTGTTCCGCTTTGGTTAATAAACCGTTGACTCTACGTTACTTTTCTGCCTCTCTATCATCCGTATCAGCATCCGCTTACGCGGTCCAGTGGGTCCACGTGTGAGTCCGTCAGTAGGACGGACACTAGCCTGGTGACTTCTGGCGTATCCCTCCTTCTGTTATACTTCAGGGCTTTGCACTGCATGTCTGTGCTCCCCCTCCCTCCGTGCCTGCTGCCCTGCCTGATGGTGTGATCGTTATCTACTCTGCACAGAGGAGGGGGAGCACAGCCATGCATGAATGCACAGCCCTGAAGTATAACAGAAGGAGGGATACGCCCAGAAGTCACCAGGCTGTAATTTATAGATCTTTATATGATTATACTAATGCAAGATTTTACACAAAAAACATGCTGGAAAGGTATCCTTAGGGTGCAGGGACATGTACTAACTGTGTATTAGGGTGATCTGAGGTGGTTGGTTCCCTTTAAAATTTACCAGTTGATGAGCTTATCCGCGCAAAAATATGTAAATAAACAGAAAAGGATGCGCAATGGGTGCACCTGTACAAACAATTTCTTTCCCTAACTAGAAAAAAAAGCTGCTCACCTTGGAAGGCTGTGCACAGCCCTGGTAAATCACTTGAATTGTGGAGCTTAATCGCTCTCCCTGGAATCTCTGTGTGCTGCTGCCTGTGAGCTGCTTCCTCCGGCCCCAGCTCTGAACACATGACCACTCAGACAGGAAATGTCCTGTAGCTCCAGGCCTTCACCTCACACCACACAGGTCCTTTTGTTAATGTGCCTTCCAAGCTGCTCCTGCTGCTGATCCTCCAAAGGAGAAACTGGAACATATGATTAATGCAAAGCAGTCTGTGGAGCGCTCAGGAAAGGCAGGCAGGGTGAATTATAGATAAAACTTAGCTTTTTATTATTCTCCTTCACAGCCACAACGCTTTTCCACTGACACAGCAGTCAGAGAATAATAAAAAGCTAAGTTTTATGTATAATTCACCCTGCCTGCCTTTCCTGAGCACTCCACAGACTGCTTTGCATTAATCATATATATCCACGCAAAAAGAAATTGTTCCAGAGAAGAGGACTGTCAGGTCGAGGTGTAAAATATTGATAAGAGATTAAGTCTGAGAAGGTACAAAATGTGGATGATAGAAAGGGCATGGCAAATTACGAACAAGAGGAGTAGAATTTCTTTATTGTTTGGATATCCGGATACTAGCGTGAGAAACAATGGAACATTGTAAGTTACCCCCAAAAAGCCATTATTTGACTGGAGTACATTTTACCAACATTCATGACTCCTTATAATTGTGATGCGACCAGGGCTAAAGGGGTACTCTGCCACCGGGTCTGCTGAATAGGGAGTCACGGGTGGATGGGATCCCGATGCCGTGCCCTGGTGATCATTTAAGGGGACGTTGATGGGGGAGAAAGGGTTATTTACAGGGGATCATGACGCCACCTGTAATTCCCGGTAATATGGTACTGGCGCTGCAAGCCGGCCACTGAGGTGATGGTGAGTGCAGCAGAGTGTACAACAGCTCCCCACAGGTGGAGCTTCACCTCAGGGCAGCAATAAATTAAGATGGTGAGGGAGAGCAGTGATGAAGGAAATGATGAGGGAGAGCAGTAGTCCAGTCCTTTCTGGCACAGTGGTGAATTGCTGCGGTTAAACAGGCACACAGACACACAAGGATTGTTGTTTCGGTACCTTTTACTGATGACCGGGTAACAGGTACAGTCCAGAGTAGTAACCAGGTCCCCGGTGCAATTTGGGACTTCCACCTTAGTAAGTTATGAGGCCTCCACTGTCTTTGTGCTCTGTGGTGTGGGGTAAGCCCTGCCTGAGCCTGAACCCACCACTTCTTCTCCCTCTCTGGGCTTTGTCCTAAACTGGCAATGAGGTCCTTCTGCGGGGTTCCTGTTTCTCCTATGACCCCTGGTCCTGTACTTGGTCAGTTTAGTGTCTCTTACTCACTTTCCTCAGGGCTGAACTCCTCCTGAGTCTTCTGGACTTTTGGCTGTAGCTCTGCAGGCTGGCAGCATCGGACTCCAGTGTCTGGGTGTACTAAAGGGCTATTAATTCAGATTCCCTTCTCAGTTCCCTGTCTCCTTCACTTGCCTCCGGCCCCTTCCCTGGTGTGTACACAGCAGTCAGTCGTCCCTGGTCCTGGGCCTGAATCTCTCTCCCAGCGACTAGTAGCTCTGCCTCCTCTCTCTTTCCTCTCCTCACAGGAACTGCACTCCAACTGAAACTAGCTCCTGGGACTAACTGACTCCTGCCCTCAGCCTGTATGTTCTGAAAGGGGAACTGACTTAATGGAGCCAGTAAAGCTCCCCCTTCAGGCCTGGGGTGGAAGGTGGTGTGTGCTGAGCTGACCAAGGTGTTAGTCCTTCCTTGCACCGGTGGAACCTGTGCCAGTCCCCCGCAGGGGTGCCACATTCCCCCCTAGTTAAATACAGTCCTCCGGGACTGAAACACTTTTTTCATAAACACGACATATCATAACTATTTACAACTTATTATTGAACAGAGTCTTAAAAATGAAAAATGGACAAAAAACAGGTAAAAATGGGAAAACAGGTTACCAGTCTATACAGCGCTAGTCCATTCACTGCAGGCTGTTTTGGGGGTCTTGAAACAGGGGTTTGCCATTACCAGTCCTGTGGCTATGGTCCATTTTTGAAAAGTAGGAAAAAGGGAATTCAAATTCCAACAGGTAAAGTCTCTTAAAGTTCAAAAACATAACTACCGTGTTTCCCCGAAAGTAAGACACCGTCTTATATTTTTTTTGGGTCCAAAAAGACTGACATGTCTTACTTTCGGGGGGTGTCTTATATTAGCCAAAAAAAAAAAAAGACAAATGACAAAATGACAGCCTGCCACATCTCACACACACACATCTCACACACACACATCTCACACACACACACATCTCACACACACACACATCTCACACACATCTCACACACACACCTCACACACACACACATCTCACACACACACATCTCACACACACATCTCACACACACATCTCACACACACACATCAAAAACACACACACACACACATCTCACACACACACAAACACACACATCTCACACACACACAAACACACACATCTCACACACACACACACATCTCACACACACACACACACACACACACTTTCACTTTCTTACCTTACCTCTTTCTTTTCTTTCCTATGCTGCTTTGGTGGTGCACACGGGCCAGCTGACGTCAGTCCTGGGCTGTGATTGGCTCCTGCCCTGGGCCAATCACAGCGCCGGAGCCCTGGGCCAATCACAACGCCGGAACCCAGGGCCAATCACAGCGCCAGAGCCCAGGGCCAATCACAGCGCAGGAGCCCTGGGCCAATCACAGCCCAGGACTGACGTCAGCTGGCCGATTCCTGCGCTGTGATTAGCGCAGGGCTCGTGGGCGGAGTGGAGAGAAGGAGAGAGCGCCGGAGCTCCAGGGCACAGCGTATTGGCGGGGACTGACAGTGGGGACAGCGGGGGCACGGGGAGCGGTGCCGCAGTGCCACAGATCCGGTGATGTGATCCGGACAGGTACGCCTTACATTCGGGGGGGTGGCTTATATTAGAAAGTAGGGCGCCCCCCAAAGCATGCCTTACTTTCGGGGGCGCCCTACTTTTGGGGAAACACAGTATATACACTACGGGTGTCTCTGCTTAGGAGGCCTGACTTTACTTATACGACCCCCAGGCACTTTCTTTTCCTAACTTGATGAGCATGGGGGCTAATCCAGTTCCTCCACCCTTCTGTACACTAGCATTAATTACATATTTACATTTTGCACATTTCTACATTTTCCCACATTTTATGGCTTATTCTCTGCACCTAATGGGTGGCTGACCAAAGTTACTACGGATTGACCTGCGTAGCACTGGTGTGTCACTAATGTCTGTACCTATTGCGGTGTATGCACTGTCTCTCAGTCTATCAGATCTACGTGTTGTTGCAATACCGTAGTATTGGCGTAGTCTCTCTAGTGGACTGGCAGGTTCACCGATTGCAGAGATCTCTGGTTCTGGTACAACGGGTGGTTCTTCTACTCTAGGCATTTCTACTGCTGGTGGGAACATCAAAGTTGGGATCTGATATGTATCTTCTATTTGAGGCCAATCTGCTGGTAACTCCCCAATGATTGTTTGGACTGTCTTTGGCTTCTCTTTCTCTTCTGGCTTTGGACCAGGTACATTTTCGTCTGGTTAAAGTTGTTGAGGGCACTTTTTCAAATAATCTCTGGACACTGTTGCAGTTGTTTCACCATGATCTTTGCTGATTTAACAGGTTTTCTGGTTATCAAAATTGGATGGTAACACAGTGTATGGTTTTTTTTCCCATTGATCATCTAGTTTGTGCATTCTTCTTTTTCTTTTCAAAACCAATTCACCTGGTGTTAAGGGCATTCCTTGCGCACTTTTGTTGAAGTTGGTTTCTTGTCTTTCTCTAGATTTTTCCAGACTTCTCTCAACGCATTCTTGGATTTTCTGATATTGTTCTTTCCTACAACTATCCCAATCTGTATCTGTAGTATCTGCTTCAGGAACTACTATGCCTATCTCGACGTCTACTGGCAGTTTTCCTGGTCTTGCTCTTATGAGATATACAGGAGTGCAATTTGTTCAACTTACTGGGATGTTGTTGTAGATGTTAACTAGATCTGGTAATTTCTCTGGCCATAGGTTGCATTCTTCTCAGGGCAGATTGTTCAGCATTTCAATTACCACATGATTCATCTTTTCGCACATTCCCTTAGTTTGAGGATGGTAAGACGTGGTGCAAATTTTCTTGCATCCGTATAAGCGACAGAATTCTTGAAATATTTCAGCTTCAAAAGCAGGTCCTTGGTCTGTCAATACTTGTTCTGGATAACCATGGGGTCTGCATAAATAAGCATAAAATGTTCTTGCTGCTGTCTCAGCTGTTAAGTCTTTTACTGGAGCTACCACAAGAAATCTGGAATAGTGGTCTATCATGGTAAGAGCATAGGTGTAGGCTGATTTGCTGGGTGAGAGTTTGACATGATCCAAGGCTACCAGTTCTAATGGTTCTTTTATTGATAATAGGCTTAAGTGGTGCTTTCTGTCTGTTATGGTCTCTTCTTCTTATTGAGCATGTTCCACAATTTTTACACCATCTCTCTATGGAAGACCTCATGCTGATCCAATAGAATCTTTCACATAACAGTATTTCCAGTTTTCTCCATCCAAAGTGTCCTGATCCATCGTGGTACGCTTCCAATACCATTTGGACATCTCTCTTTGGAGCCACAACTTGCCATACCATTTCATGTGTTGTTGGGTTGATGTACCGCCTGCACAATTGACCTTGATAGATGAATAACCGGCCTCTTTCTTTCCACAGGTGTTGGGCTTCTAGTGGAGCATTCTTTTCAAGTTTGGAATCCGGTTGGGTTATCAACTTCTTTACGAGGCTCACTGCCAGATTACTGTCTTTGGTCTCCTTCCATCCATAGTGAGGCAACGGGTTTAGTTCAGCAGTCTGACGGTTTTGGTAGACGCGATCGTCAGCGATTTGCCATTTTCTACTTTTATGGAAAGCTGGGAGTTCTATTTCCTCTAAATCATCCTCTTCTTCTTCAATTCCTTGTAGATGCCTTTGAGGGGTTCTGGAAAGTGAATCCGCATTTGCGTTGTTGCGGCCTGCTCGATATTTGATAGTAAAGTCATAATTTGATAGTCGAGCCATTCAGCGTTGCTCCAGTCCTCCAAGCTTCGCGGTATGCAGATGTGTCAACAGGTTATTATCCGTGAAGACAGTGAACTTCGAAGCTGCAAGGTAATGCTTGAACCTTTATGTTATAGCCCAGACCAAGGCCAGGAACTCCAACTTAAAGGAACTGTAGTTTTCTGGGTTCCTCTCGGTGGGTCGAAGTTTTCTGCTGGCGTAGGCAATTACTCACTCTTTGCCATCTTGAATCTGTGAAAGGACTGCTCCCAGGCCTACATTGCTTGCGTCGGTGTAAAGGACGAATGGTAAGTTATAATCAGGGTAAGCCAGGATTTCCTCACCGGTTAGAGCCTGCTTCATCTGTTTGAAGGAGTTTTCTTGTTCTTTTCACCATTCCAATGGTGGCTCTGAAGATCTTCTCTTCTTAGATTGGCCTATAAGAAGATCTTGTAGGAGCGCTGCCATCTTTGTGTAGCCGTTAATCAATCTTCGATAGTACCCAACCAAACCTAAGAACTGACGTACCTCGGTGATGGTGGTTGGTCTCTGCTAATCCTGGATTGCTGTTACCTTTTCCGGGTCTGGTGCTACTCCATCTGCGCTGACCATGTGTCCCAGGTATTGGACTTTAGGTTTCAGCAGGTGACATTTAGACGGTTTGAGCTTCATCCCGTACTTTGCTAAAGCCTCAAATACCTCTGCTAGGTGTTTCAGGTGTTCCTCATAGGTTTTAGAAAACACGATGATGTCGTCCAGGTATAAGAGTACTGTCTCAAAGTTCCAGTGTCCCAGTCAACTTTCCATGATTCTATGAAACGTTCCTGGTGCATTGCATAACCCGAATGGCATGCTGTTGAATTTGCACAGTCCCATTGGCGTTGTAAATGCAGTCTTCTCTCAGTCTTCTTCTGCAACGGAGACCTGCCAATACCCACTAGTGAGATCTAATGTGGAGAAATAATTAGCAGTCTTTAATGCAGCAAGAGACTCCTCTATTCGCAACCCCTTCTTCCCCATCAATGTCCCCTTAAATGATCACCAGGGCATGGCACTGGGATCCCGTCCACCCGTGACTCCCTATTCAGCAGACCCGGTGGCCGAGTACCCCCTTAGCCCTGGCCGCATCATTTTCTGGCATCACGAACAGGAACTGCACTCCAACTGAAACTAGCTCCTGGGACTAACTGACTCCTCCCCTCAGCCTGAATGTTCTTAAAGGGGAACTGACTTAATGCAGCCAGTAAAGCTCCCCCTTCAGGCCTGGGGCGGAAGGTGATGTGTGCTGATCTGACCAAGGTGTTAGTCCTTCCTTGCAGCGGTGGAACCTGTGGCAGTCCCCCGCAGGGGTGCCACACTTGCAATTTTGAAAACATTAGAAAAATATTGAATAGAAATATTACTATTTTATAGCAGCATGAAGCATTGCAAAAAATCTTGAAATGGGGCTGGAGAACTGTAGCTAAGAAATCGAAAGATATTGGTAATATGATCTCTCCCGGTGTTTTTACAAGCGATCCCCCCAAAAAAACCAACATGTTTAAATCACAAGAGAACGTATAAATGTGGCAGTAACAAATGCAATCTATGCCGTTACATATATACACAGTGTGCAGAATTATTAGGCAAATTAGTATTTTGATCACATAATACTTTTTATACATGTTATCCTACTCTAAGCTATTCAGGGCTTGAGAGCCAACTACCAATTAAGTAAATCAGGTAATGTGCATCTCTGTAATGAGGAGTGTGGTCTAATGATATCAACACCCTATACAGGTGGGGTTAATTATTAGTCAAATGCCTTTCCTTTGGCAAAATGGGTCAGAAGAGAGATTTGACGGGCTCTGAAAAGTCCAAAATAGTGAGATGTCTTGCAGAGGGATGCAGCAGTGTTAAAATTGCCAAATTTTTGAAGCGTGATCACTGAACAATCAAGCGTTTCAAGCAAATAGCCAACAGGGTCGCAATAAGCATGTTGGGCAAAAAATGCACAAAATAACTGCCCATGAATTGAGAAAAATCAAGCGTGAAGCTGCCAACATGCCATTTGCCACCAGTTTTGCCATATTTCAAAGATACAACGTTACTGGAGTATCAAAAAGTAAAAGTCAAAAAGGTGTGCTATACTCAGGGACATGGCCAAGGTAAGAAAGGCTTAAAAATTACCACCTTTGAACAAGAAACATAAGATAAAATGTCAAGACTGGGCCAAGAAATATCTTAAGACTAATTTTTCAAAGGTTTTATGGACTGATAAAATGAGAGTGACTCTTGATGGGCCAGATGGATGCGCCAGAGGCTGGATCAGTAAAGGGCAGAGAGCTCCACTCTGAGTCAGACTCCAGCAAGGTGGAAGAAGGGTACTGGTATGGGCTGGTATCAACAAAGATGAACTTGTCGGACCTTTTCGGGTTGAGGATGGAGAGAAGCTCAACTCCCAGACCTACTGCCAGTTTTTGGAAGACAAGTTCTTCAAGCAGTGGTACAGGAAGAAGTCGGTGTCGTTCAAGAAAAACCTGATTTTCATGCAGGACAATGCTCCATCACATGCATACAACTACTCCACAGCGTGGCTGGCCAGTAAAGGTCTAAAAGAAGAAAAAAATAATGACATGATCCCCTTGTTCACCTGATCTTAACCCCATAGAGAATCTGTGGTCCCTCATAAAAATGTGAGATCTACAGGAAGGGAAAACAGTGGAACAGTGTCTGGGAGACTGTGGTGGCTGCTGCATGCAATGTTGATCGTAAACAGATCAAGCAGTCAAGTATTGATCACTAATTTTTTGGGGTTTTGTTTTTGCATGTCAGAAATGGTTTATTTCTAAATTTTGTGCAGTTATATTGGTTTACTGGGTGAAAAGAAAAAAGTGAGATGGAAATATATTTGGTTTTTATTAGGTTGCCTAATAATTGTACAGTAATAGTTACCTGCACAAACAGCCAAATCTACAAAAAAAAGAAAAAACACTCCAACTTCCAAAAATATTAAGCTTTGAGTCTTTTGGATTGATTGAGAACATAGTTGTTGATCAATAATAATAAAAATAATCCTCCAAAATACAACTTGCCTAATAATTCTGCACACAGTGTAGTAACATAAAAAAAACCATAGTAAACCATAGTAAAAAAAAAAAACCCATATGGTAACACTAAGCTCCACATTAAGGTAAAAAAATCCTTCCTGACTCCACATACGGCAATCAGACTAGTTCCCTGGATCAACGCCCTATTAAAGAATCTAGTATATATAACTGGTAATATTATAGTTTTCAAGAAAGGCATCCAGGCCCTTGCTGAATGTTAGTAGTGAGTAACTCATTACAACATCATGTGGCAGAGAGTTCCACAGTCTCACTGCTCTTACAGTAAAGAATCCACGTCGGTGATTATGATTAAACCTCCTTTCCTCCAGACGTAGAGGATGCCCCCTTGTCCCAGTCTCAGGCCTAAGAGTAAAAATATAATTAAAAAGGTCTCTGTACTGTCCCCTCATATATTTATACAATATTATAAGATCACCCCTAAGGCTTTGTTTTTCCAAACTAAATAACCCCAAATTTAATAACCTGTCTTGGTATTGCAGATCCCTCAGTCCTCTAATAACCTTGATCGCTGTTCTCTGCACCCGCTCTAATTCAGCTATGTCTTTCTTATACACCGGAGACCAGAATTGTACGCAGTATTCTAAGTGTGGTTGCACTAGTGACTTGTACAGAGGTAAAATTATGTTCTCCTCATGAGCATCTATGCCTCTTTTAAAGCATCCCATTATTTTATTTGCCTTTGCAGCAGCTGCCTGACACTGGCCACTAAATGTGAGTTTGTCATCTACCCATACACCAATGTCTTTTTCAGTGACAGTTTTGCCCAGTGTTTTACAATTAAGCACATAATTATACCTTTTGTTTCCTCTGCCCAAGTGCATGACCTTACATTTATCCCCATTAAAGCTCATTTGCCATTTATCAGCCTAAGCTTCTAGTTTACATAAATCCTCCTGTAATATAAAATTATCCTCCTCTGTATTGATTGCCCTGCAGAGTTTAGTGTCATCTGCAAATATTGAGATTCTGCTCTGTATGCATAGATACAGGACTGTTTTTTTTACAACAACTTAACCAATAAACAGTTTGCCATTTGGTCATATATCAATTGTACATTTCCCAGCATGCAAGGCACTCATGGATGCTGGCACACCGTTCAGTGCTGAGGAGTATGTGGATGTCATTTTGAAGCTACAGGATGAATTTGATCACAGATTTGCAGACTTCAAGACGCACAGAGCCACATTTCAAATTTTTGCAGACCCCTTCTCCTTTGATGTGCAAGATGCCCCTCCTGTGCTTTAAATGGAGCTCATTGACCTGCAGTGCAACTCTGAACTCAAAGCCAAGTTCAGGGAGGTGAGTGGAAAAGCAGACAAGCTCGGACAATTTTTGAGACAATTGCCCCTGTTAAAGACGACATCATAGGTACTATGTAGCTTCCGCCAAAGTGTATCTAAAGAAGCCATATTTGATTAGTTTATCATGTCTATTCTGAATAACTAGCTATTTAACAGTTTGTTCAGTGAAGATGAGCCCAACTCAGCACATTTTTGCCTTTGTCCTTCTTTTCTAGATAAGACCACCAAGCCATATGTAAGCCAGAGTGTACCATTCTTATCGTTTGTAACTCTCTTAAAGGTCACTAATTAATCATCTCAAAACTGTCTATAATGCATATTCATCATATTTGTCATTGTATGATGTAACCTATTTTTTCTAAACTTCTGTAAACGTATATAAGCTTTTACAAACAATAAAGCTGGAGCTATTCTTTTGAAGACTGAGTCTGTGTCATCAATTGAGTTCTAGCCATTATCAGGTATACCTGTGTAGAGCTCTTTATCAAATCAGTCTACTCTGGTTAGATGTATTTTATAGCATCTCTGACAAATGGAGGCCCCAGCGAGATGATTATCTGTTATGTATATTTTTTTCCCCTTTTTATATTCACCTTGGATTGAACACAAAGGTTGCTACCCGTCTCCTGCTGAACAACATACAGAACCGCGGTAAGTTTGTGCCATTGTCTCAAGGTACTGTCTTCTCCAGGAGGGGGTAACAAGAGGTAACAAGAGTCAATCTTTGGGGAATTAGAAATGGGAAACTCAGATAGACTGATTTGATTATTTGTTATTTGCTCTTAATCTTGTCCTGTGTTGTCTTGACTTATCTGCTTAAGTCTTGTCACTTCTTTGCTTATCTGTATTGTGTCCTGTGTTGTCTTCTCATACTTCATAGTGTTGTTGTATTTGTCTGCATACGTTAATTGTTAATTGTCAAAACTAATCTTTTCTAACCGCTCATATATTCTTGGTGCTTGTAACAAACTTTAACTTTACTAATCTACTAATTCTATCACTTTCTCTCTTTACGGTACTACTTTGTTTTTAAGATCTTGCCAGAACTAATTAGGGAACTACAACTCTCATTATCTTCATACTTGCTGAGGTCTGAACAGGCTTCGCACCACTTCTCCCTCCCTTCTTTCCTCCCTCCCTTCTTCTTCTTCATACGTCACACCCACTCCTCCCTTTCTCCTTACAGTATTATGTCTTGTTGCTCTGATTGTGTTTGTAGCTTGCTGTTCCATTGGGAACCCGGCAGCTCTGACCCATTGATTTCATTATTAACCGTACTGCCATCTTTATTAGATCCTCTAGGATGGGATGCAGGATACACTCGAATAGCAGGTACAAGGTATTTTGAAGTAAGGATCAATGCCCGTTCTGTCCCAGTAACAGAGAGCATTGGATTACCCATTGAACAGATAGTTACAGATGGCAACCTGATTTGTCGACGGGCAAGTCAGGGACTTGCTTTTCTTGTGACTGCATTTTCATATCACTAACTTTTAAAAAGTGTACGCATGTGGAAAAAGTGTGTGTGAACTGGAACCAGGTGTTCTGGTAAATTTGTGAAACTATGCAGAAAGATCAGAAAGCTTGAAGACGGGCCTGCCCTGTCCTAGTTGGTAGCCTATGGTGTTGCGATAAACTGTGGATTTTGGTGAAAGCCGTATGCTGAGCAATTGTGTTGAATGATCTGCTGTAAGACAGACGCATGTTTTTACAAAGATCAGATGAGAATGGTGCATTATGCCTTGTATGACAGCAGAAGGAAAGTTAACCAAAGTAAATTATTTCCAAAACAGTATTAAATATATCCTGTATTACTTACTGTATTTAAGTCAAAGTCCAGATCCACAGGTTTTACAAACAGAACTCCTAATTGGAATATATGTGAGTATATAGAGAACAGACAAAATATATTAATTTACATTGTACTAGAATCACTGCTTTTGTTTTTCCTTTGAAAGATTGTTTATAATAGAGCGGAGTCAATGGAATTCAAGAATGCTTGTGTGAAAGTTTTAATCACAGCAGCAGGGAAAGGAGGGGGGATTGGGCTGGCAGCTACTAATTATTATAGTTATTGAGTCAGACTTCTGAAACTCCATTCCAGCTATAACATGGGTAATGTGTCAGGTAGAAGAATATAATGTGAATTGTTTGATGTGCCACAGTGATGTTGTGTTCTTGAATAAAGTTGATTCAGAAAAAGTGTAAAGTGTAGTTGCATTTAGGTGCAAAAAGGTAATACATAATTACAGAAGACCAGAGGAAGGGGTGGATTCAGGAATAGAGGTGTCTGCTACAGATAATTCTGATATACATGACAATTGTTTTTTTTGGGATTGCATTGTATGTTTTTTCCCGTAGAAAATTATTATTATATTCATCACTCATCATTGTATGTTTTATTTTTTTCCACTTGCTTAGACAAGTGTTCACTACAATTAGAATAATCAGGAAATTGAGCTTGCATTGACTGCCCAGGAAGAGAGGTCCAGCTTGGGGAAACCAGGTTGATGGTTTTTTTTGGTTTTTGTTTTTTTGTTTGAGGCAGGGTGAAAAATTTCAGCTTGGGAAACCAGGTTGATGTTTTTTTTTTTTTATGGTTTCTTTATTGACAAGCTGGAGGTAGGGTGAACTGATGAAGATATAGCTTGGGATACCAAGATACTGAAGACAGGGTTAGCGACCTTTGACAGTTACTGGGGAAACCAGGAAGCTGGTTTAGATGACAAGCTAGAGGACGAAATAGTAAAAGGTCTAGTTTGGGATGCCAGACTACTGAAGACAGGGTTAGCGACCTTTGACAGTTACTGGGGAAACCAGTGCTGGTTACTGGTTTGGATGAGAGGCTAGAGGATTACTAGTTCAGAGTGGTAGCAGAGAAGCAGGGGCAGTTAATGACGCAGCAATAATGTTAAAGAAAAGTGGGAAATGCCTAGATGGGTAAATTGGGTTGTTTTAATATGGCCTGTTGAAGGCAATTCATCCGTGTGAGTGACCAGTGGATTCAGAGGCACAGATACAGGTACCAGGTAAACTCCTGGATCTGGGCTTCTGAAGCCACAATCCCCTTATAGATTACTAGCTGGGTGCCCGATGCACATGCATCGGGATTCTAGAAGGGCGAGTTTCTGACTCGCAATGGCCGCTTCGCGGCCAATGCTTCGCGCTGCTAAGGCGACTCGCCATGCCCGCTGCGCGGGCATAGCGAGTCGCCTTAGAACTGCTCGCAATGGCCGCTGCGCGCCAATGCTTCGGGCGTATCCACATGACCACGCCGACTCGCATTGCGAGTGGACTCAGAAGGGGCAAAAAACCCATTCGCAATTATATAATAGATAGATAATGGTAACAATTAATCTGGATATAAATAGACCAAAATAAAGCAGTTACACCATCACCTGTACCTACATGCTTCTTTACTTGCACCCAGAAAATGAAAAAGTACAGTTGATCATGCACACCAGAGAGACTTGTTTACAGGTAACACTGTCTCTGTTGGGGTTTTTGTTTGAGGAGAGATGCAAAGTGGGGAAGAATAAGTTATAAGATCATAGACTGAAGTCATTTTGACTTGATTACTGCATCTCTACTCGATCAAAACACATCACAGCTGACAGAAAGAAAGCAATCAGTAAAGCAAAACAACCTACCACTGAAAGAGTATTAAGCACCTTCTTAGGGCTGGTGGGTTACTGCAGGGAGTGGATTTCTTCAGCATCAAAGAAAATGCAGCCACTATATTATGTGTTGGCAGAATGCAACAAGAACAAACCCTATGAAATCACACCAGAAGCAAAAGAGGGTTATGACATGCTGAAGAATGACATTATCTCTGCCCCAGCATTAGGAATTGCAAATTTATTGGTTTAATGTTATGAATTTGAGGGATATGCAAAAGGAATATTGACACAGAAATATTTATTACCTGATATCAATGATGACTTGACAAATTAAATTGAACACAATTGTTTTGAACTAATAAACATTGAAACACAGCCATTGGCAAATGTACAAGAGACCCCAATCCACATTACAGACTGAACTAAAGGCTCTGACAGAGGCTTGTATTATGGTGGAGGGACTTGGGGAGCGTTTTTGTTGATAACCGTTACGCTTTTGGTATTTGCCATGATTACGGGCCTGTATGGAAAAAACAGTTAGCTTGTGGAATCTCCAGGGAAACCCATTAAGCTGTGGTTAATGTGCATGCTCACTCAAAGCAACGCACCAAGGAGGCCGAAGGAAATGACCATGCTGACAGGGCAGCTAAACCTGCAGCCCTGCTCCCTCTCCCGATAGGGATATACACCATGTGTGTCTCTGGGAGGGTGGACGTTGAACTCCTAGGGTGCCTGCAAGCACAGGCCTCTAAACATAAGAAAGAAGAATGGAAACATGAAGATGTCCGAGAAGAGGATCCAATAGAAACATCACTAGGTAGCACCTTGTTTCCACTATGCTGCTGCTAAGCATATACACGGTTGTGTGGTCTGTGGATGCCATAAGGTGGGAATAGTGGTTGAGACAGAAGTGTGCGCTAAGGCTACTCTACCCATTTCAGGCACTGCAGATTGACTTTGTTCAGCTTCCAAAGGTAGGCGCCTATGAGTATGTGTTGGTCTGCATAGACCTATTCTCTGGATATCCAGAAGCATGGCCTACTGCCAAGGCCACTGCCGAACTGTTGAAAGAAATTATTATACATTGTATTCTGTAGGGGTAATGCCAAACAAAAGACTGGGTTATGTCCATATGAGATACTATTTGTGGAACCATCAAAGACAGGATTGTATTTTCCTTAGCAGTTACAGACATTACACTCTGATATGACAGCATATGTAGGAGCTTTAATTATCTATTACGTAATTGCCGTAGCGACCTCCGTCGCGTCCGGCGCTACTTCCGTGGCTTTGTTCGTGGCTCGGCACTTTCTCCAGGACTCTGTTCCCCCTCTGCGAAGCATTGACATGCGAGAGAGTCTCTCTCAGTCTCTCTCTCTCTCTCTCTCTCATCCCAGCAGAGGGAAGGGTGAGGAGGACTACAAGTCCCAGCAGAGGGAAGGGTGAGGAGGACTACAAGTCCAAGCAGAGGGATGGATGAGGGGGACTACAAGTCCCAAAACTACTAGAAAAAAAGCAGCATCAGAAAACTTACCATCCATGCCAAAAACAGAAACCAAATGCACTTACAGGACGCAGTCAGAGCCCATATGTGAAGCAAGCCCAGCTGCAGGCTGATAAATCACTTCTACCAGCAAGATGTGGGAGGCGACCTGCCATGCATACACTAGCCCTGCATAGAGCACCATTCACACTGATACATATGATGCAGAGTGTCTGAAAGCTACCCAACCGCTCCGCTGCCTGAGCATTGGGCCGCACAGTACGATGCTTCTGCACCACTACATGAATGGCGCCCCTATGGGCCCAACTGCACCCTGGATGGATAAAAAAGTGCAAAAGTTTTTTATATGATAAATAAAAAACCTTTATAGATGGGATTTTGGTTCATGTGTTGGCCCAAGACATTTAAGCTGATAACCCACGACAAGGGATCCCATGCTCATCAGTCCTAAAAAAATTGTACAAAAACTACTAGAAAAAAAGCAGCATCAGAAAACTTACCATCCATGCCAAAAACAGAAACCAAATGCACTTACAGGACGCAGTCTGAGCCCAAATGTGAAGCAAGCCCAGCTGCTGGCTGATAAATCACTTCTACCAGCAAGATGTGGGAGGCGACCTGCCATGCATACACTAGACCTGCCATGCATACACAAGTCCCAGCAGAGGGAAGGGTAAGGGTGACTACAATTCCCAGCACAGGGCAGGGTGAGGGGGACTACAAGTCCCAGCAGAGGGAAGGGTGAGGGGGACTACAAGTCCCAGCAGAGGGACGGGTGAGGAGGACTACAAGTCCCAGCAGAGGGATGGATAAGGGGGACTACAAGTCCCAGCAGAGGGAAGGGTGAGGAGGACTACAAGTCCAAGCAGAGGGATGGATGAGGGGGACTACAAGTCCCAAAACTACTAGAAAAAAAGCAGCATCAGAAAACTTACCATCCATGCCAAAAACAGAAACCAAATGCACTTACAGGACGCAGTCAGAGCCCATATGTGAAGCAAGCCCAGCTGCAGGCTGATAAATCACTTCTACCAGCAAGATGTGGGAGGCGACCTGCCATGCATACACTAGCCCTGCATAGAGCACCATTCACACTGATACATATGATGCAGAGTGTCTGAAAGCTACCCAACCGCTCCGCTGCCTGAGCATTGGGCCGCACAGTACGATGCTTCTGCACCACTACATGAATGGCGCCCCTATGGGCCCAACTGCACCCTGGATGGATAAAAAAGTGCAAAAGTTTTTTATATGATAAATAAAAAACCTTTATAGATGGGATTTTGGTTCATGTGTTGGCCCAAGACATTTAAGCTGATAACCCACGACAAGGGATCCCATGCTCATCAGTCCTAAAAAAATTGTACAAAAAACTACTAGAAAAAAAGCAGCATCAGAAAACTTACCATCCATGCCAAAAACAGAAACCAAATGCACTTACAGGACGCAGTCTGAGCCCAAATGTGAAGCAAGCCCAGCTGCTGGCTGATAAATCACTTCTACCAGCAAGATGTGGGAGGCGACCTGCCATGCATACACTAGACCTGCCATGCATACACAAGTCCCAGCAGAGGGAAGGGTAAGGGTGACTACAATTCCCAGCACAGGGCAGGGTGAGGGGGACTACAAGTCCCAGCAGAGGGAAGGGTGAGGGGGACTACAAGTCCCAGCAGAGGGACGGGTGAGGAGGATTACAAGTCCCAGCAGAGGGATGGATAAGGGGGACTACAAGTCCCAGCAGAGGGAAGGGTGAGGGGGACTACAAGTCCCAGCAGAGGGAAGGGTGAGGGGGACTACAAGTCCCAGCAGAGGAACTTCATGTCCCGCTGCAAGAAGGTTCACAAAGACTAAAGAGATAACCTTAGGGAACTATTGTTCACTAGCTGTGAGCCCGATGCAATTGCATCGGGATTCTAGAATCTGTGTATAGGGCATTGCTCGGGCTGCTGCAACGACTCGCAACACCCCCTTCGCGGGCATTGCGAGTGAGTCGCGTGGGCGCGCAGCCCCACGAACAAAGCCACGGAGGTAGCGGCGTGTGCGAGGGAAGTCGCTACGGCAATTATATAAAATAGATTATCAGTATCCAATATATAATTTCCCTAACGCACTTCCGTATGTTTCGGCGCTGTTTCCGTCGTTGTGGGCGTGGGCGCGACTCACTAATTTATACATAATCACATACATAATACTGATAATTCCTATATAATCACATATATATATATATAGATGGCGGCCCGATTCTAAAGAATCGGGTAGTCTAGAATCCATATATAGTATATTTACTAATAGTTAGGGGAGTGGGGTGAAATGAATTGTGTGTATACAGGTGGCTCAGTGGTTAGCAGTGAGTGCGGTGGCTCAGTGGTTAGCAGTGAGTGCGGTGCTCAGTGGTTAGCAGTGAGTGAGGTGGCTCAGTAGTTAGCAGTGAGTGCGGTGGCTCAGTGGTTAGCAGTGAGTGCGGTGGCTCAGTGGTTAGCAGTGAGTGCGGTGGCTCAGTGGTTAGCAGTGAGTGCGGTGGCTCAGTGGTTAGCAGTGAGTGCGGTGGCTCAGTGGTTAGCAGTGAGTGCGGTGGCTCAGTGGTTAGCAGTGAGTGCGGTGGCTCAGTGGTTAGCAGTGAGTGCGGTGAGATTGGTCAGCACAGTGGCGTGGGCAGAGTGGTCAGCGCAGCGGCATGGGCAGAGTGCTGAGCGCAGCGCTGTGGGCAGAGTGGTCAGCACACACATACATACATACACACACACACAGACACTTCGCTATAGTTAGCACCGACCTTGCGTCTTCCCTGCCGGCTGGATCCTGAGTTGACATGTCGGCGCCCGCGGACGACTGGATCCAATATGGCGTCCGGGAAGTTTGGTGAGACTTTTTGGACGCTATATTGGATCCAGTAGTTCGAGGGTGGCGACATGTGACTGAGGATGTAGGCGGCTGATGCAGGGCCGGTGGTAAGTATAGCGGAGTGTGTGTGTGTGTATGGTGTGCGGACAAATGTGAGTGAAGTGCGTGAGAAAGTGAGGGAAGTGCGGACAAAGTGAGGGAAGTGCGGAACAAAGTGATGGAAGTGACTACATACACACTATATACAGATACTATACATTGCATATGGAGTGGTGAGGAGGGGTGAGGAGAGCGGAGCTGGAGGGGTGAGGAGGGGTGAGGACACGGGGAGGCTGGAGGATAGCGGAAGCTGGAGGGTGACGGAGGCTGAGGAAGCAGAGCTGAGGAGAGCGAGGCTGGAGGGAGAGCGAGGTTGGAGGGAGGGTGGAGGCTGGAGGAGAGCGGACTGGAGGGAGAGGCGTGCTGGTGCTCCGGCTAGTGCAGATTAGCACATGACCATGTGAGGACGGGGGGGGGGGGGTGGAGACAGATGTGGCGGCGGTGAGGGGTGCTGACCACCGCGGCCGGTGTGCGTCTGGTGTATGAGGAGAGGAGGGGCGGGCAGAGGTGCGGGACATGAAGTTCCTCTGCTGGGACTTGTAGTCCCCCTCACCCTTCCCTCTGCTGGGACTTGTAGTCCCCCTCACCCTTGCCTCTGCTGGGACTTGTAGTCCCCTCACCCTTGCCTCTGCTGGGACTTGTAGTCCCCCTCACCCTTCCCTCTGCTGGGACTTGTAGTCCTCCTGACCCTTCCCTCTGCTGGGACTTGTAGTCCACCTCACCCTTCCCTCTGCTGGGACTTGTAGTCCTCGTCACCCTTCCCTCTGCTGGGACTTGTAGTCCTCGTCACCCTTCCCTCTACTGGAACTTGTAGTCCCCTTATCCATCCCTCTGGGACTTGTAGTCCTCCTGACCCTTCCCTCTGCTGGGACTTGTAGTCCACCTGACCCTTTCCTCTGCTGGGACTTGTAGTCCACCTCACCCTTCCCTCTGCTGGGACTTGTAGTCCTCGTCACCCTTCCCTCTGCTGGGACTTGTAGTCCCCCTTATCCATCCCTCTGCTGGGACTTGTAGTCCTCCTCACCCGTCCCTCTGCTGGGACTTGTAGTCCCCCTCACCCTTCCCTCTGCTGGGACTTGTAGTCCCCCTCACCCTGCCCTGTGCTGGGAATTGTAGTCACCCTTACCCTTCCCTCTGCTGGGACTTGTGTATGCATGGCAGGTCTAGTGTATGCATGGCAGGTCGCCTCCCACATCTTGCTGGTAGAAGTGATTTATCAGCCAGCAGCTGGGCTTGCTTCACATTTGGGCTCAGACTGCGTCCTGTAAGTGCATTTGGTTTCTGTTTTTGGCATGGATGGTAAGTTTTTTGATGCTGCTTTTTTTCTAGTAGTTTTTGTACAATTTTTTTAGGACTGATGAGCATGGGATCCCTTGTCGTGGGTCATCAGCCGATAATGTCTTGGGCCAACACATGAACCAAAATCCCATCTATAAAGGTTTTTTATTTATCATATAAAAAACTTTTGCACTTTTTTATCCATCCAGGGTGCAGTTGGGCCCATAGGGGCGCCATTCATGTAGTGGTGCAGAAGCATCGTACTGTGCGGCCCAATACTCAGGCAGCGGAGCGGTTGGGTAGCTTTCAGACACTCTGCATCATATGTATCAGTGTGAATGGTGCTCTATGCAGGGCTAGTGTATGCATGGCAGGTCGCCTCCCACATCTTGCTGGTAGAAGTGATTTATCAGCCTGCAGCTGGGCTTGCTTCACATATGGGCTCTGACTGCGTCCTGTAAGTGCATTTGGTTTCTGTTTTTGGCCCTCATCCATCCCTCTGCAGGGACTTGTAGTCCTCCTCGCCCTTCCCTCTGCTGGGACTTGTAGTCCTCGTCACCCTTCCCTCTGCTGGGATGAGAGAGAGAGAGAGAGAAAGAGACTGAGAGAGACTGAGAGAGACTCTCTCGCATGTCAATGCTTCGCAGAGGGGAACAGAGTCCTGGAGAAAGTGCCGAGCCACGAACAAAGCCACGGAAGTAGCGCCGGACGCGCCGGAAGTCGCTGCGGCAATTATATAATAGATTACTCTTGTTTTTCTTCAATACTTTCCTTTTCAGAACAGCAGAAGGTGAACTTAAGCAGTGGGAAAGAGGAGGGTTGCAGCAGAAAAAGGTAGCCAAGCAGGGAAACTCTCAATGTGACGAGGATCCACCACAACAATAGGCGGGAAGCAAATGAAGGTTGATTTAGGAAAGTCGATAGAAGGTTCGAGTTGGGTTTTGAAAAATAAAGGGAACTGATTACGCGCTGATCAGTTCACTTGGCAGGCGTTGATAGAGGAGTGTTGAAGAATAAAAAAGTATGTGAAAAGGTGTGAAGGTAACATATGAAAGAGACAGGAAAGTGTTGTTGGATCTTACAGGTTTGTTATTCTCCAGGTTGAATAATCTCTTTATGGGTGTAGGTGGATGGATAACTGGGATAATTCATTTTATAATCCGAGGAGCATCTATGATACTGGTTATTGCTGTACTGGTAAAGTTATTTGTAATGCTTGTTAAGAAAATTCTAAGAACTAACTGCAAATGTTTTTCAGGTAAATACAAAATGAAAAACTATAAAGATACTGAAGCACTGAGTACTCAAGTGCTCCTGACTTATGTCACTACCCCAGGACGCAAGTGTGTGCTTAGCAACAAAAAGACTTTGGTGGAACTTTCCAACTGCACTTATTGTGAAAATCCTCTGGATTCACCTCCACTACCAAAGATACAAGAAAATGAGAACTACAACATTGTGTGAAACATTCCATAATGGACTTATGATATCCCACAGTCTAAAATATATCATATGTTTTTTCCACTGTTTTTCCTTAAATTCATAAACCCCTCAAATTACCCAATATACTAATCTTTAGGTTAGAGGGTGTTGAGGGATGGAATAGGCCGGCTAACAGGGTCTTCCTGAATGATCGCGCTCCATAATATGAGTAGGAAGTAGCCTTGCGTATTGTGTAGTAGGACGGGCTCTGCGGACCTAGGGGCAGGCAGGGATAGGTCAAGAATAGAAATGATAAAAAGAGGGGACTGTTAAAGACGACATCATAGGTAGTATGTAGCTTCCGCCATATTGTATCTAAAGAAGCCATATTTGATTAGTTTATCATGTCTATTCTGACTAACTAGCTATGTAACAGTTTGTTCAGTGAAGATGAGCACAACTCAGCACATTTTTGCCTTTGTCCTTGTTTTCTAGATAAGACCACCAAGCTACATGTAAGCCAGAGTGTACCGTTCTTATCTTCTGTAACTCTCTTAAAGGTCACTAATTAATCATCTCAAAACTGTCTATACTGCATATTCATCATATTTGTCATTGTATGATGTAACCTATTTTTTCTAAACTTCTGTAAACGTATTTAAGCTTTTACAAACAATAAAGCTGGAGCTATTCTTTCGAAGAACGAGTCTGTGTCATCAATTGAGTTATAGCCATTATCAGGTATACCTGTGTAGAGCTCTATATCAAATCAGTCTACTCTGGTTAGATGTATTTATAGCAATTCTGACACCCCCCAGCTTCTCTGAGTTCTCCCGAATGTTCAAGCGGACCATGTGTCTTTTTGGGAGCTCATACTTGTGTGAAAAGCTCTTCTCTACCTTGTACTTCAATAAGTCAAAGTACAGGTCCAAACCTACTGATGAGCATCTTCAAGCCCTACTGAGGGTCTCGGCTATGCGAGAGTAAGCGCTGCCAGCTCTCTAGCAGCAAGAAGTAGGCAGATAAAGCCATGTTCAAAACAGTTTATGTTCAATGTTCCATTCATGTTCAGAAAGTTAAATGTTAAAGCACTGTTAATAAAGACATTTGAATCTGAATAATACTATTTTGTAAGAGTTTTTCTTGTGGAAAACTTGATGCGGCTGAGCCTCACCCAGACTCTACCTCCAGCACCCCCCGGGTAAATTGAGTTTGAGACCCCTGATGTAGCGTGTTATTGCAGCGTCCACACGGCTGTGGTGTACAGTACAAGCACAGTGGATGAGATTAGAAAAATACCCTGCCCACAATGCTTGTTGTCTCCACTGTATAAACTGACACACGGGGCGGGTTCCGGAGCCGCAAGCATGTCAATTTATTGCTGCAGAGTCAGAGATGATCTCGGCAGGTGAATGCATAGAAAAGGCACCAAAATCACTGATGGTTGGCACAGGTGCCTGCATTCACCCACAGAGTTCTGACTAGAGAAGAGACCTTGCATCCAGGATGAAGTGTTTCTGGATTGTGGGAACATAGCCTTAATGAGAATTTTTAAAAAATCTGAATTTTCTTGTTTGTAGATTTTTGCAGAATTTGAGTGGAATTCAATTCCATTCAAAAAATGATCCTATTTCTATTCTTAAAGCTTGGCCCCTGTGGATAACTGGCTACAACTAAATATTTTTTACTACAAAAAAAATTCAGGGTTTTCATAATTACAATTTCTTTGCTAAAAATATGATATTCTAGGGCTTTGATGGCAATTTCCCTTGCCAGCTGCTGTGCAGGATTGAGTCGCTGCCCAGACTGGGAATATAAAAGGCTGTTGTATCATTACTTATTTAGTTTGTATATTGTTTTTGGGTACACAGCATGTAAGAAATAGAACAAATTACAATCATAATAAATGAAAAAAAATGAAAGAATGACATATTGACATCCAGATCGTAACATAACTGCAATAGACAGTGCAAAATATCTTTGTCATTAACTCACATGGCTGGAGAGGGTAATTGAACAAGAAGTTCAACCCTAAGTCTACATTTCCTGTGATCTACGCACAGATAGAAACATAAAAAGTTTGTAAGATGACAGTGACAAGAAAATTGTAGACAAGCTGTTAACAGCATACATATGAAATAACATCGGGTGCTCGTGGGTATATCCAACTCACAACTTGTTTATAGAGAATAACATATTCTCTCTGTTTCTAGGTATATATTCTTCCTGTGCAAGTCTATCAAACAATACTCTTTGTCAGGTCATCACTCTGTTTCTGATCTACTGGTCAAGTATAGCTATTTGAAACACCTTACATCTATCTATTCAGTTTGGCAGATGAAAGTTTAGAATATACAGAAATTCAAGAAAAGACTTCTGAAGGAACTCAAAGACAGCATCTTTTATTTCATATAATTAGGAAACAAAGGAGGTGAGTATATTGCTGCCATGTGACTGCGCCAAAAGGAGTCCACACCAGTGTTCAAAATGCAAAAGAGATTTTTTTTTTATCTATTACATTGTGGACATAAATATAGTACAACTTTGTGCAAACAGAAGAAATAAATGACCATGGACCATATAAAAAAAAGGAGAGAAAGGACACGCAAAAAAGTGTGAAAGGTGAAAGTATGCAACTGAAAGGTTAGCAAGGAATACAGCATAAAGGAGGGTCAGAGAACTCTATAATGGCAAGCAAGTCCATGGCAATCTGTGGGGCAGGGATTCTTATGGGACTAAGGAGAGCTAGGTGTAGTGGGATCGCATTTCAAGGGAAGGAGGAGGGCTGAGGATTGGGGGGTATAATGAGTGGGATGGGTAGACTGAAAGTTAAAAGGAGTGAGAGGGGAGAGATACCTTCTTTCTTTGGATGTCCGATTCTTCTGCCAGCAGCAGCACAGACATCCACATCATAAGGCAGGACAATGGCAGACCTCACAGCCCTGATTGAAATGCTCCGAAGAGCAACAGAGGTTCATGGCATCCAGGCTATGAAGGATCATCTGCTGGTAGCTGCTGCAGTCCCATTCACTACTCAGAGGTAGCTCCCAGAAAAGGGATCTGTTCTAGGAGTCCCAGAGGGAACCCTCCACAGCCAGTGGGGCCCTCGATGCCTTATGCGAGGCTCTCCCCGGTCTCCAGGAGGAATCCTCACCACAGATACAGCTGACAAGAAGTTGACTTGGCGTCCTCAAGACCCACTTCCGGTTTGCGGCCTGCAAGGCCCCGGACCAGATTTGCAGCAGTCACCGGCAAGGTGCCGGCCTGGGGACAGGTCCAGCTTTCGTGTGGGGACGTAGAGCCTCCCTCAAGACAGCAGTTGAGAAGCCCACTGCAGTGTCGGCTGCATTCTGGAGCAAGGAGCGATGATGCTGCACATCCATGCAGTGGGTAAGAGGAGGACAGCAGGGCTACCAGCTCAAAGAACATCATCTGTGGTCCTTCCAGGCAGGGATTTGGCTGGGGGATGAACGCAGTGTGGTGCCCATACGGTGCCTCCCTCCTGCAGTCTGCAGGGGAGACCGAGCATTGAGAGACAACCAAGGGATATGGATCCCCATGTAATTACTGACTGGCCCGAGAACTGCAGTGGTGAGGCACCATGCAAGTTCACTGGGAGACAGACATGGTCATGCTGAAGGAGAAATGCAACAGCCGTCCAGGGTGCGGTGACTGAGGGGGTTGATAGCCAGCAAGTGCTGATGGTTCCCCTGGAAGTCACCCTGTCGACTTCAGCAGCCGTGAGGAAAACGGGCTCACAGATGAGGAGGAAGATTCAGTCATGGCTGATCTGAGACCAGCTCCAAGGTAGCCAAGGGAGATATCATTAACACTTAATGTGTCAGGGGTTCATGGTGAAAGTAATGTATTGGGGTTGGGTAGTGCTACAATTGTGGCACCTCTCGAGCGGGACACCACAGGGAGGTACTGCATCCCAAACAAAAGCTGTACTGCCTCCATAGTCAGAGGTAGAGGGGGGAGCTACAGAGTCTGTAGCTAAAACCACAAGATCCCAATCACAGCCACCCTAGCACCAGGGACTGTATATTCAGTAGGTCCCGGGGGGTGGAGCTTTGCAGAGCGGGTGACATGACGTAAGTGACAGACAGTTGACAAGTGAGTCAGATGGTGTGAGGAGAGCAGCAGAGACGGACGCAGGGGACCCTGTGGTCGTGACTGGAGGGCACCTCTAAACTGAGAGGTCACCCAGACAAAGAAGGGAACACTCCAGGACTGGTTGGAGCCGGCTGGAGAGTCCAGGTCAACACCGGAAAACCGGAACCAAGGCGGTTTGTTAAGGTTCATCCCAAACTGCTGACTGGCAGGCTGTGGGCCTTACCAAGAAGGTGCCACAGCACCCATCAAAGTAGTCCAACCTCTGACCCATAGCTGGGTTCAAGATGCTGACAAGTAAGATAGACTTTAAGCAACAGACCCGGGGACCAGAAGCCAGACACAAGAGTGGGAGTGTAAGGAGCCAAAAGAGTCCATAAAGGACCAGGATTAAGAAAGTGTTGGGAAGGCACCTCTGACAGACTCTGTGGTAATCCCCAAAACCAGTGGCAACAAAAGTAGACTGTACTGTGTACCTAATGAGCCTTCTGGTACCAGTAAAGAAATGTTTGGCTAACTTGGTGTCTCTGCATCAATTATTTGTTGCCTGGGAGGCTCCTACAGCACCACAGAGCCAATGACTACTACTCCCCTCATCCACCCTGCTGCCTGAGGGAAAGCTGCGCCTGTGGGGAGCTGTACTACCCAAAGCTGCATCACCATCACCTCAGCGGCCGGCTGCAGCGCTGGTAACCACATTACCAGGTACCAAAGGTGGCATCACGTATAATCCCCCTTCCCAAATAGTTTTTCCGCTTAGCCATTGAATGTCCAGGGACCGGGACCCAACCAGCCATGATCCCCACTGATGTAGCAACCTGTCCCAGTATCCGAGTACCCCCTAGCCTGTCAACCGACTCACAATAGTGGCTAGTGGGGTGCAGGCCATGGAGGCAGAATTTTGGGGGTAATTTCTAATGATTTTAAAAGGGTTAGCAGGTATACATTCATTAGTAGAAATAACAGCATCAGCAGTGGGGCCTTCGGTAAGTCCAGCGGGTCCAGGGCCAGTGGTAGGGGAGTCACAGAGGGAGGCAGTGGTAGTACAGCCAGCAGTGGTGGAGATGGGGGACATATATTATAGAAAGTAGGAAAGAAATGGAGATGGAGGATGGGTTAGTGCAAGTGGATGACAGAGTGAGGAGTGAGATGTATGTGTGTTTCGAGGCCCCGCCAGGGATACATTTGAAGAAGGAAGTAAAGGAAAATATATAGAAAGGGGAGTACATGGAAATACTTTCACTTCTCCCATAGGACAAATTTACCTTAGACCATGTTCCAAATCATTATGTAAATGTTCTTTTTCTCTGATTTTCCTAAATGGTCGGTGCAAATGCCAGTCAGTGTAATAAAAGTCATCACTCGTAAAGGTACCTTTACACGCGGCAACTTTTCTAGGAATTTCACTGGCAACTTACTGGTTGCAGTAAAATCATGGAGACATTGTTCTATTTGTACACAGCAACAGGATAGAACAATGTGTCCATGATTTCACTGCAACCAGTAAGTTGCCAGTGAAATTCCTAGAAAAGTTGCCGCGTGTAAAGGTACCCTTAGTGTATACATCAAATTTTATTGAAGAAACTTCCCAATGATAACAGTATTATCTTCAAAATTAAAAACAACTCTAAATGCACTGTTCCAAATTATTAGGCACAGTAGAGTTTCTAAACATTTGATATGATTAAAATAACTGAAAATGCTAATTTGTTGAATTTGCAGCATTAGGAGGTCACATTCACTGAAATAAAAAGCTATTTAACTCCAAAACATCCTAACAGGCCAAGTTACATGTTAACATTAGGAACCCTTCTTTGATATCACCTTGTTGGGACATGGTGGCCATCCACCAATCACCCACTACTCCATCCATCTGGACCATCCAGGGTTGCTCGGCACTCATCAGTAAAGAAGACTGTTTGAAAATTAGTCTTTATGTATGTCTGGGCCCGCTGCAACCGTTTCTGCTTGTGAGCGCTGTTTAGGGATGGCTGAATAGTAGGTTTATGCACCACAGCAAGCCTTTGAAGGATCCTGCACCTTGAGGTTCGAAGGGCTCCAGATTCACCAGCAGCTTAAAATATCTGTTTGCTGGTTTGTAAGGCCTTTCTAGCAACTGCTTCCTTAATCCGATGAACTTGCCTGGCAGAAACCTTCCTCATTCTGCCTTTATCTGCACGAACACGTCTGTGCTCAGAATCAGCCACAAATCTCTTAACAGTGCGATGATGACGCTTAAGTTTTCGTGCAATATCTAATGTTTTCATCCCTTGTCCAAGGGATTGCACTATTTGTTGCTTTTCGGCAGCAGAGAGATCCTTTTTCTTTCCCATGTTGAAAACTGTGGCCTGCTTAATATTGTGGAACACCCAGTTTTCCTTTTATTGGGCTCACCTGCCAAACTATTTATCACAGGTATCTGAGATTGATTTCAGTGATCCAAAGAACCCTGAGACGCAATACCATTAATAGGTTTCATTGACAAAAGAAACAACAAAAACCCTATGACACTTAAAACCAATTTGCATAATAATTTGGAACATGGTGTATTAGCTAGTGTGATAGGGGAGAAGGAGCTAGAGCACTGTTGTGCATTGCTTGAGTATATGGATTCTAAAGGGGAAGCATACAGGGTATATAGCAGTTTAGCATGGCTCAGATACGATGAGCAGTTTGGCCAGAGGAAGGCTTCAAGGGCAGGGATAAGGTGGAACCACAAAGATATCATTTTATAGATGCACTTCATGGCAGCTCCAGCACTGCCCTTTCATAGGGGATTCGTGAGCTCATTGCATGCAGTTGGTCCTCAGAAGTTCAGAGAAAGGTTTATCCTGGCAGTTCAATGAGAAGTACTGTAATTTTGGAGTTGCATGCAAGTTCAAGCATGAGCGCTCCAGATGCGGTGATAGTCACAGTTTGTCCAGGTGGTTTACAAAAGGAAGAGGTAGGACAGGAGAGGGAGCTGGAAAAAGATGCGGAAGCACTGGAATTATTGAGACTTGTTTTTTTTATACTTTTATACGGTTTTTGGATCTCGTTTGACCCAGGGGCTCCAGTTTTTTGTCCAGGGAATTTAAAGTCAGCCACAGAGCATTCAGATGTTGTTCTTAAGAAACTAAAAATAGAGGTAGAATTGGGCAGTATGGCGGGTCCCTTCACGGACCCGCCATATACCAATCTGAGGATTTTGCCATTAGGAGTAGGTTCAAAAAGGGAACCTAACAAATTCAGGCTAACACATCATCTGTCTTATCTTGAGGGGTATTCAGTTAATGATGGGATCATGCCAGAATTGGCCGCTGTATCTTATGTCACATTTGATAAGGTGTTAAGGTGTTGGATCTGGTGAGGGTGGCTGTATATAGGGTGATAATGGCAAAATCTGATTTGTTTGCATCCAGTGCATATGGAAAGTCTTCATTTGTTGGGCTGAATGTGGAATGGTGAGTTTTATGTACAGGGTGGGCCATTTATATGGATGCACCTAAATAAAATGGGAATGGTTGGTGATATCAACTTCCTGTTTTGTGGCACATTATGGGAGGGGGAAACTTTTTCAGATGCTGTGAAGATACGAGATATACAGCATCTGAAACAATGGATAGTGGAAGCCTGTACTAGCATTTCTTCTGCGGTGTTGCTATCAGTGTGTCAAGAGTGGGGGTAGAGGGTTGCATTGACAATCCAACACAATGGGCAGCACTGTGAACACATTTTATAAGTGGTCATAAACTTGTAAATCATAATCCGAAGAAAAAAGCATCACTCACCGATTTCTTTCTGCTCTTTTTTTTTTATTTCAATAATTTTTATTGTAGAATTAAAGCATGTACAATTAAAAAAAAAAAAAAAAAAAAGGGAAATTAACATCACATAAACAGCAAAAATTACTGTGGACTTCAAAAATCCAATGACTATATCATTCCTTGTATTATCTATTCGTTAGTTTTAGAAACATATAACATTCAAAAATAACCATACTAATAACATGTTGTAGATGGTTCACATAAGGGGGGGGGGGAAAGAAAAAGGAATAAGAGAGGAGGGTAAATAAGAGAGGAGGGTAATAAGAGAGGAGGGTTCTGCTCTTTTTATTCACCTATATCCAGGTGAACAATATGTGCAGGGAGGGGATGGAGAAGAAAGACGATGGCACGGTTTCGTGGGGATTCTGCTTCTAAAGGTCTGTGCTCCGACAGCATGACAGTGCTGAGCATGCTCAGTACACTAAAACTGCTCTGTTCAGTGTAATTTCACTTTAGCAGTGAATCTACATACATTGCTAAAGTGCAATTAAAGGAAACAATGTGTTAATAATAAAAAAAAAAAGCTCACCTCTCCACCGAGTGTCCCGCGATGTGAGGCGTCCACCTCCGATGGCTGCAGGACCTTAATCAGCTGACCAGGTGGGACGGCAACCCGATCAGCTGACGTGTCACATGACAGCATCAGCTGAGCGGTTTAAATCGCCCAGCCGTCGATCGGTGCTATCATGTGACACATCAACGGATCGGGTTACCACCCCGCCCAGTCTGCTGATTAAGGTCCTGCAGCCAATAGAGGTGGACGCCTCACATCACAGGAGAGGTGAGCATTTTTTTTTTCCCAACACATTGCTTTCTTTACCTTTCGCAATATATCTACATGAAAGTCCAGCCCCGCTTGCCTGTACTTTGTAGGCTCATCTCCTCACAGCTTTTTCTGTGTTCGTATCCCTCAAAATCATGGATCTGGACACAGAAATGGCATCCAGAGTACACATCCAGTCCTGTCCGTTCCTATCCATGTGGTCCTGCAAAAAACGGGTTTCCCACGGACAGGAACAAAACGTGATGTGAAGGGGAAGATGTGCGAACACTTGAGGGTTCGGTCTGAGTACGGTTTGCTAAATGCCAAGGTGTTCACCGAAATGTTCGACAAACACTTTGCCGAACCTTCTAAATTCCATTGCAAGGTTTCCTGGTTCTTCATGGAATTGCTGTATCATCTTGCCCTCGTTAAAAATGGCATCTGTGCTTCACCTTGCCCATGAACTTTCTGTCAGTCACCGTTATAAGTCTGGTTCTAAGCTTTAATCATTTGTTGGCTTGTTGCTGGTTATCTCTGTCCTCTGCCTCATTACTCTCAGCTGCCTGCAGTCTATGGTGCACTATCCTGATCCTGGCTATTGGTTTTCCTACTTTCAAGACCTCTTGGAGAAAAGTTTTATTACTTCTGTACTTCCTGGGTCTGTAAGAACTTTGATTCTCCATTTAAATTATCAGTGTATTTAATCCAGGACTAAATCAGTTTCGGGCTGTTTGTGTGGGACTTTCAGCCCTAAAGGCCCAGTCAGACACACAGATAATTGTGCAGATATTGTTCGCAGATCTCTGGTTACAGTGAAATCGTGGACACATTATTCCACTTTGTGGCCGTGTACAAATGGAACAATGTGTCCATGATTTCACTGCAACCAGAGATCTTAAAACAATCTCTGCCCAATTATCTGTGTGTGTAACTGGGCCTTAAGGGTCCCATCAAACTTGGCGACGTTCCAGCGATCCTAACAATGATACGACCTGATAAGGATAGCTGTAACGTCGCTACGTGGTTGCTGGTGAGAAGTCAAACAGTCAGATCTACTCAACGATGCAGCAAAAATACGGCGACCCGTATAATTACCTTGGCGGTCATTGGGACCCGATCACACAGCAGCTAGTCTGACGACTCAGACCTATGTGGCTGAGTTCTGAGTCGCCAACGAGGTCATTGCTAAGGCTCGAAACACACCGATGCATGCTGCCCAGTGGGAACCCGACGATCAAAAAATGTTCCAGGTATTTTCGACTCGATCGACGATGTCACAGCATGGGCCCGGTCAAACATAGCGAGGTCGCTATTGCGCCACAAAGCCTGTGACGCAACAGCGATCTCGCTATGTGTGACGGGCGCTCAAGAAGTAAACTTATAACCATCTGTTTGTGGGACACTTCTCTGCATATTATTTTTGGACATTTGCGTATTCATTTGCTGGGCACTTCTTTGCATATTATTTCTGGACATTTACTTATTCGTGCTTCTTGCATATTATTTATAAACAATCACATTTTAGGTCATAAGGATTTAATTTGTTAGTGTCTGTTTCTTAAACTGTCAAATTAGATTTAAATTTCACAAACCACTGGCCTCAATTTGGTCATTATCTCATGCTTTTATATTTCTAAGTATCTACATAATTGCTAAAAATGAATTTCAGGAAACATTAAAAACACAGAAAACACCTTCAAAAGGTATGTAAAAGCTGCCAAACTGCTCAAATTAGTGCCAGACAAAGGAAAAGGGAAATCAATCTAATGTGAGTACAAATAGTCTCATATAGGGATGAGCGAGTACTGCAATATTTGGACTCGCTATACTCGCAACGAGTAGGTCCCGGTACTTGTTGCGAGTATAGTGAGTCCAATGGCAGTGAATGGGCCGTGCGAGTACATATTAGTGATGGGCGAATCCTAAATTACTCGGAATCGCTTGACTCTAGCGAGTCCGAGCACAGGACTCGCTACTCGTTTCGAGTCTAGCGAGTCCAATGTTAATGAATGGGGAAGCGAGTAATAGCGAGTAGTGTGAGATTTACAAATCGCAGATGTGTCTCGGAAGCTTCAGCCTGAAGCAATCCTAGTTTTGTCATTTATTTGCATTGGACTCGTTTACTTTGCAACTGTAATTGCACAGATAAGAGTCCTGCTTTCTCCTCTGTGCTGGCTGCCAGCCCCAGGGTCCTAGAGCCTGCCTGCTGCCTGATGTAGCAGTGCTGAGATTGTTCTCAGTCTGCTCATTCCCTGTGTACAGACATGAATGTCTGTGCACAGAGATGATGTAGCAGAGCTGAGATTGTTCTCAGTCTGCTCATTCCCTGTGCATAGAGATCTATATCTATGCACAGGGGATGTAGCAGAGAGGACATCGCGTTTTGGACTGCGTCAGACGGAAGAGGATTTTTTTAATTAAAGATTGAGTCCCTGATGGCTTTTTTTTTTATTTCTAATAAAAAATTTTCTTTGTGTTGTGTTTTTTTTTAAAACAATTTAATAGAAATTCATGGCGGTCATGTCTAATATTGGCGTGACCGCCATAAATTTCGGGCTTAGGGCCAGCTGATAATACAAAGCTGGCCCTAACCTCTTTATTACCCAGCGTGCCACCGCTACCAGGGCCGTTGGAAGAGCGGGGTTCAGCGCCAGAGGATGGTGCTTCAATGAACGCGCCATCTTCTGGGGCGGCTGCGGGCTGCAATTTGCAGCGGAGGTGCCCAGAAAGCTTGGGCATCCCTGCGCTGCGGATTCCAGCCCCCAGCTGCTTAGCTGTACCTGGCTAGACATAGAAATTGCGCGGAGCCCCACGCATTTTTTTAAAATTATTTCATGAAATTCTGAGATTCTGACTCTGACTCTGAGTCTCTGACTCTGAAATTCATGAAATAATAAAAAAAAAATGCGTGGGGCTCTGCGCAATTTCTATGTCTAGCCAGGTACAGCTAAGCAGCTGGGGGCTGGAATCCACAGCGCAGGGATGCCCAAGCTTTCTGGGCACCCCCGCTGCAAATTGCAGCCCGCAGCCGCCCCAGAAGATGGCGCGTTCATTGAAGCGCCATCCTCTGGCGCTGAACCCCGCTCTTCCAGCGGCCCTGGTGGCGGTAGCACGCTGGGTAATAAAGGGGTTAATACCAGCTTTGTTATACAAGCTGGTATTAAGCCCGAGATTCTTAATGTCAGGCCATGTTTGACCCAGCCACTAAGAATCTCCAATAAAGGGTTAAAAAAACACAACACAGAGAAAAATTTTTATTTGAAATAAAAAAAAAAAGCCATTAGGGACTCCATCTTTAATTAAAAAAATCCTCTTCCGTCCGACACAGTCCAAAACGCGATGTCCTCTCTGCTACATCCCCTGTGCATAGATATAGATGTCTATGCACAGGGAAAGAGCAGACTGAGAACAATCTCAGCACTGCTACATCATGTCTGTGAGCAGGCGGGCTCTAGGACCCTGGAGCTGCACAGAGAAGACAGCTGGACTCGGCTCGCAATGTAACAGCAGTTATTTGCGAGTTTCCCTGCTATCACTGGCACAGTAGCCGAGTCTAATGCAAACAATGGCAATCCTAGTTTTGTCAGCGTTTCTGACAAAACTAGGATTGATATTGATTTGCATTGGACTCGTGCGAGTAATCACTGGGAAACTCGCAGAGTACCGAGTCCTGCGAGTCCCTTACTACTCGCCGAGTAACGAGTCCTAGCGAGTAGATTCGCCCATCCCTAGTACATATATATAGATACACTGCGAAAGTGCACTAAAAGTGAATAAAAATTGTTAAAAAATAAAAAAATATCATACTCACCTATCCGACGCCTTCATCGGGACTGGTAAAGAAGACATCCGATCAATGACAAGGACCTACGAGTCTGACAGCCAATCAGATGGCTGATAGCGATCTGGCCAATCAGATGGCTAGACGTCACAAACCACCTGATCGCTACCAGCTACCTGATTGGCCAGTTTGCCAGGTCTTGAACGTGCATCAATGACCTGGCAATCTGGCCAATCAGGTGGCTGGTAGCGATCACATGGTTTGTGATGTCTGGCCATCTGATTGGCTGTCAGACTCGCAAGTCTTTGTTGTTGATCTGATGTCTTCTTTTCCGGTCCCGGTGCAGTCGTCGAATAGGTGAGTATGATATTTTTTTATTTTTTTTAACAACTTTATTCACTTTTAGTGCATTTTCGCAGTGTGTATATAGATATACTGCGAAAGTTAAAAGACTACTCGCTACTCCTGAGTAATCACAAGAAACTTGGGGAGTAGCGAGTAGCTCAAATATCGTTACTATTCGGCGAGTACTGAATAGTAACGATTATACTCGCTCATACCATGGGTGCATGAGACATGGTCTGTGCCAGCCTGCACACTCTTCAAAATAGGAAGTGGCTCACATTCACTTAAAGGGATCCTGTCACCCCCAAAACACCTCATAAGCTATTAAAAGATGTCCCTAGAGCATATTAACACTTATCCTACACTCCTTTTTGCTCCTAAATGCATCTAGTGAAAATGTAGATAAACGTTATTAAACTCACTCATTAGCGATGTTAATGAGTGGCTACTGTATTCATAGTCACCCAGGCAGGCTCTCCCTCCTCATAATATCACGCCTTAATAGGTGTGATCTTCAACGCTGATTCAAATGCGCGCCTCCCCGCTCTCCTCTGTGTCGGCGTGGCTGCAGTGCGGCTGTATGATGCGAATCGCGTCATTTCTGGCTTCGGGTGACGTATGTACACCCGCGCCGCTCTGTTATGCCTCCAGCACGCATTCGCAGTGCGGGGCTTGAAGCTAACAGAGCTTAACGTTTATCTACATTTTCGCTAGATGCATTTAGGAGCAAAAAGGAGTGTAGGATAAGTGTTAATATGCTCTAGGGACATCTTTTAACAGCTTATGAGGCATTTTGGGGGTGACAGGATCCCTTTAAATTTCACAGGTGGGTAGAACTCAGTTTGAATTGACAGATCGATGACTCACAGGGAAAAGTGGCAGCAGTTTTCTACATTAAGTGAAAAGCAAAGGAGTAAAAGAAGGATGAGTTACATGTGAAGGCATGTCATTCAGAGAGCCTTGCTCAAATCATGCACCACACAACAAGGAGACCCAAAGAATCTCTATTTGCCCAAAAATCAGTGTCAGTCCAAAGTAAAGTGGGATCCATCTTATAGATCTTGTATTGGGCCACAATGGCAGAAAGCATGGATGCCTAGGCTAAAGGCTGAGTATTTAGGAAGTGGTGCACAAGTGTAAGGAGCAGGTATTGTGCTCAGAGTGTCTTGCTCAAGAAACTCACCACAGGAAAGAGACCCTAACTAGAGTCCCCTCTTTTTCAAAAACTAGGCAAAGCCACTACTAAAGTGGCAACAATTGCCCGAGAGTTGAGCACACTTAAAAGTACAACAGCACCTAGTCTCCCCATTCTGACACTGGGTAGAAAAGGCCTTGTAGATCCTTGACTATTTCATCTTGATAAACCTTAGGTGATCTACACTATTGGTGGACAGCAGTATGCACTTATCCATCAAGACACCACCAGCAGTGCTTAATGCACATTCTGAGAGAATGCTGTCTGCCGGTTCACAAAATCTCCAACGCTTGAGTGATGAGCCCAGGCAATTTTTCCAGTTTTGAAGCTCAAAAGTCACAAGGGTCCAGTTCCTCAATTATGGCATCGATATTGAGCTGTAGATACTCCTACAACATCCTCTAGGTGTATCTAGGTGTTCTCTAGATTATGTGTCATACTTGTCCTTTCTTCTGGCGTTGCAAAGACTGGTCTAAAAAATGGTCAAATGACTCCCAGAAATTGCTGGTAACAGATAAACTCCTACTGGTAACGTTTCTGTGATGACAACTCAATGTTCCCTGGGTAGGAAGTGTAGAACTGCGATGTGCACTATGTCTGCCACTGGTGTTTTGGGGAGAACTAGTACTCAGATTGTCTAAAAGCCTCTTTTCATACTCTTGCATGCGTGTGTCCCTTTCCAGGGCAGGAAGCATTTGGGCAAATTTTCTTTTGTGCTGGGGATCTAACCGTGTGGAAACTCAGTAGTCGGCATTACTTCAAATCCTAACAATCCGCGGATCATGTTGCAGATAGTACAGCAAGGAAGCACTCATGTGTCTTGCCAATCCATGAGGCCCAAGTCAGCAGAGTTACATTCCCAGTTGTCTTCTCTGCCTTCACCCACCAACCTTGCACAACAGAAACATGACCAAAATCTCCCTCATCTGCTGAGTCTTCCGTGAACGACACCTCTTCCTCCTCCATTTCTTCCTCACCTCTTGAACGTTCATCAACTGTTTGGTGGCTACTTACATGAGCTCTCATCAATCCTTCTCCTCCAGCCTCCCAAGTCACTCACCTCTGTTCTGATCACAGTCCTGACCTTTCAGATTTTCCTGTCATTTCTGCATACGCCTACTCCTCTACTTCCTCCTCTTCCTTTTGGACTAACTACCACCTGACTTTGCATGCTGGTCAAAGTGTGCTCAGGCATGTAGATGACCAGAATAGTCATGCTGATAATGGCATCGTCCGCGCTAGACATCTTAGTTGCCATTTCAAAACTGTGCAGAAGGGTGCAGAGGTCCTGGATCTTGGCCCACTTTGCCAGCGTGATTTGCCCGCCTCTTGATCATGTGGCCCAGGCTATGCATTACAAACTTTATCAGGGCTTGTTGCTACTGCCACAGCTGCTGCAACATGTGCAGAGTGGAATTCCAACATGTTGGCACGTCACAAACATGTTGTTTAACCGCAGGCCAAAAACTGTCTGTAGCAATGAAAGTCATTGAGCCACAGTGTGCGAATGGCGTAAGTGAGCACACTGTGACCATGCCCACTACAGCAGCAGATCAAGGCAGAGATAGTCATCTAGAAATTGCGGGACAACCAGATTCAGGATCTAAGCCATGCAAGGCACGTGTGTGACCTCGTCTCAACGTAGGGCCGTGCCCAGGTTCACAGCATTGTTGCACACAGCTTTCCCTGGTTGCAGGTTCAGTCGAGACAGCCGTTGATCAAACTCGGTCTCCAAAGCTGACTACAACTCCTCTGCTGTTTGACTCACATTTCCCAGGTATTTTAATGTTAACACAGCCTGATGGCATTGAGTTCTGCTGAAAGCACCGTACAATGTTGTGCTGGATACCTTCTGCTTCGTTGAAACATGTGTCACATTAACAGAGAGGTTTGGAGAACAGGGGGAGGCCCTAGAAAGGATGGAGTCGTCAAAAACAGTGGAGGAAGTGCTTACTCATTCAGGTGTCAATGGCAAAATGCACCCTGTCACATTCAGAGTTCTCAAGGAGGCAATGATGTTGTCTTCGACATGCTGGTGTAGCACAGGTACAGCTTTCTTCAAGAAGTAGTGGCAATTTTGCAACAGGTAATGGGGGACTGTGACAGCCATTAGCTTTTAAAAAAATCTGCGTTGACCAGGCAGAAAGGCAGCATTTCTGTGGCCAACAGCTTGGCTATAGTGAAATTCAAGCTCTTAGCTTTTGTATGGGTAGGAGTAAACCACATCTGTGGGATAAAAGGCTGGCTGCTGTATTGAGACAGGACAGAGTAGGGTGTACACGACAAACTGCTAGACTCTGAAGGAGGTGCAGGCAAAGGTGTTAGGCTGGGGTCACAGTTGGCATGCGTTTTTGTAGTGCCTTTTAAAAATGCTTGCGGTTTTACATGCGTTTTTCAAGTCACCATGAGTGTTTAAAGGTGTGTGATGGCTCCTGCATTTTTGGCTGCGTTTTTAAATCCGCACCAAAAAATAGTGCATGCACTATTTTTTGGTGCGTTTTGGTAGAAAACGCATGCGTTTTTATAACATGGGCCTCTATGGAAAACGCATGCAAAAACGCATGTACAATTAGTACCATTTAGTACTATTCAAAAACGCATGCGTTTTCTAAAACGCTTGCGTTTGTTTAACATGGGCTCCTATGGAAAACGCATGCGTTTTTGAATGGTACTAATTGTACATGCGTTTTTGCATGCGTTTCCCATAGGGCCCCATATTTAAAAACGCATGCGTTTTTGGAAATGCACCAAAAACGCATGGTACTGTCACACATGCTTTTTTGCTATTAGGGCATGCGTTTTTTAACATGGGGGCCTATGGGTGCGTTTTTACATGCATTTTTGAAAACGCAGGTCTCCAAAAACGCTTGTGAAAAATGCAACTGTGACCCTAGCCTTATATTTTCTTTAGAAAGATGTGCTGCTTTTGATTTCTGAAATCAGTCAACACCAGCCGGCATGTCCATTTGCATAACAGTTAATGGGTTGTTATATATACTACCTGTTGAGACTAAACAAGTGAAAGTTCTGCACCGAAGGCCTATGGTTAGGGCCACACTAGCATTGTGGCCACTGTCCTGGAGAGTCCAACAAAAAACAGGATTACGTCAGCATTAACTCAGTGTTACCATAGTGAAACGCTGCCTTAATGGTACCAATAGAATCCAATGGGTGATGGACTCCCGAGCGCATGCAAATACCGGCACATAAGTGCTGGAGTTTGAAATCTCGCACTAATTCGTAGCGCACAGGAAAACGCGGAAAGTCGGAACCCCACAGATTTAACAAAAACTGGATCTATGCCTACGAAGAAATTAAGAAATTACGGTAAGCCTAGGGTCACACCAGCGTTATGGCGTGCATTCAGGGGGGTTCCATGTAAAATTTAGAATTTGGCAGGATTAGTACAGTGTTATCTGAAAGGTAACACTGCGTTAACGCTGTCAATTCATCCCTATGGATGACGGAACCCCGCGTGCATTGCAAACACCAGCTAATTCCTGGAGTTTTAAATCTTGCGCTATTTCCAAGTGCTTCAAGTGATGCAAGCTTCTGTGTCATGTGATGCGCTTGGTAAAGCGTGAGATTTCAAACTCCGGCACTTACAGTGCCTACAAGTAGTCTTCAACCCCCTGCAGATTTAGCTGGTTGACACATGCGGAATCAACTTGGCATAGTGACATTTGGACTGTCGATCAGCCTGGAAGTGGGAAATGCACTGCAGCCAAAAAGATTTTTTACATTTTTTTTTTTTTTAAAGCGTTAAAAGTTAATTCAGAGGGTCATTTATTATTCAACCCCTAAAACCACCAGCATTCTGTTTGGTCCCCCTAAAGTATTAAGAAGTAGTTCAGGTACAAAGAACAATGAGCTTTACATGTGTGGATTAATTATCTCTTTTGCCAGCCTTTTCTGACTATTTAAGACCCTCCCCAAACTTGTGAACAGCACTCATACATGGTCAACATGGGAAAGTCAAAGGAGCATTCCAAGGCCATCAGAGACAAGATCGTAGAGGGTCACAAGGCTGGCAAGGGGTATAAAACCCTTTCGAAGGAGTTGGGCCTACCTGTCTCCACTGTTGGGAGCATCATCCGGAAGTGGAAGGCTTATGGAACTACTGTTAGCCTTCCACGGCCTGGACAGCCTTTGAAAGTTTCCTCCATGCCGAGGCCAGGCTTGTCCGAAGAGTCAAGGCTAACCCAAGGACAACAAGGAAGGAGCTCCGGGAAGATCTCATGGCAGTGGGGACATTGGTTTCAGTCAATACCATAAGTAACGTACTCCACCGCAATGGTCTCCGTTCCAGATGAGCCTGTAAGGTACCTTTACTTTCAAAGCGTCATGTCAAGGCTCGTCTACAGTTTGCTCATGATCACTTGGAGGACTCTGAGACAGACTGGTTCAAGGTTCTATGGTCTGATGAGACCAAGATCGAGATCTTTGGTGCCAACCACACACGTGACGTTTGGAGACTGGATGGCACTGCATACGACCCCAAGAATACCATCCCTACAGTCAAGCATGGTGGTGGCAGCATCATGCTGTGGGGCTGTTTCTCAGCCAAAGGGCCTGGCCATCTGGTCCGCATCCATGGGAAGATGGATAGTACGGCCTACCTGGAGATTTTGGCCAAGAACCTCCGCTCCTCCATCAAGGATCTTAAAATGGATCGTAATTTCATCTTCGAACAAGACAACGACCCAAAGCACACAGCCAAGAAAACCAAGGCCTGGTTCAAGAGGGAAAAAATCAAGTGATGGAGTGGCCTAGTCAGTCTCCTGACCTTAACCCAATTGAAAACTTGTGGAAGGAGCTCAAGATTAAAGTCCACATGAGACACCCAAAGAACCTAGATAACTTGGAGAAGATCTGCATGGAGGAGTGGGCCAAGATAACTCCAGAGACCTGTGCCGGCCTGATCAGGTCTTATAAAAGACGATTATTAGCTGTAATTGCAAACAAGGGTTATTCCACAAAATAATAAACCTAGGGGTTGAATAATAATTGACCCACACTTTTATGTTTAAAATTTATTAAAATTCAACTGAGCAACATAACTTTTTGGTTTGTAAGATTTATGCTTCTGTTAATAAATCCTACTCTCGTTTGCAGTTTGAAGGCTCTAACTTATTTGCATCTTATCAAACCACCTAAATCTGCAGGGGTTGAAGACTACTTGTAGGCACTGTAGATGCCGGCGTTTGCAATGCGCGCAGGGTTCTGTCATCCATAGGGATGAATTAACAGTGTTAACACAGTTTTACCTTTTCGTTAACACTGCGCTAATGCTGCTAAATTCTAAATTTTACACGGGACCCCCCTGAACGCACACCATAATGCCAGTGTGACCCTAGCCTAAGATTTTGGTAGATTTTGCAAACACTGCTTTTATACCCCAAAAAGCTTAGGCTGTGAATATAGCAGATTTGGCAAATCCTGGTTCTATGCCTACAAAACGATTAGGCTAGGGTCAGACTAGCGTTATGCATTGTGTTCAGGGTGTTCCGTCTAAACATTTTTCAGCATTAGTGCAGTGTTACCTGAAAGTCAAGACTGCATTAATGCTGTCAATGCATTCCTATGGCAGACGAAACACAAGCACATTGCAAACGCCGGCTTCAAACTGCCGGAATTTCAAATCTCGTGCTTTTTCCAAGTGCATCACATGACATGGAGGGCTCATGTTCTGATGCGCTTGGAAAAAGCACGAGATTTGAAACTCTGGCATTGTGAAGCCAGCATGTACAATGCGTTCGGGTTCCGTCTGCCATAGGTTTCATGTACAATATTACAAATTGTGGATCGCCCGATGCGAAACTGAAACTGAGTGCAATGATGTATAAGGCCCCTTTCACATCTAAGCCTGGGCTGTGTTTTGCTTCATTTGCCTTTCTATGCATTTTTACCGCTAAAAACACATCAAAACACATGTATTTTTGCCCCCATTGAATTCAATGGAAAACACATTGAAACCGCATGTGCATTTTCAAAAAAGCAAGACACATGCGTTTTTACAAACACAGCCCTAGACGCAGCAGCCCACGTTTTTGGCTGCGTTTGCAAAAATGCATACGTTTTTGAAAATGCACATGCGTTTTTGCATGCGTTTTTAATGCGTTTTCCATTGAATTCAATGGGGCAAAAATGTATGCGTTTTGATGTGTTTTTAGCGGCAAAAACGCATAGAAAGGCAAATGAAGCAAAACGCAGCCCTGCATGAGATGTGAAAGGGGCCTAACTCTCTCCCGTAGCCAGGAACCTGCAATGACAAAGAGAAATGTTGATATTGGACATTCAGTCATACATCAGATTAATCAAGGTTGTTGCATACGGCTCATGATTGTGTACACTGTGTGTGGTTGGCACCAGGTGACAATATAATTAAGCACATACCTCAGGGTGACCACTAATCTTTCAGCAGGTGAAATACTTGTGTGACATCTTGTATCCTGGCAGACAATATCATCTAGGACAAGCAGTAGCAGCTCTTCAAAGGTAGGCTAGGGTCACACTTTGAAGTGTAATTGCGTTTACCACATCCATATCCGGATGCGGTAATCGCAATAACCTTCACACACATTTAAGGAACAAAATGTGTTCCTAAGCCGGAATCCGGCAACCGGATTGGTCTGAATGTGCAATCCGGTTGCCAAATACTTTGTTCATCCCTGCTGCCTCATGATATGTAGTCATATTAGCCCCCCAGTCCTGTGTGCTGATCCGGTCCGCGGCCCTTACCTTTCCGGTAACACTGCATTAATGCTGCCAAATTTTAAGTTTTAGACCCTGAATGCAGGGAGTAACGTTAGTCTGACCCTAGCCTAACTGTGGTTATAACAATGTTCCCACCTACATATGCCGTTCAATTGTCTTCTGAAAAACATAAGTCATAATGTTTATAGAACTTGGGGGGGCGGGTTTAGCTGCAACATCACTTCTATATTTTTCATTTTCCCTTAAAATACCGGACAAACTGGTTTCCTATTGAATGCCATCTCACATGAACAGCCCTATCTGTAATGTGTACAGAAACATGACCATAAAGATATCACAATACTAAATGCCAGAACAAGTAAAATGCTTTTGTATAACAAAAGATACAAAAGATTCCAAGTCACCAGGCTTCACACCAAAACTGGAAAGCAGGAAGGAACAGATGGGGTTAGTGAAAGAAGGCACACCAAGGGTTCCACCATACCACCTGGAATCCTTTTGCAGCCACCTGACAAGCTACCTGTCCTCATAACATCAGAAGTGCTGAACTGTAACTTTGTATGATGCCAATGCAAGTTAACAGTAAAGTACCCGGAGGAAAAGTGACTGTGCCTCTGCCTGTTTTTCCTTTCAATGAACTTGTTTCCCCATACTACACTGCCCCGGAGGACCAGCCCTACCTGTAGAAGACTTTGCCAACTTGCCGCATTACCATCTACCTCCAGCGGACTGTGGCGGCGCTGGTGACACATCACCGGAAACTACAGGTGGCGTCACAACATCTTGTATATAGCATCCCCTGTAAATATACCCCTTTTAAAAGAAGTCCCCCAGGACACGGGATCTGGCGCGGCCACCACTTCCCCATGACACAGTTAACCCCTTGGAGCCTGATACCCCACAGTCTGGGGCTCGACATATTCTTTTTCTGGCAATCACGAACAGGATATCGTACCCAGTATTACCGGGTACTATGCGCCTTGGACTTCGACTATTGAAATGAACTTTTTCCGCCATTGCTTGGCGCCAAAAATGGGTTCCCACCATTACTGCAGGAGGACCCAAGATGGCGTCGTAACCATGTACTAAATGCCATGTGCAGGCCCGGGGGTGTGCCTCAGCCCCTAGAAGAAGGAGGCACCAAAAAGTGTGGCCGTCCAGATTGCCAATCAATCAATCAATCAATCAATCAGGGGGGCGGCCCACAGAAATTTCCTCGCGAGAGGCCACCCATAAAGAGACAAACCGGAAGAGAAGGACAGAACAACAAAGGCTCCTTCGTACCCGGCAGCATGGCGGCACCCTGGTGGAGAGATGTGGTGCACGAGCTCGAAGAACAGGTCCGAGCCGCGCAAGGTGACCCGGCAGTGGCATCCCGCTTAACTCTAGAGGGCGATGCTGACTACTGGAGGGACGCGTTTGGACGGCTCAGCCAGGACATGGAAGAAGCCCTGGCGTGGGTGTGCCGACGGTGGAGCGAGGAGCAGACCTATGAATTTCGGCTATGAGAGGAGACCGCGAAGCGCAGGAGGCAGCGGTAGCAGAACAAGAAGTTGTGGAGTACTGCACCTCTCTACCACCCGTTGCACCACCCGTCCAGACCCTGAACCCCCGAATAAACCACCGTCCCGTTCCAGCAGTTGTCTCCAGCTGGAGGCAGTGCGGACGTCCCCTACAGAACAAAGCGTCATTGTCGAGGAGGAGTACGGCAAAACAGACAACGAGGAAACGGAGAACGTAGAGAGAGCCTCAGGAGGGAGCACCCCAAAAGCTGCGTGGTGGACCGTGTGGCAGCGGCAGCAGTGAGGAGCCCCCGCCATAGTGAGCTCAGCAGAAACCAGAGTGGTATCCAGAGTCCCAACCGGCAACTCACCACCCCCACAGTACCAGTCACTCCAGCGGTCTCAATCAGCTTTAAATGAGAGAGACCAGGTAGCTAGACAACAATGCCAAGAGGAGTGGTTCCAGCGAGAGCAGGCAACAAGGCGACTATGGGACGAGGCCAGATCACAGCCCCCACTTCCAGTAGAACTACGCCGCCTAGGAACCGTCATCTCCGTGTACCAGGATGAAGGCTGGGGATTTCTACGGGAACCCGGACTTTCAGATGATGTGTTTTTCACCAGACGCGATGTAGAATCCTACCTGCGGTGAGGACACCCGGATAGAGACTTTTATCGAGGTGAGCAGGACACTTATGAGCGGTACCTCGGTCCACTAGGCTGGTTCGCCATAAGGATTTCCCACCAGCAATAGACTCCCATGTAGACACATTGCACCCAGCAATAGACTCCCATGCTGAGACATTGCCCTGTATGTAGCCCCCTTCCAGCAACCATGCCCTTTTATTTATTGCTCTTCCCCTTTTTGCAAGCCCCTGAATGACGAGTGAGTCCCCGTTTGTTTCATCTGAAGAATCAGAGACTTTTATTTGAACTTTCCTTACTGTTGATAATGTGTGCTGTGTGAGCAGCGGCCCGCGTAGTTAGTACCGGTCCCGTTGGGCCAAGTAGATTATGTCGATATGCAGATAGTCATAACCGGAGAGTAACAGCTTTGCCCACAAGTGACCCGTGGACCGTGAGGTCTGATACGCTAACTACTGCATTGTGTATATGTGTAACGTTCAAAGAAAAGTGCCTCTTAGCAATAGGAAGAAATCTAAATATTCTTGATTGTATATAGTTTACCAGTTAATGTTAATATTACCCGTAAAAAGGTGCAGATGCTCCAGCTGCGGGTGGACCCTAGGATGGTGGGTGGGACCCATTTCTAGCACTCCCACACTAGGATACACGGTGGGGGTTAAAAATGCTCAAAACCGCATCCAGATCCGCAGCCCATAGGCTTCAATAGAAAAACCGGATTGCACTATTTGCAATCCAGTTACCGCATCCGGTTTTGCAGCCTGCAGTAAAAACCATGCAGGCTGCATTTTTCAGAGCGGTAGCTAAACCGGATGCGGTTTTGTTAACATGGGCGCCTATGGGACCGAATCCGGTACCGCAAGGTACATAAATGTACCTTGCGGTACTGGATTCAGTTCCGGATCCGGTTTTGAAAATTGCAAAAATCCTCATTCCAAAACCGGATGCATTAATACATCCAGATCTGGAATGAGGATTGCATTTTGACAACTTTTAAGAGGTATGAAGGCACAGTCCAATACCGCATCTGGTAATGGATGCGGTTACCGGATTGTGCCTTTTAACTGTGACCCTAGCCTGCAAAAACTATGCTAGGAGACTGTGTGGTTGTGGACGATTGGGTGCTGATAGAAAATTTCGTGGAGGCCTCATCAGCCATCCAAGACAGTATCTGCTCTTGCTCTTCTTGCTATCAGACACGTTTACGTTCCAGACCGGGAAATTTCCCCAGGAACATAGTTGCATCAACCTTCGTGTCATGTGCAGCATCTCACATCTGTATACACATATAAAGGCCATTAATGCTTCTGCATACACAAGCTAACTACCAGACCACCTGTCATTGCTAGTGATGGACATGGATTGGCCACACAGAGTAGGGTGTGACCTGATATGTACATGTATGTGTTTTGGTAACACACTATGATTTTTTTGGCAGATGGCTGAGAATCCTGATTTTGTGTGTGACCTCCTAGCCATTTACCAGGACCATGAATGCCTGTGGCGGGTTGCGTCGCCGGACTATAAGAACAGGCCGGCGAGGGCTGTGGCCTATGGGCACCTTGTCGAGCTGGCAAACCGGCTCGACCAAAGTAAGACCTGGATGGTGCCGATGGTTGTGGAAAAAATCAAGCGGCTGCGCACAGTGTTCACAAAAAAGCATAAAAAGCTGTTGATGGCTCGGTCCGGGGCTGGAGCTGAGGAGCTCCCTAAGCCACGTCTGTGGTATTATGACCTCCTCACCTTCACACTGGGCCAGGAGGCTTATCAGCCAACACGGTGCAGCAGTCTCCTTGCCCAACCATCGTCGGCCACAAGCCAAGAGCCTGCCCCATCACAGGAAGTGCATAATTGTTGTTTGGCTACCTATGTCCACACCTTGGTGGTTGCACTGATGTGTAGCTTGGTGGACATGTAGAAGGCACAATCGTGTTGTACTTTCACCATTCTTCTGTGTGATCTGCTGTGTGTTGGCTTGTGGCTGTTGGCACAGATCGTGGTGTGGTGTGTTATGTTGGGGCACTTGGCATATCAATTTGGAGCCTCAGGTGAATACAGAGCACTGGACTACTTCTTTCTTCATCTCTGTTTCCAACCCTGCTACTGTTGATTTTGGTCTTTGGCATGCTCAGATATGCGCCATCTGGTGCTGGGTGGTTGGTTGTGGTAATTGATGTCAGTACATTGCTACTCTTGTTAATTTGTGTTTTTTCTATGTTTGATTTACAGGCCCCTTGTGAGTCTGGCTCCAGTGCAGAGGACCCAGCCACTGGCCAGGCTCCACTCTCAACATCTTTGGTGGAGCAGGTGCCTGATCCCAGTGGTGGGGGGCCGTGCCCAGGGCCCAGCTCATGCATATAAAGACGTCAAACACCTTCCCCACCCAACACTTAGCTGGGTACCTGGGAAAAACGATTCCTATTGGATCGAGAGAGGACCCCCGCCACTTCAATCGGGCACATGACCAGTGAGTGGGTGTGTCGCATTGCCCCAGAGGTGAGGGTGGGGTCTCAGGTGGTGTAGGGGACCGTCGGTCCTCCTCAGACTGGGAGTCCTCCTCATCTGTAATATCAAAATTGACAAGACACCGATTTTACAAAAGGAACACAACATAGGGCAAACACGTACTGTGTGTGTGTCAATGTGTTTTCACACATATATAATGTCATTAGGGCGTGAAGCCTAGCCTAAAAGGTTTGGGTCTTGAACGACCCTATGGTTAGGGGCTAGTCTGTTTTTGGACATGACCACAATACCAGTGAGCACATATTTGGGATGTAAAACACCCTTGGATTAGCAGAGGATGGATTTATACACAAAACACAAGAGTAGACAGTAAGCATCTGGTGGTGCCACCATGGGGGAAAACAAATAGCAGTCAGCTTGTAGTCACTTTTCCAGATTGTGATCAATGTCTTGTGAATTACTATGTGTCAGAGTGTGCACATATGTGTTGGCAGGTGTGATGTGGCCCTTCAAATTAGCATTAATATGTTGTGTTCAACTTTGCTGTAATTACACACCTATGTTCGGCCACACACTTGTCAAGGACCACTATAGCCGTCAGCATTAAAAAAACATATGAGTGTATTCTGCAGCTTCATATTGCAGTGTGAACAACATGCAAATGCACATTGATGACACACGCTGGTTTATGTCACACTATGTGCCATGGCACAATACCACATGATGGTTGGGTAGTGTTTGGAGTAGTATGAGTGTTTAGCATTGCCATATACTCACCACGCAGCCTGGCAATCCATGCGGGTCCTCTCTACACCCACTTTCTTGAGCACGGCTCGCTGGATTTTCCGCAGGATACTCTGCTTGCGCAGCCGTGGGTGACGCTGGTTTCACCAGTAATCATGCCAGTCACACAGGTCGAGCAAGATGACAAGTTCTGCCACACCCTATGTGACAGCGCGCTGTGCGGCCGCCATGACTCTTGTACTATGTGCAGGGGAGGGGCAGGCACCTGGCAGGCAGGGGGGAATGAGCAGAAACGTGATGACAGCACCACACACACTGGCGCCGCCAAACATGGTTGAGGGCGCTAACAAGGAAGACGTCCGTGAGTGGGAGCAGCAGAATGTACCCTGCAGCATCACCAAATTCACACAAGTAGGGTGATTGTAGTGCATGGCCTATGGCATCTATCTACGATGTGTAGCCCAACATCTGAGCTGTCAACTGTGGTACTATACTCCACACAGCACAACTTAATATACGCGGACAATATAGCTCGCGCTATTCAATGGCGCGCATAATTGCACTGAGTTTGCGGCGGTTGTGTAGCTGAAGTTGTTTGTGGTGCTGAATGGACAGCTCTTCAAATATGGCGCCGTGTCAACTGACAGCCAATGGGAACACAGTAGCTTACACCAATCATCTCAGACGGGGCGCCGACTACAGCATGCTGAGGCACGCATACGGGAAATCACCGTAAATGCTCTTTCCATCACTATCGCCCTGTCACACGCCAAAACACGAAAATATCACCTTGGTGATTGCGCCTGATTACTGAGCACTATTCAGGAATCAGGCGACGGCCGAAGGGCGATTTATCACCGCGAAATCGCCCAATCACACGCCGCAACCATGAGGCAATTTCACGGTGATTTCAACGGGGCGACACATCGCCTTTCAGGTCTCCAGGCGAGATTGCGGCATGTTACAGTACCTTTAGGGCCCCTTTACACGCCACCACTGAAAGGTAGCAACTGCCTGGCATTGGGGATATTTATGCCTGTTGCCATGAAATTGCTACGAAATGGCGGCGTGTAAATAGGGAAATTCCTTCCTGTGTCGGAATTTCCCTATTTGCACGCCGTCATTTCGTAGCATTTCATGGCAACAGGCATAAATATCCCCAATGCCAGGCAGTTGCTGCCTTTCAGTGGTGGTGTGTAAAGGGGCCCTTAGAGGGTCGCAGCAACAGATAGCTCTGTATCGGACACCTGTGCAATAGACACACACACACATACATTGTTAATGTGGATTAATTATTCACAGTACTTTCCAAATACCGTATATACTCGTGTATAAGCCGACCCGTGTATAAGCCGACCCCCCTACTTTTGCCCCCAAAATCTGGGAAAACCTATTGACTCGTGTATAAGCCGAGGGTGGACCCCAGCACAGGTATACAGCCCCAGCAGTGTGGTATACAGGCCCCCCCAGTGGTATACAGGCCTCCCCAGTGGTAGTATACAGCAGCCCCAGCAGCCCCAGTGGTAGTATACAGCAGCCCCAGTGGTAGTATACAGCAGCCCCAGCAGCCCCAGTGGTAGTATACAGCAGCCCCAGCGGTAGTATACAGCAGCCGCAGTGGTAGTATACAGCAGCCCCAGCAGCCCCAGTGGTAGTATACTGCAGCCCCAGTGGTAGTATACAGCAGCCCCAGCAGCCCCAGTGGTAGTATACAGCAGCCCCAGAAGCCCCAGTGGTAGTATACAGCAGCCCCAGTGGTAGTATACAACAGCCCCAGCAGCCACAGTGGTAGTATACAGCAGCCCAGCAGCCTCAGTAATCCAGGGCCCCCCTCCTCCTCGCGCTCCGGAAACCTGTAAAGTAAAATCTTTATACTTATCACTGTCCTGTCGCTGCCGTCCCCGCCGCTGCCGACATCGCGCTCACCTGGCTTCATCCGTCCGTCTTCTTCCGGCTTTCTGTTCGGCGCAGGCAATGACGTCATTGCCTGCGCAGAACAGGAAGCCGGAAGAAGCCAGACAGATGAAGCCGGGTGAGCGCGATGTCGGCAGCGGCGGAGACGGCGGCGACAGGACAGTGATAAGTATAAAGATTTTACTTTACAGGTTTCCGGAGTGCGAGGAGGGGGGGGGGGGGGCCCTGGATTACTGAGGCTGCTGGGGCTGCTGTATACTCAAGCCGTCACTGACTCGCGTATAAGCCGAGGGGGGTACTTTTCAGCCCAATTTTTGGGCTGAAAAACTCGACTTATATGCGAGTATATACGGTACTACACCAAGAAACGAATCCCCGGATATGCGCTTTTGCAGAGCGATGTTGCTCTCCAAAAGCTCATATCCTGAAGATTTGTATGGAGCTGGTTGCTGCGGTAAACATCAGATTGCAATAGGGATCAATAGACAGGCGGCGCATAGCGTTACCTGCTGATACCTTGGTAGATTTTGCAAACATTGCTTTTAAGCCCAAAAAGGCTGTAAATATGAACACAGCAGATTTGGAAAAACCTGGTTCCATGACTACAAAGGCCCAGTTCATATCTATGCCTGGGCTGCGATTTTGCTGCGTTTGCGTTTGTATGCATTTTTATGGCTAAAAATGCATCCAAACGCATCCCAAAAAACTCCATAGGGTTAAATGCAAAACGCATTGCAAACTCATGCAAAAAGCATGTGCATTTATAAAATGCAAAACGCGTGCATTTTTGCAAACGCAACCCTAGATGCAGCAGCTGCGTTTGCAATGCGTTTTGCATTAAACCCTATGTGTGTGTTTTTGGATGCGTTTGGATGCGTTTTTAGCGGTAAAAACACATACAAACAAACACGCTGCAAAACTCAGCTCAAGCTTAGATATGAAAAGGCCCAGAGAGTTTACGGCAAGATTTTGGTAGATTTTGCAAACTCTGTTTTTAAGTCCAAAAAAGCTGTGAATGTGAACAAAGCAGATTTGGCAATCACTGGTTCTATGGCCAAAAACAGAATAGGTCAATATTAAACGACATTTAGCTAACACTGCTCTTAAGTAATAGTAACTAAATCTACTATCATTCTATTTATCTATCTATCTAAAAAAAGAAATGGAAAAAGCAGAATCAGCACAGCCTTATCAAAACAGTGGTTGCAATAATTCCTGTACCAACGGTGCTCATACAGATCCAATAAAAACAGGCAGCACTCCTATACTTCATTGAAGTGGACTTTTCTTTATTCCAACCTCGTGATGCGACGTTTCAGAGGTTACCCTCCTTTATCAAGCATTAGATTAGATATCTACCTATCTATCTAACAATAAATCAATAATTAGCTATCTATCTAGCAGGCAGGCACACACTGGCAGCAGTCGCTGCAGCAGCACTGTCCCTAAGGCTGGCTTCACACCACGGTTTTAAGCTGTCAGGTTCTGTCCGGTGTTTTGCAGGATGCACCGGACAGAAGCTGACAGCATCCGACGAACAAAGTCTGAGGGCAAATATGCCCTCCGATCCTGTTTTCTTCAGGATTTGTTTCTGCTCATTGCTGCTGCTGTTCGTGGTGCTGAAATTTCAGCCTGTGTGTGCAGTGGAGCTGCCCACGGTGCTGAAATTTCAGCATTCTGTGCTGTGCAGCTGTCCATAGTGCTGAACTTTCAGCCCACGTGAGCAGTGGAGCTCTCCATGGTGCTGAACATTCAGCGGTGGCTCTGAAATGCTGCTGCTGTCCATGGTGCTGAATGAGTGCAGCAGCATTTCAGAGCTGGCGCTGTTCTCTAAAAGGTGCTGAATGTTCAGCCCATGTGAGCAGTGGAGTTCTCCGTTGTGCTAAACGTTCAGCGGTGGCTCTGAACTGCTGCTGCTGTCTATGGTGCTGAATGAGCACAGAAGCATTTCAGACCTGGCGCTGTTCTCTAAAAGACTTCTGGGAAACTACCTGATTTTTTGGGGCATAGGCTCTGTCATTATGGGTGCCGGATTGCCGAGGATCCGGTTTTGTTAATTTTTTCCACCGGACACAAAAAATGATGCAAACTACAATTTTTGTCCTTGCAAAAAATGAACCAAAGCGGATCAGGGAGATGAACCACAAAACCGGATGTCAAATAGGACCAATCCGTTACCATAAGGACACATGGGGGCAAAACCGGATCAGGTTCTGTCCAGTTCAAACCAGACAGAACTTGAAACCAGGAAATTGTGGTATGAAGCAGGCTTAAGCTGTATGTCTGTGAAAATGGTGACGATGGGAAATGGCTAATTCTTAGGTACCAAAGACATGTGACTAAGGCTGGCTTCACACCACGGCGCAGTCCGGTCCGGGGCTATCCGGTGTAAATCAGACAACCCCGGACCGGTTTTTGGCCCCATAGTAGCCTTTGGGGCCGGATGGAGCCGGATGGGAGCTCTCTGCCATCCGGTTTTATCTCTGCGGTGGAATCCGGGAGAATTCGGATTATTCTCACCGGACACAAAAATGTTGCTTGCAATGTTTTTGTGTCCGGGGAGAAAAATTACCCCAAAAAGCCAGATCCCAGATTTTCACGGATTGTCCCGGATCCGGGGCAATCCGGTTCTCCCTAACATGGGAAACCTATGGGGCCGGATTGCCCTGGTCTGGGCGAATCCGGGAACCGGATACTGGCGGCTGCACGCTGCTGTTTCAGGACCGCGGCTAGCTCCATGCTAGCCGCGATCTTGAAAAATCAGCAGCTACGGCTGCACACAGGACCGGAGGGCACTCCGGTTCTGTGTGCTGATCCAGTCCGGGGCTGTCAGGTTCATGCCGGACAGCCCCGGACCTTGCCGTGGTGTGAAGCCAGCCTTAGGCAGCCAATCACACAAACCCTTGTGTCTGCAAGTTCTGTTTGCTTTATGCACGCTGATTGGCTGCCCTCCTGACACATTCACATAGTAAGTGCGGGAAAGAAAAAAAATGGAGTGCCACACATCTCTGACCTGAGACATCTGTTCACCTTCTCACCTCATCAAACTTCTCCCTCCCTATCCTAGACGCTGACAGTCATCACAATAATGTTGATCAGAAGAATTAGTGCAAATGCACTAGTGTATTTTGTCATCTGAACAGTTGATCAACAAACCCAAACTTGCTGACTTTTTAGCAAAAATATTTGTGTTCGAGGGGCCGAGTGAAAAATGCTATATTCAGCCTGGATTTGGAATTTGCGAATATGTTTGAGTAAAGTTCGCTCATCTCTAGTTACATTGATGAAAGAAAGTTGTTCCAACGGTCAGGATTGTTGTGGCATAGTTTTTAAATTGGACTAACAACGTAATTGCAAAACCTTAACCTTTTTGGATTAGAATTTAGTATGTTTTTAAATTATTGCCCTCTTAAAAAGAATCTGTCACCAGGATTTTTGCCACCTAATCTGACAGGAGCACAATAAAGAAATACAGACACAAATACCATTGATGTATTACTATTGGGCTGTTTAGTGTAGTTTAAAAAAATCACTAGGACATTGTCATTAGGGGACTGGTACACCTGCTGTCAGGTAGTCAATCAAATTCAGCAATTATAGCTTTGTTTGTACACTGTATATGGGTAGAAATCGGTCAATCAGTGGTGTGGGCAGGGTTGTATAGAGAGCAACATTCAAATAAGAGTGGGTTCAACTTTTCTGCGGGAGAATCTGAAGATTTTTATATACACAGATTTGAACACACCATAAAGCCCCCTACATACTTCTGCTTAAAAAATGCATATGGTGCATGGTCTATTTTGGATATCCGTATGGCCATCTGTATGTCCATGTGTGACATCCATGTGCCGTCTGTGTGCTGTTTTTCCATGTAAGACAAGAAAGGGTGGTGGGAGCGCATGTGAAGGAAGTTTAAACAAGGGAAATTTGTTGGAAGGGGCCGTGTGGCCACTCACCATAGGTGGTTGTGCACGCCCTGCACAACTGCTGTGTATCACCTCAGTGTTATGCCTCCTCCTTGGATCTATTTGCAGGGACAGCTGGCAGTATCCACAGAGCCTGAAAATCTATGCTGCGGTCATGTGACCAAACCAGAAATACATCATCACAGGTCCTTCAGTGGTGAATGCAACCTTCTTCCAGCAGGTCCTGTGGTTTAGGAATGATATTTGAAGATTCTCCTCCTGCCCAGAGCTGCTCCTGCCGGTATTACCCGAAGGTATGGATAATGGAGACAGCAATTTAACGATCTGTGGAGCGCTAGGATCAGGAAGAGTCAGGGAGATGGAAATATTTCTAAAAAGGTTTTATTAACCTCTTACAAGCCACAATGTGTTTCCGCTGGACAGAGCTCAGGCAGCGCTGTGCAGCGGAAACGCGTTGTGGCTTGTAAGAGGTTAATAAAACATTTTTACAAATATTTCCATCTCCTTGACTCTTCCCGATCCTAGTGCTCCACAGACCGTTAAATTGCTGTCTCCTGTTTTTCTATGTGTAACATCCATGTGATATCCATGTGAAATCCATGTGACATGTACCGGAAAAAAACATACCACTGAAAATAATGTTTTTATGTGTAAAAGGTGTGGGAAGATTAATAACTGATGATGAATAGAGAGATACAGACAGATATACATATAATAGATATAATAGATATAATATAAGAGATTGTTATATAATAGTTAGTTGTCGAACAGCTATAAAATGTCCAAACCGTTTACATATTCTAAGCTTGCACACTTTAGTGCCTATGACATGGAATTAAAAGGTGTTTAGCCTTGTATTTAGCCACAAAATAAATAATGAATATAAAAATATGATGTACGATCCACCCTATTTTTGATAGCCAGCTAAGGCAAAACAGACTGCTACAGCCTGCAGCCCACAGCTTACAGCTTTAACTTTGCTGGTAATCCAAAACAGAGGTCAGCCCATGCTGGTTTTTTAATTATATATATTTTTTTTTTAAATGCACATGTGCATTTCCTTTTTTTTTTCTGTTAACAAATCCTGCAATTAAGCTTTTGCAAATAAATTGATTACATAGTGGAGCAATTTCTGCTCTAACTTTTAAAAATTATTTTATAGGCTATTAGGCTGACCTACCTTGAAACAATGAAAATTTATTTCTGGAATTTGGCTACCTACCCCTAAATACATTGAGGTGTACAGGGAAAGGAATCCTCAAAAATTCTTTACTTGGCACATTCAAAATATATTGGCAAGGCTTGGCAAGCAGTCAAGCAGAACATTGGGTAAGGATCAGAATAACAATATAAAGATACAGAGGTGAATACTACAAAGAAAATAAATCTAAGGGGTACATCACACTGAAATCAGCGACCTCACAAGCGATATCGATTTATGTGACATGTAGCAGCAATCAGGCCCCTGCTGTGAGGTCGCTGATCGCTGCACATCCTTTGGGACCATTTTTTGGTCCTTGGTCTCACGCTGGTCAACATGCATCACTGCGTGTGACAGTGAGAGACCAGCGATCAGCGACCTCACAGGCTGGTAACCATGATGAGTAGCGGGTAACTAAGCAGCACGCGCTGCTTAGATGCCTGGTGTTTATCATGGTTACCAGCGCTAAGCGGGAGGATGCTGATAACCATGATAAACAACGATATCTAGGCAGCGCATGCTGCCTAATTACCCGGTGTTTATCATGGTTACCAGCGTTCTCGACTTATAGGCTGCACTAAGTGGGAGGACACTGGTAACCATGATAAACACGGGGTAATTAAGCAGCGTGTGCTGCCTAGATACCCGCTGTTTATCATGTTACCAGCGATGTGGAGTTGGCTCCCTGGTCCCTGGTTGCTGAGGAGATCTGCCTGCTTGAAAGCTCCCCAGCGATGTTCCAGCGATCCTGGTCATTGTCAGGATCGCTGGAACATCGCTGTGTGTAACGGCACCTTAAAGGGCAAGGCAAAAGGCATTTTATGGTTTAAAAAGCTAATGTTTTATGGGTAATAAATGCATATGTTCTTTAGAAATATGTAATATATTTTTTGTTAATATGAAGAACGACAACAAAATACTTATGATGCTTAACATATTTCAACATGAGTTTAGTTACATTTGTTTTTGATTGCTTCTTAGGACTGGTAGCATGATCGCAGTCTGTGAATTTTCCACCATGAATCACATCCACGTACCATCACACTGAAATGTAGATTTCATTTTTTTGCCCTAAAGCAGGAAAGTGTGGAGAATTGTTTTTGTGCTCATTTGCCCAAGGCTTGAGTGAGTTCATGGAATTACCAAGGATTATAGTAAAGATGAATACAGTTTAAATTGCTTACTGTAGTTCTAATGTAGAAAATTGTTATAGTAGATAATGCACTGACACAAACATTGACGTACATGCTTGTAGTGCATGAGTAAATTGGTCTGGAGGCAGCACTTTATTGTGAATGTGCTACATGAAGGATTCTGTCTATAGAGGTAAATTATCATTGCCGAGATGAGAGCATTCATTCCTCGAAAATTATTCTGTATAATGTCAAACCTAAGGTAGTGGCCTACAGCATTGTAAGAAGTAAACAATAGGCTGGGATTTCATCTATTGTGTATTGGTTCCCAACAGTGTCTAATTTCATACACTTTGGAAATATTATACACTTTGTAATCAAAAGTGATTTGCCTTCAATGTAGAAATATTTTCATTGAAACTTTGAAACATTTTTATATACAGGTGCATCTCAATAACTTAGATATCATCAAAAAGTAAATTAATTTCAGTAATTAAATTCATGAAGTGAAACACATTATATTGAGTCATTAAAAACAGAGTGATCTATTTAAAGTGCTTATTTCTGTTAATGTTGATGATTATGACTTACAGCCAATGGTCATTATCTCAGAAAATTAAAATAGCAAGGATGAAGGTTCTGAGAGTTAAAATGTTACTTAAATAGGTATCAGGGGCTTCACGGCTGCTGCAGTCCCCAGTGTGGTGCATATAGAGTAGGGAAGATGAAGGTTTAAAAACTGCGTTGTCATATTCCACGAGACATCAAAGGGTTAATTTAATATTGATTTATTAGTCAACGCATTTCAGGGTTTACTGGCCCCTTCCCCAGAACGAAAGCAATGTAGGGTGCTTTCACATCAGAAGGTATAGGCGGACTTGCGGCAGGTGCGGCAAGTGCGGTTTTGGCACTTGCGGCAGGTGAGGCCACGAAAAAAAACGCAGTCAGCCGCGTTTTTTTTCGCGGCCGCACCTGCCGCAAGTGCAAAACCGCACCTGCCGCAAGCCCGCCTATACTTTCTATGGGGCTTGCCGCAACCGCGCCGCAACCGTGCCGCAAGTGCAGCCGGTATGCGGTAATCGCGGCAGATGCGGTTTTTTCACCGCATCTGCCGCGATTTGGAAAAAACGCTGATGTGAAAGGGCCCTTAATATTGGCATGTTTCAGGGCGTTTCAGAGAGCCCTGAAATGCGTTGACTAAAAAAAATCAATATTATATTCACCGTTTGATGGAAAACGGCAGCCTGTTTTTTAACTCTTCATCCTCCCTACTTTACATTTTTGAGATAATGAGCTTTGGGTTTTGATTGGCTGTAAACCATAATCATCAACATTTACAGAAAAAAACACTTGAAATAGATCCATTTTTGTAATGACTCTATATATTTTATATATATGTCACGTTATATAAAATTAACTTTTTGATGATATTCTAAGGCGGTTTCACACCACGGTTTTGTGGATCCGGGGCTGTCCGGTGTGAACTGGACGTCCCCCGATCCGGTTTTGGACCCATAGTATTCCCATGGGGCCGGATGGAACTGGATGGCAGCTATTGGCCATCCGGTTTTTATTTATGCGGGATGATCCGGCAGCATTCAGATTTTTCTAGCGGACACAAAAACGTTGCTTGCAACGGATTTTTGTGTCTGGGGAAAAAAATCTGAAAAAAAACGGATGCTCCTGGATCCTACCGGATCAGGCACGATCCATCGCCCCCTAACATGGGGGTCTATGGTGCCGGATCCGACATAACATCGGATCCAGGAGCCAGACGCTGGGTGCTGAAGTTTAGCAGCGAGCTCTAGCTAGCTCCCCACTAGCCGCGTAACTGTCATTTCAGCAGAGACAGCTCCTGCTGCAGCGATCCAGCAGCAAACCGGACCGGAGGGCATATTTGCCCTCCGGTTCTGGTTCCAAATTGGGTGCAAGACTGTTCAGTTTATACCGGAGAGTCCCGGACCTGATGCTGCCGTAGTGTGAAACCGGCCTAATTCATTGAGATGCGCCTGTATGTGCAAAATCTAAGCATACCGTTATGTACTTTAAATAATGTTGTTAGAGATTAGAAATTTTTTTTAGTGGAATTGAAATATTGTCAAAATAAGTATTTTTTTTTTTATTCACTTCCACATGGATTAAGCAAAATGGTGGCCACCATCTTCCATTTTTCTGAACCATAATGGACTATCAAAATGTTAAAAACATTAAAAAATCATTATAGTCATAATATTGCTCACCTCAGCTGTGTGCCACTTATTAGCAATTAACCAGTCCTCACCGCATCTTCTGATCCCTTCTTGTTTGCAATGGAATCTCCTGACCTCTCGCACAGTGCTAGACTTACTTATGTCATGGAAGGCACCCAGGAAGGCTACGCACAGGTGCTCAGAAGGTTACGGTGCACATTTTGACATCATGATATCACTGACCTCACACACTTCTGTGCAGAAACTTCCCAAGCACCGTGACATCACTGAGTCCAGCACAATGATAAAGGGCAAGGAATCCATAGACTATAATATGTACATCTTTTACAAGTAAAAACACAGAACTTGTACGTGATTCACGAATGAGGTCTAAGCAACTGATCAGATATGAACTTTATTTTCAGTGCACTTTAAAACCTAAAATCTGTATTACCGTATATACTCGTGTATAAGCCGACCCGTGTATAAGCCGACCTCCCTACTTTTGCCCCCAAAACCTGGGAAAACCTATTGACTCGTGTATAAGCCGAGGGTGGACCCCAGCACAGGTATACAGCCCCCAGCAGTGTGGTATACAGCAGCCCCAGAGGTATATACAGCAGCCCCAGTGGTAGTATACAGCAGCAGCCCCAGTGGTATATACAGCAGCAGCCCCAGAGGTATATACAGCAGCAGCCCCAGTAGTTAGTATACAGCAGCCCCAGAGATATATACAGCAGCCCCAGTGGTAGTATACAGCAGCAGCCCCAATGGTATATACCGCAGCAGCCCCAGTGGTATATACAGCAGCAGCCCCAGTAGTTAGTATACAGCAGCCCCAGAGGTATATACAGCAGCCCCAGTGGTAGTATACAGCAGCAGCCCCAGTGGTATATACAGCCCCAGTGGTAGTATACAGCAGCCCCAGAGGTATATACATCCCCAGTGGTAGTATACAGCAGCCCCAGAGGTATATACAGCCCGTGGTAGTATACAGCAGCCCCAGTGGTATATACAGCCCCAGTGGTAGTATACAGCAGCCCCAGAGGTATATACAGCCCCAGTGGTAGTATACAGCAGCCCCAGAGGTATATACAGCCCCAGTGGTAGTATACAGCAGCCCCAGTGGTATATACAGCCCCAGTGGTAGTATACAGCAGCCACAGTGGTATATACAGCCCCAGTGGTAGTATACAGCAGCCACAGTGGTATATACAGCCCCAGTGGTAGTATACAGCAGCCCCAGAGGTATATACAGCCCCAGTGGTAGTATACAGCAGCCCCAGTGGTATATACAGCCCCAGTGGTAGTATACAGCAGCCCCAGAGGTATATACAGCCCCAGTGGTAGTATACAGCAGCCCCAGAGGTATATACAGCCCCAGTGGTAGTATACAGCAGCCCCAGTGGTATATACAGCCCCAGTGGTAGTATACAGCAGCCCCAGTGGTATATACAGCCCCAGTGGTAGTATACAGCAGCCCCAGTGGTATATACATCCCCAGTGGTAGTATACAGCAGTCCCAGAGGTATATACAGCCCCAGTGGTATATACAGCCCCAGTGGTAGTATACAGCAGCCCCCAGGGAGTATATAGCATCCCCCAAATGCTGGCACTCACCCCCCTTGTAAGGGTCCCCCCCTGCTGCTTATCTTACCATCCCGGTCTTCTGCTCAGCGCCGCTCCTTGGTGCTCCGTTCTCCATGCTCCGTCCTCGCTGCATCCGGGATCCCGGCCGTCGCGCGATGACGTCATATGCCTGCGACGGCCGGAGATCCCGGATGCAGCAGGACGGGAGCATGAAGAACGGAGCACCGTGGAGTGGCGCTGTGCAGAAGACCGGGATGGTAAGATACGCAGCGGGGGGGGGGCCCTTATAAGGGGGGAGAGTGCCAGCATTTGGGGACATATATGCACTGCTTCCCCCTGCCGCTGATTGACAGGGGAAGCAGTGCATATATAATGAGCGGCCCCGACTACCGTATTGACCCATGTAAAAGCCGAGGGGGAGACTTTTCAGCCCAAATTTTGGGCTGAAAAACTCGGCTTATACACGAGTATATACGGTAATTAATATGTACAACATCTCCATAATTGTCTTTATTGGTTTCCAAAAATAAAGCTCTGTATGGCATGGTAATGGCAACTGTAATTACAGCCCCAGTTTAAAATTTGACATGTGTAACTTTACATAATAATAGTAATTTATTTATTTAGTGCTATTAATTCCATAGCACTTCACATACATTTGACCCCATTGGGGTTCACAATCTAAACATCCTATCAGTATGTATTTGGTGTGTGGAAGGAAACTGAAGTGCCCTGAGGAAACCCACACAAACATGGGGAGAACATACAAACTCCTTTCATATGGTTTCCTTAGTGGGAATTGAACCCAGGACCCCAGTGCTACAAGGCTGCAGTGCTAACCACTGAGCCACTGTGATGCCCATGTTTTTTACATGTCAATAACTTTGGAATGCTTAGTAATCAAACACTTAACGAGTGCAAACATATGGCCTTGTCTGGAGTGGAGGAACGGAATGGGTTTCGGAGATGGGCCCGCTCCACTCCTGGTAGATGATGGCTGTCTTATTCAGCCATTGTCTGCCTCTAACATCTGTGAGTTTAGTTCTGCCCGCAAAGCACCATTCACTATACTGAAAGCAATCCAACACATCATATCTGTGCAGAGTAATCTGTCAAAGTCCTGGGGCTCACTAACGTCCACTGCTTACAATATAGTGACTGGTGACTGTAGCTGTTCTGTGTATAACCCTGTGACTGAAAGCGGGTGGCACCTGGGAGAACATACGGTAACTTAATTTTATTTCTCCTGGTAGCTGCACTCAGGTGGTGCCCAGGCAGCAGTCCTATTTACCTGAAGATTGGTCCTATTGATCTAAAGGTAAATAGCATTTTCCAAGGTGAAAAATTCCTAATAAGTAGGGCTGAATGTTTTTTATTTTTGTTTTTTTTAGGATCACAATCCAAGAGCCATAACTTATTTTTTTTCTTTAACATAGCCACAAGGGCTAATTTTTCTGCAGCTGTATTTGTAAGTGGCATAATCTTAGGCTGGTTTCACATTAGCATTTACGACATAGAATTTGTGTTCTCTCCCTCTCATTCTCTCTCTCTGCATTCCTATGGACATTTCTCTGTGAACGCATGCAGGGATTTCACGATGCGTCTGCCTCAAGATGTATGCATTTGCGTCTGCGCACCAGTCGCAAGCAAGCTGAACACTAATGTGAAACCAATCCCAGGTATACAATTAATTATTACCTAACTTTTATTAACTTTTTATCGCAAGAAACAAGTAAACAATTAAATTTTTTTTACATCGTAAATTTGATGTTATTCAACATACTGCCCATAAATATATACAATCTCTCGCCCACTCTTGCCACTTGCACCTGAAAACCATTTCTAGAATTCGCCCCTTTTTTACCATGGAAACATCAAAAACCCTCATTGTGGCCCTGATTGACTCTCATCTTGACTATTGTAATTTGCTATTAATTGGCCTCCCCCGCACTATACTGTCCCCTCTCCAGCCCATCCTTAATGCAGCAGCCAGGATCACCTATCTAGCTAACTGTTACTCAGACGCCTCATCTCTGTCCCAATCACTGCACTGGCTGCCTATACACTATAGGATCCAATTCAAACTTCTTGTTCTCACCCACAAAGCTCTTCACAGTGCAGCACCACCCTACCTTTCTACCCTCATCTCTGTCTATCACCCCACCCATTCTATTCACTCTAGAAGTGACTATAGACCCACTCCTGCATTAATCTGAACCTCCCACTCTCGGCACCAAGACTTCTCCTGAGCTGCACCAATTCTCTGGAATGCTTTACCTCAAGAAAATAGGTCTATCCACAACTTATATAGTTTAAGGCACTCCCTAAAAACACATCTCTTTAGGGCGGCCTATCATGATCCCTAGTCAAAAAATAATTTAGACATAGCTTATCCACTCCACCAGTGTCAAATGCATTACAAATAATGGCTGGTGGCTACTTATGCTGCGCTTATCTACTCCAAATTTCTTCAAGTTGACTATACCATCATTGTAAATAAGCCCCTGTACTTTGGGTCACCCCCACCTCATTGTTACATTGTAAGCTCATAATGAGCAGGGGTGTCATTGTTTTGCAGAAAATACAGAAAATACAGGCTATCATAAAGACAGGCTACCAATATGGATTCCTGATGGCCAGTAACATCTTAGCACTACAATGGGTGACGTAATAGGACACTTGCTGGAGTAAGGCAGATATGACATAGTATCGAGGGACAACTGCTGCAATTAGGCTGTGGAAAGCCTCAGTGTGCATGAGCCTAAATGGCAAAATTATCAGAGCAAGCAGTCTGGAAATGTGCCCGTTTAGTGTTTGGATCTTTCGATGGGTGGGCGACAGGATATTTGCCTTTCCAAGGCTTTGGGAAGAGATAAAGAGATGGTGCTTGCAAATATGAAATGACAGGTGCAAGGCAGAAGACATCCATGCCTGCATCCTGGACTGGGTATTAGCAAGTACATAGCACAGTGGAAGAGGCAGGGGTATCGCCCGTCAACACTAATTGTGGATCCACGTGTTTGGCCCACTTAGTCGGTTGCTCTGATGACATGTGTACCTGATCATGCTAGGGCTGGTCAGCCTGGTAGAGGCCAGGCCCTTCCTGATATTAATAGAGCAAAGGATGCAAAAGACTGTTCTTTTATCATGTGCTCCATTCTTAAAAAAACACCAGTCTGAGGAACACCTAACCATTGGCCTGGGAACTTTGAGTGTAAGAACTATTGGGAACAGTTGCCCGCCTTCTCTCTCTAACCACCCCACTGTCTCTTCCTGCCTGTTGCAGTGCTGTGGATCCCTACACCTTTGCTTTGCTGTCCTTGCACTGCATGGCACCTTCCCAGGTTGGGTCAGTAACTTCATTAGCTACCAACCTTGACTTCCACTTCTGCACTCTGGTCTTCCTTCATTAACAACATCACTTGCTGGTAACTGAGTCTTATTAATATCTATCTCTTGAGAAAATAATTTCCATTCCCCACCAGTGTCTGCTTTACAGTGTGGCTCCTTAAATATTTGGGCATCGCTAAACATGATCTTCTCATGTCCCTCTTGAAATATGCAGGGCGAGGCATGAACATAAATAAATGGAAATGTAATGAGCTCCTCTGAGTTATTAAGTGTGGTATCAGTTCTCTCCTGGGACACACCATTATGGGCAGATTATGGGGTTCAGACTCTTAGCTAGCGAAAATGGACCATATGTAAAAGAGAATGGTGCTAGGAAACATACTGGATTTATTATCAGTTATCCAACCGACCACTTGTTTGCACTGTTCTGGCTTAAAGAGTGGTGCTGCATGCCGCAGTGCATCATTGGTACGAAAGCTAAGTTTTGTATATGAAAGTTTGTTATCCTTCTACAGCATGCGCAGTTTCACCTGGCAGACAGCCTCTACTTAGACCATCAGTAGGACAACCACTTCCCATCACATATCTTTAGCATTTTAAATTAGGTTTATTAAGTATATAATAAATCCCTACAAATTTTCTGGTATCAGTAGAAAAAGGAAAATATGTAGCTCTGAAAAGACTTTTGTTTTAAGGTTGCAGCATCAGTATATACGGTGCATCTGAATGAATTAGAATATTATTAAAAAGTTAATTTATTTCAGTAATTCAATGCATAAATGCATATATTATATAGCGTGAGCAAAAATAGATGATGAAATGAATAGCACTTACCCTCACACGATTTTCAGTCTTGGATTTTATTCCAGAGATTTCAAAAACATGTGCGGGGAAGGGGAGGGAGGTTGGGAGAACGGACAACAGTCCACTGTTTTGTACCTAAATCGGTACTTCTTCAGGCTATTATAAAGTCATTACAAACAGAGGGATCTATTTGAAGTGTTTATTTCTGTTAATGTTGATTATGGTTGATGGACAATGGAAACCCAAAAGTCATTTTCTCAGAAAATTAACCCCATTATGACTAATGACGAGTTTAGCCGTCATGAAAAGATGTCAGTTCCCGCATCATGATGGCTAAACTCATCATGGCTTTGAACTGTCACTGCTTGTAATCAAACAGTGACAGCTCAAATCTAATGGTCCCTTTACACGCGGCCACAGGAGGGTAGAAACCGGCAGGCATCGGACACAATTGTGCCTGTTGCCTGTCGGTTTCTACCTTCCTGTGGCCGCGTGTAAAGGGACCATTACAGCTGTCAGTGACAGCTAAGGGTCAGAGGAGGAGGTGTGGGGACCCTTGTTAGTGGTCCCCACACTCAGAGCAATGTGATCGGTCAGTCAATCTGACTGACCGATCACATCATGATTGCGCAGGGAAATTCTGAATGTCAGCACTTTCCTGCATGATATCTGCAGGAGTCAGGCTGTCAGCTGTGCCTGGCTCCTGCATGCATCACCTGCCTGTGCCCACTGCTCCTGCCTCCCGATCTCCTCTGTCCTCTCCCCAGTTCTTCCTCTGCTCCCCGGTCTCCTCTGTCCTCTCCCCGCTTCTACCTCTGCTCCCCGGTCTCCTCTGTCCTCTCCCCGCTTCTTCTTCTGCTCCCCAGTCTCCTCTGTCCTCTCCCCGCTTCTTCCTCTGCTCCCCAGTCTCCTCTGTCCTATCCCCACTTCTTCCTCTGCTCCCCGGACTCCTCTGTCCTCTCCCCACTTATTCCTCTCCTCCCTCCTGTCTCTGCTCCCCTCCCTCCTCTCCTCGCTTCCTCCTCTCCATCCTGTCTATGCTCCCTGGTCTCCCCGCTCACCTCCTCCTCTGGTGCCCGGTCTCTTCCTCTGGCTGCTCCCGCTCTCCTCTTCCTCTGGTGCCCGCGGCTCTACCCCGCTCCTGAGGCTGAGAGGAGCGATCTGACAGCCAGGGACAGCGATCACTATGTGGTCGCTGTCTCTGGCACTGTGTCGCCCCCGTAGGGTCCGATGATCAGCCCATCATAATGTAATTGGAATGGGCTGATCACCATGGTAACCTGAGGTTGCCATGGCCACCTAAGGTCGCCATGGCAGCCTTAGGTTATCAGATGTCGCCATGGCAACCTTAGGTGGCTATGGCAACATCAGATAACCTGAGGTTTCCATGGTGACATCTGCTTACCTGAGGTTGCCATGGCGACATCTCGTAGCCTGAGGTTGCCATGGAAACTTCAGGTTACCAGATGTCGGCATGGCAAACTCAGGTTACCAGATGTTGCTGTGGTCACCTAAGGTTCCCATGGAAACCTCAGGTTACCAGATGTCGTCATGGCAACCTTAGGTGGCTATGGTGACATCTGGTAACCTGAGGTTGCCATGGCGACATCAACTAACCTGAGTTTGCCATGGTGACTTTTGTTAACCTGAGGTTGCCATGGCAACTTCAGGTTACCAGATGTTGCCATGGCAACCTCAGGTTACCAAATGTCGCCATGGCAACCTCAGGTTATCAGACGTCACCATGGCAACCTTAGGTGGCTATGGCGATATCTGATAACCTGAGCTTGCCATGGCGACATCTGGTAACCTAACGTGGCTATGGCGACATCTGCTAACCTGAGGTTGCCATGGCAACATCTGGTAGCCTGAGGTTGCCATGGCAACATCTGGTTACCAGATGTTGCCATGTTTACTAACCTGAGGTTACCATGGCAACTTCAGGTTACCAGATGTTGCCATGGCAACCTCAGGTTACCAGATATCGGCTTAGCCACCTTAGGTGACTTTGGCGACATCTGGTAACCTGAGGTTGCCATGGCGACATCTACTAACCTGAGGTTGCCATGGTGACTTCTGGTAAACTGAGGTTGCCATGGCGACAATTGGTAATCTGAGGTTGTCATGGTAAATTCAGGTTACCAGATGTCGCCATGGCAACCTCAGGTTACCAGATGTCGCCATGGCCACCTTAGGTGGCTATGGCGACGTCTGGTAACCTGAGGTTGCCATGGCGACATCTGCTAACCTGAGGTTGCCATGGTGACATCTGCTAACCTGAGGTTGCCATGGCGACGTCTGCTAACCTGAGGTTGCCATGGCAACTTCAGCTTACCAGATGTTGCCATGGCAACCTTAGGTTAGTAGATGTCGCCATGGCAACCTCAAGTTACCAGATGTCGCCAAAGTCACCTAAGGTTCCCATGGCGACATCTGCTGACCTGAGGTTGCCATGGCAACATCTGGTAAGCTGATGTCGCCATGGCAACCTCAGGTTACCAGATGTCGCCATGGCAACCTTAGGTGGCTATGGCGACGTCTGGTAACCTGAGGTTGCCATTGCGACATCTGCTAACCTAAGGTTGCCATGGCGACTTCTGGTAACCTGACCCAAGCCACAGAGATCATGTGATCTCTGGGACCTGGGTTTGCAGCACTGACAGCTACACTGTATGGCAGATCATTGCCAAACAGTGCAGCATCAGTGTGACCCCAGAGACTGCAGCAAAAGGACCCTTGATCCCTCGCTGCAGTATCTAGAGACGACTGACTGTCGTGGGACCATCTTTGTGGACTACGTCGGAGGGCATGTGGGGGTTAAAAGATTGAGTTCAAATATGTATTTTTGTATTTTTTTCTAATAAAATGATTTTTTCACAGTGTGGTGTCTTATTTACTATTGACTTAGAGGTTACTAATGGTCGGGTCTAACATTGGCCCGACATTATAAACCTTGGGCTTAGTGCCAGCTGCCAATGCAAAGCTGGTATTAACCCCTTTATTACCCAGTTTGCCACCGGCACCAGGGCAACTGAAAGAGTCTGGGTACAGCGCCAGGAAATGGTGCTTCTAATGAATGCGCCATTTCCTGGGATGGCTGCGGGCTGCAATTTGCAGTGTGGGGGCCCAGAACGCTTGGGCCTCTCCATACTGTGGATTCCAGCTCCCAGCTGCCTAGTTGTACCTGGCTGGAAGATAAAAATATGGCGAAGCAATTAGACCATAACTTTAAGCTTCCTCTAATTCAGGGATGGGCAACTCCAGGCCTCAAGGGCCGCACACAGTCCAGGTTTTCAAGATTTCCTTACAATTTGACAGTTGGGAATTTACAATTATTTAAATTACCAACTGTCAAATTCTAAGGAAATCTTGAAAACCTGGACTGTGTGCGGCCCTCGAGGCTTGGAGTTGCTAACCCCTGCTCTAATTTAAGAACTCCCTCCTAGATCAACTCTCCCTGATATGCTTCCAGAAAAGAGTGCAGCAAGCATTGTGTCACTGAGTCTTCTATAAGACACGATGATAGGACACGGCCAGTCAATCACAGTAATGTCAGTAGCTAGCACGGTTACGGCATTACCTTGTATAGTATGTAATCCCCGCATGTTGAGGTGGAGACTCGAGCAATGCACTCATCATTAATGTTTAACAATGCTTTGATTCCATGACTTTTTCTTCATTAGAGATTTATATACTACAAAATAAATCGCGAGAAGGAAATAATGTATACAGAAAGACAAAGAGGGGGAGTGTGAGAGAGTATATAATATATAAGCTACACATGATGGTTTATGAAGTTTTGGAATGGATTGTGAATTGAGAGAACTAAGGAGGATCAGTGCAAAATGATAAGAGATAGTTTTTTCCTCTCTCATTTCCCTTTTGTATAATACTTCTGCTTTGATCTATATGTAGGGACATCGAAAAAAAAAATATAGATCTTTGTCTGAATTATTAGAGCCCTGAGAAAGAAACTGAAAAGGTTATTCTTATTTAGAGCAAAAGATACAAAAGATAGATCTTCCAGGCATGCCTATTAGAAATGCATCTGATTAAAGAAAGACTTTCAATGCTTGGGAGATTTTGTATTGAAAGTCAATTGTATTTTGGACTATCTTCGTGTTCAAGAAGAGTACAAATGATATAGACAATTATGTTAAACAAAATGTGCCTTCAAGCTGGATTGATATGTAGGAAATATATTTTTTCTTAGTCGTAATTTTTTTGTGTGTACAACTGGAATGGCATGTGATTGCTTTAACATTTACCTACACCTCTCCCATTTTCATTAATTGTCCTATTGTACTAAAAGATAGTGCTAATATTTGAGAAAAATTGCAGTGGATTAAAATAAATACTGGACAAACTATATAACAGGCAAATGCTAACCAGGAAAATAAAGTAATGAAAATGTCTTGGGGCATGGTGGTTAGAACAATTGATCAAGGCTTTTAATGTCACCACTTATAAAATCCATAGAAATCAATCACTGAATCACCATAAAACAACAAAGGACAATTCAGCAGACCAAGAGAAATAATTAATGGAGAACATTGTTCATACTGGAAAGCTTTTTAATATGTGGCCTCACACTGCATGTGGAGACATGGCCTAGGCTTTGGAAGCACCTATTCTTTCAACTCAAACCACAGCTTCATCTCCTTAAGCTCAATAATAGTCCACACCAGGCGAGGTAACTCCACACCTCTGGAGCAGGACAGCGCCAATTCCTGGAATATAAAGTCTGACAGCCAAATGCAGCTTCGAGTTCCTTTGGGAATTCTCCATCATACATCCACTGTCTTTTACGTTATTATGTAAGAGTCTTTAGTATAAGCCTCCAAAAAAATATTTATTATCTGCGGCTCAAATATAACAACACATTCACACCCCTGCCACTGTGGCATTCTTTTCTCTCAAACAAAAAGGATAATTATTTACTTACTCTTCCACATCAAATTTCAGAGAGGTGTGTGACACACCCACACATCTTAATTGGCCAGTGTGTCCTACTCAGAAATGCTTCTTAGGCTACGGCTGAGAAGCACATAGAATTAATCTCTTCACCCCCAGGAAATTTTCTGTTTTTCGGTTTTCACTCCCCTGCTTCCAAGAGCCATAACTTTTTTATTTTTCTGTGAATATAAACATATGATGGATTGTTTTTTACATGACAAATTGTAATTCTAGCATGCGGAATCAAATGGTGGTCCAAGAGAAAGAGGAGGAAGAAGAGGAGAAGACTAATTGGTAAGATTACAATACCTGAAAAGTCCGGACTGTCGTCAGCACAGAGGTGGGTGGCATTGGAGAGTGGAGGACAGGGATTGATAAAGACTCATGGTATCAGCCAAACAGCTGCATGGATCACATGCTGACCATAGCTGTTCAGAAATTTCTCAAAGCATACCCTAACTTGTACTTAAGAAGGTGCACCGTATTAGCGCTCATTTCCGCCTTTCCTCTACTGCTTTTCCTGGTTTTACAGTGATAAAAAAAGCACTTGAATTTGCCAAGTCAATGACTCATTTGTGACCTCCCATGTGGTGGAACTCAACATGTCGTATGTTGGCAAGGATTAGTGAGTAGCAGAGGGCAGTAACTGTATACCAGCTTCAACATGCCAATCAGACTGAGAGTCAGCCACCAAATACAACAACTGTTGGTGGTGTGATCACTCAATTTGTGAGGTTCTTGAGAACTTTCAGTACTGCACCAAGCTCGTGAGCAGTTATCAGGCTGTTTATCATAACCATCCTGTAACTCTGTTGAAACAGTCACTGCATATTGTCAAAGAGGAAGCTTTGAGTGCCCAGCATGTGGCTATGGAGCCAGATTTCCGAATGGGTGATAATACCCAGCCAATATTCTGAAACAACATTGGGTTATGATGAGGAAGATGAGGAGGATGAGGGGGAGAAGACTTCTTTTTCTGTGCTGATAAGGGGACTTGCAATGCTACAGAGGGGACTCAAAACTCCAGGTTCATGTCAGTCCATCATGGATGTGCTGCAGAAGAGGAGGTGGAGGGGAAGGAGGCGAGTCAGCATGAGGAGAGTCAGCATGAGGAGAGGATGGCTATTGTTCCCACTGGTGGGGAAATAGAACCTTTGTCTATTTGCATCTTGACCAACATGGCTCAGTTTTTATGTTAGTGTCTGTCACAAGAACCTCACATGATGCACATTTTTTCAAACAACCTAAACTGGTTGGCCGCCTTTCTGGACCAAGGAGAATTTTCCTTCTCTCCTTTTGGAGTCACCAAAGGGTTGCACAATGAATCCTTCAAGAGGCCTTTGTATGTCAGTTTCTGAGAACATCATCCTCTGGCAGCAGAGATACCTGCTCTTTTAACAGCAAGGATTCATGGGGAGAGACATGCACACCAGTCCAACAAAGGAGGGGGAGAAAATGTGCACAAACTGGGTAATTTTCAATGAACCAGCACATCAGCAAGAGCCTCAACAATGCCAAGGAGGGAGAAGTTGAACAACATGGTTAAGGAGTACTTAAGTGACCATAGCTATGTCCTTCCTGATGCCTCAGTTCCCTTTACTTATTGGGTGTCAAAGCTGAACACTTGGACCGACCTCTCCCTAAATGCTTTGGAGGTGGTGGCCTGCCCAGCTGCTAATGTGATGTCAGAGCATGTTTTCAGTTCCACTGGGACAATCGTCCCTGATTGGCACACAAGCCTCTCCAAGGAAAATGTAGATAGACTTACTATGATTACATTGAACAAGGACTGTATTTCTCCATAGATTGTAATCCTTCCACATGAGAGCAAGCCAACCTAAACTCAACTAAAATGTTTATTTTTACTACTGCTCTTAATGTTCACCCCTTCCCATAGAAACCGGTTTCTTTCCTGCGTCAACCATGACTCAGTCCCTTGAGCTAATTTTTAAAAACTCAATGCACATTGTGCAGTGAACCTGCCAGGACAGTACTCCTAATCCAGCCTAACAACTATGTGCCATTGAAGGCCCTGGTGATGGTGTCTTTGTGTCAACCATAACTCATACCCTAGGGCAAGTTTTCTAAAACACACTGTACATTGTACAGTGGAAAAACCAGGACACTACTCCTACTCCAGCCTAACTAATACTTGTCATTGGGAGCCCTTGTCATGGGTTGGGCCACATTGTGACTGAGTTAGGGGATACACATTCTATAGAAATGTACTGTTTTAAGTCACCATAGTTGTAAAAAAAAAAAGCTTGAGTTGTACAAAATTATGACTGAGATGGGGATACGTATTCAATAGAAATTTACTGTTGTAAGTAACCATAGTTTTCAAAAAAACATGCCTGGATTGTGCCACATTGTGTCTGACATAAGGGATACATATTTGATAGGAATTTACATCGACTTTTGATGACTAACTGATGGCCCTCTAAAAACTTGAATTGAGAGCCACAACTACTACAGTAGTCCTATGTAGACAATGTTTGTCATGGGAGGCCAGGGCCGTATCTAGGGGGGGCTGGGGGTGCATTTGCACCGGGCGCAAGCAGGCAGGGGGCGCTGTCAAGCCTCCTGCTGCAGCGCCTGAGGAGTCTCCCCCACGGCCGCATATTGCGCCCTTCCCTCCGCTGTGGGATCGCTATTCCTCTCCCGGTAACTACCGCGGAGCAGAGCGGAGGCCGCCACTCTAAGTCATGACACATGTATCTATCAGACGCCTGTACCATGGAACAGCGTCTTCAGCCCTGCCGCCCTGTTTCTGCATTCGGTCCTCGTCATACTGCGTGATCAGTCACCTGACAAACGCTTGCTGACACAGCAGATGGCACGAGTCAGAAGCTGCAGAAGACTGCTCCAGAACAGAGCTATGTATTAGAGAAGGGGAACGGTGGGGTGAGTCTTGTGTAGACATAACATACTGTGGAGTTTGTGAAAAAACTGGTGAAGGTGGGGAGAAACATGACATACTTTGGGAGAGTGAGCAAAACTTGGGGGTTGGGGGAGGATTGGGCAGCAATGTGGGGGGGGAGACATGTGAGTAGAAATGGGGAGGGTTTTAGTACAGCAAGTTGTGAAGAAGGTGAGGAGTTGAGAGTAAATACGGGATGATGATGGTGGGAAATATGTGATCCAAAATGGCGTGTACAGCGACGGGCAGTATATGTGATCAAAAAGGGAACAGGTGGTGGGCCATATATTTGAGCCAAACTGGGAGAGATGGTGGGGAGAATTGTGACATCAACTTTTGATGGGACAGAGTGGGAATATGTGAACCAAAAGTGGAAGGGGGGGCGCCAAACTAAGTTTGCCCAGGTGCAGAAAACTGATACACTCATGTGGAGGCCCTTGTCATGGTATCTTACTGAGACTATGCCACAGCCCCCAGGAGTAATTTTTGGAGATCCGAAGCACATTCTGCACTGGACCAGGTACTAGAGTATCAACAAGTCTTCTCTTCCTATATAATCTGGGGAATATTGCCAATAAAAATATCTGAGCCATTTGGAGGAGGTACTCCAACTCCAACCCATCCTGGAAGGGGGGCACCATATATCCTTTGTCCATTGACTTGAACAAGTGATATATTTGAGCTCATCATCTAGTTGACTAGTGCAGTTTTATTTTTTTTGTTGGGAGAGTTAAGCCAATCCAAAGGCATGCAGTCACTGCTCCCTTCTTGTACTCCAGGTCACTTGTCCTTCTTCTCTGTAGTCTCTGCCCTTAAATGAGCTAAATGAGTGAGAACCCTACAATATGAGAAAGTGAGGGCCACTCTTAAATGTACAAGAAGAGGGCCTTCCAAAATTTCTAAGCCTTCAAAACATATGTTTCTGGGCCACCTCTGGGCCCTCACCAAATTCAGGTTTCCTGACACCTGCAGGCCATCTGAAAACTTGAATAGAGGGCTGCAGAATGAAATGCAGGAGGAGGAGGAGGAATACGTAAAGCCAATGCCACAATGGGAGCATTGCAAACTGCATGGAATATGTATTCCGCTATCTGAGTTTCAATGAGGGAGGGAAAGCCCAAATGTATGAGTAACAGAAGTCCCTCAATAATGTATGTTACTGGGCCACCTTAGCACCTTCACCACATCAGTTTTCCTGACTACTGCAGGCCCTCTAAAAATGTGAGTAAAGGCAGATGATATGACATGGAGGAGGAGCAGAAGAAGGTATAAGGAGGAGAAGGGTAAAGCCCAACACCACAATGGAAGCATTAAAACTGCTATGGAATATGTATTCCATTGTCTGAGTTTCAATGAGGAGGGACCTCTCAAATGTAACAGCAGTAGGGATGGGCGAATCCTAAATTACTCGGACTCACTAGACTCTAACGAGTCTGAGTCCAGGATTCGCTACTCGTTGCGAGTCTAGCGAGTCCAATGTAAATGAATGGGGAACGAGTATTGCAGCGATTGCTCTGCTGCCGGACCCTATAAGGGGTCTGGCAGCAGAGGAAAAACCTGCAATTCCCCATGTTATTCTTTTAAAGCCAGCAGCAAAAAAAAAAAATGGATTGAACCGGGGGGGGGAGGGGGAAGGGGGAGGGGAGAGTGGGGGTGCACCGGACCCGCTGCTTCCGCTGCCGCCACAGCAGACTCGCTCCCCGAGTCTCTCTGCTTCTGTTTCCGGAGATTCTGAGCAGTGTGAGAAGCAGTGAATAAATTAACTTCCGTCACCGCTCGGGAATCTCCGGAGGCAGAGAGAGTCAGGCTGACAGCAGGGTTCAGCTCAGGTCATAATGACCTGAGCTGAACCCTGACTGTTTAGTCAGTTCTCAGCTCTGCTACATTCCTGTGTGTCCATGCACAGGGATGTAGCAGAGCTGAGATTACGTTTTGGACTACGTCGGACGGAAGAGGATTTTTTAAATAAAGATGGAGTCCCTAATTGTGTTCTGTTTTATTTCTAATAAAATTATTTTTCTCGGTGTTCGGTTTTTTTTTTATTGATTACTAGAAATTCATAGCGGTCATGTCTAATATTGGCGTGACCATCATAAATTTCGGGCTTAGGGCCAGCTGATAATACAAAGTTGGCCCTAACCCCTTTATTACCCAGTGAGCCACCGGCACCAGGGCCACTGGAAGAGCGGGGTTCAGCGCCAGAAGATGGCGCTTCAATGAACGCATCATCTTATGGGGCAGCTGCGGGCTGCAATTTGCAGTGGGGGTGCCCAGAAAGCTTGGGCCTCCCTGCGCTGCGGATTCCAACCCCCAGCTGCTTAGCTGTACCTGGCTGGACATAGAATTTACGCGGAGCCCCACGCATTTTTTTTTTTATTATTTCATGAAATTCATGAAATAATAAAAAAAGGGGGCTCCCCTATATTGTTGTGTCTGGGCAGGTACAAATAGGCACCTGGGGGTTGGGGGCAGACCGTTGCTGCCTGCTGGATCCGGCTGGTTACAGAAATACTGCGAAGCCCACGTCATTTTTTTTTCAGAAAAATTAATAAAACAATCCTAAAAAAGGGACTGCATTTTTATTAACCCCTCGACCATGGTCCAGGGGTTAATAAAGATGCAGTCCCTTTTATTTATATTGTTTTATGGATTTTTCAGAAAAAAATTTGACGTGGGCTTCGCCGTATTTCTGTAACCAGCCGGATCCAGCAGGCAGCGACAGGCTGCCCACCCCAGGTGCCTATTTGTACCTGACCGACACAAGAATATAGGTGAGCCCCTTTCTTTATTATTTCATGAATTTCATGAAATAATAAAAAAAAAAATGCCTCACCTCAGGTGAACCCTGCTGTGAAAGCCTGACTCTGCTGCTGCCAGTGGGTGCGCTGGCAGAGCAGTGAATAAATTAACTTCAGGGAAGCAGAGGGAGATGGACTCGTTACTGTGCGAGTAATAGCTTGGAAACTCGCAGAGTACCGAGTCCTGCGATTCCACTATTACTCGCAGAGTAACGAGTCCTAGCGAGTAGATTCGCCCATCCCAAACAGCAGGTCTTTCAAAAACCATATGTTAATGGACCTATGGGCCCTCACTAAACTAAAGTTTCCTGACACCAGCAGGCCCTCTGAAAACTTGAATAGAGGGCTGCAGAAAGACAGAGGAGGAGGACAGAAAGGAGGAGGAGGCTAAAGCCTAACTTCACAATGGGCCATTGTAAATTGCTTTGGTATATGTAATCCACTATCTGAATTTCAATGAGGAAGGGACCACCCAAATGTATAAGTAATAGCAGTTCTTTCAAAATGTATGCTACTGTGCTACCTCTGGGCCCTCACCAAACTAAGTTTTCCTGACACCTGCAGGCTCTCTGAAAATGTTAATTTAGGGCTGCATAAAGACATTGATAAGGAGGACTAGGAGGAGGGTAGTAAGTACTGTAAACAAATGCACTCAGTAGGCAGTTTTGCTGGTGACAAACTTGTGTTGATTTTATTTAGTGCTGTACACAATAGACATGCGACCTGGGTGACGTTTCGGCTATAATCCAATAGCCTTTATCAAAAGTCGCTGTTGAAATGCACTATATGGCTTAAAGTTGTGCAGCCTTGGGGTCCATATATGGTTATATCCACATTAAAGGATGCTCTAATGGAGCTGGTTTAGCCTCTTGGGGTATAGTATGTGCCCCTGTGTGCTGGATAATTATCCAAGTGGAAGTTTCTCCTGGAATGTAGCCGGCGCCTCCCGCGCTGTGGCTGATGGCTGCATAAAGACATTGATAAAGAGGACTAGGAGGAGGGTAAGCCCAAAACCACAATGGGCGCATTTTAAACTGTTGTGGAATATGTATTCCACTATCTAAGTCTCAATGAGAGAGAGGGACCGCCCACAAGTATGAATAACAGCAGTCCTTCCAAAATGCATGTTACAAGGCCACCTGAGACCTCTCAGGTCAAAGATCAACATACCAACTGGCATTTTCTAGATGGCCCTGTAAAGTGCTGGGGAATAGCTAACTAAAAATGATATAATGACAGAGGGACCTACAAAATGTATACGTTAGGGCCCTTGTAATGTACACTAATTAGATTTGCCTCTTTAAGAAAACTAGGTCTGGTGTATCATGCGTAAGGGGAAGAAGGAGGTGGGAAGTTAAGTTTTAGTTTCACTTTGAAGCATGCTGCTGAAATACTGTTCTGATATATGATGGAGAAAGATGGAAGACAAGAATAAAGTACAGTAAAGTTTACTCTTGTGAATGCCTCATATTGTGTGGACATTACAGCCCTTACAATTGTAAAAGGCGAACAAAACCTTATATACAAGTGGATATGCAAGAAAAACCGTTTCTTAACCTTTTTTGGCCTGTAAAATGGAATTTAGGTTAGGTTTGGTTGGTGTTCTTGTTTAATTGTAAAAGTGGCATAATACCATGACAAACATATTCCCAGTAACTATATGTGAGTCAGAAATGCATGCAGGTATATTCTCTGGGCTCTTTCCATTCTGTTTCACCACTTTCCCATCCACTTCAGCTTTTTACTCAGGCCCCTAGACCTCTTTGTCAGGCCCAGCAGAAAATTACCTACATTTCACATTGACTTGCTTTGTACTCGCTATTCAGAACAAATATGTATTACAAAGTACTCATTACAATTACGAATATTTTGAAACTCGCTCATCCCTACGAATAGCCTAATCTCTGCACCTCCCTCTACTTATTTAGATGCATTTCACCATAATAAATGCCGCCATGTTCTTGGGTGGTTTCTGGCACAAATGCTGTGATCTCTCAATATCTTTCTTACTTTATCTTTCTTCACTTGTATGGGCTGTCTAGGCATTAATACTCTGTTTTATTTATCTGTACTGTTGTACCATATTTTTTGTTTTTGTTGGATAAGATACTTATGAAACATATATATATATTACTTACTACTACATGGGTACATGTGTTTTATTTATGTAATTGATTACAAGCATGCTCCAAAGGTGTATCTTACCTCCATGCTTTTTGGTACCATATTGTTATTTTGTGTCAGTATTATACATTTACAGACATTTGTCTGGCAGGTTTAAGAGGTGCTGCCCCATTTTGTACCCATTAGGCATAAGCGAGTAGTGAAATATTTTGACTCACTATACTCGTAATGAGTAGGCTCTAATATTTGCATATTCATTACTAGTAGCGAGTCCAACGTAAGTCAATGGGAAATGCGAATCATTTTCTGCTGGACCTTACAAAGCTCCCTGGGGGCCTAAGGAAAAGGCTGAAATGGATGGATGATTGGTTAAAAGCCGTTGGTAAAAAGTCGCCGCCTTTTTTAAACAATCAGCTGATGCATGCTCCCCGTGCGGTGCATCGCTCCCCATACGGTGCTTTGCGCCCAGCCTGATCCTCTATTACCCACCTGGTCCTCCGCCCCAACCGATTTTCTACTCCCTGCTCGGTCCTCTGCTTCCCCCCCTGTTCTCAGACTCCCCTCCGTCTGCTTGAAGCAAGCCTGCTGGCTTTTTCAAATTTACCACCGACTATTTCAAACGATCAGCTGATGCATCAGCTGATCGATTGAAATAGCTGGCGGTAAAAATCCAGGCGGTAAAAAGACCGCCAGCTACTTCAAATGATCAGCTGATGCATTAGTTGATCATTTCAAATCTCTTTTTACCGCCGATTTTCCTGCCAGCTATGTCAAATGATCAGCTGATGCATCAGCTGATCATTTTAAATAGCCACCAATAAAAAGACTCTTTTTACCAGTCTTTTTACGCTTTGATTTTTACTGCCGGCTATTTCAAACAATCAGCTGATGCATCAGCTGATCATTTGAAATAGCCACCAATAAAAAGACTCTTTTTACCAGTCTTTTTACCGCTTTGATTTTTACTGCGGCTATTTCAAACAATCAGCTGATGCATCAGTGATCATTTGAAATAGCTGGCAGAAAAGCTGGCTATTTCAAAAGATCAGCTGGTCATTTGAAATAGCTGGCAGTAAATTTGAAAAATCCGGCAGGCATGTTTCCAGCAGGCAGAGGAGAAGTCGAGAACAGGGCGGGAAGCAGAGGACCGGGCAGGGAGTAGAAAATCAATTGGGTGCAGAGAACTGGGTGGAGAATGGAGGATTAGGCAGGAAGCGAAGCACAGGGAGGGGAGCGAAGCACCGGGTGGGGAGCATGCATCAGCTGATTGCTTACAAAAGCTGGTGGCTTTTTACCTCCGACTTTTAAGCAGTCTTGAATCCATTTCACTCTTTTTCTCAGGCCCTCAGACTGCTTTGTAGGGTCCAGCAGTATAGTTCTCGCATTTCCCACTGACTTGCATTGTACTCGCTGCTCATAACGAGTAATAACAAGTAACCTCACGGAGTAACGAGTAGCCCGAATAACGTACTATTGTGCATATAGCGATAGTAACAAGTATACTCGCTCATCCCTAGTACCCATATGAGTTGTTAGAAGTATAGCATCAAGCTCAACCACTAATTAGGTGTTCAAGAAAAAAAGAGTCAAACAGTATAAAGTTTTAACCCTGGCACACATCACGTGAGAAAAGCAAAAAGGAAAATGGTAGATGATTTTCAGTTTTTTATTCTTCAGTGCAAAGTGTGTAATTTCCAAAAACTGACGTTTCGGCTCAGGCACGAGCCTTCATCATGAAGACAATCTATATACAGAACCATACAAAGCAGAATATTACACATACTTTCTTCAATAACAGCACTGTAACATAGCAAAAAAAACAGGGTAATAGTTTAGAGGTTTCGGTGTTCTTTATATAGCTATGGGGATAAGGGAAAATAAAATGGTGAGTGTGCATATAGTGAGGTGCCGTATTTTTTGTTTAATGTAAGGAAACAAAGAGGAAAGGAAGAAAAAGAGGGAGTAAAGAAAGGGATATATTGCATAGAAAAGGATAGGGCAAGATGAGAAAGTGAAACGATGCAGGATGTGAGGGGAGAAGGGAGGGCTTGTAGGATGGGGAACATAGAGAAGATTCAAAGAGAGAAGGGGGTGTCTTACTGGAAGGCAGAATGAAGAGAGATGAGATTCAATAATGGTATAGGATGATTCCTGCCGCTCTATGGAACAAGATTGAATCAATATGCATATCTGTTAATAGGGGATAGTATTAATGGAGTTGTTGTATATACTTACTTGGTGCTGTAGTAATCCCAGACCCTTCGTTATGTTTGGAAACAGATCCTAGGTTATACTATGTGCCTATTGGAAGGTAGCATAGAAAAGTATAGGGGGGGCATTAGTCTAAGAAACTCCTTGTACCTGAGTGAATGGTAGTAAATATAGATACCTTGTTAGACAGATTACCAGATTGACTTTAATGGGATGAGACCTATTTTTCATATGTAGCTGGAACTGCAGGAAGAGAAGAAAAGGAATAGATGGTATAAGGGATAATAAAGTCAAAGATATGTTAGAATGAAAAGCTATATAGGGAGGAGAAAAAGGATCACCTGTTACACTCGGGTTGCCAGGCGCAAGGAAGAAAATGATTCCTGTTCAGGGTAGAACATGAGGATTGCCTGGTAGACTAGGGGTGATATATGGGGTCTTAGTACAATCATTCTATATCCCACATCAGTTACTTTAAATGTAGTCAGGTACTGTTGGGGGTATATTATTAGTAGTAGGATAGATCCGAAAGGTCCTTCAGTATATAAGAAAAGGCGAGGATTATAGGTGGATCTTTCTCAGAATAGATTTAATTAAAGACAGAGAAAGTACATAGCAGTTAGTTTTGTTATCTTTGGCCTGTAACTCTCTACTAGAATTTAGGAGAGAAGGTGTCAGGATAGAGATTGCAGCTGTGGCAGACAAGTTATAAGTAGAGTAGATGAGATAGCAGTCCAGCAAATACCTGTGTCAGTCTACATCTGTATGGAGGCCGGGAGCATGTTCTGCTGTGAATGGCTGCTATTTATCTTATGGAGCAATCCCTTAATGGGCCGTGTGTACCACGTGACCGGAAGGGTGTCACCGGGGACCGGAAGTGGTCATCACTCATGTGTGGGCAAAGAGTCCCAGGTACGCACTGAGCATGCTTCGATGCCACACATGGGAGTGATTACCAGGAGGGAGGTGGATTGTGCTATTATGCCTAGGGGAAGTTTCTAGGCAGCAGTGATTGAACTCATAGTAAAAGTGTTTCAATCCAACAGTGCAGTGCCTGGAGATATGGTATTTAGCACAGTATACTACGTTCTTGGTCCTGACTGTAGAAGAGACAGACATATTAGTACTAGATTACATAATGATGTTATGGTCATCTTACTTGTGGGTCTGGAGGTTTCCAGGAGTTTCTGTCTCTCTGGGTGCCTCCACGCTTCTGTCCGCCCAGTCTCCCTCTGACTGCGGTGTGTGTTTGTCAGAGTGTGGCGCCCCTGCGACCAGGGTGGCCACATAGGGAACTGCAGCCAGGCAGAAAGATAGACAGTTTTTGCAACAAACACCCTCACAGCACACACACACCCACTAGAGGCGGCACCCAACACGGAGCCCGGGACTCTAGGCAGGCAAGGGGTGGTGGGTTTAGAGGAAAGTGGGTGGGAAAGAATGTAGATCAGGTAACAGAGAGTGCAAATAGAGGAAAAGAGGAAGAAGGAGTTAGTAGGCCAGAGTGAGCCGAAAGGTAAAGACACCAGAAAGAAAGTGACACATCCCGGAGAGATTGGGTTCCCTGGAGATGAAGAATCCACAGAGTCACAGAAACCACGGAGAGAAAGCTTGTCTATAGCCGGCATCCCCAGGAAGTGTGAGTGCAGAGACCGGACCGGTATCACCGGGTCCGAGGAACACGGCAACACCGACCAACTACCGCAGGAGTAGTTTTCCCTAATTGGGCTGGAATCACACGGGTTAGATGGAGCCTGGTAACACCTTGTAAGTTAGGGTTACTGCAGGCTAGGCATACACCAGAGTGTCGGCTCTGAGGGGAACTGAAACAATATTCCGGTTTCCCAGACAAACCAACGGGGAGCTTCAATTTCAGGTTGGAGTACCTAACACAAGGGTTGGGTGGAAGCACAGCAGCAACACGAGGCTCACATGGGTCCAAGCTGCCGCTATACAATCCGGAGAAAGAACAGGAGAGAACAGTCTGAAAGGACACTTAGAAGGAGTGAGGGGTATCAGAGTGATAGCCTGGCTGCAGTGGGCTCAGTGTTACTGGAGTTAACTGACTGTAACTTGTGTTGAGAACTGTACTGAGAACTGCTGTGAACTGTTTTGAAGAGCTGACAAGTAAACCCGGTGTACCCTGCCTGAGTGTCCGTATCTGATTCCAGGTATACAGAACTGTTTATCATACCTTTGATCCTGCCAGGAGCAGCCCGAACCGCGGCGGGCTCATCCATCTGGCTGCAGGCCATCCATCCCTCCATCCTCCTGGCAGAGCAGCGCTGCAGCGGTGGTCCATTATTGACCACAACCAGTGGGTGGCGTCACGACAAACATTATCCTTGTAAATACCCCTTTTACTTGTGAGAACCTGGGACACGGTCCAGACCAAGGACCTCCGTGACAGCAGTACCCCGGATCTGGTACTAAGTACCCCGTCCCAGTGGGCTCCACAAGAGCTGCGGTCGTTCCGGGTCTCACTTGCGGTCATGTACTACCGCATCATTGCAGCGTCACTCGTCACGTGTTTCGGTGGGTGGGGCTAAGCGAGGAAGGTAAGGTGACCATAATATCATTATGGTGATTAGCACAATACCAATGCATAAACAGACTGAGTTAAATGGTAGACATTAAACAGGTCTTTTGCATTACAGAAAAGGAACTAAACAGTCCAAAAACCCACTGCAGAAACAAATTGAAGGAATCCATAGTGCAAGCAGTTCAGAGAGTGGAAATATATGTAGGTATACAAAATTAGAGGAAGATTAAACAACTAGAGGATTGGTAAATATGAAGCAAGCTAAAAAACATCCTTCCTCATAGATAAGAACAGGAATACAGGGAAGAGGACAGCAAAAAGTGAAGGAACACGGCCTGTAAAAGAAAAAAAAAGAAGGTACTTAGATGACCAAATAAAAATACCATAAAAAAAGCAATGAAAAAATACTAACAAGAAATTAACATTTAATTGCAGACAATCAAAACAAGAGAAAATCAAAAGAAAGAAAACATACGTAAATAAGTGCATCACCGGAGAAGGTAGGTAGGGACAAAGACCAGAAGAGTGACAAAAGGCTCTAGTGTAGCACATTTTAAGACTTTTTAATCAATTTATCATATGAAAAAAGATTTGTGTTTTATGGAGTGAAAAGTGTGAAATAAAATTTTGCAGTAGTTGCAGTGTTAAAACAAACTGTAGTGATCTATCACAAAAGTGCCTTATAACAGTAGCGCTACAACCCCTGTAACACAAATCAGTCTATATGTCTGGTGTATTTTTTTACTATTTGCTAGAGATATGGCCGGGTCTAACATTGGCCCGACATTATGAATCTTGGGCTTAGTGCCAGCTTTCCAATAAAAAAGCAGGCCTTAACCCCTTTATTACCCAGTTTGCCACCGGCACCAGGGCAACTGGAAGAGTCTGGGTACAGCAAAAGAAAATGACGCTTCAATGAATGCGCCATTTTCTGGGGTGGCTGCAGGCTGCAATTCGCAGCATGGGGGCCCCAGAATGCTTGGGCCTCTCCATGCTTAGGATTCCAGCCCCCAGCTACCTAGTTGTATCTGGCCGGACCAAAACTATGGGGAGCCCCACAGTTTTTTTTCTGAAATTAGGTGTATAAATAAAAAAAATGTGCTTCGCTGTACTTTTGGTTGCCAGCCAGGTACAACGAGGCAGCTGGGACTGGGTGGCAAGCCCGTAGCTGCCAAGTTATACCTGGCTGAACCAAAAATATGGCGGAGCCCTACGTCATTTTTTTTTTCTGAAGTTAGGTCTATAACTTTAAAAAAAATAGTTTTCGCTGTATTTTTGGTTGCCAGCCAGTTACAACTTGCAGTTGTGAATTATTAGAACTTGGCTCACTAATTTTGTGGTGCACAAAAAATTGTTTCAATATAATCTAAGTATAGTTAGCACACACTTAAAGAGGACCTGTCACCAAACCAGGCATGGTGATCTAATTACAGCACTGAATGCAGCATGTCTGCTGCATCCAGGCTAGGGGTCCACCAGCCCTTCAGTTCCCTGTACCACGAGACAATACACTTAGAAAACTTACATTAAGGAGCCAAATAGGAGGTGGCTTGTGGCTGGAGCCAAAGGGCATATTCACACCCCCTGCATGTTTAATCTGCCCACCACCACCTCCCTGATGCCAATCATTGTCTCCCTCATCTGCAGCATAACACAGAGCTTATTTTAGTAATGGCTGATTAGCCCGCCCCCTGCAGTGATGTCACCACCTTTCCCTGCCCTGCTCTATGTTAACCATAGAGCAGGGCGGGTATAAGCGGTGATGTCACTGCAGGGGGCAGGGCTAAGCGTTCATTATTAATATAAGCTCTGTGTTATGCTGCAGACAAGGGAGACAATGATTGGCATCAGGGAGGCATCAGGGAGGCAGCGGTGGGCAGATTAAACATGCAGGGGGTGTGAATCTGCCCTTTGGCTCCAGCCACAAGCCACCTCCTATTTGGCTCCACAATGTAAGTTTTCTAAGTGTATTATCTCAGGGTAGAGGGGGGCTCAAGGGCTGGGGGACCCCTTGCCTGGATGCAGCAGACAAGCTGAATTCAGTGCTGTAATTAGATCACCATGCCTGGTTTGGTGACAGGTCCTCTTTAAAACAATTAGAGAAAGTCTGTTTCAGCATAAAAAAAATTATTTACCTATAGAAAAGCCGCAATTACGGTATATTTTTTCATTTTATCACTATGACATATCCTCAAGATTGAGGAATGTTCTGTGATGCTTACCATGTAATTAAATATGTTACTCATGTATATACCTTTTTTTCACCTAGTGTGGGATACACGGAAAATCAATTTCCCTTTTCAAAAGTCTCAGCTTCATTATTTTATGAATCAAGCACTTCAATGTAGTAATTACTTATTTGACAGAATCTGGAGATTAATATCTTAGGTGTGCATATACTAATATGAATTCTTTATTTGGTGTTTGTAACTTTATGCATTTTGTATAAACTTATCACTGTATCTAATTTGTCTTTTTGTTGTTGTCAAAATCTTGTAGACCTATGTTATTTCCCTGATGAAGACTTCATAAGTCGAAACGTTGGGAATTTTCAGATTACCCTGATACAAAAAAGCAAGAAATAAAAAAAAATTCTGCTGAAACAGACTTGCACAACTTGCAGTTGGGTTGGACTGATGCGTGGAGATGCGAAAACATTGGGGCCCCTCTTGATGCGAATTGAAACCCACAGCCACCACAGAAAATAGCGCAGTCAAAGCGACATTTTCAGGCACTGTACCCCAACTCTTCCAGTTGCCATTATGCTGGTGGCATACAGGGGCTCTCCATACGCGACATGATGTCCGCTAACAGTTTCAATTCAAAATTTGCTCCAATTGTTAGCGAACACCATGTCACATTTGGAGAGCTCTTGTGTGCCTGAACATTGGAGCTCCCCTACAAGTGACCCCATTTTGGAAACTAGACCCCCCATGGAACTTATCTAGATGCATAGTAAGTACTTTGAACCCCCAGGTGCTTCACAAATTAGTCCGTAAAAAGAAAAATAGAAGATTTTTGTGAAAAAAAGTACTCAATTTTAGGATCCATTTTACCCTGTTGCCCATGTGAAAATTAAATTTTTGTGAAAAAAAAGTACTTTTATATTTTTACAGATCAATATGTGAAGCACCTGGGGGATCAAAGTGCTTACTATGCATCTAGATAAGTTCCTTGAGGGGTCTAGTTTCCAAAATGGGGTCACTTGTGGGGAGCTCCAATGTTTAGGCACACAGGGCTCTTCATACGCGACATGGTGTCCGCTAACAATTTGAATGAAAATGAAAAATTTGCTCCAATTGTTAGCGGACACCATGCCGCATTTGGAGAGCCCCTGTATGCCTAAACATTGTAGCTCCCCACAAGTGACCCCATTTTGAAAACTAGACCCCCCACAAACTTATCTAGATGCATAGTGAGCACTTTGAATCCCCAGATCCTTCTTAATTGATCCGTAAAAATGAAAAAGTACTTTTTTTTCACAAAAATGTTCTTTTAGCCTCAATTTTTTCATTTTCACATGGTCAACAGGATAAAATGGCAATGGCAAAATTTCTCCTGAGTACACAGATATCTCATATGTGGTCATAAACCACTGTTTGGGTGCACGGCAGGGCTCGGAAGGGAAGGAGCACCATTTGACATTTTGAATGGTAAATTAGCTCCAAAAGTTAAATGGTGCTCCTTCCCTTCCGAGCCCTGCCGTGCACCCAAACAGTAGTTTATGACCACATATGAGGTATCGGTGTACTCAGGAAAAATTGCCCAGCAAATTTTAGGATCCATTTGATCCTGTTTCTCATGTGAAAATGAAAAAATTGAGGCTAAAAGAACATTTTTGTTGGAAAAATTAAAATGTCAATTTTTTCCTTCCATGTTGCTCTAATTCCTGTGAAGCACATGCAGGGTTAATAATCTTCTTGAATGTAGTTTTGAGTAGCTTGAGGGGTGCAGTTTTTGGAATGGTGTCACTTTTGGGAGTTTTCTGTCATGTACGCCCCTCAAAGGGACTTCAGATGTAATGTGGTCACTAAAAAAATGGTTTTGTAAATTTTGCTGGAAAAATGAGAAATTGATGATGAACTTTGAACCCTTATAACTTCCTAACAATTTTTTTTTCCCAAAATTGTGCTGATATGAAGTAGACATGTGGGAAATGCTATTTATTAACTATTTTGTGCCACATAACCCTCTGATTTAACAGAATAAAAATAAAAAATGTGAAAATTGCAAAATCTTCACCAGGTTTTCCATTTTTTCACAAATAAAAACAAAAATTATCGACTTAAATTTACTACTAACATGAAACCCAATATGTCACAAAAATACAATATCAAAATCGCTAGGATCCGTTGAAGTGTTCCAGAGTTATTACCTCATAAAGGGACACTGGTCAGATTTGCAAAAAATGGCAAGGTCTTTAGGGTCAAAATAGGCTGGGTGGTGAAGGGGTTAAAGTCAATCTGGCAATCTGTCTAACAAGGTACCTATATTTACTACAATTCATTTAGGAATAAGGCGTTTCTTAGACTAATGCCCCCCTATACATTTCTATGCTACCTTCCAACAGGCACATAGTATAACCTAGGATCTGTTTCCAAACATATCGAAGAGGCTGTGATTATTACAACACTAAGTAAGTATATACAACATCTCCTATAATACTATCCCCTATTAACAGATATGCATATTGATTCAATCTTCTTCCATAGAGCGACAGGATTCATCCTATACCATTATTGAATCTCATCCCTCTTCATTCTGCCTTCCAGTAAGACACTTGAACCCTCTTCTCTCTTTGAATCTTCTCTATGTTCCCCATCCTACAAGCCCTCCCTTTTCCCCTCACATCCTGCATCTTTTCACTTTCTCATCTCGCCCTATCCTTCTTTAAGCAATATATCCCTTTCTTTACTCACTCTTTTTCTTCCTTTCCTCCTTGTTTCCTTACATAGAAAACCAAATATCACACCTCACTATATGTACTCTCACTATTTTATTTTCACTTATCCCCAAAGCCATATATAGAATTCCAGAGGCTCTAAACTATTACCCTTTTTTTGCTAAGTTATAATACGGTTATTGGAGAACTATATGTAATACTGTGTTTTGTATGGTTCTGTATATAGATTGTCTTCCTGACGAAGGCTCGTGCCTGAGCCGAAACGTTGGTTTTTGGAAATTACACACTTTGCACTGAAAAGTAAAAAACCTGAAAAGCAACTACCTTTTTCCTTTTTGCTTTTTTCACGTGAAGTCTGCCAGGGTTAAAACTTTATACTAGTACCCATATGAGACTTTTTTTTTATTCTGGCTATGTTACCTTTAAATTGTTTTTAATATTGAGGTTTGTATGTTTTTTGTCTATGTCTTGCCTCAACTATTTATAGCTAAATAAAATTTATATACGGTACTTTTTGGTACACTATAAAAGCTTGTATAACTTGGCATTGTACATACTTTGTTTTTCTTGTTTTTAAAATGAAATGAACACATTAAAGATTTGATTTTTTTGTAGTAATGATATGGAGCATTACTTCTATAGTATTGAGGAGATACTTTGAATCCGAAGTTAGTGGAGTATATTACTGTACATAGATATAATGACCATTGAATCCAAATGGCACAAGGCTCTGGGTTTAGTTTATTCTTGAATAAGCTAAGCTAAATTGTTTAGTGAATAGGTAAAACAATCATGAATCTCTGTGATAGTGTACAACGTAATATGATATAATGACTGTTTGGAAAATTGATGTTACAAATAATTGAACAACCTGATGGCTTCGTGAAACGCTTAATGGCCGCTTTACACGTCCTGATATCGTCATCCAACTTCGATAAAAAGTCACGTGGTTCGTGCGTTGGCGCCGATATCGTTCGTGGGTTGTGTGGTGTGAATGTACAATTCGATGCAAGAACAATGCCAAAACGATATCGTGGGAGAAATGAGCGTGCTCTCCAACTGCCCGATATTGGATGGACGATCTGGCAGGATTGTTCTGTGTGACAGCCCAACACCAACTTGGAGCACAACTTCCCCTATTCATTCCCATGTTAAATGGTCGTTCCCTGGTTCGCGCGTACAATGGGGCGTATACATCGCAGTTGTGTTGCCTGCCGATATCTCCCTGTGTGACATCTCCTATGCGATCTTGGATTTCAGCCAAAAAAGTGCACGCTCCCGTGCCGTTGTAAACAATATCGAAACGATGTTAGGACGTGTAAAGTGGCCATAACAATCTTTGATTATTTGCAGAACACAGATAACTGTAGGTCTATTGATAAGAATAAGAAACCTTGCTAGTTATTTGTTAAGGATATAATGTTCATATGCTCGAGTGATTAAATCTTTAAGTTCATTCATAGTTACCAGTTTAGAATAAAAAGAGCATAAGAGGCGTGGCCTGCGGCTCTATGTGAAGTCACACTCACAGGAGCTCCTGGTGCTTTATCCAAAGCGACGGACTTAATGACATTTTAATGCCATTCTGATTCCACAACTAGCTACCAACCTAACCAGCTACCCACAGTGACCGAACGAGGCGAGTTCTGCTGAGATCTGATGAGGAGAAAGCCACACAAGGAGAACCCCATCTTCTTCAGTCTGAGGTAACGGCGCCATATTGGGCTCCTGCTGGCAGAGAAGATCATTCACGATTGTATTCTCCTTCATTGTTGACTGTCTCAGCGCTGAGGTACTGAGGAGACACAGATTCTACTTCATTATTAATTGTTTCAGCCCTGAGGTACTGAGGAGACACAGATTCTACTTCATTATTAACTGTTTCAGCGCTGAGGTACTGAGGAGACACAGATTCTACTTCATTATTAATTGTTTCAACGCTGAGCCCTGAGGTACTGAGGAGCCATAGATTCTACTTCACTATTAACTGTTTCAGCGCTGAGGTACTGAGGAGAAATAGATTCTATTTCACTATTAACTGTTCCAGCGTTGAGGTACTGAGGAGCTAAAGATTTTCCCTCACTGTTAACTGTTTCAGCCTTGAGGTACTGAGGAGCTATAGATTCTACATCACTATTAACTGTTTCAGCGCTGAGGTACTGAGGAGAAATAGATTCTACTTCACTATTAACTGTTTTAGCGCTGAGGTACTGAGGAGCCATAATATTTTCCTTCACTATTAACTGTTTCAGTGCTGAGGTTCTGAGGAGCTAAAGATTCTCCTCACTATTAACTGTTTTAGCCCTGAGGTACTGAGGAGCTAAAGATTCTCCCTCACTGTTAACTGTTTCAGCGCTGAGGTACTGAGGACCAAAAGATTCTCCCTCACTATTAACTGTTTCAGCGCTGAGGTATTGAGGAGCCATATATCCTCCTTCACTATTAACTGTTTCAGCGCTGAGGTACTGAGGAGCTAAAGATTCTCTCTCACTATTAACTGTTTCAGCTCTGAGGTACTGAGGACCTAAAGATTCTCCCTCACTATTAACTGTTTCAGCGCTGAGGTACTGAGGAGCCAGAGATTCTCCTTCACTATTAACTGTTTCAGCCCTGAGGTACTGAGGAGCTAAAGATCCTTCACTGTTAACTGTTTCAGCGCTGAGAGACTGAGGAGCTAAAGATTCTCCTTCACTATTAACTGTTTCAGCACTGAGGTACAGAGGAGCCAAAGATTCTTCTTCACTGTTAACTGTTTCAGCCCTGAGCGCTGAGGTACTAAAGGGGCTACAGATTGCATTCTTCTTCACTGTTAACTGTTTCAACGCTGAGCGACCTGCAAGAAAAGGTTCGGACGGGAAGATCGCTGCTAGCAAGTGGGGTTATCGGGCCCCCCACGCAAGCCAGCTTCGTAGACCAGGATTCCAAGATCCACGGCGCGATTCCCCTCACCCTTGATCATCCAGGTTTCAGATAAGTACTGTAATATTCTAAATATCTCTCTCTGCAAAACACCGCCTGAGTCCACGAACCTCCCGATTGTTCCTGATACTGGGGGACTAATGCCCTCCAAATCCAGATCTACTTCCAACACAGCCCATTCTGATAAGAACATGGAAGCGCAACAAAGCAGATCCAAGAGCAAAATACCTACCATGGCACATAGCCCTGGTAAAACCTTTAATGGAAGAGATCATCCCATCAAAACCCTACCACTAACTGAAGAATCAGACCCTCATGAGGACTCGATGCTATATGAAAATTCCCAACATAGTTCAAAGAGGAAGGAGATAGACTCTCCCCCCCGCCAACACATTGAATCGCCTCCACAGGATGAGGCGCAATCACAATGCAGAAGCCCAGTGAGGCAAAAAATCAAAGTCACTCAAGCTGAGAGCGACGTCAATCGCATCTTGGATCCAAACCAAATTCCTGACAAGAAATTTCTCCTTCAGCTGTTCTCTTCATTAAGGGAGGAGATGAGAGAGCAATTTACAGATGTGAAAGCATCAATTAACACCATAAACTCAAGATTAGATAAAACTGAAACTGATGTAGACAATTTAAAGAAAGAGATTAAAGCATGCCGTACTGAGTTGTCTAAAGCCAAAGGTGACATCAAATACCTCTCTGACAAACTTATTGACAGAGAAGATCGTGACCGTAGATCTAACTTAAAAATTAGGGTGTACCAGAACAGGTTAAGTCACACGAATTGATTCCTTTCATTAAAAATCTGACAAAAAAATTGATCCCTTCTCTGCCAGACATAGAGCTTTCAATAGAAAGGGCGCATAGAATCCCTAAACCTCCGCGCTTCCCTGAAGACGTCCCTCGGGATGTTATTGTAAAATTCACCTTTTTTCAGACAAAAGATAAAATAAATAATTATACCAGACAAAATGGCCTCCTGCCTGCCCCTTACGACTCCCTAAAAATATACTCTGACATCTCCAGAGAAACTGCTATGAAGAGACGATCCTTGAGACCAATCACTGAAGTTTTAAGGAAACAACAGATAGCCTACAGATGGGGTTGCCCTACTACCTCTGTCATATTCTACCACAAACAAAAGCAGATCACAATAGAGGACTCCACGGAAGGTTTAAAACTCCTCAAACACCTTCACATACATGAGTAACTCTGCCGACTTCCCTATTGTTGGCATTAAAACTAGCACCAAAGGCCCCACCGTTAGCCCAAGAGGAAGACTCACATCAGTTCCCTGGTACTCTTCCTTCCCATTATGATCTAATTCGTATTGTTTACATTCTTTTTTGTATTCTTGTTGTATTTTACCCAAGTACCTCTTTACCTCCGTTTCTTCACCCAAACCCCCCTTACCCTCCCCTTATCACAAAGCTTTAGTATAATTGCTTGACTAGCACAATGGCACTAAGATTTATGTCACTCAATACAAACGGACTTAATTCACCGCAAAAACGATTCAGCTTATGGAAGGAGGTGAAATCAAATCTGTTGATATAGCGGGTATCCAAGAGACTAGATTCCCCTTACAGAACCCTCCCAAATTCACCAATAAAAATTTTCCTCACATATACCTATCGTCCAACCCCAAAAAAAAAGCGGGAGTAGCATTAATTATCAAGGACTCACTGAAATTTGAAGAGCTCGAGCTTATTAAAGACAACGAGGGAAGGTACATAATCTTGATTTGCAAGATCAATGATACCACCTATACACTCGCGAACGTTTACACGCCTAATAATGGCCAAATCACTTTCCTCAGACGTCTTTTTGCCCTAATCCATGAAAAACAAAAAGGGACACTCTTAATTTTTGGGGATTTTAATGCAGTCCCGAATCCCCTATTAGATTCTTCTAATAAATCGAGGAATCTTAATACTAAACTTGATCCTCTCTTACAAAAGGAAGAACTCTTCGACGTATTTCGATGCTTACACACATCATCTGTGGAGTTCACCCATTATTCCAACTTGCATAAATCCTTCTCTAGAATTGACTTAGTAATAACTGACATTCATTCCCTATCTAGAGTTAAAACCATATCCATTCTCCCAAGAACGTGGTCGGATCACTCCCCCATTATTTTCGAATGTTCCAACTGCCCCCCCTTTAATGCACATTCCCCATGGAGGGCCAATTCTTACCTATTCACTCACCCTCAATATAAAACAGAGATTCAAGAATCACTCAAATTATATTTTAAAGAAAATGAAACTCCTGAGGTATCCTTATTCACACTATGGAACGCCCACAAAGCGACTATAAGAGGGTCACTAATTTATTTAAATGCGAAACACAAAAAAGCTCAACAAGAGGACACGAAAAAGCTCATCCACCAAATCTCCACCTTAGAAAGAGATATCTTGGCAGATCCATCCGAGAGGAAACATAAAGATCTTCTTGAACTCCGGATCCGACTGAAATCTCTTCTTTTATCAGATTATGATAAAATGGCCCGTATCTCCACATCAAATTTCTACTCTAATATGAACAAGCCCTCCAAAACCTTCGCAAATTTGATTAAAATCCATAGATCTAAAACTTGTATCCACCAAATCAGGAACAAACAAAACCACGTGGTTAAAACCCCCGTGGAAATCTCTAGAGCATTTGTAGAATTTTATAAAAGCCTCTATAATCTCAAAAATGATCCATTGGAGCATCAACCCACAAAGCAGAATATTAAGTCCTTTCTGGATTCCATTACACTCCCGACCCTTACAGAGGACACCCTAAATAGACTCAATCAACCTTACACCGAACAGGAAATAAAAGATATTATCATTAAACTTAAAAAGAATAAATCCCCAGGCTCTGATGGTCTCCAAAATGAATACTTCATAGCTTATGAAAGCTTACTTACCCCCTACATCACTAAATTAATTAATTCTTTATCCAATAACAATCAATCGGTTCCGCACGAGATGCTTCAAGCATTAATTTCAGTGATTCCGAAAAATAAAGGAGATAGAGAATTGGTATCTAATTACAGACCCATTTTTCTGCTCAACACTGACATTAAAATTATCTCTAAAGCAATTAATGTCAGACTGCAAAAAATTATCCCGCTTTTGATCCACCAGGACCAGGTGGGTTTTACTCCAAAAAGAAGCTCTACTGACGCGACGAGAAGAATTTTAAACCTGTCAGCTCACGCTGAATCCTCTGGAACCCCTATGATAGTGGTCTCTGTCGACGCAGAAAAAGCGTTTGACAGAGTCCACTGGGGATACCTATTTGAGGTCCTGCACAAATTTGGAATAAATGGCCCCATATTTAACTCCATTCAAGCCTTGTACACTGCCCCCTCGGCAAGGTTACTCACTAACAATCACTTATCTGCCCCATTTATGTTGACTAACGGCACAAGGCAAGGCTGTCCCCTCTCGCCCTCTCTTTTTAATTTATTCATTGAACCGTTGGCTGAAAAAATCCGATCTCATCCGCAAATCACTGGTATTACTCTGAACCGCGAATCCTATAAAATTAGTCTATTTGCGGATGACATAATTTTAACTCTCACAGATCCAATATCCTCAATGTGTAATCTCCTTTCCCTCATGGAAGACTTCGCTAAGGTCTCCCACTATAAAATAAACATCGCTAAAACGCAAGTACTTAGTTATAACCTCCCAGACCAGATTATTTCCTCCTTACAACAAAATAATGGTTTGGATTGGGAGAAGAATGTGTTGGATTATTTGGGAATTATAATTACTAAACCCATATCTCATACTTATGAATCCAATTTAGGAAAGATATACAAAACTGTACAAATAGACCTAACTAATATTTCCAAAACTGAGTTGACATGGTTGGGCAGGATAGAAGCGTATAAACTATTCATTTTACCTAAACTACTTTATATTTTTCGCTCGATCCCCCTCCAGGTCAATTCTAATTGGTGCAAAAAACTTCAAACCCAATTATCCAACTTCATCTGGGGAGGGAAAAAACCCAGAACTGCTCTCTCTACTTTAGAAAAAAGCAAATCACATGGTGGTTTAGCTGTGCCCAACATATCGGCCTATTACCATTCGGCGTTGATCAAACTGAGTCAAAATTGGTGGGGTTCGGAGGAGACTCCAAGATGGATAAACATAGAGAAAGCATTTCACCAGACGGCAGATCTCCACTGGACATTACTCTCCTGTCTTATCTGTGTGATAAAAACAAGAAGTTACCCTCTATGCCCACATTAAAAGCAACCATACGCGCATGGAGATGCCTGACCATGAAATCACAAGCATCAAATCGATTGTCTTCTCCTTATTGGATTCCTTTGTCTCTCCTACCAGCACTCTCGCCAGCTGTAGATATCAATACATGAACTATTAGGGTATTCACACCTTGTCTGACATACTCGATGAGGATACACAACTTAAATCCTTTACAATCCTGCAGACCAAATTTGGCTTACCGGAGGAAGAATTCGGAACTTGGACCAAAATCAAACGTATACTCAACAAAAATAGTCTCAATCTTAACCTCCCGCTAAAAATTACCCAGCTCTTCCGTTTCAACCAGTCGAAGGTTTTCTGGTCTTTCAAATACATTTACAGAGAATGGATTCTTGACTCTGCATACTCGATAACTCCCAACATTGAAGCCTGGAGTAGAGAACTTCAAATCCCGCTCCCTATCAACTTAATTGAAGAAACATTACAAACTGTGCTCAAAAGTCTCTCATGTGCAACTTTACTTGAGTCCTATTACAAAACCTTGACCAGGTGGTATTTCACTCCCACAAGACTTCAAAAATTTTCTAACACCTTGTCTCCTTTGTGTTGAAGGAATTGCAGTCACCCTGGCTCAATGTCACATATATTTTTTTGGACTGTCCTTCCCTTCGTCACTTCTGGGGAAAAATTCACCTACTTCTTTGTGATATAACTGGACTTAATTTAGATCTTACTCTAGAACTTGCATTGCTATCAGTAGGAATCAACGACATACCTTCAGACCTCAGAGCCCTTATAGTGCACATTCTCATTGCGTGTAAAAATGGTATTGCAACGCGTTGGAAGGACCCGGATCCACCCACGCTTGATGCAGTTTTGGGGACCATCGCAACACATAACTCTTACGAATATATGCACTCTCTGAGAAATAATCTCCAAGCAAAATACAAAAAGAAATGGACACCATGGAACCAATTTTTCTATCAACAAGATGTCCCTTTTACTCGGACCTGAATTGACTCCTTTCCAATTTGCTTCAGAATAGTCTAGTCAAGCATAACTGTGAATCATTTCTCTCCCTTCCTTCTCCCCACTGCCCTCCTTCCCAGTTCACTCCCCCCCTCCCTGTTTGGAATTATCGAGAATACCGAACTTTCTTATTGTTTATTGTTTGATATTTTCCGTTATCATCATACTATTGTAACATGTATTTTTTTGATCATCCTATTGTACCGTCATTGTTAAGGCGACCTTTGTAAAATTGTGTATAACCCAATAAAAATGTTGAACAAGAATAAAAAGAGCATATTTCATAACAGTGGGTGAAAGACAGAAGGTGTAAACATTTGGAGACAGTTTTGCCTTTTTAAAATGATAGTTCAACACCCCCCTTAGGTCTGCTGTTTTTTTTTAAATAGCTGTATTGTTTATTAATTTAGTAAGAGCTACTCTATTTATATTTTTATGAAGTTACTCTTATGGATTCTGATGTCTTTTTTATGTCATTGTCTATCTTGGAAAAATCTAAAGGCCCAGTTACACACACAGATAATTGTGCAAAGATTGTTCGCAGATCTCTGGTTGCAGTGAAATCATGGACACGTTTGTTCTATTTGTACACGGCCACAAAATGGAACATTATGTCCATGATTTCACTGCAACCAGAGATCTGCGAACAATCTCTGCACAATTATCTGTGTGTGTAACTGGGCCTTAAGGCACATATAGATGAGAACATCTTGATTAAAGGTACCGTCACACACTACAATCTAGTGAATGACATCGCTAATGATGTCACGTGGCCGCTGTCATTTCGACATCATTAGTGCCGTGTCACACACATGGATATCGTTAACGATGACAAATTTGGAAACGCGCCAGCTACTTCGCGAACAACTTAGTGAACTATTTTACAAAGCGGCAGAAATAGGACAATTTTGAACAACATCATTCAAAAAGGTGTCACAGTTATGGTACCTTTACACGCCGCCACAACAGGATGCATACAACCCGCTACAGGCTACGATTGTAGCTTGTCGCGCCAATATCGCCCGTAATAGCGGCGTGTGAAGACGGGACGACACAGCCGGCTACAGATACCTCTGTATCCGTACACTGCCCATAAACAGATGGCTACATCGCCGATTGTAGCGAGCTGTATCGGCGTGTAAACAAGCTACGGAAGGGAACTCTGGACACCCGGCGATGTAGCTGCAATGTAGCTAAGGCGTCACCCAGGCTCCGTGTTACCGCGCCCCATGTGCGATCATTGGTGGAAGCTGCTGCATGACGATTGGTAGTCGCTGCATAGGGAGGCACATTTAAGGAGCTGACGAATCACACTACACAATCGCTCGAGCGTGCTGTATTACTCAGCCTCCTGCGTTGCCTGCCCAATCAGGATGTTATTGCTTCGTCCTATCAGCGTAATCCACAATTGTGGCACGCCTATGTGCTGGCCCTGCTGCACCAGGTCCGCCCATAGTAGCTGGTTATAGCGGTGTGTAAATTAGCTACAGCTGGCTACTTGCGACACCCGGCGATGTAGCTAGCTGTAGATGTAGCGTAGCGTAGCGCACCTTGTGGCGGCATGTAAAGAGGGTGCGTTTCCCGTTGGTAACCGTTCGGGCGTGCTCGTGCACGTGAAGTAGCCGTTGGTATCCATCCTGTTGTGGCGGCGTGTAAAGGTACCATTAAGGTTAACGTTAATTGGGCGACAAACGACGGATTTGAGATCAGAAGATCTCAAATTTTTGATGAGCGATCCAACGATGCACAAACGATGTCTTTTGAACGATCAAAAAACCGTGATGTATCAGCCATATCGTTACCGATATCGTAGCGTGTGACAGTACCTTAATGTTTCCTTATCATGAACTGGACTGACTGTGGACTTTGGTTTTAAGTGTTCTTAAATATAACAATTTGTAGTTATTCAAGTTACATTACCTTCTCTTGTGGTTGTATTTGAATGTGGGCAACTACTTAGAATATTTTGCATGGCAAAGTGATGAATTAGTGTGTGTTTTCTTGTAAACATATTTACATGTAGAGATAAAACAAATTATTGTAATATTTTGGGTGGGTAGAATGATAATCCTCTTTCAAAATGTTTTTGTTTCCATCCAAACTCAGAATATTCAGTCAAATTGAAACTCTGAATCATTTGTTTGTTTGCTTTATGTAATTCAATTGTTTCCTTTGTATTTCTGATATATTGTCTTTTACAATTACCTCTGGTCTATTTTTTCTTTTGAACCTCATAACATTGAAATACTAAGGCCAGAGTCACACATACCATCTGTTTTTGGGCTATATCCATTTTTGGGAACATTTTGGGAATTTTTTTTCAAAGTCCAAAAATGGATATGCGTTAACGCATGTGCGTTTTTAAAAAAAACGCATGCGTTTTTATGCAGCAGCCCAAAAATGCTAGCAGCATTTTTGGGGTGCTTTCAAAAAATGCATGCGTTTTTTTAACATGGGGTCCTATGGGAGACGCATGCGTTCACACATGGTACATATAGGCACCATGCGTTAACGCATATGCGTTTTTGGTGAAAAAATGACTAAGGGGGCTTTCACACTATCGTTTTTTTCAAATCGCGGCAGATGCGGTGAAAAAAACGCATCTGCCGCGATTACCGCATAACCGCGACACTTGCGGCACACTTGCGGCAAGCCCCATGCAATGTCTATGGGGCTTGTGGTAAGGGTGCGGCAGATGCGGCAAGTGCGGTTTCGGCACTTGCGGCAGGTGCCGAAACCGCACTTGCCGCATCTGCCGCACCCTTATCGCAAGCCCCATAGACATTGCATGGGGCTTGCCGCAAGTGTGCCGCAAGTGTCGCGGTTATGCGGTAATCGCAGCAGATGCGGTTTTTTCACCGCATCTGCCGCGATTTGAAAAAACCGCTGATGTGAAAGGGCCCTTAGTCCAAAATTTTCCCAAAAATGGACAGGACCTCAGGGGACACTATTGGTACCCTTAGAAAACCGGATCCAGTTTTCTAAGGGCCCTTAAAAGCGGATTTGCATGTGTGACCCTGGCCTATGTATGGTTTCGCTTTGGGGCTTAGAATCTGGAGTGTTAGGGAGCATTTGAACGGGAGAATAATGGTGTCTCAAAAAAATCTGCACTTTAAGATAAAATATGCACCAAAAAAAAGATGTCATGCGAACAATGTGTTTTTTGGTGCCTATTTGGTGCAGGGAAGGTGCAGATTTTTGGTCTGAGTTTGTCATTTCACATTAGTGACTACTCAGAAGCAGGCATTCTGCCCTATGTTAATGTGCTAAAAAAATTACTGTATGTATATTTAAATTGTGGGGACCTGATGAGGGGGCTTCATGATTGTGCAAAAATGAATACTTAATGAACACTCCTTCAAGTCCTGTCGGCTTTTACAGCCAGAGCAGGGACTTCTGTGCATATTCTACGCAATTTGCGTTGGCGAGCAACTTATGCCTATTCTTGATATCTACGCCGCCTTTTGACAGTTCAATGCAAAGAGAACTTTCAAAAATAGGCATTGCTTCCGCTTCTATGCAAGCTGCGTAGAATATGAACAGAAGTCCCTAGTCTGGCTGTAAAAGCTGACAGGACTTCAAAGAGTGCTAATAATTAAGTATTAGTTTTTGCACAATCATGAAGCCCCTCATTAGGTCCCCACAATTTATATACACAGTCACAATACATTTTTTAACACATTAACATAGGGCATAAGCCCTGTTTCTGAGGTGGGGTCGGAGAATAGGTGCATGTAGTGTGGAAAAACCTGCAGCAAGAATTGACATGCTGCAGATGTTTCCACAGTAGATTCTAAAGCATATCTGCTATGTATTTTAGTGGCACTGTTTGAACAGGTAGTAGCAAAGCCCTTAGACTTTGCTGAGAAAACAAGCTGCTGCAGATTTGGTGCAGCTCTGCTGCGTATATGCAGCGGTTCTGCACCACATATACAGGACAATATGCATTTTGCGAATGGGCTCTTAGGCTGGTTTCACATTGGTGTTCCCCTCTGTAGCGTTCTGCGGAGGGGAACCGCCATGTGAGCGCAGCCAGAGCAAGCCCCTATGTTTATAATAGGAGTGCACGGTGCTGCGTTTGACTGCGCATGACCATGCGCTCCCATTCACTGCCATATGTGATTTGTGTGCAGGCGGATGCCTGCACACAAATCACACACTCTCGCCCACACCAGGGACGCGACATGTTGCATTCCTGGTGCGGACGAGAGTGTGTGATTTGTGCGCATGCATCCGCCTGGGTACAAATCACATATTGCAGTGAATGGGAGCGCACGGTCATGCGCAGTCAAGCGCAGTCAAGCGCAGCACCGTGCGCTCCCATTATAAACATAGGGGCTTGCGCTGGCTGCGCTCACATAGTGGTTCCCCTCCGCAGAACACTGCGGAGGGAAACGCCAGTGTGAAACCAGCCTTAGAGTGTTCTAGGAAAGATCTTGAAAGGAAACCATACATATAACTAAAGAACCGGTACTAGTACTAGCAGAGTGTTGGAACCACTGTTTGCATTGGCAAGATCTATATGTTGAGTGTTAAATTGAAAAAAATTCTTTCTGCATGGTAAGTTTTAAGAGAGGGTTTAAAAAAATTTAAAAAAATCTTTATGGAATGAATAGCTGCCATGGGTATGCATTGCAGAAGGGGAAATTCAGATGGGATTAGGTATATTTTGTAAATATTGTAAATAATATAGTATCATTTCTACATACTCAAAAAGTACTCACATTGGAGAATGGGATGCAAAGGTTCTGTAAAGTGTATAAAGTGTGTATTAGCTTGGCCAAGGTTTTGTTGAGGAATGGCTTTTTATGAAGAACTACGTTCATACTTTGTGTTACAAAGAAGGTAAATTATTTCTTAAAAGTTTCTGAATTTTTGTTAATAAATCTTGTGCAAATGCTTTGAGTCTATAAAATACTGTATGGATCGATTTAAAAATTCAAGATAATTATGTAAATAACTCATTAAATGTATCAAATTCACTGTTCAATATAGTAAATTGTGCTAATATGGTTGCTTTTTTAATGAACCTATTTAGCACATCTTTCGGGCAAGCCTTCATTTAGGCTTCCCAGTCTGCTATGATTACATTGTCCTTAAATGTGGATTCATAAGGCTTCCTTAAAACTCCTGAGATGATCTCTTCTTTCAAATATATCTTTAGAAAGTGTATGTAAATGTTTTGTTGTTTTTTTTACTTTACCTGATTTTTTTAAACTTTAGGTAAACTACAGTGATAATCTCCTGTAGTTGGTTCAATCATGGATGTGTTTGTTTGGGATTACATGTACAGACAGAAGGACTTGTACAAGTTTAAACCCATGGAAGACCTATGCTTATTTCTGTAAGGCTACGTTCACACATTTGCGTATTTTGCTGCGCTTTTTTGCGCGCGCTTTTTGCCACGTTTTTCGGCAGCGCAAAAAAGCGCAACAAAATACGCAGGGGCTTTCACACACTGCGCTTTCTTTACTCCAGAAAGCGCAGTGATGTCACAGAGGGGAGGAAAAATCCTGCTTCCTCCTCCCCTCTGTGACAGCCCCATTAGATTTCACAGTGTAGTAATATACACTGTGAAATCTAAATTAAACAGAGGCAAATGTATGGAAAATAAAAAAGAATGAATACTTCACCTGTCCGACGCCTTCTCCCGCTGTCTGGTGCCTTCTGCCGCTCTCCGGTTCCAAGTGAGAGGTGTACTGAGAAGACCTGTGGTGACGTCAGAGGGGGGGCGTTCCGTGGGCGTTCCCAGCGCTGATTGGCTGTTCGCGGTCATGTGATATGTATCACATGACCGCGAGTGCCCGGGAACGCCCCTCTGACATCACCACAGGTCCTGTCAGAACACATCTCACTTGGAACCGGGGATCGCACAGCTGGAAAAGCGTCGGACAGGTGAAGTATTGATTCTTTTTTATTTTTCATTCACTTGCTTTTGTTTAATTTAGATTTCACAGTGTATATTAATACACTGTGAAATCTAATGGGGCTGTCACAGAGGGGAGGAGGAAGCAGGATTTTTCCTCCTCTCTGGGAGAATATGCAGAAGTAGCTGCGTAAACAATTGACATATCAATTGTTTACGGAGCTGCGCTTTCTCCCGGAAAACGCAGTGCGTATTTTTACGCAATGTCTGCACTGCAAAGTGAATTTCCCATTCACTTTGCAGGCAGACAAAAAGCACATTGCGTATTTTGAAAAGCGCGCGTAAAAAAACGCGGCAAAATACGCAATATGTGAACGTAGCCTAAGATGTTTGAAACAATCTCCCTGCCATTTTCTATCAAAAGCTTTGTAAATATACTAGAAGAAATAATGTTTTGATGACAGTACTGTTTTTTAAAGAAAAAAATACATACTCAGAACTGTTTTACTAGTCAAATTTAACAACTGTACATGCATTGACTGTTAGCTTTTTCCCACCCTCTACTTGAGTGTACCTACTTACGTACTTAACAAGCTAGCTTTTGAGATTGCTTCATTTTTGTCAAGAGTGTAAATTTCATCTATTTTTTAATGCAAAAACTTAACCTTTTGCATAGCTGTGTTGCATATATAGAAAGGAAAGAAGTCCGGCTTTCAGGATCGCGCTGTTCCAGTCCAAAGTTCACAAGGAGTTAATCCAAGGACCAAGCAGTGATTATAACTTTCTTTTTATTCCAGAAACTCTACGCGTTTCGTGTACACACTGTACACTTCCTCAGGAGAAAAGTTAACTTTTTTTGCAAAAACTCTTCAATATTTAATGAATCCACACCTCACACCCTAAAAACTATGCGTTTCATTGGATGCCTTTATCAAGCTGTTAGGCCAGGTTTACGTTTGCATTTGTGTCTGCATGCAGACGGCATGCAGACGCAAACGCAGTGCAAATGCTGCCATACTGATGTGAACGCAGCAGAGAATCTCCGCATGTGTTCACATCGGCATGGTGAACAGCCAGCCAATCAGCTGTCTCAGCGGCGGCCGGGAGGCGGAGATCAGCGGCAGCCACCGGGAGAGATTTTAATGCGATCCGCAGCATTCTCCTGCGCTGTCATGCGGAGGACACGGCGGATCCATTGAGATCCATGCATTGTGCGCTTGCGGGCGCTTGCTAATAAAACAAGTACCTGCAAACGCACAACAAATGCAACAGGCTGCATTCGGAGGGCGGAGGAGGGTGCATAAATTATCCGAATGCAACCGAACGTAGCCAAACGCAGGTACCATGCACTCCCATGTTAAACATAGGAACGCAGTGCACTTGCGTTTGGCTGTGCTTAGAACGCTGCGTTCACAAACGCAAATGTGAAATCGGTCTTACATCCATGCTGGAGCATCTGAAATGGCCGTCAAGGTGGTGAGCTGAAATTTTTTCTTTATTCATTTTATGGCACTAGAGTTCATCCACTTCCTCACTGAAGTGACAATTTGCATATTTCCCAGTGGAGCATTGCGGCTTGTGATGTTGCAGCATCCCAATCGCAGGGTGCATCTGTGTGTGTGTGTGTGTGATGGGGCCCTAAAACAGACCCTGTTCAAATCTGTACTCAATGCTCATCAATGCAATCAACATATCACATCAGTGAGAATGCACCCCCTCCTAGACAAACATTCAGTCTACACAAGCCTAGGAGTACCTTAGATGGGCACACATTAGCTTACATCATGACACAGTAATCAAAAAATTACAATATGCAATCTAAAGAACAGAATTGAATAATTTGGTAAGAAAAGCATAGCTTATATGCTGCATACCTGTAAAGATGTGTATTCACAGCTCAATGTACTCTCTCACAGAATCCAGTGTCTTCTCTCTCGGGATTGAAAGTGAAACTACTACTCTCACAGAATTGACCTCCACCCTTTGAATAATCAGTTAAAGTACACAGGAAAACAAATACATTTTACAGCCATAAATAATTAGTGACCTGTTGAACAGTATAAAATGTTATCAGTGTGTAGCAAAAAGTAAACATAAAAACAAAAAATACAAACAACACACATAGTAAGAATCCTTCAGATGAGGAAAAGTCAGTTAATCACAAGTTTCAGATGCACATAATAAATAATCTGCAGGGTCTCAAATTTCATTCCCGGTCATATAGACCGGAACAGAACACCAGGGTTAAAGAGTAAAGCCGATGTCTGGCCAAAAGATCTTGTGGCGGATGATTTGCTTAAGCTGTTCTCCTTATCCTCATGAATATCTCTCAGGTAGAAAGCATGAATTTACAAGAAGTCTCGATTCAATGTTAACATCCACATCATTATGCTCATCGACTGCTCTCCTTGCTCCGTTGAGTCATCAGTTAGAGATGAACAAACCTTTAAAGTTGGGGTTCGGTTTGGTTAACCAAGCTTCAAGAAGTTCGCTAAACTTCAGAACTGCATTAACATTAATAGGAAGCAAAATCAAAGGCATAGAAAACACCTTCAAAGGGCCTAAAAGCTGCCAAACATATCTCAAACCAATTTAAAGTGGAGCCCTGCTGTTTTTGCACAGACATTAACTTCCTAGACTATTATACGTACCAAGCTCCAACACCACTGTCACCCTGCTCTGGACCCGCTCATTAACCTCATAGAGAGGGTGGATCCTTGAGGCTGCAAAACAGTCCGCCTTAGTGACTAAAGAATATAGCCACTTCTAATTATAATCACTAATGAGTAAGTATTAAAATGTTTTTATGCACTTTCACAGGATGCTTTTAGGAGACAAAAGGAGTGTGAGATTAGTGATAGGATGGTGCAGGAACATGTTTTGCTAGCTTAGGAGTCGTTCTGGAGGTGACAGGATCCCTTTAAGGCCAAACATACACAGCACAATATCCAGCAAAGTACACTCAGCATGGCTACATTGCTAAGACAGGAGTGTGCATCTGCAAGTATTTCTATGGAGTTGTAAGCTTATATCCAGAGATAGGCCAGCTGTGCAGGATGATGCATGTGAGACTCGCACGAGTCTTGCATATCTCTTGCCCAGTGTGGCTCAAGGCTCACACTGAGCAGTAGTTGTGGGTAGTGACATCTCACAGTTCATTTGAGGTTACCATGGTAGTTCAGCTGTGACCATGAATGAACTCTCTGACATTACCGCTCACAGCTGGCTGTCTGGTGGAGCAAACTGCTGTGGTGTGCAAATGCTGTAATGGTCTCCACTCTCAGCATGAATCCGTGCCTGGATATCACTGTGGCTTATTGTTGGAGGATATCTTTGGGCTTAATAAATAAGTAACAGTAGGTTGAATGTATTATTTATTTACAATAAAGGATTTTTCTCCTTGTGTTTTATTTCTAACTAGCTGTACCACCCGGCTATGACCGGGTTAATAAATAACTGCTGTTAGCTATAACAAAATAGAATTTGAATAAGTCATATTAATTACCTGTAGGAAAATAGAAGCTGAGCTGTTATTGATTGCTATAGGCAGCCTAATAAATCTCCAGTCAACAGTAAATCCTCCCTCGGCCGGGCAGTTTATATTACCTCACTCATACACATAAAAGACAGCTCATGTGACTGACATCTGCCTTAATTCTCTATATGGCACATGTGTTGCACATTGGCTGTTTTTAATCAGATGTTTATTTTTGGAAATTAAAGATATCAGACGCATAAGTCGAGTTGTGTAAGGCAATTTGTGCACATCTGTGTCTGTGTGGTGTGTGTGTCCCTGGGGTGTGTGTGTCCCTGGGCTGTGTGTGTGTCCCAGTGGTGTGCGTGTGTCCCAGTGAGGGGGTTCCTGTGGTGTGTGTCCTTGTGGGGGGTGGGGTGTCTCTGTGGTGTGTGTCCATCCCTATGGGGTCTGTGTGTTCCTATAGGGTGTGTGTGTGTCTTTGTGTCCCTGTGGGGTGTGTATGTGTGTACGTTCCTGTGGGGTGAGTGCATGTGTCCCTATAGGGTGTGTATGTGTGTGTGTCCCTGTGGGGGGGGGTGTCTGTGTGTGTGTGTCTCTGTGTTGTGTGTGTCTCTTTGTGGTGTGTGTGTTTGTGTTCGGGTGCATGGTGAGTATCCAATGTTGGGGCTCCACCTTAGCTGTTACTCTTTGAGTGCATGTGGTGTGTATACATGTCCCCGTGCGTCATGAATATTCCATGTCAGCGCCCCACCTTAGTGACTATATGCTGGTATATGCTGTTAGTCTTTGGTGCTGTCATTAAGCCCCTCTCATTCACAACTGTCAACTGGTAACTGTCACTTTCTCTCCATTATGTAGATAGGGGCAAAATTGTTTAGTGAATTGGAATGCGCAGGGTTAAAATTTCGCCTCACAACATAGCCTATGACGCTCCCGGGGTGCAGACGTGTGACTGTGCAAAAGTTTGGGGCTGTAGTTGCGACGGTGTAGATGCCAATCCCGGATATACACACACACATACACACACATACACACATTCAGCTTTATATATTAGATAAAGGGCTTTTCTCTGCATCTGTGTTTTTTAACCTTTTACTTACCGGATTGGTAATGTGGGGATACCAAACACACCTCAACATTACTAATACTGAAACCCTACTATTATCCTGACTGCCACATCAGGGTAGTGGGAAAAGCTGGGGTGAAGTGCCAAGAGTAGCGCATCTTATGGGGGTGCCAGTTCTGGGGCAACTGTAGCCTGTTATTTTTAGGGTGGTGCAGGCCCATGACAGATTGCCCTTCTCACCTTGAGAATACCAGACCCCAGATGTTGGCTTTACCTAGGTTAGTAATCCAAGCTATGGTCTGCAGATATCTGATGTAAACTAGCTGCTTATCAAAAATAGGAGGGACCCCCAAATCATTTTTTAAAACTATTTATTTTTAGCAAAATACAGGGCTAAAACACCCTTTAGGCCCCTTTCACATCAGCGTTTTTCTGAAATCATGGCAGATGCGGTGAAAAAAACGCATCTGCCGAGATTACCGCATACTGGCTGCACTTGCGGCACGGTTGCGGCACGGTTGCGGCACAGTTGCGGCACAGTTGCGGCAAGCCCCATACAATGTATAGGCAGGCTTGCGGCAGGTGCGGCAAGTGCGGTTTTGGCACTTGTGGCAGGTGCGGCCGCGAAAAAACTGCGGCTGACCGCGTTCTTTTTCGCGGCCGCACCTGCCGCAAGTGCCAAAACCGCACTTGCCGCACCTGCCGCAAGCCCGCCTATACATTGTATGGGGCTTGCCGCAACTGTGCCGTAACTGTGCCGCAAGTGCAGCCGGTTATGCGGTAATCGCGGCAGATGCGTTTTTTTCACCGCATCTGCCGCGATTTCAAATAAACGCTAGTGTGAAAGGGGCCTTAGTGCAACATGAAAGTGTCAAAATGGTCTCTCTTACCTGGGAGACTGGTGACTGGTTTTGGACCTCTGTCTCATGTCTGTATTGGGGCCTCATATTAAACGTGTTTCTTTCCTTTTGCAACTGAGGAGTTAATGCCAGTTTCTATTTGCTAACAAGCTAGCTAGTTCTTTTCTGGGTGTGGCTCCTGCATGATTACTCCCATCCTCTTCATATGGTCACATGGTTCCAGCATGCTTTGCTAGTGGTTGAACCCATTTCTGGCCAAGCTTTCAGAGGAGAAGGAAGTTCTCTGAAGAGCTGACTACCTAAAAACCCTAAATGAACTGTGCCCTAAATGGACTGTGCCTCATTATCTTGATGTCCTATGCTTCATGTTTACGAACTCTGACAATTCTAGTGTGACTTGCTGGGTGTTACGGACTATTGTGTGTAAAGGGGAAAAAAATCAGCGCAGGCTGTAGTTCCACTAATATAGCAGGAGAAAATGCAATCTTCGCTAAGCTGGCAAAGGGTAAAAATAAAATCAGTCCCCAAGGAAAGAAAAACAGGCCTTGCTCTTGCTAAAACAGTCCTCATCTGGCCAGCAGGGCAGAAAAAAACCACAAGACTGCAAAATGTTTTTCTGGTGCACACTAGAACACTATGAATTAAATAAGACTATGGCCTCGCAGTTCTGAAGTGGGAACATTAGAAAAAAGAAAATAAAATTAGCTTACTGCAAAATGGAACAGAGACAGTATGATGTCGCATTACTCCTGTAGGTATATTTGTTCTATTTTGCAGTAAGCGAATTGTATTTTTTCCTTTTTTTTCTAATGTTCCCGCAGCAGTAATGCAAGGCCATAGTAATTTAATTCTGAGTGTTCTAGTGTGCAGCAAAATAACGTGTTGAAGTCATGTTTTTTTTTTCTGTGTTCCAGTAAAGGCCACTTTCCACACACAGATATCTGTGTCCAACTTCTGAACAGATCTCTGGTTGCAGTGAAATCATGGACACATTGTTCCATTTTGTGGCTGTGTACAAATGGAACAATGTGTCCATGATTTCACTGCAACCAGAGATCTGTTCTGATGTTGGACACAGAAGTTGGTGAGTGTAAAGTGGCCCTAAAGTGGCCTTCAGTCTTTTGTTTAATGAAACCACCTTCCTATATAGCTAAGATCCTATCTGCTTATCAAGCAGATTTTTAATCGCAAATAGATGAATTTCAGGTTAGGGTCCCAATATAGGAGATGCACCTTGTCGGTTATAAGGCTCATGTTCATTGGCATATACATTATCTAGGCATCTTCTTGATTCAAATATACCTACAGTAGTAATGCTATGTTATATGTTCTCTGTTCCATTTTGCTAAGCTACCGTAAGTGTATTCTACCTTTTTTCTATTGTTCCAATGAAGTAATGCAAGGCCATAGTTTAATTAATTCTTAGAGATCCAATGTGCAGCGGAATAACTTTTTGTGGTCTGCAAACTATGTCCCATGAGGAATGGTTACAGGCATAGGTGTAACTATAGTAGGTGCAGGGGTTACAATCACACTCGGGCCCTGGAGCCTAGGGGGTTCCAAAAGTCTATTTGGCCTATATAAAAACACCAATACTATTAAAGATTTGCAATAATTGGGGGCCGCATTGACGCTTTTCCACTAGGGCCCATGAGCTTCAAGTTACGCCACTGGTGGGGGCGTGTCCTGGCCATGGAGGGAGACGGTCACTAGTTTGTGAGCTCTGTCCCCTCGGCCTTTTCCAAGCCAGAAATTAGCCTCCCAGACCGGGTGAGACTCACCATATGTCGGTGAGAAGGAAGAGCACCCGCCGAGCAGCGATACCGGACCCTCCAGGTCCAAATCCAGCAAATATAACCTGGTACCTGAGGAGTTCTTCTGGGCCTCCCCGGGACGCAGTGAGATCTAAAATGGCAGATCCCGCTCCCCTGCCTGCTAGAACTGCGCAGAGCACAGAGAGGAGCTTGCGGGCGCCTGAAAGCCCATGTGCATCAGCGGTGACCCCCGTACATGGACAAGCAGAAAGCGGAGGAGGCTCTAAAGCAGACTACAGGTACCAGAGGAGGAGTTGCACCGGGTGGCTTCCCGGGAGTGCGCGGAACTGCACCCGCACCAGAAACAACAGGGGAGGTGATGGAGGACGGCGATAGACGGGAGTCTCAGACACAGGAGACAGCGGTAAGCAGGGGAAGCCGGTCCAAAGACTTACAGGCACAACATTCCCAGTTTCCCAGCCCTGACATGGCCCCTGCTCTAATGTGCCCACATACACTGAAATGACCGGACTGCAATACCAGGGATGGCCATATTATCCGGGGGCACAGTCCTGGCAGCAGGTTCCCCACGCTATGGGTCCCGGTGGCAATAAGGGGGACTCCCAGCACTCTTTTACTCAAAGGGGACCCCCTTGTGGGCATCAGGTGGGCGGACCGAATCTGAACTCTATGGGCCTACTTATGGGGCAAACCGTGGTGGCTAAAGATGCTGCAGCATTAAGTGGAGATGCATGGGATACATTTAAGGCACGCATTCTCAATATCCCCACAAGGGAGGAACTGGCGGATTTTGTTGTTAAAATGGAGGCCTCCATCAGGGCAACGACCAATGAATTTAGAGGAGAAGTTCGAGTTGTATCGGATAGAATGTCCCAATCTGATGCCAAAGTCGAAGCTCTGACTGACCGGATCAGGAAGCTGGAGGACACTGTGACACTTCAATGTTCCCAACAGGAGATCTTTCTAGACTCATTGGAAGATATTGAAAATCGTGAACGGAGACAAAATATCCCTGAATCGGTTGCCCCCGATGAACTGGGGACAACATTACAGAGCCTGTTCAACTCCATTAGGAAGATCCCAGTAGACACGGTTATAGAATTCGATAGGGCCCATAGGTCTCTCGGCCCATATCCGGCAGAAGGGGCGCCCCCACGCGATGTTATATGGCGATTACACAAATATCGAATCAAAGATGACATCCTCAACAAGGCAAGGAGGTGTGAGGAGATTATATTCCAAGGATGTAGTGTACAGTTGATGGCAGATCTGTCCAGGGGAACCCTCCAGAAGCGGATAGCCTTGAGGCCTCTCCTAGACCTCCTTAGGCACCATCATTTGGCATACTCCTGGGGGTACCCCTCATGTCTCCAAGTGCGACAGGAAAATCGATAAGCATATCTGACTCACCCAAGGGATCTCCAGGGATTCCTGCAGGCCCTGGACATTCCAGACCCGGGCCTCCTGTTTCCCGATTGGCCGTCATCCTCGCCTGACAACTCATTCTTCACGGCCCCCCGGCCTAGGCGGGCTCCACGCCGCAGAGGGAACGGAAGGGCCAGAAATCGCAGAAGGAGGAGAACCAGCGATGGTGACCAGGACGACGAGGGGTGACTTTTTGATTTGCTTGTAGCGTTTTTCTTTTATCCTCTAGTACACGATATGATCTGATGCTCCTCCGAGACTTTATAATATTCGCAAGATTCTCCTTGATTCTTATATTCTAGAATGGGGGTCATCCCCTCACGCTGAAGATTATGAAACGCTTTATGTTTTGTTATATTTGTCCCCCCCCCCTTTCACCCCCCTTCAGCCCCCTTCCCCACTCCCTCCACCCCCCACCATCCCTCTCTCCCTTTATGACTCAGAGAGTTAAAGTATACAATATCGGCCCCGCACGGAATTGGGACGGGAGACGATGGCTGTTGCTCATATCCCTTTGCTGCCAGCCATACCCATCCTGAATTCCTGCTCTCCCTCTCTATATACTCATCCTATGCCTCCTCCCCATTGTCCCTCTCCATCCCAACCCTTATAGAAGAAACGCCCTATCCTTCACGTAATTATTCCTCTTACAGGTTCGCTCGGTGGAAAGAAATTCTGTTATGCAATCTAACAGACTCATATATTTCTCCGTTTTGATTTGTTTAAATCTCTCCGGCTGGTGACAAGCTGATGTGTTTAATGTTATATTTTTGGGCTTTGGGCCGAGGGGACTTTATCTCTCGGACTGTATTAGTTTTACTGTTGACAGTTTTTTGAACTCTGAGAAACAATTCCATAGTGGGTTTAAAGTTCATACCCTCTCTCACCTGGAAAGGTAGCTCCCCACGGGGATATCGTATCCTTCTTAGTGTACGATATTTAAAGTTAAGAATTTACCCCATAACTTTGCAAGTGTTATACTTATCCCGTCCAGAGGTTCTTTCCTTCTCTCTCTCTTTTCTTTCTATGTCTTACTCTCTTTCCCTTTCTAGAGGCGTAGCGCGTGTGGTGTTTGGAGTCCCGGAGCTGTGATGGCCTACTGAGAACGGGACGATGGGGTCTCTGAAGATTGGGTCCCTAAATGTCAGGGGCTTTAATACACCCCAGAAACGCCAGCAGATCACATATGACATGCATAAAAGAGGTGTACAGGTGTTATTCCTCCAGGAGACACATTTTAAAGAAGGTCATGTTCCTGCCATGGGAGAGAAACATTACACTGATTGGATCCACAGTACTAACCTTGAGGCTATAACTAAAGGGGTTTTGGTCGCCTTTCATCGGGGATTACCGTATACACAGCTGGATTCGATAATTGACCCGAGAGGGCGTTATATCTTTCTCAAATGAAAGATTGCAGACAGTCTTGTGACCCTGGCAAACTGGTACCTACCTAACACGAAACAGGCAAGAGTATGTAAAGAGTATGTAGAGCCCTCCTGCTAAAATTGGCAGATTTTGCCGAGGGTCAGGTCATCATAGGAGGTGATTTTTTCTTTGATCCACTCATAGACTCCACATCGGGAAGATGGGTAGCTCCGCCTAAAAGGATAAAGGCTCTTCGGGAACTCCTGTGAAGATTGCAGCTGGTGGACGTGTGGAGAATTCTCAATCCTACTGGTAGGGACTATTCTTATTTTTCAGGGGTCCACCAATCATATAGTAGGATTGATCTATTTCTTGTCAGCCACGGGGTTCTTTCTTGGACTCCTGAGGCCACCATTGGCAATATTGTATTGTCAGACCACAGCCCTATCTTTTTATCACTGGAGATCCCCAGGCTGACCAAGAGAGAATGGACTTGGAGGCTGAACGGACACCTCTTAAAGGACGCCACCTGTTTGGCCGACTTGAAAGCTGATATTGCGATGTTTGCTCAGACACATGCACAGGACCCAACATCTCCACCTTTGCAATGTGAGGCCCTTAAGTGCCTCCTTCGTGGTACCTTAATTAAGCATGGGGCCAGGTTAAAAAGGCTTAGGTCTGAACAGATTGATAAATTGTTACTCAAGATAGGACAATTAGAGACCGATCATAAGACCTCACGGGCCAAGGGGTTGCTAGTTGAGCTGACGGCGGCTAGAATAGAGTTGCGCAATCTCTTGGATGTTAGATTTGAACAGTACAAAGAGAATAATAGGGCTTTTTTTTTTTAGAAAAAAGCAAACGCGAGCGGGCGACCCCTAGCTAGGCTGCTTCACCGTAGGTCCGGGCCCACGTATATACCATCTATTAAGAGCCCTTCGGCTGGTACATAGAACGGAGGAGATCTCGAAGGTGTTTCAGGATTTTTATGCAGATCTGTATAGCCTACGGGGGAAATTCGATGACATGGATCCTGTAGCATTGAAAAACAAATTACAATCCTACATAGCCGGGGTGGATATCCCTTCTCTGTCTGAAGACGATAGGGTGCCCCTCGAGGGTGATGCATCGAAGGAGGAACTCACTGAGGTAATAAAAAATACCTCGACTTCTAAGAGCCCAGGCCCAGACAGCTTCACACCCATCTTTTACAAAACTATGCTCGGTGACTTGCTGTCTCACTTGCTCTCCTCTTTCAGAGCTATCATGGATGGAGACACTTTCCTTCCGCAAGCCTTGGAGGCACACATATGTGTGTTACCTAAGCCGAACAAAGACTTACGTGAGGCCGCGAGTTACCGACCTATAACACTTATCAATGTGGACGTTAAGCTGTTTGCAAAACTTTTAGCTGATAGGCTATCCCCAAAACTTCCTTCCATCATCCACCTCGATCAAGTGGGCTTTGTTAAAGGCCGAGAGGTGCGGGACAACATTCTTAGATCCTGTCTCCTTATTGAGAAGGCTAGGATGTGGAAGTCCCGTCTATGTCTGCTTTCCATCGATGCGGAAAAGGCCTTTGACAGGGTCCATTGGGGGTTCCTAAGAGAGGCTTTGATCCATGTTGGCTTGGGCACCAGGTTTATGAACGGATCTCCTCCCTCTATTCCTGCCCCTCCACTAGGGTTCACATAAATGGGGGTTTATCAGGAACGTTCCGTGTGAAGAATGGAACGAGACAGGGCTGCCCGCTCTCTCCCTTGCTGTACGTTATAGTGATAGAACATCTAGCAAAAGTCATAAGGGACAATCGCGACATTCAAGGGCTGGTGGTGGGAGACGTTCACCACAAGATAGCACTTTTTGCAGACGACGTACTATTGTATGTTACCCAACCTTCTGTGACCTTTCCCACCTTATTGCGAGAATTTGAGACCTTTGGGGGCCTCAGCAATTTTAAGGTCAATTTCTCCAAAACAGAGGCGTTGAACGTCTCCCTACCACCGGCCGAGGTGGCTTCAGTGGCGAGAGATTTTCCCTTTCGGTGGAAGACGGGCCACATTGTCTATTTGGGCGTAAGTCTTCCAGCTGACATGTTCACAATTTTTCAATTGAATCATCAGGTCATTCTGGACAGAGTGGGGGTTCTGTTGGATACTTACAGACCCCTGAGGCTGTCATGGATAGGAAGGATCCATGTCGTGGGAATGGATATTCTCCCAAGGTTCCTCTATATTTTTCAGGCGGTACCCATGTGGCCTAACGGTGCATTTTTTTGCACCCTTAAATCAGCGATTTCACGTTTCATTTGGAACGGCAAAAAGGCGCGAATAAACTTGAGGACTTTAGCTGCCCCTAGGGAACAGGGAGGAGCAGGTCTTCCAGACATCCGCAGATACTGTTCAGCAGCCATTCTGGTCCGCCTCATAGATTGGCATTTCAAAACTGAATCCAAGTAGTGGGTACGGGTGGAACAGAAAGGTGTCTCAGTACCCCTCCGCTACTTGCAGTGGTTTTCCAAGGGAGCCTTGGCTCTATCTAACCTAACGACTGAAACGCTCAGGGCATGGCATGTAGTGAGGAGAGAGTCGACAGAGGCACAGTACGACAGCCCTCTGCCCCCGATTTTTCACAACCCGGCATTTCCTCCCGGGATGTAATGATGGGATGGAATGAAGCAGATGACACTTGAATTGGACATATCCTCCATAGAGGTGAACTTCCTCCCCTTGGGACACTTCAGGCAGCTGATCCACATGTCAAACTTAAATTGTGGGAGTATTTACAGCTGAGGTCCTTTATAGGATCTCTAGCGATACAGAAGACCTCATCTTTATCACTTTCTACGATGGAAGAGGTCTTTGCGGCCGATGAGGCACCCCCGAGAGGAATCTTGGTTATCTATGGGATTCTGTCTAGGTCTGCAGTTGCTGAAGACACGGGATATCGGAAGGCATGGGAGGTGGAACTGGGCAGGGCGATTCCTGATTTGGAGTGGGAAAGGAGCTTCCATATGGCTCGCAAGTCAGTTGGCTCATGCGAAGCTTTGGAAAAGAGCCTCAAACTACCCTATAGGTGGTACCTTACCCCAGACAAGCTGCACAGATTCTCCCCGGACACTTCGCCTTTGTGTTGGAGATGTAGCAAGGAGACAGGCACTACGATGCATATATAGTGGAGCTGCCCAGGAGTTCTGGATTAAAGTATTTCGTAATTACAATCTAGTCATGGGAAGGACCTGGTAGGTACCCCTGAAATGGCCCTGCTCTCTCTGCTCCCTGGTTCTTGGAAGATCCAGAAGAAAGATATCCTCCGATTTTGCCTAGCCACAGCCCAAAGTGTAATTCCTCGACATTGGAAGGAACGCGACCCCCACATCCATTTTAGAATGGTACTCGGAAATGGAGAAACTCCCTAGGTATGAGGAACTGTCAGCTGACTTTTCTCAGACCCAACGTTCATATGTGTCTACCTGGACAGAATGGATATTATTTGGCGATGCCCCTGACTTTGGGGACCTATTTACTTGAGAATGTTAAGGAATTCACCTCTCTTTTCCCCCAGGTCCACGTGGGGGACCGCTACGTCTTTCTTTCTTTCTTTCTTTCTTTCTTTCTTTCTTTCTTTCTTTCTTTCTTTCTTTCTTTTCTTTCTTTCTTTCTTTCTTTCTTCTTCCTTTCTTCTTTCTTTCTTTCTTTCTTTCTTTCTTTCTTTCTTTCTTTCTTTTCTTTCTTTCTTTCTTTCTTTCTTTCTTTCTTTCCCCCATTCATAACCTATTCCCTCTTTGTCCCTCTCCTTCCTTTTACCTCTGTTCTTATCTTCTTTCCTTCCTAAGTGCCCTTACCTCTGGGCGACTATGGATATATTATTACCTAAGTTATTAGATGCATAGATATTAAAACCCCAAGGCGATTTGTGTTGTTTGGGTCCAGACAAAACCCTCCCTGGCTGAAACCAGAGGTGGGGCAACACATATTGCTTGTGGGTTAGATAGAGAGAAACGGCGTTAGTCTATGGCATAATATGAAAATATTTTGAGTTGTAACATTGCTTTAAATGGCTGCATGTGGTTTCTCTTGGAAATTGTACTGTGACATTTTTTCTTTCAGATATTCTGATATTCATGTTGTTAATCTCATGAAAAACCATAATAAAAATGTATTTAGCCAAAAAAAAAGTTACGCCACTGGTTACAGGATTTAAGAATATTTAGCTTGCAATAAAGAAGACTGACAGGAGGCTTACTAGCTGTCTACAAATAGCTCTAGCGGTTTCACACTGTAGAGGGATCAGCTTAATTGTCATTTACACAAAGAAAGACTAGAAGCAATGGTATGAAACGGAATAGGATGAGATACAGAGAAACCTTTTGACAGTGAGGGTGATCAATGAGTGGAACAGACTGCCACGAGATTTGGTGAGTTCTCCTTCAATGGAAGTCTTCAAACAGAGGATGGACAGACATCTGTCTGGGATGATTTCGTGAATGCTGCATTGAGCAGGGCGTTGGACCAGATGGCCCAGGAGGTCCCTTTTAACCACCATTCTATGAAGTGGCGTAACTTCAAGCCCAGGGACCCCGATGCGAAAGCTCCAACGGGGCCCCCAATTATTGCAAATCTTTAATAATATTAGTCTTTTTCTATAGGCCAAAGGGACTTTTGGGGCCCCCCTAGGCTGCAGGGCCCGGGTGCGATCGCAACCCCTGCACCTATTGTAGTTACGCCCCTGATTCTATGAGTTTCCCCCTTTAGAACCTTTCAAATGTTTGAGTCCCTGTGCAGAGATGGACATAAAGTGAAACACTTTTTTCAAAACAGAATTCTTCATCTTTCTTTCAGTACATCTCATTTCTCACTGTTTCTTAAATAACATTTTTGGGGTCAAAATCTGAGGTAACTTTTTTGTGCAGTGCCATGCACATGACGCGCACCCAGGGCTCGGGTTCTCAGCTCTCGGGCTCGGTTGCAGTCTGGGGTTGTCACGGGTGGCTTGCTCGAGGCCGTGGCCCTGGAGGTCAATTAAATAAGGGGGGGTATTATTTACAGGGATTACTTACAAAGTTTGTCGTCGTGACGCCACCTACAGTGACTGGTGAATCTCACCAGCGCCGCCACAGTCCTCCAGTGGTCGATGGTATTGCGGATTGAATGGATTATGTCGCCCGCAGACGGGACTGGACCGCCGGGGCAGCGATGCTGTAAGAAAACAGTTTATATGATAAAATATGCAGCAGAGTCGGGACTTCACTTCACCGGGTACTTTTACTGAAACCTCTCCAAAGTCAGACAGTTCAGCAGTGCAGTATATGGTATAATGGCAAATGCTACGGATGCTGCAACTGGAATTTCTGGCCGTTAGATGGATCCCTCCTTGTGTACCTTTCTTATTCCTTTCTTTCCTTGCCTCCCAGTGGCGGTGAAGTCTGATTCTTAAAGATGATCCGACCTCCTGCTGCTTTTCCTAGTCTCCTCTCCCTTGTACCCGTCAGATGAACCTTTTACATGTCCTTCGCAGGATCTGACTGAAGGACTGATTCCTCTCTTGTGGGCTCTTTGGGAGTCAGGGCCGTATCTGTAATATCCCCATTCATCGGATTTTCTGTGAGTCGTATAGGAACTCACAGTTGCGGGCTCTGGTACCCGGTTGCTTCCTTTTGGGGCAAACTCTTCTGTTACTCAATACCCTTATTAGAGTCAGCTCGCGACTGAGCTACCTTCTCTATCTTTCTTTCTCTCTCTGGGATCTGTTCTGTCCTGGGCCCCTCAGCCGAGTAGGCCCTCCTTGCTCCTTCAAGCTGGCTGCCTGGCTTCCTCTCACTCCTCCAACTGACTTCTAACTCACTTTCTCCTACTGAACTCTCTACTTCCCCCTAGAGGCCACTATATCTCCTCCCGGGGTCCCTCCCACCTACTATTCTAGTGCGTGGGTGTCAGCTCTAGGGTTCCACCTAGTGACCATAGTTCCAATTGCAGTGTGGTGACTACACCGCTTTTCTGGGTGCAGTACCCCTTTTGTGGCACCTACATGGTGGGGCGCCACACACACTATTAGGACTCTGTGCAGGCATGGACACAAAAAAACAAATATTATTTGACTCACATTTCTTTCGATCTCTGTTCCACCATAACTTTTAATGTAAAGTGAAATTTTGAAAGGGCGGCATCTGATATAAATTTTCCAATAAAGATTTTGGCTTCTGTTCATGTTTGAGCACAAAGGACAATAATTGTTGTAAACTTTAAGCGTAACAGCCGTTTAAATTTTTATTTAATAATAATGTAGAGCAAGTGATTTTAATAAATTTTTTAATATGGTTCATTAGAAAATTCTGTCTGGTTACCATTCATGATCTTCCACAAGATGTCCTCAGTGCACTGTGAGTGAAGCTCATTCTGTACCAGGGCCATCTTCACAGTGAGTACGGACATGTGAGGAGATAATGGAGAGGGGGCGTGACCTACGCTGCTGATGGCAGCTCATGAGGAGACAAGGTATCACATTACAGCACTGAGCTGAGCAGTTTCAGGATGTAAACCATTTACAAGCTTCATTCTTCTGTCTCACACAGCAATCTCTGTTAACCCCTTATCTGCTGGCTTCCCATACATCTCATTATCAGCCTGCTCTCACACACTCACTACTGGCCACTTCCACACAGACAGAAAATGCAACTTTTTAAAGCGCACAGAAAAATGTGATAAAATCAGTGAAATGGCACAAAAAAATATTGTCTTAGCTGCTAAGTGACCTATCATTAACAACCAGTGTGCATTAATGTTTGTTTGTTTTTGTTTTTCAATAAACACTTTAAATGACAATAATTCTTAGAATCCCGTTAATACAGCTTTAAAGGGAACCTGACCCCTCCAAATCGGTCCCCAGCCTCTAAAAACCTGTCCCTACACCTTCCTACAAGGTTTCAAGCTATCCCTCTCTTTCCCTTTAGAGATTCTGTAAAGTGCAATAATCACATTTATTACCTGACAAATCTGCGGCTTCTGCTGCCTTAAGGAGTCACAGTGGGTGTTCCCTCTGGCTCCTTATCACCGCCTCCTCTGTTGTTTTTCACGCCCTAATGGGGCGCCCCAATGGGCATGAAAATGAATGTTGATGATCCTATGTCGGATCACTGGGCGGGCTTAGCCAGAATGACGCAAATCAAGTCATTTCCGGCGCTGTGACGTCGATACAACTCATGCTGCGCATTGTGCATGCACGAATTGTAAATAACATAGAGAGTGTATCGACGTCACAGCGCCGTAAATGACGCGTTTTGCGTCATTCCGGCTAAGCCCGCCCAGTGACCCGAAACAGAATCATCAACATCATTTTCATGTCCATTGGGGTGTGAAAAACAACAGTGGAGGCGGCAATAAGGATCCAGAGAGATCACCCACTGTGACTCCTCGGGGATTCAGAAGCCACAGAGTTCTCAGGTAATTAAGGTGATAATTACACTTTACAGAATAGCTATAGGGAAATAGAGTGATAGGAAGGTGCAGGGACAGGTTTTGAGAGGCTGCCGTGCTTTCCAGCTGCCGTGTAGTGGTGGCAGATTGGGTAATAAAGGGGTTGATGTGAGTTTTTTTGACAGTTGACATCAAGCCCTATTGCTAATGTCAGCCATCAGTATGACAACCACAACCGGCCATTAGCAATACTTTCAGTAACTATAAAAAACACAGAGAAAAATCCTTTATTACATGCTAAATAAAAAGAGATGCCTTGTTATCCACTTTATGAGCTCACCTCAAGTTCCATGTGTGTGTATGTACATGTATGTGTATGTGAATTTGCATGTATGTGTATGTGAATTTGCATGTATGTGTGTGCATACGTTTGTGCATGTGTGTGCTTGTGCTTGTGTCTGCATGTGTGTTTATGGGTGTGTGCATGCATGTATGTGTGCAAGCATGTATCTGTGTGCTCATGTGTGTACATGCATGTGTTTATGGATGTGTGCATATGTGTGTGTGTGAGTGCACCCATGTATGTGCATGTATGTGTGCATGCATATGTATGTGCACAAGGATGTATGTGTGAATTAATGCGTGTATGCATGTGTACATGCATGTATGTGTGTGCATGCATGTATGTGTGTGCATGCATGTATGTGTGTATGCATATGTATGGTATGTATGTGTTTTTTGTATGTGTGTGTGCAAACATGTGTTTATGTATGTGTGCATGCATGTGTGTGTCAGTGCATGTATATATGTGCATATATGTCTATGCATATGTATATGAATGTGTGTGCACATATGTGTATATGCATGGGTGTGTGTGTATGTATGTGTGCATGTATGTGTGTATGTGTATGAATGTGTGTATGTGTACATGCATGTGTGTACATGTGCATGCATGTGTATATGTGTGCATGTATATATATATATATATATATATATATATGTGCATGCATGTGTGTATATATGTGTGCATGCATGTGTGTATGTGTGTGCATGTGTGTATATATGTGTTGTCACGCTTCCGGGGGAAGGCGCCCTAGAGTGGACCCACTGGGCCGAGGTACCGAACTCCCCTGGGTGAGCTGATCCTAGTTTACCCAACCCCTATACAGGGATTGTCAGGGGCAAGCCCAGGGGGTCCAAGTACCACAGCAGCTAGTACCAGGGGGGCGGCTCGTAAGGTTAGCCTATATTAAAGCACAGCTAAGGATTCCGGGATAACAGGGTACAAAGCTAGGAGAACGGAAATGGTGCTACCGGAGCAGAGCACAGCAAGGGTTCCAGGAAACAGTACAAGGCTGGAGGACAGGAATGGTGCTTCTGGGGAAGAGCACAGCAAGGGTTCCAGGACACAGAGCACAAGGAAGGCCTGACCAACAGTCAGCAAGGCAGAAGCAAACTGACTTAATAATCAGGCACCTCCCATCAGAGGAGGTGGCCTGATATACCATGGGAAGAGGAGCTATTGGTCAAGGGGAGTGTCAGGTTGTACCTTGCCGGCCCCTAGAGTCACAGAGAAGGAGTGCACCTAGCGCGCCGCTGAGTAGGCTCATGAAAATGACCACAGTAATGTGCTCATGTGCTAACCCAGCGGTCAGCTGACAGGAAGGCAACATGGCGACGGCTCCGAGACACAGCATGCCTGGATGCCGGACACCCGGTCGGCAGAGGAGCAGGAGATGCCGACCCAGGAGAGGTGATCTGGGAAGCGGTGCCAGGGGGCATAACATGTGTACATGCTTGTGTGTGCAGGCATGTATTTGTATGCGTGTGTCTGTGTATGTATGTGTGTATACATACAGTAAAGATCAAAAGTTTGGACACACCTTCTCTTTCAAAGAGTTTTCTTTATTTTCATGACTATGAAAATTGTAGATTCACACTGAAGGCATCAAAACTATGAATTAACACATGTGGAATTATATACTTAACAAAAAAGTGTGAAACAACGGAAAATATGTCTTATATTCTAGGTTCTTCAAAGTAGCCACCTTTGTTTTAATTACTGCTTGGTAATTAAATGGTCTTCCAAGTCTTGAAGGGGTTCCCAGAGATGCTTAGCACTTGTTGGCCCTTTTGCCTTCACTCTGCAGTCCATCTCACCCCAAACCATCTCTATTGGGTTCAGGTCTGGTGACTGTGGAGGCCAGGTCATCTGGTGTAGCACCCCATCACTCTACTTCTTGGTCAATCAGCCCTTGCACAGCCTGTAGGTGTGTTTGGGGTCATTGTCCTGTTGAAAAATAAATGATGGTCCAACTAAACGCAAACCGGATGGAATAGCATGCTGCTGCAACATGCTTTGGAAGCCATGCCTTCAATTTTGAATAAATCCCCAATAGTGCCACCAGCAAAGCACCCCCACACCATCACACCTCCTCCTCCATGCTTCACGGTGGGAATCAGGCATGTAGAGTCTATCCGTTCATTTTTTCTGCGTCGCAGAAAGACACAGTGGTTGGAACCAAAGATCTCAAATTTGGACTCATCAGACCAAAGCACAGATTTCCACTCATCTAATGTCCATTCCTTGTGTTCTTTAACCCAAACAAGTCTCTTCTGCTTGTTGCCTGTCCTTAGCAGTGGTTTCCTAGCAGCTATTTTACCATGAAGGCCTGCTGCACAAAGTCTCCTCTTAACAGTTGTTGTAGAGATGTGTCTGCTGCTTGAACTCTGTGTGGCATTGACCTGGTCTCTTATCTGAGCTGCTGTTAACCTGTGATTTCTGAGGCTGGTGACTTGGATAAACTTATCCTAAGCAGCAGAGGTGACTCTTGGTCTTCCTTTCCTCATGTGAGCCAGTTCCTTTGTAGCGCTTGATGGTTTTTGGAACTGCACTTGGGGACACTTTCAAAGTTTTCCCAATTTTTCGGACCGACTGACCTTCATTTCTTAAAGTAATGATGGCCACTCATTTTTCTTTACTTAGAATTTGTATTATGGCAAGAAAAAAGCAGCTAACAGTCTATTCAGTAGGACTATCAGCTGTGTATCCACTAGACTTCTGCTCAACACAACTGATGGTTCCAACCCCCATTTATAAGGCAAGAAATCCCACTTATTAAACCTGACAGGGCACACCTGTGAAGTGAAAACCATTTCGGGTGACTACCTCTTGAAGCTGATCAAGAGAATGCCAAAAGTGTGTGACTCAACCAGAGCTAGAGTGGCTGAGGGACTCGGACACCGGGGCTACTGTGTGGGGAGTCACGGATGGTCGGGACCCCGGTGCCGTGCCCTGGCGATCAATTATACCAGATGTTGATGGTAAACGGTGGGGGTAAAAGGGGTTATTTACAGGGGAACATGACGCCACCTGTAGTGTCCGGTAAGGTGGTACCGGCGCTGCCAGCCGGCCACTGAGGTGATGGAGGGGGCAGCAAAGTGTGGTACAGCTCCCCACAGGTGGAGCTTTACCTCAGGGCAGCTATTGTGGTGAGACGGTGAGGGAGGACAGTGATGGTAATGGTGGTGCAGTTCTTACCCCTTTTGCTGATGATGTTTATGATGTTAAGCCCTCCAGGCTGCTTTACTTGGTACCGACTGATGGCATAACAAGACACGGTACAGTTTGGTTTCAGGGTGCTGTTGCCAACTCAGGGTTTCTCTTATGGAGTCTCTAGATGTCCTCTCTTAGTCTTTCAGGGTCTACTACTTTCTTTCTCTAGATCTTTCAGTCTTTACCACCTTTGAAGAGCTCCCCCTCCAGTCCTACGGTCTGTGTCTAGAAGATAAGGTCTGTCCACTACTCGGCCTGGATAAGGCAACCCGGACAAATAGCAAAGAGGCTCCTTTCCAGCTCCGCAGTAAATGTCTGTCCCTTTTAGTTTCTTCTAGTGTCCTGAACCGGTTTTCAGTCCTGAGGGAGAGGTACCTTTTTGGCGCTGTCAGCAACCCGTTTCTGTTGGGCCTACAGCTCTTCGGTTTTTCAGTCAGGGCTGAACTCCTGGCTGCCTCGGTTATCCGTGTCACCGGTGTCCCCTCAACATGACCAGCTGGCTCCTACCAGCCCTGGCCCGTTGCCTTCTGTCCTGGGTCCCCACATAAAGATGGGGTACCCTCCACTCAGCTGGGCTGCCAGGCCTGACCACTCTGTCTGCCTTCCCAGCATCGACTGAGGTAAAACTCTCAACTGTCACTCTACTCTATCCTAAGCTCCGCCCCCACCCTGTGGAACCTACCATATTACCAGTTCCCCCTACTCTAAGTGGTGCGGTCCTAAGTGAGTGCTAAAAATAGACTCCATAAGATTTAAATCCTAACCTAGCAACTTACAATAATATTACATATAGATATTAAATGCAATACCACTCTGTGGCGCATACCCGCAGGGGCGCCACACCCCCCCTTGGTGAAACACACCCGTCCGCGGGTGTTAAACCAAACCTGGAATAAAATGCATTTTACATATAACATTGAACATTTAGGGCGTATCTGCTTAGGAGGCCTGGCTCTACTCAGACCACCCCCAGGCACTTTCTCTTCCTAACTTGATATGCATGGGGGTTAGTCCAGTTCCTCCACCCTTAGTTCAGAACTATTTATAACGTATTTAACTTTTAACTGGTATTAACAATAAGATTGCTTCTTTTCTTCCCTGTCAGGGAGGCGCACTGCTTATAACGTTACTTTAACTCGCCTATATTCTAGTCCTTATTGGCCCAACTGGGACCAGGTAACAAGTTCCTTGATTACTGTCCATCAAATGCTGGAAAAGGAAAAAGAAACAATGCAATGCAAGAAAAATATGCATTCAAAACGATTCTGCTCACACTTTAAACAGTGCAATACCGGGTTAACTCTTTACTGCTCAACTTAACTGACCCGGATTGCAAACCTCCCACTGTGACCTGCGTGGTGTTTATTTATCCCCACGATACAGGTCCCAGTCCAGGTGGCCCTGCAGTAGGTGTTCTTGTACATTCCTCCGACCGACATAGACTTCTTGATAAAGGCCCTCTTCCTTAGCAAACCCGTACCCGGTGCTAAGATTGAAAATAGTGACCACCCCCCACTTACGTTGGTCTAGGGCCAATGGGGGCTGATTGCGGGCCATGACGCGGGCTTGGCAAGTCTCTAGTTCATTCACATACCAAGCCTCGCACCGCCGATGTCGCTCAACCTTGTCGTCCGGTTCGGGGCAGGTAAACCAGGGGCGACCTACCGGTTGCCAAGTGTGTCCATTATTGCCGGTGCAGAGCGCTGCTCTCTTCTCTCCAGTCACTGCTGTTGGTGCTGGTACAGCGACCCTCCATAGCTCGCGAGGCCCGGCCTCCTCCGTACCACCGACGGCTCCTTCCTCCTCCAGATTCTCCTCTTCCTCCCTGACACTGACCTGGCCGCTTTCACTTGCAATCGGCTCCTCCTCCGTCAGCTCGGGCTCCTTCAGGAACTGGATGAAGTCCTCCGCCTCGGTGATATCCTCCTCTCCGGGCTCCACAAGGGGTGCATAAACGGGTCCCAGGGAATCAGCAGCTGGGACTGCCATTGCCTCACAGCCGGTTACAGGTAACGGGTCCGGAGCCTGACCAGGTATATTGAACCCGCTCCCGGCCGCATCCTGCTTAGTTTGTATAGTCCAGAACCAGTGTGGGCTGGCGCTCGACCCGCCCCCTTGGTTGATTGAGAGCAATGGGGGCGGGGAGACTTTTTGGCGCCTCTTGAACGGCCTATGTTTGTTGAGGGGCCGAGGCACGCCCCCTAGGCCGGCACATAGTTGTTTTTGCACTTTTAAGCCCGCCCACCACAAAGTTCCTATGGGCAAGTCTTTCGGGCTTTTCCGGAGCCCGCCACTACCTTCGTCACTCCTCGGCAGAGTGGAGGGGGCGTGGCTTATCTTCCCGCTCTTTCTCCTGCTGCAGTGACGCAGTTTAAATTTGTGAGGCAGTGTAATGGCGGCTCAGCTCAGTTCTTATAATCCACACAGTTAGTCAATAATAAAGTCCTTAGGCACACTTCACCTGGTAGATACCAGGCTGGTTCATCCTGTTCGTGACGCCAATTTGATTCAACCAGAGCTAGAGTGGCTGAGGGACTTGGACACCGGGGCTACTGTGTGGGGAGTCACGGATGGTCGGGACCCCGGTGCCGTGCCCTGGCGATCAATTATACCAGATGTTGATGGTAAACGGTGGGGGGAAAAGGGGGTATTTACAGGGGAACGGCCACCTGTAGTGTCCGGTAAGGTGGTACCGGCGCTGCCAGCCAGCCACTGAGGTGATGGAGGGGGCAGCAAAGTGTGGTACAGCTCCCCACAGGTGGAGCTTTACCTCAGGGCAGCTATTGTGGTGAGACAGTGAGGGAGGACAGTGATGGTAATGGTGGTGCAGTTCTTACCCCTTCTGCTGATGATGTTGATGATGTTAAGCCCTCCAGGCTGTGGCAGGAAGAATAACAGAAACAGTTCCAGTTTAACTCTGCTTTACTTGGTACCGACTGATGGCATAACAAGACACGGTACAGTTTGGTTTCAGCGTGCTGTTGCCAACTCAGGGTTTCTCTTATGGAGTCTCTAGATGTCCTCTCTTAGTCTTTCAGGGTCTACTACTTTCTTTCTCTAGATCTTTCAGTCTTTACCACCTTTGAAGAGCTCCCCCGCCATTCCTACAGTCTGTGTCTAGAAGATAAGGTCTGTCCACTACTCGGCCTGGATAAGGTAACCCGGACAAATAGCAAAGAGGCTCCTTTCCAGCTCCGCAGTAAATGTCTGTCCCTTTTAGTTTCTTCTAGTGTCCTGAACCGGTTTTCAGTCCTGAGGGGAGAGGTACCTTTGTGGCGCTGTCAGCAACCCGTTTCTGTTGGGCCTACAGCTCTTCGGTTTTTCAGTCAGGGCTGAACTCCTGGCTGCCTCGGTTATCCGTGTCACCGGTGTCCCCTCAACATGACCAGCTGGCTCCTACCAGCCCTGGCCCGTTGCCTTCTGTCCTGGGTCCCCACATAAAGATGGGGTACCCTCCACTCAGCTGGGCTGCCAGGCCTGACCACTCTGTCTGCCTTCCCAGCATCGACTGAGGTAAAACTCTCAACTGTCACTCTACTCTATCCTAAGCTCCGCCCCCACCCTGTGGAACCTACCATATTACCAGTTCCCCCTACTCTAAGTGGTGCGGTCCTAAGTGAGTGCTAAAAATAGACTCCATAAGATTTAAATCCTAACCTAGCAACTTACAATAATATTACATATAGATATTAAATGCAATACCACTCTGTGGCGCATACCCGCAGGGGCGCCACATGTGCATAGCAGTAATCAAAGCAAAAGGTGGCTACTTTGAAGAACCTAGAATATAAGACATATTTTCAGTTGTTTCACACTTTTTTGTTAAGCATATAATTCCACATGTGTTAATTCATAGTTTTGATGGCTTCAGCATGAATCTACAATATTCATAGTCATGAAAATAAAGAAAACTCTTTGAATGAGAAGGTGTGTCCAAACTTTTGGTCTGTACTGTATGTATGTGCATGTATGTATGTATTTATATATGTGCATGCATGTGTGTGTGCATGTAGGTGTTTATGTATATGTGCATGCATGTCTGCGCGCAAATGTATGTGCATGTGTGTGCATGTATATGTAGGTATGTGTGCATGCATTAATGTGCATACATGTGGTCATGTATGTGTGCATGCATGAGTGTATGTGTGTGCATGTATGTGTGTGTATGCATGTGTGTTCATGTGTATGTCTGTGCAGGCATATGTGTATGCATATATATCTGCATGTATGTACATATGTGTGCATTCATGTGCGTATGTGCATGTATGTGTGTGCATATCTGTGCATATATACTGTATATATATATCCAAATTTTAGAAATAGAATACTGGGCACTATACACTTGCAAGGGGTGGAATTTTATGTGGCATGGAGTCTCCTATCCAGTGTTGCACGCACTCCAGTGCTAGACAATTGAAACCATATGCAAAAAGAGATGAGAGGCCGCAATCACCAGGTTCAGAGTTTTCTTCTTTATTCAGAAGCCTGCATTGGCATGCAAGACGGCAGGGGAAGGGGTGCTGGGAGATGGCGGACGACGGCCTGCTGTTTTGCAGACAGTGCCGCTTTGACAAGCACCCGTCGAAGCGGCATCGTCCGCCGCCTCCCAGCACCCCCTCCCCTGACATCTTGCATGCCGATGCCGGCTTCTGAATAAAGAAGAAAAGTCTGAACCCGGTGAGTGCCGCCTCTCATCTCTTTTTGCATATATGTATATACCGTATATACTCGCATATAAGCCGAGTTTTTCAGCCCAAAAATTGGGCTGAAAAGTCCCCCCCTCGGCTTATACGCGAGTCACTGGGTATTTGCTCTGGGGGGCTGTGACCGGGGCTGGAGGAGGCAGGAGGGGGCCGCAGTTCCTGCGGGCGGTCACGTGGGGCCGCCTCATTAGTGTAATGAATATGCACGGCATCCCCCCGTCCATCAGCGCCGGGGGGATGCCGTGCATATTGCAATACACTGGCCCCCAGCATTGGTATACAGCCCCCTCCTTATTATGGGTCCCCCAGGCTGCGGCACTTGTTAAAATAACAAACACTTTATACATCACCTCTCCGGCGCAGCTCCTCCGCTCCTCCGGTCCCGGCTTCTTCCTTCTTGTGCCGGTGTCATGTGACCGGGCGCAGGAGATGATGTCATTTCCTGTGCGCGGTCACAGCACTAGAAGGAAGAAGCCGGGACCGGAGGAGCGGAGGAGCTGCGCCGGAGAGGGGATGTATAAAGTGTTTGTTATTTTAACAAGTGCCGCAGCCTGGGGGACCCATAATAAGGAGGGGGGGCTGTGTGTCCTTGCTGGGGGACCCATAATAAGGAGGGGGGGCTGTGTGTCCTTGCTGGGGGACCCATAATAAGGAGGGGGGCTGTGTGTCCTTGCTGGGGGACCCATAATAAGGAGGGGGGCTGTGTGTCACTGCTGGGGGACACATAATAAGGAGGGGGGGCTGTGTGTCACTGCTGGGGGACACATAATAAGGAGGGGGGGCTGTGTGTCCTTGCTGGGGACCCATAATAAGGAGGGGGGGCTGTGTACCAATGCTGGGGGACCCATAATAAGGAGGGGGGCTGTGTGTCCTTGCTGGGGGCTGGGGGACCCATAATAAGGAGGGGGCTGGGTGTCCTTGCTGGGGGACCCATAATAAGGAGGGGGGGCTGTGTACCAATGCTGGGGGACCCATAATAAGGAGGGGGCTGTGTGTTTTTGCTGGGGGACCCATGATAAGGAGGGGGGGCTGTGTGTCCTTGCTGGGGGACCCATAATAAGGAGGGGGGCTGTGTGTCACTGCTGGGGGACACATAATAAGGAGGGGGGGCTGTGTGTCACTGCTGGGGGCCTGTATACCACTGCTCAGGGGCCTGTATACCACTGCACAGGGGCCTGTATACCACTGCACAGGGGCCTGTATCCCACTGCACAGGGGCCTGTATCCCACTGCACAGGGGCCTGCATACTACTGCACAGGGGCCTGTATACTACTGCACAGGGGCCTGTATACTACTGCACAGGGGCCTGTATACTACTGCACAGGGGCCTGTATACTACTGCACAGGGGCCTGTATACCACTGCTGAGGGGCCTGTATAATACCACTGCTGAGGGGCCTGTATACCATTACTGAGGGGTGCTATATACCAGTGACGGGGGGCTATATAATAGGATGGGGGTCTGCTGCATTTCATACCCTAGGCTTATACGCGAGTCAATAACTTTTACCAGCTTTTGGGGGCAAAAGTAGGGGGGTCAGCTTATACACGGGTCGGCTTATACACGAGTATATACGATATATGTTTATATATGCCTGGGCATGTGTTTGTATGTATGTGTGCATGCATGTTTGTATGTATGTATTTGTGTATCTGCCCACAGCCCCACCACACCAATACACTCACCGTGTGGCGGGCTTGTAGCGGTGTCCCGGTGGTGGTACACTGTTAACAATAACAATTCAATTAATTCCAAATATCCATAGCATTAAAAACACATCTCTTTAGATTATCCTACCACCTCATCTCATCTGTCTAATTATTACCATTCTGTCTTTCTCCAAATCTGGCCTCTTGTGTTATTTTTCCACACCCCCCATGCAATACATAGCTTTTTATCTGTACTTGTACAAATACTAGCTGGTGACCGGTTTATGCAGCATTATGTGAATCCCTTATTTATTATATTGACCATATACTGTATGATGGCCCTTTTTACAATTACCTTTTGTGCCTCCCCTTTTTCCTCATAGATTGTAAGCTTGCAAGCAGGGACCTCACTTCTCATGGTTTCAGAAATCATAATTTTTTGTCTCATATTGTCTGTATTGCTTTTTATCATAATATTGTATTGGTTTGTATTGTATTGTATCGTATACCCACTAAATTGTAAAGTGCTGCGGAATTTAGACCAAGCGTGCATCATTTTTAAAATACTCGGTCAATTAGGTTCTACGGAGACCACATGACAAGCCAGGTGAATTTTTTGTTCAAGTTCTGTTCTGGACTCAAACTGGACCTGAACTGCATTGAAAATCACTGATTGGGCAGTTCTGCTCTCTGCCCACATACAGCTAGCCATAAGTAAAACACTTTCAGGGAAGAAAGGGTGGGGTTTTCTCAGTTTTATTTTTTTGGTACACACTACATCCAATAAGTCTAATTTTAAGCCAAGTGCAAGCCATTTAAACACTGGGCTGAGCACCTTAGCTCAGCAATGCTTTCTGCAGTGATTTACTTACATAAAGCACTGACACTCCAAACACGAAGACTAAAAATTATTTAACAGTCTGTGTTCAGCAGGAGCTCCAAACTTTAAAGTCTTGTTCGCTCATGCAATGAAAGAATAGTGTGCCTGATCACAAAAAGACAGCCAATTTTTATCTTTACTTTGCATTTTTAAAATGACTGATGGATACCACTGGTTACTAATGATGGGTGAACGCGAACTGTAAATTTCAGGGTCTGTACCTAACTTATCGAAGACTGCACGCTTGTGCTTCTGGTCTGCTCCATTAACTTCCTGGTAATTCAATGCACTGACTTCAACAGCCAATCACATATGCCCACTCTCTGTGACAGCATCTGTGATTGGGTTTTGCGCCCCACACCCATTCTTTAGGCGTCTTTGTTTGGTTGCCATTGGCAATGAACATTCTGTCATAGGATTGCAAAAATGAATAAATAATTTTTCAAAATTATAGAGCTTCAACGTATTTTTGATTCTCAGCACAGATAAAGCAGACAACTACAGATTACCACCCTGAGCTGCCTGGCCCATTAGTTATTTAAATAATTAAAAAAAATAATAATTTAAAAAATGTGGCCCTTTTATCGATTGCCAGCCAAGGTACAAACCAGACAGCTGGAGGTCGGAATTCTCAGCATGGTTAGGCCCATAGCTATTGAGCTTCCCACTAGGCTACAGAATAGCAATTCGCAACCACCTTAGAAATTGGCAAAATTCATTAGAAGCATTAGTCCCCATTTATTAAGCCCAAACATACTCTTTGACAGTAATTCACAATGATGTCCTACATAGCACATAATCCTGCCTCTGCTACATCCAGAGACTGCAGGGATGGAACTAGCATTCCATTTCTCCAGTCTCTGGGATCACACTAAGCCACTAAGCTACTAATGAATGCACCAATTTCTGGGGCAGCTACAGGCATCTATTCTGGGAGGGCAATTACTATAGATCTCACCATGCTGAGAACACCAGCTCCAAGCTGTCTGTTTTTAATTTCAAGCCAAGATCAAAACCAGAGCAAGGCCCACATCTATTTTCAAATAATGTATCAAAATATTTTAAAAAAAATAACAAAATCCCTTATATTTTTGTATTGCCAGTTAAGGTAAAGCCAGGCAGCCCATAGCTGTCTGCTTTATCTGCACTGAGAAGAAAAATTGGCCGAAGCAATTTATAAATTTTTAAAAATTATTTAATTATTATACAACTTTATGAAGGCAGGTTTGTTGCCAATAGGAACCAATCACAGACGCCGAAACAATGGGTGAGGGGTGCAACAGTCAATCTCAGACAGACACTGTCACAGAGAGTGGGTGTCCGTGATTGGCTGTTGGAGCCAGTGAATTGAATAATCAGGAAGTTAATGAGTGATTAATCATGATTAATCATTGTTTTCTTTATTTTTACAGTTCCCCTTCCCCCAGCTTCCCTAACCATTATTTTATAACTTTAATGTCCTGGTTCTGGGTTTGGGCTCATGTTTGGGTCAAGTTAAAAAAGTCTAGCTGGATCTGTTGAACCAATTGTTTGCTCTTAGTCAGATAGGGTGATGTCATTTGGAGATTATTAAAGGGAATCGTTTAGCAGGATTATTCTGAAAGAACCAAGAGGTAGGGACAAAGACCCTGATTCAAGCAATGTATAGCTTGGTTTACTGAGTGCACCAGTTATTATAGTCAAAGTTTCTCTGTTGCAGATGTAACAAAGTGCAGATATTGAGCTGTGTATAACTGTGGTCATGCCATAACTTTCTGTGTATATTATATAGTGACAGAGAGTTGCTAATCGATGCTGTGAGTGTGGTAGGACTCCCCTGCTTGTTCCATATTGTCCCGTAATAATAATCTCTTGCTGATAAAATTTTTTTTTATTGAAACAGTAAAACACAGCCCAGTAAATTAGACATCACTGAAATCAGGGACTCTGCTCCTACATTATTCTGCTCCCAGATTACAAAGCAAGACCTGACTGAGCACCTTTCAGGATATGTTATTCAAAGTGAGATCAAAGTTCATTATGCAGTTTTGAGGTTTGCAGTGAATCAATATCGTAAAAAAATTGTTACACTCAGTGAATTCAAATGTTAAAAGATTCAACTGTCTATATAGGACACCATGAGAGGTCATTAAGGGGGTTATGCCTAACAGGTCAGCTGTTGCTGTTATTGATTTTTGAGTATTTCCTGCCCAGTTGTATATTTCAGAAAGCAATCTTAACATTGTGCATTTTTTTCACAATGAGAAGTTGTGTGTCCTAAAATGCAGAAGTGTGGTGAGTAAAAATCGCATTAAAAGATATGATCAACATTTCTTTGATTAGTGGTAACAAACTTAAGAATCCTACTGAACTCTATCAGTAAAAAAATAAAAAATCAAACAAACTAAAGGATTCTTATTGTAATACATAGTGAATCTCAGATCACTTTTCCCTAAGGCTGGGGTCACACACACAGATATCTGGGCAGATATTGTTCACAGATCTCTGGTTGCAGTGAAATCATGGACACATGGTTCCATTTTGTGGCTGTGTACAAATGGAGCAATCTGTCCATGATTTCACAGCAACCAGAGATCTGTGAACAATATCTGCCCAGATATCTGTGTGTGTGACCCCAGCTTTTGGCCGTCATGCGAAATGAGCTCTATGTTTGATAAGATTGAAATTTGCAAACTTTGTCTCTCAAGTTGCTTACACATGAAATAATACTGTAATTCCTACATATAATATTAATCAATATTTAATCCTTCAGTGTCTTACACAGCAGAATACATTTGCCTAATGGAAGACAAGAAAAGAGTTACAAAGTGTTAATGTCTATTTAGTCACTAATAGTGGTAAAATATACTGTATGTTAAGGTACTCTTACATGGTACAACATTGCCTGCGATGTCGGATGCAATTCCGTGTGAGTGCGGTTGCTTCCGACAGCGCAGGCTGGCTGTCACACGGCAAGATGTTGCCGATGACGCCATGGTGATGCAGGCGGAGCCATCGCCCGCTGGGCTGGGAACAACCCAGCGAGCAATCCGCACCAATGCTGCGGTATAGGCTGGATCACCGGTAACATCTCTTTTGCGATGTTACACGGCACAGTCCAGCCTTATCCCTGGAGCAACATCGCCAGGTTGAAGTGCGTGCACTTCAACCTGGCAATGTTGCCCCAGCAACTTATTCCAGTTGCATCGTGCTGTTACGCAGCACGATGCACTGTGATGTTGCTTGCAACTTCACTGACTCAGCAAATAACCAGTGCAACTGCAAGCAATGTTGTACCGTGTAACGGCACCTTTATATATTTTCTACGTCATATCAAGAAAATCTGTGAACAATTTTTTTCAATTTTTTGCTTACACTTAAAATCTTCTCAAGTAAAGTTTTACAAGAGCTTGAATTGCCGTAGTTCCATTAGTTGTCTGATATCAGGGATTTTAATTTAGCAATGTGTAAGTTTTTTTTTAAATATCAACTATAAATTACATATATTTATATATATGTGTATATATATGTAAAGGGAAAAAAAAACAGGCAGCACTCCAAATCAATGTGAAAAATAAATGGATATTTAGTGATCCTTGGCAACATTTCAGCAGATTGCTCTGCCTTTCTCAAGCAAATATACAAATATGGATCCTGTTTTAGCCTTTAAACGTGAATGTTTTACAGTGCTAGACTCAATCTGGATCTGTTTAAATAATTGTGAACTATATTCCAAGCAGACCTAATTTTTTTATGTGTTCGCTGAAATTTCTGATTAGCATTGAATTTACAAAAAATAACAAAGGTGTACATAATGCTGGAACCCTTTCACGTATCTTTGACACAGCGCTACACACCACTTCATTTTGTCTAGAGACTATACTTCTTGACAGTCAAGACAGAAAACCTATTGATGCTGGCATAGCTTGAGACACATTACATGAACCAGAAGGACTAAGAACACTATCTATAAAACCCTTGATAAGCTCAGGAACACAATGATCTTGCTATGGTCTTGTGAGCAACAAGAAAAAAAAATCTATAGAGCACACACTGGAGAATGGGGGAATGTGATGTATGTGCTTATTTTTGAATTATTCTCCTGCTACTGAGAATTGTGTTATTTTTCCCCGAGAAGCCTTTGTTTACAATGCCCCTTTGGTTACACTTGACATCCGAGCTTTTTTTCTATGTGATAGCTATTATATCCTGTCTCCCACAGGCAGAGAATTCTGTACAGCTACAGTACGATTGCTGTAGCTGCCACATTGTTTTTGACCATTTTTTTTGCTTATTGTAAAGTATAGAAAGACATATGTAAGATTATAAATGCAGAAACTAATTATTGTGACCACCTTATTACTGATAATCCTCTTCCGGTAGGGAACAAATTGCATAAAGTAAGAGCATATATTTCATGCAAAACAAGATGGGTGATATACGTGGTGCGATGTCCTTGTATAAGATATTATATAGGCCCGATATGGGTCAGATTTAAGGAACACTATAAATCCATCTCATCAGGGAAAGGTTGTCTCCATCTCATAAGCCACATAAATGGAATACCACAATGGAGATCCTAGGTCCTTGTCCTTTGTAGGGCTTGAGCAGGTATAACCACCCTTTCGATACCCATAAAGTACTGTTACAAAAGGAAGCCTGTTGGATAATTGAGCTGAAAGCTGAAGGAGCAGCAGGGCTTAATGACAAAAATGACATAGGTGGCCGTCACACGGTTCAATATTGCTAACGATATCGTTTAAGCGATCTGCTTTTTGATCGCTTAAGCGATATCGTTTGTGCATCGCTGCGTGCAATCAAGCGATTTTACAATGTAAAATCGCTTGATCGTGACATCGCAGATATGAGAGCCGGAGCTCATATCAAGTGATAAATGCTTGTTCAATCTGCTTCATCGTGGTGTGTGACACCACGATGAACGATCTCCCAGCGGCACAGCCTATGCTGGGAGATGGTATCTATAGTAAACGTCAGGTTACTAAGCGCAGCGCGGCGCCTAGTAACCCGATGTGTACCATAGTTACCAGCGATCTCGTTGGTCCACATCGCTGGTGAGTCTGTCTGTGTGACAGCTCACCAGCGATGTGAACGATATCGTTAGCGATCGCGCGTGCACGTGATCGCTAACAATATCGCTCACGATATTGAACTGTGTGATGGCCGCCTTAGCTGTATTCCTCTGATACTAAAAGGATTCATTCTATACATATATGTGCATGAAAGTTACCATAATGATTTAGTTTTAATCCTCTGCTTTGGATGTTTCACAAACATGGGGAATTGGATAGATAAATGCATGCTAGTGTGGGTTCATGCATATATATGCATGCAATTGAAAATCACATTGAATTTCTACCACGGTGTGTGGGGTAAAGATACTAATTATTTTCTTATGTTTCTCAAAAGGGATTTTATTTTCTAGATATAGAATAAGCTAGTTGGTTTACTGACAAGTTCCCTTTGGTACTTTATACATGATGGATTAAAAGATCGACATTTAATGCTGTTGACGTTATGTGTAATTTATTTCATAAATGCATATCTTAGGATGGTAACAAAACAATAGCCTAGCAGCTTTATAGTAATAGATCATCTATTTTGCTCATTTATTGTGCATATTTGTATTCTCCTGTTACATTTGATCTTTGTTGTGTGTTTTTTAATTGTACTTTTCTGAACGTCTGTGATGTTTACAGGCCTTTCTCTTAAGGGCTCGGACACACTGGGTTGAACCTCGGACAACTGCAATGCGAGTAAAAATCGCATTTCAGTCAGACCAATGTTATTCAATGTCCTAGAGCACATTCCCGAGTGTCGGAGGTTTTTTTTTCATCCAATTTATGGATGACGAGTCAGTTGCAACATGCAGCGATTGTATACGAGTGTTGGACGAGACTTGACAATGCAAGTCTATGGGTCCAACAAAAAAGACGGACCACAGTCGGACAGCACACTTGCACCATCCGAGTCAGATCTGATTTTTAATTGATACATTATCATTCGGTAGCTCAGACAACTGTAAAAAATGTTCCTGTAAATGATTATACTGTAAATAGCTGCTGAGACAGAAAACGGATTGCACTCGAACAGCACTCGGATGTGATCTGAGAAAAATGTAGGACACTCGCATAGCAGTTGGATGCAAAATGGAGCAAAAATCAGATTACACTCATCTGACTTTCGGATCCGTCAATCAGACCGTTTTTGCACTCGCCAGTGTGTTTCCATCCTAAGAAAGAGGATCTGACAACACACACCAAACACAGACCCGTAGAAGCCGAGTTCCTGCAAAACGGTGCCGTTGTCTTCTGCCTCCACCACCCCCTCCCCGCTTTGATGTAACCCTCCTAGGTTACTATTTAACAGAGCAACACAAAAAAAGGTGAGTGCCGTCTTTTTAACTACCGCATTTATACGTGAATATTTCCTGATGACGTGCAACATCGGCCAATGATGTCAACCTAAGATATATAGGCAGGACTGAAGCTGTCCTCAAAGAAGTTTTGATTTGCAGTGGTGCCTGGCTAAATATCTTTTTACAGTAAAAAAATGGATTGCACATGGACTGCACAGAGATGACAAGTGAGAAAAAAATCATCTCACTTTTCTGGGTATTAATTTACATGGCCAAATATTATTAAAATTCTATTTTCCTGCAGATCACAATTGTATACTTGAACATAACGCACAATTGTTTCTATGCATGTAACCTAAGCAAGGCTACAATAAATATCAGTGCATAGGATGATTGAACATGAGTCTGACATCAATTACAATCTTAGGACTAAACAATGAGGTCCTAGATAGAACAACATAGTATGCCCATGAAGCCACATTCAGGGTGGCTTCACACTGCGGTCAGGTCCAGCACGGGGCTGTCAGGGGTGAACCTGACAGCCCCGCACCGAATCAGCACACAAAACCGGAGGGCTAATATGCCCTCCGGTCCGGTGTGCATCCTGCCGCAGCTGCCGCTGCTGATTATTCAGGACCATGGCTTGCAGGGAGCTAGCCACAGTCCTGAATTATAACAGTGGCGTGCAGCCGCCGGTATCCGGTTCCCGGATCCTTCCGGATCCTCTCAGATCGGGGCAATCTGGCCCCATTGGCTCCCATGTTAAGGGAGTGCTGGATTGCCCCAGAAAGATCCGGGGAAATCCGGGAGGATCCAAGAGACACCAATTAGGTGCAAATCAGACTCCCCCAGACCCCAAAACGTTGCATGCATGCATGGAGGAAAATCCCACTTCTCCCGGATTCTTCCGGCGAGATGACAGCCGGATGGCAGACAACTGCCATCCGGCTCCATCCGGCCCCATAGGATATTATGGGTCCAAGACCTGATCGCAGTGTGAAGCCACCCTAAGAGGACATTTCATTAAACAATCAACCATCATAAAAAAAAAAAAACTACGCAATTACTCTATATAGATATAAAGAATAAATTAAGCTCATAACTTAAATGTAGCAGATATTTCATAACTTCAGAAAATGCCATGAGCTAAAGTTATATAAACATGTACAAGTGTTATAAAATTTAAAAATGTCCTATTTTTGGCAAAAAAACAAATCCAGTACTCGTTTAGCTAAACAAATCTACTATATAATTGTCTAAGGCTTTTTTGAGTCTGTCTGTAACCAAAATCGCGCGCCACATAGAGGCAGCTCAGACTATGCAAATAGGCGCGAAAATTCAAAGTTTGGATTTTGCGCCTATTTGTAGCCGGGATACACGGTGGCCGCAGCTGCGGCTTTTCTCACAGCCCCCCTGCGGCACCCCCAGTCTTCCTGCTTCCGCTCCCCGTGGCACACCCACTCTTCCTGCCCCCGCTCCCCGCAGCACACCCGCTCTTCCTGCCCCCGCTCCCCTCACAGATATCCCGCTGGAGCGGGTGCGCCCACCTCTGGCCCCCTCTTGCCCGCCGCTACTCCATCCCCTCTCCGCTCCATTGCCCTCTCCCCGCTCCATTGCCCTCCCCCAGCTCCATTATACCCCCCCCACCGCTCCATTACGCCCCCCCACCGCTCCATTACCCCCCCACCGCTTCATTACTCCACCTCTCCATTACCCCCCCCCCACTGCTCCATTAGCCCTCCCCGTCTCACACGCCGCTCCATCTCACCTGCACCCAGTAATCAGCGGTCATGTGACAGGCTCTTCAGCCCGCCTATCACATGACCGCTCATTACTTGCTGCGGTTTAATCACCGGGTGCGGGTGAGACTGGATGGGAGGGGGGGAATCCATCGTGCGCTGACCACCCACTGGTTCTCCATCCTGCGCTCACCACCCACTGGCTCTCCATTCTGCGCTCACCACCCACTGGCTCTCCATCCTGCGCTCACCACCCACTGGCTCTCCATCCTGCGCTCACCACCCACTGGCTCTCCATCCTGCGCTCACCACCCACTGGCTCTCCATCCTGCGCTCACCACCCACTGGCTCTCCATCCTGCGCTCACCACCCACTGGCTCTCCATCCTGCGCTCACCACCCACTGGCTCTCCATCCTGCGCTCACCACCCACTGGCTCTCCATCCTGCGCTCACCACCCACTGGCTCTCCATCCTGCGCTCACCACCCACTGGCTCTCCATCCTGCGCTCACCACCCACTGGCTCTCCATCCTGCACTCACCACCCACTGGCTCTCCATCCTGCGCTCACCACCCACTGGCTCTCCATCCTGCGCTCACCACCCATGGCTCTCCATCCTGCGCTGACCACCCACTGGCTCTCCATCCTGCGCTCACCACCCTCTGGCTCTACATCCTGCGCTGACCACCCACTGGCTCTCCATCCTGCGCTGACCACTCTGCCTCCATCCTGCGCTGACCACTCTGACTCCATCCTGCGCTGACCACTCTGCCTCCATCCTGCGCTGACCACTCTGCCTCCATCCTGCGCTGACCACTCTGCCTCCATCCTGCGCTGACTACTCTGCCTCCATCCTGCACTGACCACTCTGCCTCCATCCTGCGCTGACCACTCTGCCTCCATCCTGCGCTGACCACTCTGCCTCCATCCTGCGCTGACCACTGAGCCACCAAATACACTGCTAACCACTGAGCCAGCGTATACTGTGCTAACCACTGAGCCAGCGTATACATTGCCAACTACTGAGCCCTCATACTGTGCTACCCACAGAGCCACCATAATGTGCTACCCACTGAGCCACCATATACACTGCTAACCACTGAGCCACCATATACATTGCCAACCACTGAGCCAGCGTATACAGTGCTAACCACTGAGCCAGCGTATACATTGCCAACTACTGAGCCCTCATACTGTGCTACCCACTGAGCCACCATAATGTGCTACCCACTGAGCCACCATATACACTGCTAACCACTGAGCCACCATATACATTGCCAACCACTGAGCCAGCGTATACAGTGCTAACCACTGAGCCAGCGTATACTGTGCTAACCACTCATCCACCATAAACAGTCCTAACCACTCAGCCACCATAGTGTGCTAATCACTGAGTCACCGTGTACAGTGCTAGCCACTGAGCCACCGTATACAGTGCTAACCACGGAGCCTCCATGCAGTGTTAACCACTGAGCCACCATACAGTGCTAACCACTGAGCCACCATACAGTGCTAACCACTGAGCCACCATACAGTGCTAACCACTGAGCCACCATATACAGTGCTAACCACTGAGCCACCATATACAGTGCTAACCACTGAGCCACCATATACAGTGCTAACCACTGAGCCATCATATACAATGCTAACCATTGAGCCACCATACAGTGCTAACCACTGAGGCACCATATAAAGTGTTAACCACTGAGCCACCATACAGTGCTAACCACTGAGCCACCATACAGTGCTAATCACTGAGCCACCATATACAGTACTAACCACTGAACCACCATATACAGTGCAAACCACTGAGCCACCGTATACATTGCTAACCACTGAGCCACCATACTGTACTAACCACTGAGTCACCATATACAGTGCTAACCACTGAGCCACCATATACAGTGCTAACCACTAAGCCACTGTACTGTGCTAACCACTGAGCCATCATATACAGTGCTAACCACTGAGCCACCATACTGTGCTAACCACTGAGCCGCCATATACAGTGCCAACTACTGAGCCACCATAGAGTGCTAATCACTGAGTCACCATATACAGTGCTAACCACTGAGCCACCATATACAGTGCTAACCACTAAGCCACCATATACAGTGCTAACCACTGAGCCACCATATACAGTACTAACCACTGAGCCACCATATACAGTGCTAACCATTGAGCCACCATATACAGTACTAACCACTGAGCCACTATATAAAGTGCTAACCACTGAGCCACCATATACAGTGCTAACCACTGAGCCAACGTATACAGTGCTAACCACTGAGCCACCATATACAGTACTAACCACTGAGCCATCATATACAGTGCTAACCACTGAGCCACCATACTGTGCTAACCACTGAGCCACCATATACAGTGCTAACCACTGAGCCACCATACTGTGCTAAACACTAAGCCACCATATACAGTGCCAACCACTGAGCCACCATAGAGTGCTAATCACTGAGTCACCATATACAGTGCTAACCATTGAGCCACCATATACAGAGCTAACCACTGAGCCACCATATACAGTGCTATCCACTGAGCCACCGTATACAGTGCTAACCACTGAGCCACCATATACAGTACTAACCACTGAGTCACCATATACAGTGCTAACTATTGAGCCACATTACTGTTCTAATTATTGAGCCACAATATACAGTGCCAACCACTGAGCCGCTATACAGTGTTAACCACTGAGGCTCCGTATATAGTGCTAACTACTAAGCCCCCGTATACTGTGCTAACCTCTGAGCCCCCGTATACTCTGCTAACCACTGAGCCACTGTATACTCTGCTAACCACTGAGCCGCCGTATACTCTGCTAACCAATGAGCCGCTGTATACTCTGCTAACCAATGAGCCGCCGTAAAGTCTGCTAAGCACTGAGCCGTCTTATACTCTGCTAACCAATGAGCCCCGTATACTCTGCTAAGCACTCTGCTGCAGGCAGGAGGGGGCCGGGGAACAGCGGTTGGGTGTGGGCAGGAGGGGCCCCCCTCCTGCCCACACCCGGCCGCTGTTCCCTGGCCTTCTCCTGCCCGCACCGGGCCGCTCTTCCCCGGCCCCCTCCTGCCTGCACCTGGCCGCTGTCCCCCGGCCCCTTCCTGGATTTCGGCACCGCTGCACACTGACACCGCTGCACACCGGTACTACTGTAGGTATCTACTATATAATTCACAAAAAAAAGACAGTGCAAAAAACGTCCAAAAAATATATCACTGCTTCAAGAGTAAAAAAGAAAGTGCAAAATAGTATCAACAGCAGGGTTCTTAGTTAGTACGTTTTTTGCAAAAAAGTACGGAAGCCGTTCTACCACTCCACAGTGACCCCTATCAGAACGGTCCTAGACTAACGTATTTAAAACCTGATCTAGTGTGAACATACCTCATAGATGCAGGGTGCAGCAGGGCCAGATTCATTATGGGCACACAAGGTAAAAACAGCAATTTATGTGCTCAGGCTCAGTGAGAAGGGGTGGAGCACCTCTCAACTTGCAAGACAAGAAACTAATGAAAAAACGGATACTGAGCCAGATCACAATGTGAACAGGGCTGTAAACCGTGTTCACTCCACCAAGAGTATATATCACAAAAAAAAAAAGACAGTGCAAAAAACGTCCAAAAAATGTATCACTGCTTCAAGAGTAAAAAAGAAAGTGCAAAATAGTATCAACAGCAGGGTTCTTAGTTAGTACGTTTTTTGCAAAAAAAGTAGAACGGCTTCCGTACTTTTTTGCAAAAAACGTACTAACTAAGAACCCTGCTGTTGATACTATTTTGCACTTTCTTTTTTACTCTTGAAGCAGTGATACATTTTTTGGACGTTTTTTGCACTGTCTTTTTTTTGTGATATATACTCTTGGTGGAGTGAACACGGTTTACAGCCCTGTTCACATTGTGATCTGGCTCAGTATCAGTTTTTTTATCTACTATATAATTGTCTACTTCTGCCTGTTTATCTGTAACGCAAATCCTGCATTGGTGATTGGTCAGGCCAGCCGCCCATGACCAATCAGCAACAGGGACAGTTCGCCCGCAAATTGGCGCAAGATTTCAACCACGCTTCACTGATTGGTTGCCAGCAATCAGCGATATTTGTGCAGGATTTAAACCCAGCCTCGCTTTGCATTATTCTTAAATCTTCATGAATAAACTACATACATATTCTAGAATACCCAATGCGTTAGAATCGGGCCACCATCTAGTAATGTAATAAAATTTCAAATAAAGCATAACTTCTTATAATTCTAAAATAATGGACTCCCAAGACATTGCAAACAAATTTTGCAACTATTGCTATACTGCAAATAATACAATTTAGAAACAAATATCAAAACTCCTCAACCAGATCAAAATTTCAAACAAATCTTTTTTGAAGAGAGTACAACTACCCCAACTCAAGTCGGAACAAATAGATATCATTCCCCAACTACATACATTAATACAATAATAAAAGCCATTAATTTATTAAAACTAAACAAAGCCCTTGGCCCGATTTGGCCTTCCAAATATATAAAAAAAATATAAATTACTTCCAGCCCCTTAGTTAGACTCATTAATAAACCTATGAAGGTTTATCTTTACCTAGAGAAATGGTTAAAGATTTGATTATCACTATACCTTAGCATGGGGAATCTCCAGATATTCAATTTAACTTTAGACCAATATCTTTCCTTAATTTAGACCTAAATCTCTATGCTACAGTAAGATCGTGTAGATTCCTTAGTATTTTGCCAGCTATAACACAGAGGAATCAGATAGATTTTGTGGAAAAAATATCAAACCCTGGAGAGGACCATTTGCTTTATTAACATTTTTTCAGAGGTAAAGCACCATCTAATATCTACTCAGCTCCTCACCCTGAATGCAGAAAAGACACTAGACTCGGTTCACTGGGGCTAGTTCAAAGATGTTCGCAAAAAATTTGATTCTGTGGTCCTTATCTCATCCTCAGTTATAGCATTTTACACAATCTCTTCCGCACAAATCATGGAGAAGGTGTACTATCTAACGATTTCCCCTTTTCAAATGGAACCTGTCAGGGATATCCCTTATCCCCTTTAATCCTCACCTTACTAATGGAACTTATCGCTCAATCAAGCTGTTTAGCCTCTGAAATTTTTGGCATCAAAATAGATACAACTGATCATTGTATTGGTTTTAATGAAAAGTGAATACCAAAAAATTTGGGTTCGGATAATTATCTGTGCTGAATAAGTTGTAATATTTGTGTATTCATTAAGAATAATGAATCTAATGCGAATGAAAGTGAAACTTAAATATTTTTCCTCATGACTTTAATAGCAGGTCTGGTGGGGCTGTAAAAATACAGAAATGGATTGAAAAGTGCAGAAACTGAATGGGAACAGCATAAAAGAGATGTCTGCATGGATTTCTAACTCACAGCTGTCTGCTGTTATTGGCAGGCTCAGTGAAAGCAAAAAAAAAAGACGTGCAGACCCCAGCTATTTTCAATAGCCAGCGCAGGTAATGTAGACAGCTGTGGGCTGCAGTCCCAGCTGTAAGCTTTATCTGTGCTGTTTATCAAAACTTGGAGGCTCCCCCATGCCATTTTTAAATTATTTAAAACTTTGGTGTGGCCTCCCACCCATTTTTGAGCACGAGTACAGATAAAGCAGACAGCTTGGGACTGGTATTCTCCGACTGGAAAGGCCCTTGGTTATTGGGCCTTCCTCAGCCTCAAAAGACTGACCAACAGCTGCCCCATAATTAGATGCACGAATCATAACACTTTACCAGGCTCATCCAGATTGGACTTCTGTGGTGGCAATAGGGGTGATATAAAGGTTTAATGACAACTGCGATTTGTCAAAATTCATAGCTGCCATCAAGCCTTGGGTTGGTGATGTAAAGGTGTCTATGGGACACCCCGATTACCAAACCCATAAGCAATAAGACACAAACAAAAAAAATCCTTTATTTTAAATGAAAAAAACCACACCCTATTTTACCAATTTATTAATACCAAAACACCCCCACAGGTTCATGCAATCCATACAGCAGGTCCTGTGAATATCCTGACTCGGCTACATCCAGAGGCCATGGTCAGCAGTGTCATTACAAACATGACCATTTACCACAACATTAAGAAACCACTGACAACAATATGGGAGCTGCTAGAGTGACCTAAAGTGATCTCAATTCCAGTCTGTCAGATTGCTTGTCATGGCACAGACCGATAGTCGCGCACTTAAGGTCACTTCTGGTGACTTACACGGATGTCTGAGTCACCGTCTGTGACCTCAAATGAACACAATGCCTGTCTGTTGGAGTGCATGTCATGACAGCAGCACAGTCAGACAGTCCCACATTGAATTCACTTAAGGTCAATTCTTGCAGTTCACACAGTATTTGTTGAGTGATCCATCAGCTGTGACCTTAGGTGAGCTCAGTGTCGGACTGTGGAAGTTCAAGTTAAGGTAGTAGCACACTCTGACGGTCCAGTAGCTGTGAGGAAAAGAAGCCTTAAAGGACACTTTTAGGTACACTTTAAAGTTCTTTGAGTTCCCAGGTGTTGGGACACCTGGAGGCTGTATATTTTGGGAAGCGTTCACAGTCTCCAGACATGCCAGCAGCTGTGATCTCCAGTTACCTTAAAGTCCCCCCAAAACATCCCTTTAAGGTTTCCAAGCCTCACAGCTGCCAAAAGACCTGGTGGATTTTAACTGTAAGGCTAACTGAGTTCCCAGTCATCAGGTCTTGCAGCAGCTGTCAACCTGCTGGCAGACCAGTAGGTTGGGAATTTTTCCCAAAGTACAAAGCCTACAGATCTCCCAATAGCTAAAAACTAAAGGAACCTTAAAAGCTCTCTTAAAGGCTCCCTTAAAGTCACCAGGTTGACAGCTGTTTCAAGACCCAATGGCTTTGAACTCGAGTACCCTTAAAGGTTGCCAGAATTCATAGCCACTTTATTTTCTGGCAGCTGTAAGGCTCAAGAACCTTAAATAAAAGTTTAAGAAAGACTTTAAGATTTGTCGAGTTCATAGCTAGGACAGCAACCCAACAGCTGGGAACTTGTGGAACATGAAAGTGTCCTTTAAGGTTTTCAGTCCTCATAGGTACTGGACAGTTGAAGTGCGCTGTCACCATAAAACACTACCAGTCTGGGACTGAGCTTTCCTGAGGTTATTGCTACCAGATCACACAGCAGGAACCATTTTAATCACCAGAAGTGACCTTATGTAAACTCAGAGCGAGACTGTCGGACTGCGCCATGACAAGCACTCCAACAATATGGCATTAAGTTCACCTGAGGTCACAGCTGGTGACTCACAAAGCAGGTAACCGTGTGAATTGACAGAAGTGACCTTAGGGGAACTGAGTTCAGGACTCTTGGACTTCACTGTGACAAGCCCTCTGACAGTCTGACACTGAGCTCACCTGAGGTCACAGATGACAGCTCACACAGGAGATATTCTGTGAATCACCAGAAATAACATTAAGTGAACTGAATGCAGGACTGTTGGACTGCACCATGACAAGCACTCCGAAGGACCAGCATTCAGATCACCTAAAGTTGCAGCTGACGGTTAAGGCTAGGTTCTCATTGCGTTTGCGATGTATCCATTTGACAGCAGCACAAACGCAATGTAACTGATGTGTTAACGCATCCATAGGCTTCAATTCAAAAAATGCATACTAAGGGTAAGTGCACACTGGCCGGGTTTTCGGCGGTTTACCTGTGTAAACCGCCGTTTTGTTTACATTGGTTTTATGTTAATTTATGTTAATCCAAACCGGCGTTTGGATTAACATTAAAACTAATGTAAACAGCCCAAGGCTGTGCACACACCGGCAGTTACCCAGCGTCATCCGTTGCTAACCCGCAGGTTTCCCAGCGGGTTAGCAAAGAATGACCATGTTCTAAAAACCGGCGGTTCTGCAGCGGCTGCAAGCAGAATCATGTGCTGCTTCCAGCCGCTGCAGAATCGCCGCCGAGAACCCGCTGGGCAGCCGCCGGATACCGCCCGCACATACACGCCAGGAAGCCGGTGGACGGCGCCGGAGCTTCCTGGCGGGTCCCGCCAGCTGCCGCCGACAAACACGCAGGCATAAATAGGCATGCGTTTTGAAAGAATGCATTTTTTTTCAACAGACAAGAAAATATGGTCTGCAGTGTTTTTCAGTCCGCTAGACATTTGTACAAATCTGCAGCATTGCATTATATTGCATTTGGAATAGATGATAAAAGAAAGATGATAGGTGAGAAAGATAGGATAGATAGATAGATAGATAGATAGATAGATAGATAGATAGATAGATAGAAGTAAAGAGGGCAGCACGGCTTCTACAGTGGGTACAAATCAATCCAAGCAATACTTCTGTTTGCTATTCATGCGATACCAAAAAAGGAATGCAGCAGTGTCCAAATTCTGCCTTTATTAGGCCATCAAGTGCAGTTTGCAACGTTTCAGGCCCTATCGCCTTTCGATTGCCAGCCAAGATAAAACTAAGCAGATGAGTGCTGGTATTCTCAGCGGAGTGAAGGCCCATAGTTTTAGGGCCCCCCACACTAAAGAATAGCATCCCGCAGACGCCCCTGAAAATGGTGTAGTGGACACCCAGTAAGATGATTTGTGTGTCTGTGTGTGTAGGATAATGTAGAACACAAGCATCAGTTCATTTGCACGAATGCTTCTGTCCTACATTAAGCTACACACACATCCGAAGCATTACCGAACATTCGCCAAATTCTCGACTGAAGCAAAATGTTAGAATTTGAGATGACGAATGGAATCATCCAGGTTCTTGCCGAATTTGAAATTGGCAAACATGTTCGACCAAAAATCGCTCATCACTAGCTATGACACACCCCTCCACCTGCAGAGCCACACACAGCATGATACAGCATTAACTAAAGGGAAAAAAACTCAGATTTAAATCACAGCAGTAATACTCATGGACTGCAAAGCAGTCAACTCGTGACAGTACCCCCTATTTATGAGAGGCTTTTGGACTCCACACTAGCCATGTCTGGTAACGGTCCAACTTTTCTGACTTGTGACCTGTGGAAGATATTACAGGTATTTAGTAGAAGTTCGAGCTGGAACACAGGGTTACAAATATTCGATATCCTAAACAGACTAACATCTCTTGCAGTAGGATCTCCAGCCACACACTTTCACCTTACATGTTTTGACAGCACCCACACAAAATCATCCACACTCAGGTCTGAACCTGAACGCTTATTATTATTCATGCAGTTGCAAACAGAAGATCCATTCTCAGGAGCAAACAGTGGCAAGGTTTTTCTGTCTCTTAGAAAACTTTCCTACAACACACTTAGGCTGCCTTCACACTTGCAGATGCATCTGCAGCGTTTTGCAGATGCATCTGCAAGTATCAGCATGCAGACCGCGGCCCCTATGTTTATAATAGGGCGCACCGCGGTCTGAATGCTCTCATTCATTCCTATATGTGAGCCGTAAGCAGGCGTATGCCTGCTGACAGATCACACTCTCCCGCCCGCACTATGGACGCAACATCTCGCGTCCATAGTGCGAGCGGGAGAGTGTGATCTGTAAGCAGGCATACGCCTGCTTACGGCTCACATATAGGAATGAATGAGAGCATTCACACCACGGCCGCGGTCTGCATGCTGATACTTGCAGATGCATCTGCAAAACGCTGCAGATGCATCTGCAAGTGTGAAGCCAGCCTTAGTCACAGCACTCTATATAACCAACTGAATGCAGGGAAAGGGAATGGATAAGCTCACCCTTGTGCCTCCAATTAGACCAGGTCAGGCGCAGCGGCAGTGGCTGACATCCACAAGTTGTTATTTCAACAAGTGATTATTCCACTCCATATATCACCTGAGCCAAACATCAATCTGAGGTGTAGGCTGGGTTTTACCCATATTCCCCGGTAGGTGTTTAACCACCTCTACTGGAGACATTGGAGCAGGCTTGATCAACACGGCAGAGGCAGTAGCACTCAGGCTCTTATTTTCAAGGGATGTCAGCGGCTGAGCAATGGACTTAGAGCAGTGTAGACAGATCCTAATAAAGTGGTCAGTTTGACCACAAAAGAAACAAGACTTCCCAACATGATGATTTACAGATGGCCAAGTATTTAGGAACATCAGAACCCAAATGTGTAATCTCCCCAGCAGGGATGGTCACCAAGGACAGGGTTGGTTCAGGTCTATCTCTCAGCCATCTGTCCAACCTAATAGCAAGAGCCATAGCACCCTCTAATGACCGAGTCATGGAGTGTTGAAGACGATCTGAGAATCCCAGACAGAACTGACCCCTGAAAGCAGAGTTATTCCACTGAGTGTTAGTGGCCCATCTACTGAACTCAGAGCAACACTCTTTGGCCAGTCGCACTCCCTGGCTGATCTAACATAGTTTTTGCTCCTATATGGAAGATGGTGTGTCACGGTCCGCGCTGCTGTCTCAATGGAATCACAAGGAATGGATGTCTCCAAGATGCCACAAGGAAGGCAAGGTTCCAAAGTAATGATCTCCTTTATTCACCAACACGTTTCGGCACCTATCCTGGCACCTTCATCAGGGTATTCACTGCTTATACCCGCCCTGCTCCATGTTAACCATGGAGCAGGGCGGGTATAAGCGGTGATGTCACCGCAGGGGGTGGAGCAATGCAGCCAGAACCGCACCCCTCACTCTGTGTTATACTGCAGGCGAGGAAGACAATGATTGGCATCAGGGAGGCGGCGGTGGGCAGATTAAACATGCAGGGGGTGTGAAACTGCCCTTTGGCTCCAGCCACAAGCCATCTCTTATTTGGCTCCACTATGTAAGTTTTCAGAGTGTATTATCTCACAGTACAGAGGGGCTCAAGGGCTGGGGGACCCCTTGCCTGGATGCAGCAGGCATGCTGCATTCAGTGCTGTAATTAGATCACCATGTGTGGTTGGTGGCAGGTCCTCTTTAAGAAATTATGACAGCAGATTGGTTTTCATACACTAATGTGTATGGCAACCAAACATTAGCATTGTCAAGATTGAGGAAATGCAGTTTGATTGAAACTGGCAATTACAGACGCTCATATAGTGTAGTGTATGTCAACCAACCTGCCATCATAGTGTGGATTAAATAAATAAATCAATAAATAAATAAATAATAAAAAAAGATTTAGGGTCACAGTATTTTTTAGTCTCAGCACAGATAAAGCGGATGGATGCGAGCTGCCACCCTCAGCTACCTAATTTTACCTTAGCTGACAAAAAAAATGCCAGGGCTTTGCCCTATTTTTAATTGCCAGCCAAGGTAAAACTAGGTAACTGAAGGCTGGTATTCTTGGTGTGGCAGGAACCTACATTATTAACCCCTCCACACTATAGAATAATGTGGCACCCCAGGGGTTAATGTGCCACAGTAACATCACAAGGGTTAACTCCCCACACAACACTGGACACTGCACTAGCACCTCTAGGCCAGAAGGGGGAGCTCAACCAGCTCCCTGATATATTCTGGTCTGAGGAGGAAGTAGTTAGTTGAGAGTTGACAGTTGACAGTTCAGTTGAGTGCAGGGAGCACTAGGAAGAGGACCTGTAAATCGTAGCAGTGCTGAGCTCCTGACAGGGACCACTGACTACTTTCAGGCCTGAAGCCAGGGTCTGAGGAGAGGAGTACAAGAAATAGAGGAACACGTCTGAGAGACTGAGTTACCTCATAACTCGCCCCAGAGGAGCACAGAAGCCAGATACCGGATCCGAATCTGTGACTGAAACATGCAGCACAGAAAACACCGGGATAGTGGAGGTTATACATCTACATTGTACCTCAGCGAAGCAACATGGCGGGGTCAGAAGCACACTGAAAGACTCAAGTTGCCTAGCAAAGGGGGTACCTGTGAGCAGGGGCGTATCTAGGGGGGGGCAGCCGGATCCTTTGCTCCGGGCGCAACTCAGTGAGGGGGCGCCGGTGAGGGGGCACAGGAGGAGCTATACTCTAGTGTACCGCTCAATCCCTAGGTTACCGGCCACCTTCATGGTCAAAGTGACCAGATACTTAGGTGATTGCACTGCTCACGGGCTCTATACTTAAGTGCTTGAATCTCTCATGCTGTAGAGGTAAAGTAACCAGTGCTAGCAGCATGGGAGGGCGCACAGTACATTTAACTCCACCATCCTGCTGTGATCTTCAGAAGCGCACTGCCCCCGGCAAGAGGACTGAGGAAGTCGCACTATAACGGGAGGAGGAGGAGGGACCAGCAGCTTCAGCCTCAGCAGGTCCGTGGCGAGGAGCCGCCTCCTGCACCGTGCCCTCCTGCCAGCCTCACTCACCACCGCCGGTCACTGCCCGGGAGACATGAGCGCCCCAGGGGACGACCCGGAGCTCGGAGCTCGACTCGACTAGTACAGGACGGAGCACAGAGGTGGGTGCGGGGCGCTCCAGATGGGGCACACTACAACTCCCAGCATGCAGTCACATCAGGATTTCACCACTTGCTGGGAGTTGTAGTTTTACTGACAGATGTATGCAGTGTGATCTCAGTATCCTGCCGGGACCGGGCATCTTATAGGGCACAGTAACCCGAGGGTGCCATCAAACTGTGGATGGTGCACAGTTATTTTCGGATAGGGCACAGGGCATGTTATATCCTGGTCAGAGATAGAGATGAAGAGTATGAAGAGATAAACGTGGACAGTTTCTGAGCCCATGTGGAGGTACCAGTGTCGCACAAACCCCCCAAGGCTGCAGGGGCGGCGGGGCTGACAGCCAACAGCACATCCCTCCCCCCCCCCTACTGCCCCGGGCGCCATGAAACCTAGTTACACCGCTGCCTGTGAGGAGAAACAGGGCCAGCAGCTCAGCTAAAGCAGCAGCAGGGCTACACACAAGGTCGCAGGAGTAGGAAGCTGAGGACCCAGACAGGGTGGGAGTAACCTGGCCCTGGTACAGACTCCGTGGACAGTACTTGCTGAACAACAACTCCAGTAAAGCTGTGGAAAACTTTAAAACTGTGAGTGTGTGTGATGTTTGTGCTCAAACCCTGCGTGCCCTTACAAACTACCATCATCTCTACTACTACCCCTATCCAACAAGATCCATAGCACTATCTATAGACTATTACTACCACTGCCCCGGGGAATCAAGCTCTACTCACGGAGAGCCAATACATCTTCAGCTGCCAAACATCACCCCCGGACGTTCTGCAGCAGCGGTGGTCACCCTGACCACAAACCCATGGGTGGCGTCACAACAAACTCCCCTGTAAATATCCCTCCATATATTGCGGAACCCGGGACATGGTCTGGACCCAGACAGCCATGATATCCACAGCAGTACCCCGGTCAGGTACCGAATACCCCGTCCCAGTGGGCTCCACAACTTGGCGTCATGAACAGGATCTACCGTGCCCGGTAAACCGGGCATTGTGTGCTGTGATTTGTGACTGTTTTGAACCTGCCGCCATTGCTGAGCGCGCTGCAAACTGAATTTGAACTGCACCAAAAGGACTCTATTTTTGAAAGTCTGCCACTACAGAGCGCGCAATGCGCGGGAAGAAAGAGGAGAGTGTCATTGTGGGCGACACTCGGCAAAGCGCTCTGACGTCATCCGGAAGGGGAGAGAATCCCTGGTGCACAGCAGAACCTTTGTTAGACATTCGGACGGAAGCGGAAGACAGGAGGGCGGACCTTAATTAAGGGGGCACAGGATGTCGCACCAAGGAGATCCAGCGGCGCTGGGCAGTGGCGGAGCAGCCGGCGAAAATCCAGCACCAGATAATAGAGGAGCACCCAGCGGTGTAGCGGCGCAAGGAGCAGCACCTATCATGCCACTCTTGATGCCATATACTCCGGGAGCAATGTGGCTGCCCCAATACTCCGGTGAGCCTAATACCCTTAATGACTTTATTACTAAGATACAAGCATACTATGTGATGTACCACTTAACGGAAGCCCAGCGTGTTGGAATGATTATTGGACAATTAACTGGCAATGCACAGCGGGAAGTAGTGTCCTGGCTGGACGCAGACAAGGACACTGTAGAGCATCTTGTAGCTGAACTAAAAGCAGCATTGGAATTTAGTGCTGACACCTGGGCTAAAATGACGTTCTGTGGATGTCAGAAAAAAGCCTAAAGAGGGCGCCAGAGACTATGCCTTAAACTTGCAGGAAGCGCTCAAAGCACTTAAACTAGCAGAATCTGCTTAGCCCCGAGAGCTGACAAAATGTTAATTGACCAGTTTATAGAGGGCCTCTTATCCCCTTCTCACAGAGGACAGCTGAACATGATGATTATTCAGAATCCTGAAATTACATTTGCTGAGTTAAAAGATAGAGCCATCCGTCTTTAGCAGGTAGAGGCGCCCCGGGATCTAAACTTCACCCAAGGCCCCACAGCAGCACCCCAGCAGCCAGGAATATCAGCGACATCGGCCATGTCAGAGACTTCTGCTGAACACAGAGAGCCTATCTCTAATGAGGCCCTCAATCAAAAGCTAGATGCCCTGACAGACACTTATTTCCATGGCTAAAGTCATCAAGGAGCAGCGAGGATCCAAGCCTGCGACCAGAAAGGAGGAAGTCAAATTGATGAGGCCCAGGAGGTACCAAGCGATGAGAGGACGACCCAGCGACCGCTATCAGCTGGATGGACAGTCCATTTGCTGCCGCTGTCAGAAACCAGGTCACTTTGCCCGGGAATGTGCTTTAAACGAGGATTCCCTGGAGAAGTGGGCCTCTGCTCAGGAGTAAACTCTCAAGGTCCTTCAGCCTGGTATGACAGATTCGTGGGAGGACGCCCGGTCATCCCTATAATGTTGGATGGCATTCCCTTCAGTGCCGTGTTGGATACCGGGTCCCAGATAACATCGATTCCACATGTTCTTTACAAAAGGTACTGGGCTGATTCGGACATTAATAGTGGTCCATCTGAAATTGTAATGAACTTATGGGCTAGTAATGGTCAACTAATACCACAGGTTGAGTTCAGAGGGATGACCATTCAGATTGGGAAGGTAGAATTGCAGAACCAGGGTATTATTATAGATGTTAACCGGCGAGATCGTGAACCAGTAATGTTACTAGGAATGAATGTAATTGAAAAGTATTTTTCCGAGGTAATTACTGTCTTGCAGCAGATCGTCGAGACTGCCAGAACCAGGCAACAGAGGCTTCTGCGCAAGGAAATAAAAGCCCTGATGATGAAGCAACAAGTAGAAATATCAGGAGGTGAAATCGGCAGTGCACAAGTAAGTGATCCAATACCCATTGTAATACCTCCCAAAACTTAAATGTTGGTCTGGTGTAGAGTCGCAATAGGCATTAAAGGGCAAGACTATCAAGCCCTGGTAGAACCTGTGTACTCAGATAGTAGACCCATTATACTATCAGCCAGAGGGGTAGTTGAAGTACACCAGGGAAGAGTGCCATTACGCCTTCTAAATTGCAGAGAAGATGAGGTCACATTACCAAAGTATGCTACCATGGCTAAATTGTTCACGGTTGATAACAATGCCACCACAGCCGTAGAGCCCTTGGACCCATCAAGTCAGGCAAATGACAATGGCTCAGAGGAAAAGCTGGAGGATTGGTGCCAAAAGCTACATGTGGGTACCCGTTCTACACCTTCCCATCAAAAGCATGGAGTATGCCGGGTAGTAAAAGAATATGAGCAGATATTCAGCAAACACCCGTTAGACTATGGACAAATCAAAGGAGTAGAAAACACTATACCCACAGGTAACCATCAGCATATAAAAGAGAGGTATACACAGGGCCGGCGTCAGCACCCGGCGTACCCGGGCAAGTGCCGGGGCCCGACTGCTTGGAGGGGGCCCACCGGGCCCCTGAGGGCTAAGGTCACACTTGTGTTGTGACCCTAGCCTGACGCAAGTATTGTCTGCTGCAGCGTTTAACGCTATGCGCTGCCAGCAAATGAGCCCATAGAAACCCGACGTTTACATTGACAACCAGTGGTTGTCAAGGTAAACGTCGGGTTTCTATGGGCTGCCTCCAGCGCATAGCATTAAACGCTATGCGCTGCAACATACAATACTTGCATAAGGCTAGGGTCACAATGCAAGTGTGACCCCAGCCTCAGGGGGCCCCTGAGCACTGCCCCCACAGCCCACACCCAGAGCCATATCCAGGGGGCAGCTGGGGGGTCATTTTCAGGCTCCTGCAGCACCGAGGTCTCCCTCCTCTCCCCTCCACGGGAGCCGACAGAGCTGCACACACTCTGTGCTTACAGGACCTGTGATGATGTCACATGGAGGGGAGGAGTCAGGGATCACATGATCAGCTCCTCAGTGTATCCATCCAGGACTGTGCTGGCCACCATGAATGATGCTCAAATAAGGTGAATTTTGTGTGTGGTCAGGAGGCATTTACAGTGTGAATGTAGCAGAGGTGAGTGTGTACTAGGTGCATGGAGCGGAGCCGTGTGTGTATGAGGTGTACGGAGCAGAGCCATGTGTGTACGAGGTGTACGGAGCGGAGCCGTGTGTGTACGAGGTGTACGAAGCGGAGCCGTGCGTACGAGGTGTACGGAGCAGAGCCCTGTGTGTATGATGTGTACGGAGCAGAGCCGTGTGTGTACGAGGTGTACGGAGCAGAGCCATGTGTGTACGAGGTGTACGGAGCAGAGCCATGTGTGTATGAGGTGTACGGAGCAGAGCCATGTGTGTACGAGGTGTACGGAGCGGAGCCGTGTGTGTACGAGGTGTACGGAGCAGAGCCATGTGTGTACGAGGTGTACGGAGCAGAGCCATGTGTGTACGAGGAGTACGGAGCAGAGCCATGTGTGTACGAGGAGTACGGAGCAGAGCCATGTGTGTACGAGGTGTACGGAGCAGAGCCATGTGTGTACGAGGTGTACGGAGCAGAGCCTTGTGTGTACGAGGTGTACGGAGCAGAGCCGAGTGGGTACTAGGTGTACGGAGCAGAGCCGTGTGTGTACGAGGTGTACGGAGCAGAGCCGTGTGTGTACGAGGTGTACGGAGCAGAGCCATGTGTGTACGAGGTGTACGGAGCGGAGCCGTGTGTGTACGAGGTGTACGGAGCGGAGCCGTGTGTGTACGAGGTGTACGGAGCGGAGCCGTGTGTGTACGAGGTGTACGGAGCAGAGCCGTGTGTGTACGAGGTGTACGGAGCAGAGCCGCGTGTGTACGAGGTGTACGGAGCAGAGCCGCGTGTGTACGAGGTGTACGGAGCGGAGCCGCGTGTGTACGAGGTGTACGGAGCGGAGCCGCGTGTGTACGAGGTGTACGGAGCGGAGCCGCGTGTGTACGAGGTGTACGGAGCGGAGCCGCGTGTGTACGAGGTGTACGGAGCGGAGCCGCGTGTGTACGAGGTGTACGGAGCGGAGCCGCGTGTGTACGAGGTGTACGGAGCGGAGCCGCGTGTGTACGAGGTGTACGGAGCGGAGCCGCGTGTGTACGAGGTGTACGGAGCGGAGCCGCGTGTGTACGAGGTGTACGGAGCGGAGCCGCGTGTGTACGAGGTGTACGGAGCGGAGCCGCGTGTGTACGAGGTGTACGGAGCGGAGCCGCGTGTGTACGAGGTGTACGAAGCGGGCCGTGCGTACGAGGTGAACGGAGCGGAGCCGAATGTGTAAGAGGTTTACGAAGCGGAGCCGTGCGTACGAGGTGAACGGAGCAGAGCCAAATGTGTAAGAGGTGTATGGAGCAGAGCCGAATGTGTAAGAGGTGTACGAAGCAGAGCCGCATGTGTACGAGGTATGTGTACCAGTGGTAGCCCCCCACTGATTCCGCTCCTATAGTCCCAGCCGCCTTTGCCAGCAGCATTCTTCTCCAGAGTCTCTTCTGCCGCTGTCTGCATTCTGCAGCTCAGCATGGAGGGGCACGATGTCATCACTGTGCTGATATGTGCAGAGCGACCGGAGGAGACCGGAGCGGCAAGAAGAAAGGTGAGGAGAAAGAGAGATCTGGACGGCCAGACACTCCGCTTGGCTGCGGTGCCACCATATGGCAGTGTGGCTCCATTGAGCTGCTTGCATTATTTGTGTGCTTGAGAATGCTTGTGTATATACCAAGCATCCTCAGACGCACAAAAATGCAACATTTTGCATTTGAAGGGTATTTTTAAAAAGCGCAAGGGAACGCAATCGCATTTTAGCCCGCTCCTAGCAATGTGTAATATACTCACTGTCAGAAACAGCTCTTGCTGGTTTCAGCAGTCACTGTTCCTGTAAGGGCCCTTTCACATCAGCTGTATTTTCAAATCGCGGCAGATGCGGTGAAAAAACCGCATCTGCCGCGATTACCGCATAACCACGACACTTGTGGGTATAGACCATTACCATCCGCTCACTACCAAACCACCAAAGACATGCTCAAAGAAATGAAATCTGCAGGGGTAATAAGAGACAGTTGTAGCCCCTGGGCAGCACCCTTAGTGTTAGTTAAAAAGAAGGATGGGACAATGAGAATGTGCATAGATTACCGGCAGATCAACTGCATCACATATAAGGACGCATACCCGTTACCTAGGATTGAGGAGTCATTAGCTACATTAAAATCTGCTAACTACTTTTCTACCCTTGATCTGACTAGTGGGTACTGGCAGGTTCCTGTGGCCGAGGCCAACAAGGAGAAGACAGCATTTACTACGCCGATGGGCCTCTGAGTTCAATTGTATGCCATTTGGACTCTGCAACGCACCCGGTACCTTTCAATGATGGAGAGCTGCCTAGGACATAAGAACTTTGAAACTGTCCTTCTGTACCTAGATGACATCATAACATGTAGTAAATTGTGGGGTATTGGTTTGTCTTTTGGTCCAAAACACTTAAGCTTGTGAGCCACTACACGGCTCCCCACATCTCAAGTGCTATCCACTAAATTCTTATCTAAAGTGAGCAAAGGACTCAAATAGAAAAAAAATTATTTTCTATTTGTGTCCTTTGCTTACTTTAGATAAGAATTTAGTGGATAGGACTTGTGAGATGTGGGGAGCCGTGTAGTGGCTCACAAGCTTAAGTGTTTTGGACCATAAGACAAACCAATACCCTACAATTTGCTATATGTTAAGAACTAACTAATTTTCCACAATTTCAGCACCTGTCATTATGTTTTTTTCTTGCACTCTTTTTGTTGCTGTGTGTTGCTGGGCCATATGGGTGCGTTTGTTCCAGCAGGTAGCAGTGTTGAATGCCATAACAGCCCACCTTCTGAGATAGGGGTTAATGTAAGAGGCTGGGCATACACTGTGCAAACCTATGTGAACAGCGCCCTATATGAGTCCCATTCTGTTTGCAGGACAACTAGTGGTCACTCCCTCTGTGAGAAAGGAGGTTGCTAGTGATTGGGGCTGGTGTCCTGCATTCATGATGTCTTCATTTATAACCTAAGAAAAGCTGCACACAGCACTGAGTGTAATGGTCTCCTGACCTAAATCTGCTGTGGTAAGAAATTTATAGATGACATCATAGTCTACTCCAAGACGTATGAGCAACATCTACAAGACTTGGCAGAAGTGTTTGAGGCCTTATCCGGATATGGCATGAAAATCAAGCCATTCAAGTGCTACCTTATCAAGCCAAAGGTACAGTACCTGGGACATGTCGTGATTTCAGAGGGAGTAGCACCTGATCCTGGTAAAGTCACCGTGATAAGGGATTGGCCAAGACCTACTGACGTGAAGGAAGTGAGGCAATTCCTGGGCCTGGTAGGCTATTATAGAAGATTTATCAGAGGATTCACAAAGTTAGTAGCTCCCCTGCAAGACATCCTGGTAGGACAGTCAAAAAGGTCTTCAACCCGTAATCCTCCTTTCCAGTGGAGTGAAGAGAGGAAAGAGTCCTTCAAAAAGTTAAAGTGTGCGTTAACAGGAGAAGAGATCCTGGCATACCCGGATTACCATCAACCCTTCATTCTGCACACGGATGCCAGCATTGTGGGACTGGGAGCAGTACTGTCACAGAAGCAAGGAGGCAGAGAGAGTTATTGCCTTTGCAAGCAGGAAACTCCGGCCTACGAAAAGAAATTCTGAGAATTACAGCTCCATCAATTTAGAACTACTGGCAGTATTTTGGGCTGTAACTGAACATTTCAAGCACTACCTGGCAGCTGCAGAATTTACCATCTATACCGATAACAACCCATTGACCCTCCTGGACTCAGCAAAATTAGGTGCGTTGGAGCAGCAATGGATAGCCCGGCTGTCTAACTATAATTTTGTCATCAAATATAGGGCAAGCTGCAAGAACGGGAATGCAGATGCCTTATCCCGGATGCCACACCTGAAAGACGTGGAACAGGAATCGGAGGAGCTGGAAGAAATTGAGCTACCAGCCTTTCTCCGTTCTAAGGTAGAAAAGTATCAACCCAGCATCTACCAAAGAGAACAGCAGGCAAGTCTCAACCCGTTAGTACACCATGGATGGGCTGACACCCAGGATAGCGAGCCGGCTGTGAAGCTAGTGAAACAACTGCTTACACAACAAGGTGCGTACCCTAACCAGAACGCTCCAGCTGAGACCCAACAACTCTGGAAAGAGAAAGGCAAGTTGTTCCTGTATCAAGGGAAGCTCTGTAGAAGGCATACCAACACTAAAACACATGAGTTGGTCTGGCAGATAATCGTACCAAAGCGAGATGTCAAAATGGGCTTAGAAGCCTACCATGACGGTGCAGGTCATTTTGGATGGAAGAAGTTTGAATGCTCTCAAGAGAGAGATTCTACTGGGTTGGCATGAGGAAGTCAATTGAAGATTGGTGTAGAAAATGCACGTGCAACCTACGAAGAAAAGACCAACAGAGATCCCCACTCCAATCCATAGTAACCAAGCAACCACTTGAGTTAGTTGCGTTAGACCACGTCAAGTTGTCACCAAGCCAGTCAGGCTATGTGTATACCTTAACCATCATGGATCATTACTCTCGCTTCTTAGTGGTGGTACCTGTCAAGGACCTGACAGCGAAGACGGCTGCAAAAGCATTCCAGACACATTTCTGTAGACTTCATGGCTATCCGAAACAAGTCCTTGCAGATCAAGGTCCAGTCTTTGAATCAGAGATTTTCCAAGAGTTCTGCAATATGTAAGGCTGTAAGAAGATCCGCATGACAGCGTACCATCCCCAAACAAATTGCTTATGCGAGAAGATAAACCATATTGTAATTGACCTGTTAAAAACATTACCAGAGTCAGAAAGAAATCAATGGCCAGAGAAATTACCCGATTTGGTAGACTTGTACAACCATGTTCTGGAGAGTTCTACAAACTGCACCCCAGACTACCTTATGCATGCAAGACCCGGTAAGCTGCCAATTGATTTAGATATAGGAATTCTGAAACCAGATGCAGAAGTTTAAGAATTCAATTGGGATAACCTACGTCAACAGTAGTATCGCCAAGTATAACAGTGCTTAGAGAAAAGTCTCCAACAAGCTTGAGAAAGACAAGAGAGAACCTATAACCAACATGCGCTAGCAACCCCATTACAACCTGGTGTGCAAGTTCTCAAGAGAAAGAGACGCACCAACAAATTGGATAATCAGTGGGAAACCACCCCATATACAGTCTTATCATCCAACTTAGACAATGCTAAAATGTGTCTAATAAGTAAAGAAGAAGGAAGAACGTCAGCAGTTGTGTCAAGAGACCATCTCAAACCATGTCCTGAAACCCTGAAGAAACCGGACGTAACTTTACCCGTACAGGTACAACCTGTCAAAGAAGAAGATGAAGTATTCCATACCGTTCTAGGAGATTTCCCCAAAACATGGCCAAATTACTACGGAGCAGTTGTAGTCCCAATGATTGCTTTCCCTCCAATGGTTGAATCAACATCAGAACCCGTACAACCAGATGTCTCAAGACCTGACGAACCGGAAGTAGAACCTGTAGAGGAAGAACAAATTCCTGGTCCCAGTGAGCTTGCCAGTCCTACTGTCAGATCTCCATCCTCAATAGTACCAGACACTCCAAGTAGGTACACGTCCATCCACACCATCAGGCTAAGTACATCCAGTACACCAGCATTACGCAGATCAGAGGGTAGTACCGAGGGTCAGTTACCGGCTAGGTACAGAGATTGAAATGTAAAAGTAAATGTGAAATGTAAATATGTTTGTGTAAATGTAAATTGAACCCGTTACTGTGTTAAGTGTATAGAAAGGGTGAGAGTAGCCTGGTGTAGGTGGCAGCCACGGAGAGTAAGAACTTGGCATCTTATGCGGTGACCCGAGGGCCTAGAGGCCTACTGCACTTGTAACCAGAGACACCCGTACGTGTTATATTGTTTTGCAACGTTAAAAAAATCTCGCTTACTTCCGGTTCCGGCCTGCATGAGGACGCAGGAGTGAGGCTGAGCTCCCGGCGCCCACAGCGATAATCAGCATACACCGCGACACTAACGGATGGCCTCTTAACAAAGATGAGCGCCAGGAGATCAGCGGAATCGGCGGCACCTCCTGGCCACATGGAGAAATGGATCCGGAGCTCCAGGAATGAGGCGGGAGTGACGCGGCCGCAGAAGGAGGTATGACCAAAGATGGCGGCGGGCGGGACGCGCAGGGAGAAGAAGAGGCAAGCTGAGCAGAGGGGACTGAGCGGAGGAGAGACACGGAGTGCTGCAGGAGGAGAGGAGGGGGATGAGAGCGGAGAGGGAGGCACAACAGACTTACCCCCAGATATGCCACACATAGATTACGCTCGGCTAGCCAGGGAAGCGTCAGCTTATCTAGCAGCAGACCTCAAAGACACCATCAAAGAGGTTCTGCAGGATGCTCTGGCTGGTCTGCAATCAGCTTCTTCTCAGCATGCAGCCATGAAGCATGAGGGCTTTTAGTCCAGCTTGCAGCATCCTGTTTAAAAGAAATATCCGTTTTCAGCTAATGTTTCCGGCTATACTCAAATACAGAGGCCCGGATGGGAAACTTAGGACACATCATGACCCCCAGGAGGCGCTGAGACAACTAACACAAAAAAACTCTGTGAAACGTACACCTAATGACATGAATGAAAATAACATGAGGGATGGAGGGGCCGAATCAATACGAGGGAAGGAGAGGAATGAGGAGGTCCCATCTAAGTCCCCACGAACCAATCAGTCCATCTGAGAGAGGTCCTTGTCCCGGACGCCTCTGGGGGATCCCAGAAGGCCACCCAACGAGCGGAGACGATCGCCGACATCACAGAATACCACTGACTTCCAGGAGGATGACAGGATGTCTCTAAATGTCTCTTGACGTTGATGTGACTGAGAGAACCCCAGCAAAGGGGGGGGGGGGATGGAGGCAGAGGGGGGAAGTGTGCTTTCTCCTCCCCTCCCCCCGCACTTTTTCATCCACCCCCCCACCCCTTCCTTCTTTCCTCTCCTCCCCCTTTTTTTTTTTTTCTTTCTACATCTGTTATTCTTTTGAATTCCCCTTCTCTCTCTGCCATCTTGTCTGAGTCCCCCCTTACTCCAACGCTTTTGTCTTCATGCTGGCTCTGCTCTCTGTCTCTTTGCTGCTCTCTATGCTTAACACAATGCTGTTTCCTGATCAAGTACAGATCCTGCATAGATGCGGCGAGGCTGCCCCGGCAAGCGACCATTTGCATCAACAGCTGTTGGACGGGAGACTATGATTGGAAGTTGCTCGTGTTAGACTATGGAAGTCCTTAAAATGCCTACTTGGACAGGGGTTGGGGGAGGGGAGATGTGATAAAAAAGTTTTTTTTGAGACATGTTTACGTTTTTGCAGCTCCATGTTGGAGGTTTTTTTATGATGCTCACCACTCGCTTTGGAACGCCACGCTACTTTTTCAATGGATTCTTCCTACAGTGAAATTCACACTCTTTATTAACTGCAATGGTTAGACTTGTAACGTGGAACGTAAAAGGGCTACGATCTCTTGAGAAGAGAGCCATGGTTTTAAGACACCTGAAAAAATTGAAAACCGACATAGCCCTATTACAGGAGACCCACCTACAAACGTCTGAATTCTTTAGAATGCATAAGTTCTGGGTGGGAACGGTGTTGGGTTCTGGGGCCACGGGGAAAAAAGCGGGAGTCCTTGTTCTAATTAACAAGACTTTCCCACATAAACTGATTTCTGAGACATGAGATACCAGAGGTCGTTTAATACACTTGGTAATCGAGTGTCAGATGGGTAGGATGAGCTTATATAACATCTACGCTCCCAATTCTGACTTGGAAAGGGTAGATTTCTTTTCTTATGTCCAAGATAGGATTCTGGCTGATGGAGAGAAATTTCAAATAGTGGCAGGTGACTTTAACACGGTGCTCTCTATGGACGAAGATAGGCTCAGAGGCCCACATCCAAGGATCAGACGAGTGACGGGGGATAGAGAGGGGAGGGAGAGTAGGGTTACTGAAATTGATGGAACACACAGGTATACCGGACTCTTGGAGGATGTTCCATCCACAGGAAAGAGAATTCACCCATTATTCCCATCCCCATAATTCCTGGTCAAGATTAGACATGTTTCTTCTAGGGAACGCTCTGTTAGGCAAAGTGGAAAAGATAGAGATAGAAAATTTGGTTATATCTGACCATAGTCTGGTATCATTGGATCTGAGAGATACTTTTCCAATCGGCACAGATTTTCTGTGGCGGTTCCCATCATTTCTACGGAAAGACGAGAATTTCGATAAGCTTTTAAAGGAATGGTGGACGGAGTTCTCTCTAGACAATGAGGGCCATAAATCAAATCCAAATTTATATTGGGAAACAAGTAAAGCGGTAATGAGAGGCAAGATTATGGCCTATGCAAAACGCAGGATCAGTTTCAGAAAAAAAGTAAGGAGCTGAGAGATGCATATGTTCGGTTTCTGGCTTCCCCCACTGAAGATCTCAAACATACATGGATGCTGGTGAAAAGGGAGTTTGATGGTTGGTGTGAGGTAGCAACCGGGGAACCCGCTTGCTGAACGACAAAACACGTGTTTATAAGTTTAACCAATGTGTACCCGTTTATTTTTCACATATAATAACAGAACCCGGGTAGCATGTTGGACACATATCACATTGCTTATAAACACTTTACATAAATACATCATACATTACATAGAACATTGCACATATACATTCACAATAACCCGGGACCTGTAACCACGACTCTCTCCCCATTGGAGCTCTAACACCTGCTCCCGTGGCAGCTACGGCCTCCGGCTTACTTACACATCTCACAGCACATTTATAATAAATACATGTGTTATATTTCGACGATGACCCCTCCGGGTTCATAACAGGGATTGAGCAACCTGAGTACCGGGTATATCATGTATCCCCAAGGGGCTCCTTCCTGGACGTATCTCCGCCTACGTCCCAGTCAGAGTCCACCTGGTTCAACCATGGTGGCCCCACTCTAGGAGCCCTTTTAACCCCTGCTTCTGACCTTCGTTACATCCGCCTCAACGGGCCCTGTGGGTCCCAATGGCGGTACCTGCCGCCTGGCTTTAGTCACCCAGCTTGATGACATAACATTACCCCGTAGTCAGGATTCCTGCCTGACCGGGCCTTACATACCATGTGTGATCCATCATTCAAACGTCCATGGATCACATACATTTCTTCCACACGCTCACAGCCCATCATCCATGGACTGTGGCTCCTCCATGGCCCATTACAGGGACTGGCAAACCATAGTACACGGGAACCTCATTCGTTACCTACTAGGAGCCCTATTACCCCTGTGTCTGGCACCACAGGCACACCCACACCATTAGAGGTCGTGGTTGAGGGACGGGTACCCTCTGCAAGCAGCAGGGCAAGCCTCCCTCTCGTCCCACAGGGACGGAACGCCTCCAACATCATCCATACTGCTGGGTCACTTTCTCCCCACATTATTTATACAATGTTCTTACATAGGTCATCATCTTACATTCAGGGCAATTGCCTAAGCCCCTACATACATCAACGGGTCCTTTACCGACTGCCTAGTCGGACCCAATAGCGGTTATGCCCGCCTGGCATTTCTCACACACAGCTCACTCCGTTACACGGGAACCGCTGTCTTACCGGGCACGGATCCGGGTCTCGCTACCTGTGTAACGGGTCCACCAAGCGTCCCCCAAGGGCTCCTTTCCCGGACGTGGTTCACCCCACGCCCGGACCAGTCTCCACCGGGTTCAGCCACGGCTTCCCCACCAGGTGCTATCACAACCGCGGACCTTGGCACCGGCCTGGAGCTAGCATGCTCCCTTCATTCACACAGCCACTGGACTGCTCTGCACTTGGCTGGTCTCAGCTTCCATCTGAATCTCTCAGCACGAGTCTCAGCTTCCCTCTGAATCTGAATGGATCTCTCAATCACTCAGCTGGCTGCCTCTTATCGTGCCAGCCACTCCCACATGGACACACCCCCTTAGCTGCCGGTAATCAGCCTTTCACACAGCTCAGGTTAACTCCCTGTGTTCCGGGTTGTCAGCACTCAGCCCTCATTCCTTAGGGACTCCTCGATCTCATCCCACTCTCACTGCCGCTCATTAGTAACATGAAACTTTGTGTTCACAGTTGGTTCACACAGCATTATCAGTCAAACCGGCCAGTGTGCACAGGATCATACCTTGATCCTGCATGTGATGCGCCCCGGCCATGAGGATCATGCCGGCGGTGTCTCACATTGGGTACAGCAGAGAGAGTTATTTCGGAAAGCACAATGGGAGGTAGATTTATACAAGTTTGGAGACAAATCCGGGAATATTTTGGCCAACTTGGCTGGGGGACACCGCCTTCACAATATGATCACTTCCTTGAAGGGGGCAGATGGCACTCTTACGTCCAATCCTAAAACAATTAACGCGATCCTGGGCCAGTATTACGCAAACCTGTATAAAAGAGGTCAAGAGATAGGAGGTGAAGGGAAAGAATGGTTACACAGAATTAATCTACATAAATTCACAGACCTCGACCTACAGGCATTAAATAAACTAATTTCATCAGATGAAATTATGGGGACTATGAAAAATCTGGGGAATAATAAAGCCCCGGGTCCGGATGGATTTTCAGGGGAATACTATAAATCCCTACAAGATTCTCTAGTACCATGCTTAGTACCCCTTTTCAATGCAATACTAGATGGGGAATCCCTTTCAGATCACTTCAATGTAGCTTACATTAAATTACTACCAAAGGAAGGAAAAGACCCTACTGACCCCTTCAATTATAGACCCATCTCCTTGATTAATCAGGATTTAAAAATATTGTCTAAGATCATGGCAGACCGATTAGCACAAATAATGCCACAGCTTATAGATAAACAACAAGCTGGATTCAAAGGTAGATCGGCGGTGGGGAATATCAGAAAAACCATCTTATTTCTAGATGAAGTTAAAAAGGTCCCAACTAACCATTTAGACCCACCGGGATGCTATTATTAGATGCTGAAAAGGCCTTTGATAGCGTGAGTTGGGCATGGTTAGATACAGTGCTGGATTCTCTGGGACTTCAGGGTTCATTTCCCACTTTCCTCAAAAAACTATATTTAAATCCTAGGGCTAGAGTTTACACACCGGGTTTCCTTTCTGTCCCTTTCCACCTAGAGAGAGGTACACGACAGGGTTGCCCGCTCTCGCCCTTACTTTTCAATCTGGCCATGGAACCCCTCTCACGCTATCTAAATGAAGGTATAGTATTCGAAGGGATCAAAGTAGGACAAACGCCCGTCCACTCTGCCTTATTTGCGGATGATATGGTTCTATTCCTAAATCGCCCGAAAAGGGACATGGGAGAACTACTGCACCAGTTGGAGGTACCGTATATACTCGTGTATAAGCCGACCCGTGTATAAGCCGACCCCCCTACTTTTGCCCCCAAAACCTATTGACTCGTGTATAAGCCGAGGGTGGACCCCAGCACAGGTATACAGCCCCCAGCAGTGTGGTATACAGGCCTCCCCAGTGGTAGTATACAGCAGCCTCCCCAGTGGTATATACAGGCCCCAGCAGTATATACAGCAGCCCCAGTGGTATACAGCAGCCCCAGTGGTGTGGTATACAGCAGCCACAGTGGTATATAGCAGCCCCAGTGGTATATAGCAGCCCCAGTGGTATACAGCAGCCCCAGTGGTATACAGCAGCCCCAGAGGTATACAGCAGCCCCAGTGGTGTGGTATACAGCAGCCCCAGTAGTATATAGCAGCCCCAGTGGTATATAGCAGCCCCAGTGGTGTATAGCAGACCCAAATGCTGGCACTCACCCCCCCTCTGTTGTAAGGGCCCCCCCACTGCTTAACTTACCATCCCCGGTCTTCTGCACCGCGCCGGTCTTCTGTGCTCCGTCCTCCGTGCTCCCGTCCGGCTGCATCTGGGGTCCCCGGCTGTCGCACGATGACCAGCATTTGGGGGTACCAAGTACCGTATTGACCAGTGTATAAGCCGAGGGGGGACTTTTCAGCCCAAAAAACTCGGCTTATACACGGGTATATACGGTATATGGATCCTTTTCCGGGTTTAAATTAAATAAATCAAAATGTGAACTACTAAGATTGGGCAATAAAACGGGAGTCCCACAGACAAAGGGAGAAAAAGAAAAGTTGATGAATATCACCGTAAAGAAAGATTACATTAAATACCTGGGGGTGTATTTGAGTCGCTCATCTGGCGACATCTACTCGCTTAACTATGCCCCCCTAATTACGAAAATAGAAAAAGAGCTAGAGACTTGGCAGAGCCTACCCCTATCGCTACTAGGCCAATGCCATCTCATAAAGATGATCAGCTTCTCTCGTTTGCTGTACCCGATGCAAACGTTACCCCTATTGTTACGCCGAGGGGATGTCATGAGATTGAATAAAGCTTTCTCGAAGTTTTTGTGGAAGGGTAGAAGGGTGAGAATAAAAAATGACATTTTAAGGCTACCCAAAGACAGGGAGGCCTTAACCTCCCAGACATTAGGGGTTATAACCTTGCCTGCATCTCTCGTCATGTGCTAGATTGGATACACAAATCCTCCAAACATTCTAACTACCTAGAGGAAATGGAATTTAGTCGTCCCTGGGACCTGGTCAGCTTACTGCATCCCTCATGGTCAGACGTCCCTTCTAATATTAAAAACTCAGTAATTTATAGGGATACAGCAATGTGCTGGAAGGCTGTTCGTAAGAAACTAGGTTTATCCTGGAAAATTTCCAAGTATCTGAACCCCTGGGCACACGTAGGTTTCAAGCTAGGGAGAGAAAACTCTTTACCGAGTGGCAGTCTAAGGGCATTGGTAGATTGGGTGACTTACTCCACTTGACAGAGAAGAGATGGATGGGAAGTCTGGAGATCTTCGCGATATATAACCTCGCAGATGTTCACCTGCTCCAATATAGCCAACTCAACCATCACATTCTGCAGCACCTGAACGATGTCTCACAGGAATGCTTAACTAACCCATGGGATACTCTGGTACAGACGGATTTATCTGAAATCAATATCTCTTTTATTTAAAACTACTTAAGAGAACTACTTCCACTAGTAGGTCAAAAAAAAGTTTTTTATGGATGGAGGAAGTTGATTTTAGAGATTTTAGAGAAAGATCTGGATGACCTAGAAGACAAGATATTAGAAGGGTGGAGGTTAGTGAGAAAACATATTCATAACAAAAAATGGAGAGACACGCAGTTTCGGATAATGCATAGAGCAATTTACTGCTTTAATTTACCCGCGTCCCCATTGGCACCAGATAGAATGCAACACTGCCCAAAATGCGATGCCCCTAAAACTGATTTATTTTATGGGCTATGGTCATGCCCAGAGGTGGTCAAGTTCTGGGATTTAGTGGGAGGGTTGGTTCATGGTATGTATAATCGGTCCATAGCTCGTAACCCTTTGACATGGCTTTTACATGTTCCAAACTCTGATGACTGGAAAAGTAAAAAAGCTAGACTTCTCCATATCATTGCACTATCCGCTAAAAATTTATTATTGAGAGAATGGTTACATAAATCTTGCCCAGACGGTGAGGACCTGAAAACCCTATTAAAAGACACCATGAGGGTAGAGAGACTTGAGGTGGAGAGACAAAAAAAAAAACGTTATCTGAGAAATTCTTTAATACATGGAGAGACTTTATAATCTCTAAACTGACCAATGATGAACGCACCCAGACAGTTTTCCTCTTCAGGAACTCGGAGTGGTATCTCACCGAAGACCTAAGGGGGGCCTTAGGGGCACTAAAGATTTAATAATTATGGGCAGGGATAGTAAATACTTCACTCTTTGCTGAATATTACGTTCTAGTTGCTTTCAATTGATAAGTGGGGTTAATATGAAGTGTTCCAAATGGAATTTACGTTGCAAATGAAAATTTGCCATGGTTTTGAAATATCAGATTATCCTCCATTCATATTGTGAGTGCTTGTAGCATTTTTATGGGATCCTGTTAGGGTCCAGTGTTAATGTATTAATATGATATGTTATAATGGTGTTAAAACTTAATAAAGAAGATATTTAAAAAAAAAAAAAATCTCAGTACCTACAGAGACTATACTGTATGAACTTCTTACATATTCTTGAAATTTTTCTTTATTTATTTACGGATCATACTACCATGGAACTGGTTGTGGTAATAACTCTTTTGTATATATCTATCAGCCCCGGAGGCAGCAGACTAGAACCCCTGGAAGGACTGCTATTTTGAACTTTTTGGACTCTTTTTGAGCATTTTAGTGATTTTTTTACCTTTTACTTTTTAAGTCTCTGTAAATATTAATTGTATTATTAACTGTTTGTTTTTCCACAGTCCCGGAGTACTGTTCTTCACTAAGGGGAAATATGGCACCCCAGGGGTTAATGTGTCACAGTAACATCACAAGGGTTAACTCCCCACACAACACTGCACTAGCAACTCTAGGCCAAAAGGGGGAGCTCAAGCAGTGCTGTAAATGGTAGCAGTGCTGAGCTCCTGACAGGGACCACTGACTACTTTCAGGCCTGAAGCCAGGATCTGAGGAGAGGAGTACAAGAAACAGAGGAACACATCTGGGAGACTCAGTTACGTCATAACTCGTCCCAAAGGAGCGCAGAAGCCGGATACCGGATCCGAATCTGTGACTGAAACATGCAGCACAGAAAACACTGGTATAGTGGAGGGATCAGAAGCACACTGAAAGTCTCAAGTTGCCTAGCAAAGGGTGTACCTGTGAGAAGAAACAGGGCCAGCAGCTCAGCTAAAGCAGCAGCAGGGCCACACACAAGGCGCAGGAGTAGGAAGCTGAGGACCTGAACAGGGTGGGAGCAACCCGGCCCTGGTACAGACTCCGTGGACAGTACTTGTTGAACAACAACTCCAGTAAAGCCGTGGAAAACTTTAAAACCGTGAGTGTGTGTGATCATTGTGCTCAAACCCTGCGTACCCTCACAAACTACCATCATCTCTACTACTTCCCCTATCCTACAACATCCATAGCACTATCTATAGACTATTACTACCACTGCCCTGGGGAATCAAGCTCTACCCCCGGAGAGCCAATACATCTCCAACTGCCAAACATCATCCCCGGAGATTCTGCAGCAGCGGTGGTCACCCTGACCACAACCCATGAGTGGCGTCACAACAAACTCCCCTGTAAATATCCCTCCATTTATTGCGGAACCCGGGACATGGTCCGGACCCAGACCGCCGTGATATCCCCAGTAGTACCCTGTCCGGTACTGAGTACCCCATCCCAGTGGGCTCAACAATAGCAGCCCTCAGCCACCCCCAAAAATGGTGCATTCATAAGAAGTGCCATTTCCAGGTGCTTTGCCAGGCTGTTCCAGCGGACCTGGTGGGGTGTGGTATGCTGGTTAATAAGAGGATAATACCAGCTTTGTATTTTCAACTGGTATTTAGCCCTGAGATTCTTAATATCAGGCCAAGTTAGACCCAGCCATTAAGAATCTCAAATAATTGGTTAAAAAAGACACAACACAGAGAAAAATATTTTTATTCAAAATAAAAACAGAGACACTTAGTGAACCTATCTTTATTACTCCCACATAACCCTCCTCGATTCCCTGGGATTTCTTCTTCATTGGAAGCTATGGTAAAGAATACATCATTCTACGACCATAGCAGTCAGTAGCTGAATGAATGAGCTGCAAGCTCAGTCGGTAAGCGGTAAATTGCTGACATCGCCTGAGGTCACCATTCAGATAACAATGGCATCCACTATTATCAGGGGCAACCATTGTTATCTGAACAGTGACCTCAGGTGACCTTAGTGAGTAACTGCACACCTGGAGCATGATTGACGTGAGGGGCAGCTCATCTGGTCACTATAGTAATCAAGTCAGGTGAATAGATCATCTGACACTATCTGGTCATGTGATGCAATTGTTATCATGACCAGATCAGTTGACCACGCCCCTCACTTCCCGCCAGTGCAGATGCAGAATGTCTCCCCAGTATGAGAAAACCAACCCTCAGCTGTCCACCTTTTCAGTGCTGGTTATCAAAAATCCAGGAGACCCATGATAATTTTTTAAATATATTTATTTAAATAATAATAAAAAAGGCTTGGGGGAGCCTATATTCGTGATAACTAGCACAGATAAAGTGAATAGCTGGGATCTTCCACAGTTCCCAAAGTTCATGGCCTGCAGGAGTCCGAACAGCAGGAAACAAAAAGAACTTTAAAAGTTTTCTTAAAGGCTTCCTTAAAGTTACCAGGATGACAGCTGTTGCAAGACTGAATAGCTGTATACTCAGTTAACCTTAAAAGGTTACCAGAGTTCACAGGCACTGAGTCTTCAGGTAGCTGTAAGGCCCGGAAACCTTAAAGTAAAGTTTAAGGGAGACTGTCACATCTGAAGACTGTGAACTTTCCCAATGTTAACAGCCTCCAAGTGTCCCAACAGTTCTAGGAAACTTAAAGTGTACCTAAAAATTTCCTTTAATGCTTCTGGTCCTCACAACTGTGGTACTAGAGAGTCGGAATGCACTGCTGCCGTGACACGAACTCCGACTGTTTGGCACTGAGTTCATCTTAGAGTGCAGCTGGCGGCCCACACAGCAGGTAACATGTGAATCACCAGAAGTGAACTTAGGTGAACTCACTTAAGAATTGTTGGACTGCACTGTGAAAAGCCCTTAAATATGCTAGCATTGAGTTCACTTGAACAGCAATGTGAGAAAGGAGAAAACACGAGGCACTCACCATTGTAGATGATCTTCAATCTTTATTATCAAAAGGTGTTAAACAGCACTGCATTCTGTTACCCCTCGGGGGTCTGCCGCAGGGTTCCAGCACCCTCTGCTGGAGTAGCGCTGCTCTTCTCTTCTCCTCCCTTTCCGGGGCTACTGCTTGAGCACATGAAACTACATCTCCAAACCTGCTTCTGCTGGAGAGACTGCAGGGAGCATGCTCCTCCCCTCAGCCAATCACCATGCTTCTGTGTCCTGCTAATCAGGACTGCCCTGCTATGATATAAACTTCCTGCTTCCAGTCAGTCGGGGCCAGGGCAACTTCTCCCTAGTGGAGCTGCCATTTCTGGTCTTGTCAGGTCTTTCCTTATTTGGCTTGTTACCTGATTTCTGTGTGTTCCTTCCCACAGATTCCTGCCCTGCCGGCTCCTCGCTGACTTCCGTGTTCCTGGCCGGTTTCCCGGATCTCTTCCAAGCGGATCGCTGTCTCAAGCCTGGCTCCAGATTCCCCGTTTTCCTGGTTCCCCGTTTCCGATCCTATACCCGGTTGCTGTATTGTTTTCCACGTTGCCTTGGGTCGGTTTAACACCCGTGTCCGCTTCATCTGCCCCTCCGAGGTTGGTACCGGCGGCATCCCTGTATAGGGGTTAAGCGCTCCGGGGCCTCCTTCGGTGGTGTTCCGATGCTGTGACCGTGTGGCCCTCCCCTGGGGCGTGGGTGTGTGTGTTGTTCAAATAAACCTGTTGACTCTACTATACTGGTCCGTCTCTCTGTCATCCCGGTATCAGCATCCGCACTACGCGGTCCAGTGGGTCCACACATAGGGTCCGTCAGTAGGACGTGACAGATTCCCTTGCCTCCTAATCCCCCTCCCAACTGCCAATGTCTCCTGATGTCTTAGTGACACTTTTCATAACAAAGTTTAAAGATCATCTGCAACAGTAAGTACCTTGTCTTTTCTCCTTACTCCAATTGCTGTACGAGACCTGTTTGCTTCATGGATGAGAGCACCACCTGATCTATACCCCAGAGAGTCCATCCGTGATTTACTGCTTGCAGATGTTTGCGGCCAAACAGTGAGCAGTGCATGGTTTTTCTGTTACTCTATTGAGTTCACTTGAAGTTTCAGCTGGTGACTCCCACAGCAGGTACCGTGTGATTCGCCAGAGATAACGTTGGGTTTACTCAGTGCGTGACAGTCAGCCTGCTTCATGACAAGCAAGCAGCCTGGCATTAAGTTACTTTAGGTCACTCTGGCAGCTCCCACGGTGTTTCAGTGTGCCCCTGAGGCCTTGGTAAGCAGTCATATTTGTAGTGTCATCGCTGACCATTGCCTCTAGATGTAGCAGGATCTTCATTTGACCTTGTACATGGATAATGTCAGACCTGTGGGGGTGTTTTTGTAATTAATAAATTGGTGAAAGAGGGAGTGTTTTTTAATTTAAAATAAAGAATTTGTGTGTTTTTTTTTTTTACTTAGAAGGTTAGTAATGGGGGTGTCTCATAGATATCTTTCATCACCAACCCAGGGCTTGATGGCAGCTTTTTGACAGCTGTCATTAACACCTTATATTGGCCCAATTGCCACCGAACAAGGGAAATCGGGATGAGCCAGGTAAAAGTGCAACGATTACTGCAGGCCACAGGCCGGTATTTTGATGCTGGGAAAGGCATAATAGCCATGGGCCTCCCCAGTCTGAGAAAAGTCCCCTAAGCTGTCCTCTTTATCTGGCACATAGCAAGTAAATTCGAGTACCCACTTGTGTATCATAAGGCAGGTTTATTCAGTAAAATGAAATTGAAAATTTATTAAAATCATGTCTCAAACAGGCCCCAGTCCCTGGTCCACACATTTCAAGCCTTTAAGAATTGTACTTATGACAACTGCTGGGGTTGCAAACAGACATTTAAGTGATACACCACACAGAAAATGGACTACTAGGCGACTCCAATTCAAATAGGGGGTGTGACTCACAGACCAAACAGATGTAGTCATTACAAACTGACAACATTGCAGCAGAAATATCCTTCTTGACATCAGAAAAGCATGTAGATAAATATGTGACACTATGAAACAACAGAAACATACAAGGAAGAGACATTACAGGGACATGTTGATATGAGGCTTGTGAAATCCTGAAAAGCATGTAAAGTAATTCATGAGTGTAAATAATATGACACAGTATAGAGAGATAACAGTACAAATAGGACAGCTATGAAATTACCTTAAGCTAACCAGTGATCCTACAAGGGAAGCTACTATGAAAATTGTCAAAACATTTTGAGGAGGGCATGAGAATGAATGTTATCGCTAAAAGAGTATATGAACACTTTAGAGTATGTAAGAAGGGAGAAGCAGAGTGAGCAAGGGAATTCTTGAAATCCTATCCACTATGCTGGTACTGTAGAACACAGCATTATGGACACAGCGGCAATATGATGCATCCAAAATGCTGCATTTCCTGATCATATGCATGCACAATCTGCTGTGTATGATTTTTGATGCGCTTCCCATGGTCCATGAGGGCATTTTTCCACCTCCGATGCACCCTATGGTGGCCGGAATTGGATCATTGACAGAAAGACAGTCTATATGGCTAGATAATATCTTTCAGCCAATTGGGACCCAGATGACCAGTCATTTTAAGGACAGTTCCTGATGGCTATGGATCAAGCATTCTGGCAAGATAGTTATTTTTGGATCACTAGCAATATAACTGCATTGTATAGCTGTATTCCTTACAATCTTGTGATAGAGGATTAAGGCCGGCTTCACACTGTGATTTTCCGGGTCTGGGTCTGTCCGGTGTGAACCGGACAGAAACGGATCCGATTTTGTCCTTCATGTATCCCTATGGCACCGGATTGGTCTTATTTGCCCTCTGGTTTGGGGCTTGTACTGGTGGATTCGGTTTTGTCCGATTTTTGCAGCATTTTTTGTGTCCAATGCAAAAATTGGACGAAACCGGATCCTCCTGGATCCGACGCCCATAGCATGGGAGTCTAGGTGCACCGGATTGCTCCGGATCCATCAAAAAACAGGACCGGTTCATGGATCTATGGTACTGAAGTGCAGCGGCTGTTAAAAGCAGCTGCGCTCATTCAGCACCATGGACAGCGCTCCATGGCTGAATTTTCAGCACCCTGGCCAGCTTCCCTGCACTCGTAGTGCTGAAATTTCAGCACTGGACAGCAAAAGGGGAGACGGAAGTGCACAATAGGGTCTTATCTAATGGTAAAATCGTTTCACAGATATGGATCCACTCACCTGGTTCAGTTGTGTGGTACACAAGAACCATACGCACAAATGGGTAGGATCCAATGAACTGCAGCAATCAGCCGGTCACTAGAATTGCATATATAGAAAGGAGAGAAATCCAGCTTTCAGGATCGTGCTGTTCCAGTCCAAAGTTCACAAGGAGTTAATCCAAGGACCAAGCAGTGATCATAACTTTCTTTTTATTCCAGAAACTCTACGCGTTTCGTGTACACGCTGTACACTTCCTCAGGAGCAAAGTTACACTGTCATCACATTCCATTCTCCTTATATACTAGCTCCCCCCAGCAAGAGAGGTAGATGCAACATCATTGCACATAAAAAATTCACACATAGCTATCAATATAATATAAAATCAGAACTATTCCAACCGTGGTAAAATACATATACTGAGATACAATCTGCGGTATTTTACCACGGTTGGAATAGTTGGCGGTGCCTTGAAATGGCACTGATCACTCTGGAGATGTGGTGCCTTTGCCTGAGAGAACAGGAAATTTTCCTGAATGCAGAGCATGGGTCTGCTGTGTAGCATCAAATCCGCATAGGAGTATATACAATAATTAGTATGTGATCATCTGCCTGAAATATAAGTGAAGGAAAAGTATGATATGCTGAATGAAGGGTTAGTACTGAAAGTAAAATATAAATGCTATTATGAAAGAGATTTGTGAAGGTTGTCCTGCTAATTGAATTGATGTACCAAGAAATTTTACATTTTTATTGAGTATAATCATAAATTAATGATAATGTTTTAAATTGTTTGTAGTGTGAAGTTTTATATATCTGTGTATTTATAGAAGTGTGTTTTATAGATGAACTTTGTGATTTTATATTATATTGATAGCTATGTGTGAATTTTTTATGTGCAATGATGTAGCATCTACCTCACTTCCTGGGGGAAGCTAGTATATAATGAGAATGGAATGTGATGACAGTGTAACGTTGCTCCTGAGGAAGTGTACAGCGTGTACACGAAACGTGTAGAGTTTCTGGAATAAAAAGAAAGTTCTAATCACTGCTTGGTCCTTGGATTAACTTCTTGTGAACTTTGAACTGGAACAGCACGATCCTGAAAGCCGGACTTCTCTCCTTTCTATATAATCACTGGACAGCGGCAGAAACAAAGCCAACAAAAAGCAGGATTGGAGGGCGGTTCTACTCGTCCGCGGCTATCAGGTTGTGTCCGGTGCATCCTGTAAACCACCAGACACAACCTGACAGTGAAAAAACATGGTGTGAAGCCGACCTTAGTCTATCATCTGCACAAATATACCCATTATTCTTATTAATTGATTTCATGGTATCAGTGGCAACATTTCTGCTAAAGAACAACATTTTCTCTTTTGATCGTTCGTTTTTCTTACAGAAGCTCAGTTGTCCCATGGGGGCTTGGTTCTCCCCTGCCTTAAATCAATTTATATATGGCTTGGTGGAAGGAGACCATTCTCTACTTTCCATCGAATCCTATCTACCTTACCATATATTGGTACAGTAGATATAAAGGTTAAGCTCATATCTAATGGTGTTTGCGTATCAAACGCATCCATTTAATAGATGTGCAAAATGAATGTGTTTTTTGCATGTGTTTTTGTGCTACGGAAACAACTGCCAGCGTGTGTGTGTCTGTTATTACGGCCTCTGATCCTCCTCTTAACATAGACTGTGTGCCATCATCTCCACCTGACGAGCTGCCTCCTTGTGTAAATCCCTATTCACCTAACATTGCCCCGGAACCCTGCTCCACCTACTAGGAGCGTTATCAACTAGCTGCCTCATCATCATCCCTGGAGATTTGCAGCAGAGCCAGTATCATTACCTGATACCGTAGGTGGCATCATGAGACACTTTTTATTTTATTATATATTATTTTATTTTTTCCCCTTTTTCAGGCCACCCTTGACCTCCCCTAGTAAATCAATGCCCGGAACCGGGTACCCCACGGCCCTGAGATGGGTCATAACCACTTATTCAGGTTTATTATTCAGAAGTGATTTTAAGCAACAAACATAATAAACCTTATTTCTGGGTGTGGTTTCACTTGTAACAAAACATATGACCTACACATTATATTCATGGGTCCAACATAACAAAATGGGTGAAGTAATGTCACCACTAACAACAGAATAGGTATGTTGTTAAAAGAAATCCAAGCATATTAGGATAGGGGCCAAGTATGTACCCAGGAACAAGAAATATCCTTAGTATGACTCAAACTTAGTAACGTATTGGAAAAACGTCAAGAACCAGGAAAAACAACAAAAAGGTTGGTTGTGTAATTGGTCACGGCAACGGGCCGCAATATTCGAGCATTGGCAATGCAGACATGTTGAAACATAAAGGTAACCACAAACATCAGGCTAAATACCACTATGTGACCTACACATTTTCCACTGAATCCTGTGTAGATGTATCGTCTGGGACATTGACAACAGGTTTAGGGCCAACAAATTCCTCCTTAAGAGAATTGAATCTGCCCCGAAATTCAAGTTGTCGTTCACGTGGGATGTCATTCATCATTTGGAAATATGATGTGAAAAAGAGAGGCCAATCATTTCCCGAATACAACACCAGCTGATGTTGTAACTCCAACACTTTCATCTGGGTGTCTTTGATCTCTCTCCACAAATTTTCTTCCAGGTGCTGAACTGTGTCAATGATAACTGACTCACTTTCCCCTTTTTTTTTGCCAGTGTTTCTGTTGCTGTGCTGTTGTCTAAGGCGAGCAGACAGACTGCTACTTAGAGAGGTAGTTGGTGCTGGGCCAGGCGTCACATCCTGTACATCATCCCTTATGGTCAGACTTGGTTGCACAGAATGGGAAACTGATAGTGCAAGGGCAGTATCATAGTCGTCCACGTATTGGGCCTGTGTTTGTGGTTGCACTGTGCTGTTTGTGGTCCTGTATGTTAATAAAATATGCATGTATGAATAGTTTGTATTTTTATGAGTAGAAATCATAGATCAGAAATTTTGAATACAAATACCTTATGGGTAGAACGACTGTGGACAGGAAGTATAAATCCTCATAGTACATATATTGTACTTGCCTGTCTGAACATAGCCCTTCTTCACATTCCTGGTTCTGTTTGAAATCCCGGACAAATCGATCTTTCATAGACTGTCAACGTGTCAAAATGTGGTTTCCTGGGTTTTTTAAATAAACAAAAGAAAGAAAATACTAAATAAAAACATGAGCTTTCATGCAACATTCATTGTTACAGTGGTAAGACCATTGTTCCTATTACACATGTAAGCCAACCACAAAAATCAAGTACCAATAGATTTTTTCTCTGGTGATGTGAGGGCCATGAAGGTGGGGTACACTTTTAATAAGATCTTCTCCCTCACACACACACACTTGACGTACACGTGATCTTTGTGCTGAATGTGTATCCTATCCCAAAAACAAGGGTTCTTCTTCACTAGCTCTATCAGTGAGCTATTTCTGATGGTCCATCAGAGGCTGTGGTCCGTTTCTGCTTTTGAGTGGCTTTGGTCTGCAAAAGTCCAGTAAACTGTGTTAAATGCATTACCCAAACAATTTGTCATAAAAGTCAGATTGCACAATCAAACAAAAAAAAAAAAAAAACCTTGCATCCCCAAATGAGCACATGACACGTACAAATGATGGTCGCAGATGTTGACCATTGTTACATTAGGCCAACTGGCAAAATGGTATTTTCTACAGAATTCTAGGAAGAAAAAAAAGCAAAAAACCCCCAAAGCACCAAAAAACATTGCCATACCGGTTGTGAGGTCACCACTTCACTTCGTGTCTTATGTGGCACATTGGAAGTTTTACCTTACACCACCAGTAAAACATACTGTACTTCAGTATGAAAAACAACAAAGGCAAAAATGTCCTGTATTACAATGGTAAACAACACAGGACGAAAACACAGTAAAAATAGATTGTATGTAACCTTGCATAAAAAAAATACTCACATTTACAGAACTAGCATCAGAATCATTGAGGACTCCTGCATTTGTTTCCAAGTTACCAAAAAAAAGAACATCAATAGTACATCCACAACACCCAAAAACCATTAAGAAATAGTCTAAGACAAAAAGAAACCCCATACAAATTAAATAACATAACAAACATATGCAGGTAGCCACTCCGTTGGCCACGGACAACAACCAGTAATTTAATAATGCTACTTAAAATGCATTAGCAGCCTTAAGGGCCACTTTACACACACCAACTTCTGTATCCAACTTTTGAACAGATCTCTGGTTGCAGTGAAATCATGGACACATTGTTCTATTTTGTGGCTGTGTACAATGGATCAATGTGTCCATGATTTCACTGCAACCAGAGATCTGTTCAGAAGTTGGTGTGTGTAAAGCGACCCTAATGCACACAACACAGAAGTTTAAAAAAAAAACAACTTACAATATGTAGGGACCTGGGGGCATCACTGCCTGAGGAGGGCTCATATTCACCGGTATCACTCATCTATGCAACAAAAAACATAGCACATAAATAAACGTGTGACGGTAACACACACAACAAAACATAAATTAACATTCTAATTTTTTTTTTTTGTTAAAAGGGCAAACTTACAGCAAAACTCCGAGGGAGTTAACCACGGGAGCCGTGCAGCACAAGTGCTTCCTGATTTCCTTAAAATTGCAGGCATCATGTGATGTGTGATGATGTGGATCACATGTGCCCAATTAATCAATTGAAAAATGCACAGAAATGCATGGGAGAAATGCAGATAAATGAGCATGTACATAAAGTCAAAATTGCACTTTTGAATACCATTCCATTTCTCATAGACTTCAATGTAAAAAAATGCAATGCGTTACCACTGCGTTTCCCAAAACGCACCTAAAAATGTTGCCGGCAACATTTTGCATTGCAGTTGGAAAAACACATTGCGCGAATGCAAGGACGTTTTGTCACAATAATGGCTTCCGTTTGGATCCGTTTTCAATATGGTTGTCTATGGGTGGGATAACGTATTGCCTTCAAATGTGGTTTTGCATCAAAAGAACACTAGATGTGAAATGGCCCATAGAGTATTTGATCTTTATCTGTGTAAGGGACCAAGATGGAAATGATAAGGGTAAAGCTAACGTCACACGTGGCAATATCGCCGGCAACACACCGGAGAGCGCACTTTTTTGGCGTGCTGCCATGGTTGCTGTTGTGATGTCACACGTAGCGCTATCGCTGGCTATGCATCTGCGATCTTGCCGGCAACTATTGCAGCCAGGGTTAAACTCTACCCTTGCAACGATCCATAACATGGGAGTCTATGGGCTAAGTTGCCGGCAACATCGCAGTTGTGGCATCACACAGGGGGATGTAGCATATTTTCAGCTGCATGAAATCTGCACCTTCAGACAAATACACACCAATCACATTACTGTCCGCACGACGTGTTTTTATATGCTTCTGATTTAGTGCCTTTTGCCATAAAATTTTCTAGGAACCAGCTTTTTTGTGGTCAAATCTGCAGTGTATCTACATGAAAAATTGACATGCTGCAGATTTTTCTGCACTAAAATATGCATCGCATCTGTAGCAGAAAAAAAGACTTCATGCATAAAGGACTTCTCAAATCCTATACACTTTGTTTACAAAACATGCTGCTACATACTTAGTATAGATCTTCAGCTTATACCTACCAAATATGCGGCAAAATATGCATCGTGCAAACAGGCCCTAAGGCTAGGGGCAGATGAAAGTTAGTTTCTTCATGGAGCAGCGCATAGTGTTACCAGCAGATTGGATGAGAATGTGCTCAAACTGCATGGGAACAGTATACAGACATAATGTACACTGTCTGCATACTGTTCTGCCATACAGCTGTCTGCTCTGAATGACTGGAGCTAGGATAGATAGATAGATAGATAGATAGATAGATAGATAGATAGATAGATAGATAGATAGATAGATAGATAGATAGACAGGTAGATTGGGCTTACCAGACTCCTGCTGCTGCTTCAGGGTCAGCTCAGTTCACGCTCCTGCTGAATCACTTCCGGAGCCAACTATTTAGCTACTTGCTTATACACTGCATTGACAGTAAACAGCCAAACTCAGATGTTCACACTCTGTGAAAGCGTCTGTGATAGGCTGTTGCATGCAGAGTGCATTTCCACATTTGTGCTTGGTTGCCATACACACTAGTGCAGTGTTCCCCAACTCCAGTTCTCGAGAGCTACCTACACTGCAGGTTTTCAGGATTTTCTTAGTATTGCATAGGTGTTGGAAATATCACCTGTGCAGATGATTAAATTATCACCTGTGCAATACTAAGGAATTCCTGAAAACATGACCTGCTAATGGCTTTCGAGGACTGGAGTTGGGGAACACTGCACTAGTGTATGGCAACCAACCTGCAGTAATAGGGTGTTAAATAAATAAATAATTAAAAAGAAAACACATGGGGCTTCGCAGTATTCTTAAGTCTAGTTCAGTGAAAGCGGATAGCTGCAAGTCGCCACTCTCAGCTGCGTAATTTTACCGTGGCTGGCAAAAAAATTTGTGGCCTCCACCATATTTTTAATTGCCAGCCAAGGTAAAACTAGGTAGCTGGGGGTTGGTATTCTCAGTGGGATAAGGGTCCATTGTTTTAGGCCCCCCAAGCTAAAGAATAGCAGCCCACAGCTGCCCCTGAAAATGACACATTCATCATAGCGCCATTTCTAGGCATTTTAACAGGTTCTTCCAGCAGTCTTGGTGGTAGTGGCACACTGGGAAATAAGGGTTCAAAACCAGCTTTGTATTGCCAGCTGGTAATAAGCCCTGAGATTCTTAATGTCGGGCCAAAAGACACTTAGTGACTTCATCTTTATTACCCAATCCACATCGTACCCCTCCATGATCCTCAACTTCTCTCTTGCTGGACAGACTCAGCTCTGCTACATCAGAGACTACAATAAGAAAAAAAACACATCTGCTCCCCATGGTCTTTGATCCCTGAATGACAGCGCTGAGACCTGCGCTATAGTAAAGCAATAAAGTGTCAGTCTCAGTGCTTTCATGTAGTAACAGTTGCCATAGTAACCTCTGTTTCTATGGAGAGCCCTGAGACCTGCGCTAAAGTAAAGTGCTGACATATAGTAAGCGGTGAGGTCACATTTACCATAGCTACAGCGGTTACTATAGCTATGGTAACCTCACTGCTTACTATATGGCTACATTTACACACGTTTTTTTGGCAAGAGGACCTGGCACTGCACCATGTGACTGAGTGATATCACCACTCAGTCCCATGCACAGGCCGCAGGGTCCTAGAGGCACCAACACTGCATCTTCTGGGATATCAGTCACCATGGGAGCACTGGAAGGTGAGTAAATAGTGCAGCAGCATTCACACACAAGGTTGCATTTTGTGAGGATCTGTTCTTGGTCCTTACAAAACGCAGCCAAAATGCTCTGTGTGAATGTAGCCATATGGTAAGTGGTGAGGTCACCATTGCCATAGTAACCGCTGTTTGCAATCCCAGCAGTTGTCATGAGTAAGGGCTCGGACACACTCTCCAAGTTACATGCGAGTCTCTCGAATGAGACTCGGAACAGGCTGGAGCAGTGACCCTGAACAGGGTCATTGCTCCAGCCTGTTCCGAGTCTCGTCCGTCCAACTCGGATAAGTGTGTCCGAGCCGTAAGAGTCTGAATGGCTCGAAAAGCATAGACCTGGAACTGGGGTATGCTCATGATTTGTTTTTAAAGGATTTTTTTTACACTTTACTGAATAAACCTGCTTTATCATACCTGCATGTTTCGGCTTGCTGCTATCCATGCACCACAACCTACTAGATTTTTTTTAAACTCATGAGGTGAGCTGTTTTGAACTTTTTATTTCCTCTTTATATGTGCAGTTTATCATAAATGGGGGGACCCCATGCTGTTTTTTTTTAAATATTTATTTAAATAATTTAAAAAAATGCATGTGGAAGTCTCTATTTGAGATAACCAGCAAAAATAAAATGCACACAGATGGGGGTCTGCAGCCCATAGATGTCTTCATTACATGCGCTGGTTATTGCAAATAGCCAGTGGACTGCATGTTTTTTTTTTGCTTTAACTAAGGCTAGGGTCGCACTAGCGTCAGCCTATTGGCTTACGGTTCTGTCTAAAATGTAGAATTCTGCAGCCTGAGCGCAAGTGTTAACATGCTGTAACGCTGTATTCAGGCTACCTACATATTCCTATGGGTTCCGGCCCCCCAGCGTAACCGGCCGCCTAATGGGACAGCGTTTACCTGTCCGCTCTGTTAAAGTGCACGTCCTGCAGCTTTGTGTGTGACCGCTGCTAAGGTAAACACCGGGCTGCTAGGGGACTGCGTTCCACTGGCAGCACAAAGCATTAACGCTATGCGCTGCTGCTAAATTTCAGATATTTTAGCGGCTCCGTGAGCCTCAAGTCTGACTCTAGCCTAAGCTTGCCAATTAAAGCAGACAGCTTTGCATTAGAGATCCATGAAGGCATCTTCTCCATGCTCTTCCCTCTCAGCTTCAGCACTTTTTCCTCCATTCTGCAGTTTTAGGCTACATTCACACAGTGCGTATTTGGTTTGTTTTCTTGAGAATCTGCTTTTTCAGCTGCAAAATGGATTTGCTTTTTCAAAAATGCATCATCCATTCACACAGTATGGTTTTGGTGCATTTTTTATGGATCCTTTTCTTGAGCACATTCAACAATGGGTTCAAAGGAGAAATCGCACCCGGAAAAACGGCAAAGAATTGATTTGCTCATTATTTTTAAAGATCTGTTTTTCAGCCAAAAATGGATCCTAAAAAAAAACTGTGCATCTGAATGCTAAATTTGGAAATGCATTGATGTCACTGCATTTCACTACAAAAACAGATACTAAAAAAAAAGCAGCAAAAACACAAAAAAAATGCACTGTGTGATGGTAGCCTTACAGCCCTACCAGTCCTCCTGCTAGGGTCCAGTGGCACATCTTTTTTTGCTTTAATGCACCTTCAAGTCACAGTTATGCCAGTAGCAAATCAAGCATGTTTAGTTGCTTAAAATCAGGTACCAAAAATGCTGGTCAGGGCATTAGAATCTCATGATGCAAATACCAAAATACCCACTGAGTGATGAGTATCCTTCAGGAAAGACACAGGAAGGAAAGTCCTGATTTACACGCCGCCACATCGTGGTCTTTTCAAGGCAACAGGCACAATTGTGTCCGATGCCTGCCGGTTTCTACCTTCCTGTGGCCGCGTGTAAAGGGACCATAATATTTGTTTGAGTAATGAATAGTGCCGAACATTTTTGCTCATCACTAATTAGTTTATTTGCCAATGACGTGATTTTATATATCACTACCCCCCTTGAGTCTAGCCCAAATCACTCAAATCATTAATAATTTTGGCGCTAGTACGGTAGCTATTACAAAATGAATATTTTTTTATATCAATAATCCTAAATCTCCCATCCTTTAGTGTTCTCTGCAAAAAGATTTTTCCTTTACTTGGGCAGATGGGTCAATTTTCTATTTGGCTATTTTCTTAAAATATCCCATTAAAAAACTTAGAAGCAATAAACTTTCACACCTTAGCACAAACTATTTATAATGATATTAAAAAATATAATAAATTTCCAATCTGATAGATTGAGCAAATGTTCATAGCCAAGATGATGCTCCTTCCCAAAATACTGCATTACTTTTGTAGCTACCTATACTCCCACCCACACAAATACTAAAAAATCTCCAATTACTTCCATTAGGTTTTGATTAGAATCACTAAAAGGCTGCAGTGCCTGGAAAAAGTATTTTCCTTCCTATCACAGGCTGTGGTGTCCAAATATTTATAACTATTATGAAGCCATTCCTTTGGATTAACTAAAGCGTTGGTGAACTGACAATATTTCCAAACTTTGGGTTGAGTTAGAATCTCACATAGTTGGCTATGCTAAAATGTTAACCTGTTATCAAAAAAACTTTCTGTATTCAATCACCTATCATACAGAAATAGCTACTTGGATTAGCAAAAAGAAAGGCTATCGGCTCCAGCCGCTTAGATTATTTGCCGATATTAGCTTTCCATTATTTCAGCTATAAAGTTTGAGAATTTAATATTTAAAGGTATAAAAACTACAAGGGATTAGAGATGAGTGAACCTTTTGAAGTTAAGATTCAGTTTGGCTCGCCAAATGGGAATATGTTCACCGAATAGATTGGCAAACAGTTTGACAAACTTCCAAAACCCATTCAAATCAATGGAAAGCAAAATCAAGGGCATTGAAAACACTTACTAAAAGCTGCCCAAAGCCCAAAAGCTGCCAAACACAGCTTTAGCCAGTTTTCAGTTAAGCACCACTGTCTTGGCACAGGCATTATCTCCCTACACTATTACTTAGCAAGCTTCAGCGCCGCAGTCACCACTCACCATACTTCCTGGCCATCTTATGAACCTCAGACATCCTCATGAACTCCTTGAAGTTGTCTCAGGTTACACGGTGGGTATTACGCAACAGGGAATCCTGCCGTGTGACCTAAAATAACCTCATTGGTGTCAGCAATCATAACACTAGCTGTCTTGTGAGAGCCATAATATTGTGCCAGATATAGCGGATAAATCTCACCAGTATCGTGAGACAGCGCATTTCAGGAGCAGTGATGTCAGGGTGTTCAGTACAGTTTAAGCTTGTCGGATAGGCCCTGTGTGACTCCTCAAATCTGAACTGCAGTAATGTTTGTGATGGCAACTCTCTCAACATGTGGGGAAGCTTTCTGTGAACTTGACAACACCATATTGTTGAAAGGCCCCGTGCCCATAGTATGTTGTTTGATGGTTCTTTTGAAGCAGATTTTAAGCAACTGCATCAAAATCTACATATCTATCCTGAAGCCAGCAATGTCTATGTGAGCTCAGGCTGGCTTCACACCACGGTGTGATCCGGTCAGGGGCTGTCCAGGATGACCCTGACGGCCCCGGACTATATCAGCACGCAGAACCGGAGGGCCAAATGTGTGCAGCCGGATGCTGCTAATTGCAGCCGCAGCTGCTGATTTTACAAGACCGCGGCCAGCATGGAGCATGTCCTGAAACAACAGCGGCGTGCAGCCGCCAGTGTCCGGTTCCTGGATCCTCCCGGTCCGGGGCAATCCGGCCCCATACGCTCCCATGTTAGGTAGCGCCGGATTGCCCCGGCTCCGGGAGAATCCGGCCGAATCCGGGATCCGGCAAATTGGGGAGATTTTTCTCCCCGGACAAAAAATGATGCAATCATTTTTAAAAGCTCGAAACCGGATCAGGAAATGCTCCTCATAGGATCCTATGCTAAAAAACCGGATTGCTTCACAAGCAATCCGGTTTCCATCTTCAGGTCTGCAGCCTGCGTGAAAAATCATGCAGGATGCAGTTTTCGGAGCGGTTGTGGTATCTGCAATGCGGGAACCGGATTGATCAGGATGTGTAATCCTGAGCAATGCGGTTCCCGCACATGCTTTGCTTATCCCGGTTGCCGCCGGGATAAGCAAAGTGCTCTGTGTATAGTTAAAGTATTTATTTAATTAATAAATGTTTGTATAATGTCTCTAGGGGGTGCCCAGTCCCCCTAGAGACCTTACACCCTCTCAGGTGGGCATATAATGCTGTAATCTGTTATGTACAGCAGCTGACTCCTGTCAGCTGTTGTACAGTTTTATGAATGAAAGCGCCAGGCTCCTCAGAGCGACGCGCATACTATTGCTATTGGTATAGTATGTGCGCCGCTGCCTGAGGTTCTGAAGCCACTTACAGTAAGATCTATGGGCAAAATTGTACAACAGCTGACAGGAATCAGCTGTTGTACATAACACATTACATCAGTATATGCCCACCTGAGTGGGTGTAAGGTCTCTAGGGGGACTGGGCACCCCCTAGAGACATTGTACAAACATTTATGAATTAAACAAATACTTTAACTATACACAGAGCACTTTGCTTATCCCGGCAGCAGCGGGGATAAGCAAAGTATATGAGGGAACCGCATTGCTCAGGATTACACATCCTGAGCAATCCGGTTACCGGACTGCGGCTTCAGCAATCCGGTTCCCAGATTACTGAATGTCTGAATAGAATTGCGTTCACCGCATCCGGATCTGGATGCGGTGAGCGCAATTCAGGTTTAAAGTGTGACCCTAGCCAACCACTGAATGTACTGTGCCCTGAATGCACAGTACAGTGTGGGTGTTCCTTGGGTATCTGAGCCTTTTCATCATCATCACTTCCACCGCCGGGGCTTAACATCTTGTGACAAGGGTCTACTTTCTGCTGGGACCATACTTCCTCCATCCCCGGATCCAAATCCAAAAGAATTTGGGCATCAGTGCTGATGCTTTTCTCCTCTGGAGTATGTGAATCTTTAGAGCAGACCTCTGACACCCATTGAAATGAATGTGTGAACATCTCTGCAGTATCACCCAGCAGTGTTTCCCCAAAATCAGTTGTGTGGTTGGAGAGTTGTGACACGAGGCAACACATGGGTAATTAAGATACCACCTCAGAGGATTGTACAGTTTGTGATGTTGAGGTGGAAGAACAGGAGAACATGTTACTTGATGCAGCACTTGCCATGAACTGTAGCAAAAGCTCTTTCTGGGCCTCATCTACAACTGATATCACTCTGCTGGCAAACAGAGACTGGAGTAGGCTGTCGAGTAACAGTCACTTCGCTTGAGATATGACAATCCAATGTTTGGTTAGTACTGCTTTCAGTTACATTAGAAGTAGCACCTACCCCTTATACACTGCAACCACCAAGCCTACTGGCCTTTCTAACAACATTTTTCCCCGTTCCCTTTCCACTATGACCTCAATATTTTCCACTCATGTTTTATGCACACAAAATTTGAACAGTTTTTTCAGGACAAACACAGCCTTTTTAGGGGAAACTGACTGATTTGGCAATAACTGGTTTGAAGCCAAACACAACCTTTTTATTAATATAATATAAAATGGATCCTAACAATTTCTCTAGAGTACACCGATACCTCATATGTGGTGAAAAAACACTGTTGGAGCACACGGCAGGGCTGAGAAGGGAAGGAGAAACGTTTGATGTTTCCAATGGAAATTTAGCTGCAATTGTTAGCAGACATCATGTCACATATGGAGAGCCCCTGTGTGCCTAAATAGTGGAGCTCCCCCACATATGACCCTATTTTGGAAATTAGACCCCCGAAGGAACTCATCTAGATGCATAGTGAGCACTTTGAACCACCTGGTGCTTTATTCATTGATCCATGAATATGAAAAAGTACTTTGTTTTCCACAAAAATTATTTTAGCCTCAATTTTTTCATTTTCATGTGGGTAACAGGATAAAATGAATCCTAAAATGTATTGGGCAATTTCTCCTGAGTACACGATACCTCACATGTGGTGGAAAACCACTGTTTGGGTGCATGGCAGGGCTCTGAGGGGAGGGAGTGACATTTTGGAACACAGATTTTGATGGCATGATCTTTGGGTGTCATGTCCTGTTTGGATAACCCCTGATGTGCCTAAACTGAGGAAATCCCCACAAGTGACAATATTTTGAGTTCACTGCCACAGGGAGCCCTGGTGACTTAGCGAGTGACGTCACCACTCCCCTGTGGCTATCTTTGACTGCTGCGGGTGACATCACTCACCGACGCTCTGCAGTCAGTGTGATTGATGACTCTGTAGGGATAGGATGCTTGTTCTCTTTCTGCAGACTCTGGATGAAGGATCTTGGAGGGTTATGTGGAAGTAATAAAGTTGGAGCTGACATATGTTTGTTTTTTGTTCTAATAAAATTATTTTTCTCCTAGTGTTGTGTATTATTTACTATCTACTAGAGATTCCTAATGGTTGGGTCTAACATTAGCCTGACATTATGAATCTCAAAATCCAAACAGGGTTTAGTGCTTGTATGATCCGGGCTGCCGTCAGGCTGAAAGACACGGGAGACAAGACTCCTTCAAAGATGCTCCTTTATTTCTGATGCATTTTCAGGGATACAGTCGCTGAGGAAGGTGCTGGGACGGCACCAAAACGTGTCAGAAATAAAGGATCATCTTTGAAGAAGCCTTGTCTCCCTTGTCTTTCATCCTGACGGCAGCGCGGATCATACAAGCACTAAACCCTGTTTGGATTTTTGGATATGACACCACTTTGCATGTTGAAATGCAGATCCAGCGGCAGCTGTCCATGCAAGCATACTGGTTATGGGTCGTCACAACCGAACCAGGTGAGCACATATACTCACGGGTGGATCTATACAATAGGACCCATTTGTGCCTCTTGTGTCTCCTTTTAATCTAGATTATGAATTTTGGGCTTAGTGTCAGCTGCCAGTAGAAAACCTGGAATTAACCCCTTTATTACCCAGTTTGCCACTGGCACCAAAGCAACCGGAAGAGTCTGGATACTGCACCAGAAAATTGCGCCTCTAATGAATGCGACATTATCTGGGGTGACGTAATTAAAAACAGTTGAGTCCTGCACACAGCGAACAAGTCTGTAAGAACATGTTCACACCGCCAACATATTGGAAACAAAAGCTAAATGCGACCAAAACAACAGTACACTGCAGTAAAAATATTAAATGCGAGTGCAGTATAAAAATTAATGTAACAAATACAGGGTACTTAGTCCATCCGGTTTTTTGCGCAAAAAAAGTTATTTCAAGCCACGTCACTAACTTCAAAGTGTACCCATCTCTGACGCAGTCCTAACTGTTGTATTCAAAAACCTGACTAGTGTGAATGCTGACCAGTAAGCAGGAGCCAGCACGACCAGTGTCTGACATGGACTGAAGGCGACGACAGCTATATGTGCAGGGCCCAAGAGAGGGGCGGGGAACTCCATCTCTTGCGAGGCAAGAGGCAACTTAATTAAAAACAGTTGAGTCCTGCACACAGCGAACAAGTCTGTAAGAACATGTTCACACCGCCAACATATTGGAAACAAAAGCTAAATGCGACCAAAACAACAGTACACTGCAGTAAAAATATTAAATGCGAGTGCAGTATAAAAATTAATGTAACAAATACAGGGTACTTAGTCCATCTGGTTTTTTGCGCAAAAAAGTTATTTCAAGCCACGTCACTAACTTCAAAGTGTACCCATCTCTGACGTAGTCCTAACTGTTTTATTCAAAAACCTGACTAGTGTGAATGCTTACCAGTGAGCAGGAGCCAGCAGGACCAGTGTCTGACATGGACTGAAGGCGACGACAGTTATATGTGCAGGGCCCAAGAGAGGGGCGGGGAACTCCATCTCTTGCGAGGCAAGAGGCAAATTAATTAAAAACAGTTGAGTCCTGCACACAGCGAACAAGTCTGTAAGAACATGTTCACACCGCCAACATATTGGAAACAAAAGCTAAATGCGACCAAAACAACAGTACACTGCAGTAAAAATATTATATGCGAGTGCAGTATAAAAATTATTTTAACAAATACAGGGTACTTAGTCCATCCATTTTTTTGCGCAAAAAAAACGGATGGACTAAGTACCCTGTATTTGTTACATTAATTTTTATACTGCACTCGCATTTAATATTTTTACTGCAGTGTACTGTTGTTTTGGTCGCATTTACCTTTTGTTTCCATTATCTGGGGTGGTTATGGGCTGCAATTTGCAGTTTGGGGGCCAGAATGTTTGGGCCTGTGCACGCTGATTATTCCAGCCCTCAGCTGCCAAGTTGTACCTGGCTGGTAGCCCAAAATAGGGTGAAGCTCGACGCCGTTTCATTTTAGTAGTAGAAATAATTTTTTTTTAAAAATGATGTGGGGCTTTGCCATATTTTTGGTTGCTAGCCAGGTCCAACTTGGCAGCTATGGTTAGCCACCCACCTCTAGCTGTCTAATTGTACCTGGCTGTCAACCAAAAATACAGCGAAGCCTGACATCGTTTTTTTTATTTTATAGAAATTATTTAGGAAAAAAATGATGAGGAGCTTCACTGTATTTTTGGCCCAGGCAGGTACAACTAGGCAGCTGGAGGCTGCAATCCTCAGTATGGAGAGGGCCAAGCGTTCTGGACCCCCCCCCACATGCTTTAAATTGAGGCCCACAGTCGCCCCAGAAAAAAGTGCATTAATTGAAGCGCCATTTCCTGGTGCTGTACCAGACTCTTAGAGTTACCCTGGTGACGATGGCAAACTGGATAATAAAGGGGTTAACACCAGGTTTTTTATAGGCAGCTGGCACTAAGCCCGAGATTCATAATGTTGGTCCAATGTTAGACCCAGCCATTAGGAATCTCTTATAAATAGTAACAAAAAATACACCACACAGAGAAAAATCTTTTTATTAAAAAGAAAAAATTCAGTCTCTATCTTTATTAACCTCCGATGTAGTCAATCATAAGATCACAGCACTTAGGGGTTGACAGAGCTCAGGCACAGCAATCACATAGTGGATCACTGTGCTGGGCTGTCAGATTGCTTCAGTGCAACCTAATCTGCCTGCATAGAAATCAGGCTGCAGAGGAGCAGCGGCATAAGCAGGCGGCAGGTGGGCACATGCAGGCCTGCATCGTCGCCATGTGACAGCTGATGGGGAGTGATGAAATCACTCCAATCAGAGTGGAGGGAGCAATATCTGCCCCCCACAGTACTCCATCCTATGGACCGCCCCATCCATAGCGCAAGAGAGAGGATCGCTGTGATTGACTGTTCAAAGATTAAACAGCCAATCACAGTGATCATGGTGGCAGGGTGGGGAATCCATCCCCCCTGACATCAAGCCCCGGTGTTCTGTGATAAGAATCACAGAACATCAGAATTTGATGGCGCTTTCCGCGGCAATGGTGCTGCCATCCCGCCATGACGTTGTACAACATCAAAGGTAGGGAAGTCACTGACTTCTATAATGTTGTACAACGTTAAAGGTCAGGAAGGGATTATAAAGAGATTGAGTAGCTATCTATTTGTGTAAAAATGATGGAGCAGCATGGAATGGCAGCAGCACTGTCCCTGACCAATAACGCTTTGAAAATGGCGACAACGGCAAATGGCAGTTTCTTATAGCCCTAGGGACATGAGACATGTGACTTTGGAAGCCAATGAAATGACACAGAAGATGATGGGAAAAATAAAGTTAAAAAAAACTCACATTGGAGTCAGAGTTGCACAAACAAATCCTTATTCTTTATTCTTCCACTCCAACGCGTTTCGGTGCCCCACCTGGAACCTTCCTCAGGGATATCAGGTGAGGTACCGAAATGCGTTGGAGTGGAAGAATAAAGAATAAGGATTTGTTTGTGCAACTCTGACTCCAATGTGAGTTTTTTTGGACTTAGCAGCGCGGACCGTGATACACCTTTTTTTCCCATCATCTTCTGGATAACACCACGTGTGAGTGGTCGGTGGAGGTCCTGCAGCAGCTGGAGTACTGATGCTCTTTCAACCAGTTGTGGGTAAACACAACTGAATCAGGTGAGTGGTTCCACAGAACCACCTTTGCAGCCTAAAGTGTCTCTAGTGATAGGGCACTATTGCGCCTCTTGTCCCCCACCCCTCTTGTATTTATACAATGAAATGACACAAGCCTTTATGTCTTCAACTTGAGGATGTATTATGCACCCTGATGGACCAGAACATTCACACAGAAATTGGCATGAAAAAAATATTGAGTCTGACACTATTTTCTGGCCTCTCCCCACACTCATTCTCATCAAAAACATCCCGCCCACTATCTTACACTGTCAAAGGTAGGAGAAAAGAATTACCTAAATGCAGTAATGCTTGTTTGTATTTGATTAGTTAGCGAACAAATTCACATTTCCCGTTTTTTTTTTTCTGTTAAGTAGTTTTTTTCTGATCTGTAACAAAATCTGCAATGTTTGTGCCAAATTTGAAATTGTCGAACATGTTCGGGGACATTTTGCTCATCTCTAGTTGAGTTTCCATTTTGGGGAATACAGACTCTCTTTGGCAAATATTGTAATACTTTCAGAAACATGCCCAATTTTATTTTTTTCAATGGAACTCATTTTCTGTGGGTGCTATATTGTGGCTTCATGTTATTTAATCATAATCAAATGGATTGCTCTCAGATGTAAACAAGAGGCTAAACTGCAGGGAAATGAGCATACATAAATAAAAATGAGGATGCAAAGTTGTGTTCAGGCTGGACTGTTTCATTTTAAATAAATCTATAACAATGAGTTTGTCTAAAGAGAAAATTAAAATAATTATTTTAGTTACAGCACATTTCATAATTTTCTGCACTTATTAGAAACAATACACCAATAAGCTAAATTATTATTATTATTTACAGTATATAGCACCATTAATTCCATGGTTCTGTACATAGGAAGGGATTACATACAAAATTATAAATATATTATTTATAGTACTTAAATTACTTATTTAATTGTGAAAATGGTGCTTGGCTAATTGTGGTCTGTCTTAAATTGTGAATATGACATATAATAGCAACTACTACAATGGTTTAGAAATACAGAATGAAACATCCAAAGCTAACTATGTTCTCTTTCTGCATTTAGTCTTAATCACCACAGGGGTTTATTGAGACAGATGTTGGTCTTCTCATCTACAGAACTTTACAATCACGAAGCCATTGGGGAAGCTTTGTAAAAACGTTGACTTTACCATTCAGTTTATCTCCAGCTTGGAGTAAGCTAAGAAGTGCTTTTGTTGAGAATTTTCGTAATATTTCTTTTGTAAAAAATCAATGAGCGTAATCTTTTTTTCCAATCTATTAAAATAAATTATGTGAAGAACATGAGGCTGATTAGCTGACAACGGGGGTGTTATCTTTGAAGTTCAGATAAGTAGGAACATTTGCTAATGGAAAAAGTTCAGATGAAGAGTTCGGAATAAAGGAAAAGATTAAAATCAGATCCAGAAATAGGTCTAATAATAAGAAAATTATAAGGAAATCTATACAAGAACCTCAAAAAGATTATGCTTACTACAAAATGAAAACAGGCTTCAAAGGGTGGTTTGTAATGATGAGCGAGCATGCTCGCCGGTACTCGGTGCTCGCCTGAGCATCTCAGTACTCGAGATGCTCGGAGCTCGCCGAGTACTGGTGAGATGCTCGGACTCATGCTCGGGTCCAATTTCCTGCATGGTGGAGCTCTTTATGGAGCCAGCCCACATGCAGGGATTGGCTGCCTCACACTGTAATGCCACAGCCATGATGATTGTGGCATTACAGTGATTGGCTGGCTGCACAGCGTCATCTGCTCTATATCAGGCCTGACCGCGCTGTACACGTGCCAGCGGATGACGAACAAACAGCTGATCTGACAGCTGTTTAAATTTCCCGCGCCGACACCAATAGGTGATGTTGTTGCGGGCAATTTAAACAGCTGTCAGACCAGCTGTGTTTAAATTTCCTGCGCAGACACCGGCCGGAGATTAGCGGCACCCGGCGCCGGGAGATCAGTGGCTACCGCCACTAGGAAATGAGCGGCATCCTCCACACATCTCCCGGAGATGGATGTCGCTCATCTTCCGGCGGCAGCAGACGCTGATCTACTGGTTGTGTCAGTGCAGGAGATGTAAACACAGCTGATCTAATAGCTATTTAAATCTCCTGCGCCGACACCAATAGGTGATTTCGGAGCGAGAGATTTAAACAGCTGTCAGACCAGCTGTGTTTAAATTTCCCGCGCGAACACCGGGAGATCAGCGGCACCAGCCATTCATTTCCATGTGGCTGGCGTAGCTGATCTCCCGTAGGCTAGCGCCGCTCATCTTCCGGCAGTGTTGGCGTGGGAGATTTAAACACAGATGATTTGACAGCTGATTCAGGTCCTTGAAACCTGATATTGATCACCTCATCGGTTTGCCGGCCAACAAACCGATCAGATGATATTGGATCTGGAATGGACGTTGCGGGACCCTCGAGCCTGGACTACGTTTGAGGGGGGCTATTGTTTGATTTTTATTGCTAATAAAAATATTTTCTCTGTGTTGTGTTTTTTTAAATTTTATTACTAGAAATTCTGTAGCCGCCCCGCTGTCCAGGGTCCCCACTCCACACCCTGTTTCCTCCTCTTCCCGATCTGTTACCTGTCCTTCCCGGGGTCGGGGTTCCAGGGTGCCGGTCATCCACAGGCGACTCCGGGGTTCCAGGGTGCCCTGACATCTGCCTGCAGCTCTGAATGTGCTTCCTGCTTCCTCTCTGGGATCTCACTAGGAGGCGGGGCCGCTCTCTCAGCTCCTTTTATAGAGTCTGGGTGCTGATCAGATTCTTGGACAAAGTGCTTCGGTGTCCGCGCTGCTGCTCCGAGACCAAAGAAACACAGACACAGGAATGTCTGGTACAGCTACAGTTACATTTCGGAGCCTACTCCCGAGCTCCTTCCTCAGGGAACAACTATGATGTTCCCTCAGGAAGGAGCTAAGGAGTAGGCTCCGAAACGCGTCGGAAAATAAAGACTGTAGCTGTACCAGACATTCCTGTGTCTGTGTTTCTTTGGTCTCGGAGCAGCAGCGCGGACACCAAAGCACTTTGTCCAAGAATCTGCATTACGACCACGGTCACCGTTGGGAGTGCGGTCCCTGCAGCAGCTGCTTGTACGCTATTCTACCAGTTGTGGGTTTCACAACTGACAAAGGTGAGCAATTCCACATCGATAAGTGAAAGTGTGTTATTGACATAAGACCCTATATGCGCATTCTTTCTTTCACAGATTTTTACTTCAGATGGGTGCTGATCAGCCTGCCCCACCCGCTGGCCAATCATTGCTGTGCTGCAGGATTATAAACCCTGCATTCACTGTCAGACCTCACTGGGGCAACTTCATTCCTTGTGAAGTTGCCAGTCCTGGTCCTGCTAGTCTGTTTATTGGCTTGCTAATCTAATACCTGTCTTTTGTTCCTTTTGCAGTTGTGCTGTTCCATTGCTGCGCCCGGATCTTCCTCGTGTTGCTCCTCTGTTGTCTCTCGACCGACCTTGCTTTGGTCCCTCTGCTGTTTCTGGTCCGGTCTTCATAGTGCAAACTCGGGTCCTGGCGCTGACTGCTCCTCTTACTTCTGGGTCCGCTCTTTGAGTTCTTTGATTTTGTATTTTATGTTTTGCCCCCCTTGGGTCTGTGATGCGCAAGTAACGCTCCACCGGGCACCTCGGTTAGCGGGTCCAGGTGATATCCCTGTCCTATGGGGTCACCTATCCTGGGCACCTTACTGAGGGGTACTTGTGTTGTATCCTCGCGGCCTTCCCTTGGGGCCACCTTGCATTTGCCTTTGGTTTAAATAAAGCTTTAAAAGTATTCAGTTGTCCGGTTCTCTGTCATCCTGGTATCGGCATCCGCAATAGCTGCGGTCCAGTGGGTCCACACCTCAGGGTACGCCCTAGGGCGTGACAAATTCATGGTGGATATGTCTAATATTGGCGTGAACCCATGAATATTGGGCTTAGGGCCAGCTGATAATACAAAGCTGGCCCTAACCCCATTATTACCCAGTGAGCCACCGGGCACCAGGGCTGCTGGAAGAGCTGGATACAGTGCCAGAAAATGGGGCTTTTGTGAATGCGCATTTTTCTGGGGCGGCCATGAACTGCACTTCGAAGTGGGGGGGGGCCCAGAGAGCTTGGGCCTCCATGCCCTGCGGATTCCAGCCCCCAGCTTGCTAGTTGTAATTGAATGGACACAAAAATAGGGCGGAGCCCATGTCAAATTTTTTTAATTGTTTCATGACATAATTAAAAAAATGGGTTTCCCTATATTTTTGTTTCCCAGCTGGGTATAACTAGGCAGCTGGGGGTTGGGGACAGCCCATACCTGCCTGCTGTACCTGGCTGGCATATACAAATATGGCGAAGCCCACGACAATTCGTTTGGGAAAAATTCATTAAAAAATAAATAGAAACACAAACACATTTAGGGACTGTATCTTTATTAACCCCTCGGCCCTCACCTCTGTGCTGAACAGTCTGGGCTCTTCTTCATCAGAGACCAAGGGGACGAAAAAAGCTTCTACCTCCATGGTCCCTGAAGGAGAGGCCAGATCACTGCTGCATCGTAAGTAGGGCAACTCAGGTCACTTGAGGACAGCTCGGGTCATGCCACCTGAGCTGTCCTCGGGTGACCTATGGCTGAGAAGCTTTGTTTGTCCTTTTGGTAATTAATTATTAAAAAAAAAATTGACATGGCTTTCGCCATATTTTTGTATGCCAGCTAGGTACACCAGGCAGGTACGGACTGCCTAGTTGTACCTGGCTGAAACCACAAATATAGGGAAGCCCTTTTTTTTAATTATTTAATTAATTTCATGAAATAATTTTAAAAAAATTGACGTGTGCTTCGCTCTATTTTTCTGTCAAGCCAGATACAACTTGCTAGCTGGGGATTGGGGCAGCCCATACCTGCCTACTGTACATGGCTGGCGAATTGCTGTCCGCGGCTGCTTCAGAAAATGGCGAGTTCATAGAAGCCCCATCTTCTGGCACTGTATCCAGCTCTTCAAGCGGTCATGGTGCTGGGTGGCTTGCTGGGTAATAATAGGATTAGGGCCAGCTTTGTATTATCAGCTGGCCCTAAGCCTGAAATTCATGAGGTCACGATTATATTAGACATGACCACCATGAATTTCTGATAAAGAGTTACAAAAAACATAACAAAGAGAAAGCAATTTTTATTTGAAAAAACAAAACAAAAGACATTAGGGACTCCATCTTTATTCAAGAAAAAACTTCCCCCTCCTACGTAGTCCAAACGAGTCTTCTTTAGCTCAGCTACATGTCTGATAGAGATGTAGTACTATGTGATAAAATCACACTAGAGTTCTGTTCTGCTTTGCACAATTATTTCAGTTTTTAAATATGACAATATCATTTAAAAAGATAATTGAACATACAACATGTTTTAAGAGGTACAGAGATGAGAACCGCAGTAGGGTGGTCTCAGAATGGTGGGTTTACATGGCTCAAAATATCTCATTATAAGGGTCAGTCCATATACTTCGTAGGGACCAATACCCGTATCAACCCCAATTCTGGGTTTTTAGATCAGCTGTACAATATAACCAACTTAATTTGCACACCAAGGTCACAGTAATGATTAATATAGTGAGGAGGTTAATCTAGTAGGGATAATTAATTAGTTCCATTATATTGCAGATTGAATCTGTGGCAGGCTGGAGAATAACTACCAATATCTGTCGCTTAGTATCTCATGCTTGCACTTTTGCTTTGCAAAACCCTGCCCCCTGAGGAAGATAAAATGAATCGGACGTCGGGCGGGTGGGTCCAGGACAGGTGGCAATACACAGGCTTTCCCCCAACTGGGTAAGGCTAGGGTCACACATAAGCCCTTGGTCTGTTTTTGGCATCATTTTTGGCTTTTTTTTTTCTAAGTCCAAAAACTGATGCAAAAACGGATTAGATGTAATAAACACCCTGTCCGTTTTTTTCTGTACCCAAAAACGTTGCTAGCAATGTTTTTGGCTTCAGTTAAAAAACGCATGCGCTTTTTTAACATGGGGCCCTATGGGAAACACATGCGTTAACGCATGCTACATTTAGGGACCATGCGTTAACGCATGCGTTAATGCATATCCGTTTTTAAGAAAAAATGACTAAGTCCAAAAAAAGGAAAAAAGGATTGGTCATGGAAAGCACTTACAAAAACAGATTTCTATGTGTGACCCTAGCCTAAGTGAAGCAGTCCTTTTCCCTCCTCTGCACTTACGCCATAGCTCTGATAGTGGTGTTTTTGTTGATATATCAGGGCTCTGAATAGGCTGTCCAGATGCAAAGCAAAAGTGCAAGCATGAGATACTAAGTGACAGACATTGGTAGTTATTCTCCAGCCTGCCACAGATTCAATGTGCAATATAATGGAAAGAATGAATCATCCCTACTAGATTAACCTCCTCACTATATTAATCATTACTGTGACTTTGGTGTACAAATTAAGTGGGTTATATTGTACAGCTGATCTAAAAACCCAGAATTGGGGTTGATATGGGTATTGGTCCCTACAAAGTATATGGACTGACCCTTATAAAGAAGAGATATTTTGAGCCATGTAAACCCACCATTCTGAGACCACCCTACTGTGGTTCTCATCTCTGTACCTCTTAAAACATGTTGTATGTTCAATTATCTTTTTAAATGTTATTGTCATATTTAAAAACAGAAATAATTAATTGTGCAAAGTGGAACAGAACTCCAGTGTGATTTTATCACATTGTACTACATAGTGATGTGGAGTGATTCCAAGGTCTATTGACCCACTATACAATTCTATAAACAGAGGGTGGGCGAACACGAGTTATTGTATACTGGGTACAATTCTACAAACACCCTTAATTGTGAATTGTATTTTCTTCATCTCTGGTAGAGATGTAGCTGAGCACCCGGTTGAGGGAAAGTTAATTTGAGGTCATGCTGTCAAGCATGAACTCCCAAGAACCCTGAGACGGCACCGCGGCTATTTTAAACAAAAAGCTGATGCATCAGCTGTTCGTTTAAAATAGGCAGCTGGAAAGTCGGCGATGAAAAGTCTTCACTGCCAGCTTTCCCGTCCGGTGCTTACCTCCCCTCTGCCCGGTGCTTCGCTCCCCCACACGATCCTAAGTTAGAATCTGGTGGGGAGGAGGCGGAGAATTGAAGCAGCAAAGCAACAGGCAGTGGGGAGGGAAGCACCGGATGGAAAAGCCAGCAGTGAAGTCTTTTTTCATCGCCGGCTTTCCCGCCCCCTATTTTAAACGAACAGGTGATGCATCAGCTGATCGTTTAAAATAACCGCGGTGCATTTGCAGGGTTCATGGGAGTTCATGCTTGACAGCATAAACTTAAATTAACTTTCCCATGACCGGTACTCAGCTACATCGCTACCAGAAATATAGCTGAGCTAAAGAAGACTCATTTGGACTACGTCAGAGGGAGAATTTTTTTCTTGAACAGTTGAAGTCCCTAAAGTGATTATTATTTTTTTTTAAATAATTTTTTTTTCTGTGTTGTGTTTCTTTATAACTCTTTATTTGAAATTCATGGTGGTCATGTGTAATATTGGCATGAACCCATGAATATCGGGCTTAGGGCCAGCTGATAAAGCAAAGCTGCTCCTAACCGCATTACTACCCAGCGAGCCACCTGGCACCCGGACCGCTGGAAGAGCTGGATACAGCGCCAGAAGATGGCACTTCTATGAACGCGCCATTTCCTGGGACGGCCACGGACTTCAATTCACAGCGGGGGAGGGGAGAAGAAAGCATTGGCCACCCTGTGCTGTGGATTCCAGCCCCCAGCTGCTTAATTGTACCTGTCTGGACACAAAAATAGGGCGAAGCCTAGGTCAATTTTTTTCAAATTCATGAAATAATTAAAAAAAGGGCTTCCCTATATTTTTGGTTCCAGCCAGGTACAACTAGGCTGCTGGGGGTTGGGGGCAGCAGTACCTTCCTGCTGTACTGACTGGCATACAAAAATATGGTGTTTATATTCCCCTAATCAAGCACTTGTTTGCCTCCCGCACCTATCAAGGAGGTGTCTCTCCATTCATATTGGTGACAAAGAACCAATTTAAATTTCTTGAATTTCTGTTATTATAACAGGGTCATCTAAAAGTGACATGTTCAGTCACCAAAGACATTGCTTTGGTCTGAATATCAGCAAGAGTATGGAGATACTGACAAGCGCGTGATCCGAAATGATTATATTATCTATATTAGCTCATTAGGGAGCTTTATTATGGTACCTTTACACGCCGCTACGGAAGGTTAGAAACAACCGGGTGTCGGAGACAAATGTATCTTGCACCGTCAAAACAACCAGAGGTAGCGGCGTGTGAATCAGGTTGTTGCCACCCGTCATTGTCAACACCTGTTTTTGAGCAGTGCTCTAAAACAGGTTGGTTTCAACCCGACGGTAGCGGCATCTAAATGAGGTACAGGAAGGTTTTTTCGTAGCCTAGTTAACTCCCTGGGGCATGACACAGCCTCCGGGAAATTGCCCCCCTTCAGCGATCATTGGTGGAAGCTCCTGCGTTATGACTGGTTGTCGCTGCATAGGGCGGCATATTTAAGGAGCTGACCAGTCACACTACACAATTGCAATTGCACCATGTATTAGCCAGCCTTCCTGCGCTGCCTGGCCAATAATGATGCTATTGCATTGTCCAATCACCGTACGAGCGTCTTGTAATCCACAACTCTGGCACGCCTATGTGTTGTCCCTGCTGCCCCAGGTCCTCCCATATTATCTTCTGTAGCGGCGTGTAAATGAGGGAAGGTGCTCTACAGAAGGTAACCTGCGGCACCTCCAGGGATAGATTAAACCTTCTGTAGAGCATTTTGTAGCGGCGTGTAAAGACGGTATCAGGTACCGTTTGCAACCGTTGGAACGTGCTCGTGCACGTGAGACACCCGGTTGTTTCTAACCCTCCATAGCGGCGTGTAAAGGTACCATTACAGGTTTTTTTTGTGTGTTCAGATGTATACGTGTTGTGTTATTTATCTATTTACTGTATGCTAAGTCAGGCCCAGAATAAAAAAAGCACCATTTGAATTTCACGCCATATTGTAATATGCTGACATGTAGTTCTCCATAGTTGTGATAGTTGTGACCTCATCCCCGCAATGATTGGCAGCTTTCTGATCGCTCACAGTGTACATAGAAAGCTGACAATCATTGCTATGACTGGGGTTGTACAGGGATCAGCATGCTGGAATCTATTAAATCTACATCAGATAAAACAGTTTCTAGATCAAGAACACAGCAAGCAGCCCAGAAAATGAAATGGTTGGAAGCTTGGCTCTTGCACTATATCATGATGATGTTGGATATGCTTTGCAAAAATGTTTGACAAATTCCCTTTAAATAGAGTGTGAAATCTTATTTATTCAGTTATTTATACCATTATGTACTGTATATCCTTATTGTTTTTTTTTTATCATAAATCCATAATGCAACAGAATACAAACACCTTTACATGAAAGCCCTTTTCACATCTATGCGCCCCTGGGTTTGCCTGCGTTTGCCTATCCTGCACTGACGCAAGTGCAAGCGCAGGTGCATTCACTTGCAAGCACAGAGGCACATAGATACAGAGCCCTTTTGCTTGTTTCCCCGTTTGCCACCATTACCTTCTATGGCGAGCGGACGGGAGCGAAACCCCGGAAGCGCAGGTCTAAATAGGTGCAAAGTCAGAGTGCATGCGTCACTCTGGACACGCCAGAAACGCGTAATGTGACATTTCCGGTACGTCCAGAGTGATGCATGTGCTCTGACAGTGCACCTATTCAGACCTGCGCTTCCGGGTTTTGCTCCCGTCCGCTCGCCATAGGAGGTAATGACGGTGAATGGGGAAACAAGTGCAAGGGCTCTACATCTATGCACCAATGCGCTTTGCACTTGTGCCAGCGCAGGGCAGGAAAATGCAGGCAAACACAGTAGTGCATAGATGGGAAACGGCCCATACTGCATGTTTATAACAAATCTGCTTCTTAGGGCCCATTTGCATGCTGAGTTGAAGGTACAGATGTTTGACTTCCAAAATCTGCAACTACTGGCAGAAAAATGCACCAAAACCATCTCTGTCTGCACAGTGAGTTTTTTATGTTTTTTTGGTGTAGATTTGATGTGTATTTGAATGTGCTTTGTGTCTATTTCAATAAAGATTGAATGCTTCAATAAAAAAAAAAGAAAAATACATGTGAAATCCTGCATCACCCTCCTTTATCCATCCATATCCATCCATAAATTACAATGCACCCCCCCATAGTCCTCCACATAGCATAATGCACCCCATAGCATAAGTCTCCCCCACCATCATCAGCCTCCCTCCCTCCTCCATCACCAGCCTTTCTCCCCCACTATCACTAGCCTGTCTCCCCCACCATCACCAGCCTTTCTCCCCCACCATCACCAGCCTCCACCAGCAGCCTTTCTCCCCACCATCACCAGCCTCCACCAGCAGCCTTTCTCCCCATCATCTCCAGCCTCCACCAGCAGCCTTTCTCCCCCACCATCAGCAGCTTCAACCAACAGCCTTTCTCCATCCCTCATCACCAGCTTCCACCAGCAGCCTCTCTCCCTTCCCATCACCAGCCTCCACCAGCAGCCTGTCTCCCCCTCCAATAGCAGCCTCTTTCCCCCTTCCATCAGCAGCCTCCACTAGCAGGCTCTCTCCCCCCTCCATCAGCAGCCTCCACCAATAGCCTCTCTCCCCCCTCCATCAGCAGCCTCCACCAGCAGCCCCTCTCCCCCTCCATCAGCAGCCTCCACCAGTCCCCAGCGCTCTCTCTACCCCCCTCCATCAGCAGCCTCCACCAGCAGCCTCCCTCAAGCCCCCATATCTTCAGCTCACCTGCCCTCCACTTCTAGGCTTCCTTGTTCTCCTCCGCGGCACTCCGCTGAGCCATCTGCTGAAGCATGGGAAGTCTTCAGAGATGCTGCAACATCTCAGAGCAGGGGGAAGATTGGAGCTGTCGGACCCCAGAATGCTGACTTTGGTACTTCCGGGGTCAGACAGCGCCCTGTGAATAGAGGTGTGTGCCCGCCCCATCCTGAAACCCCCCTCCTCTGTAAAGACAGTGGATATGCTAGACTGTCTAGCAGAGGAGAAAGGGGTTTTAAAAAAAGAAATAAAACATTTCTTTTCGTACAGGCTTGACCGAGCCCCACCCTCTGCCGGGCCCCATCGCAATTGCGACCCCTGCGACCTTGATAGTTATGCCACTGCACCTTTTGGACTCCATTAATAGTCAGTAAAGGTATCTCACAACCAAACATCAGAGTTACATGGCTGACCTGGACCCAGATTGATCTTTGTATGAGATACTGATAGCTCTGATTCCTCAACTACGGCTAGGGTCACATTTGCGGTGGGGTTTGCAGATCTTGATCCGGTTTTGAGCATTAAAAATGCTCCAAACCAGATCAGGATCCGCAGCCCATAGGCGCCCATTATAAAACCGGATTGCACTTAATGAAATCCGGTTCCCGAATTCCGATTTCGCTGCCTGCGTGAAAAATCATGCAGGCTTAAATGAGATAAAAACGGCACTCACCGGATCTCTTCGACGTGCTCTTTATTCACAAAATGTGAGGGTACATAGTGCAGGGAGGGGTCGGCAGGGTGGACAATGGCTCTGTTTCGGGCGTATAGCGCTTCTGCGGGTCCAGTCCTCAATAAGGAGCTGACCCTACTGCTTACGCAAATTGCGTACTGTAATCGCCGCTATCCATGGTGCTGAAAGCTTTAACATTAGTTCTATGGGCAGTGCACCGCCATAGAACTAATGTTAAAGCTTTCAGCACCATGGATAGCAGCATGTACAGTACGCAATTTGCGTAAGCAGCAGGGTCAGCTCCTTATTGAGGATGCTGCCCTGCACAGTTCTTACGCACATTACGTACTGTAACTCCTCCTTACAGCGAGGAGCCGCCGGCTGTCATTGACAAAATAATAAAAGCCGACAAAAGCCGGCAGTACTGTAATAAAGCAATTTAACCCCAAACATGCCCCACTATGTGGACAACATGTCTCTAGGGAGGGTGAACACTCCCTGGAGACTTGTTGCCCTCATATAATATTAACATTAACCCTTTGTTCATCCCCGCAGGCGCAGGGATGAACAAAGCATACGGCAACCGGATTGCACAACGTGAGCAATCTGGTTACCGGATGCGGGTTTAGGGACACATTTTGAAGGCAAAATGTGTCTGAAGGCACATGAGATTACGGCATCCGAATCTGGATGTGGTAATTGCAATGTGCCATCTAAATGTGACCCTAGCCTACCTCAGTGCTGTACTCACAATCATAGTTATGGAGTACACAGCATGCTTTAATCACAGTGTCAATTGTATGTACAACTGTTTACAAACACGAGTCATTGATTCTGGAAAAAACTGAGCGATAGCGAGCCAAGCATCTTGAAAGAAGAAGCATTTGCTGCAATAATGCTTCTGTTAAGAAACAAAGTGCCAGGATATTACAATATTCCAATAGAGCTAATAAAGTCTTCTGCAGCAGCAGTAGAAGTCATTACATGTCTAAGTCAACATATATGGACTAAGGGTGTTTTCATATCTATGTGCTCCCTGCGCTAGGCTGCTCTGCCTGCCCTGCGCCAGCGCAAATGCAAGCGCAGGGGCATTTAGGGGCTTGGGAAGCCTAGCGCAGGGACGCATAGATGCCCTGCATTTGCGCTCAGCTGTGCTCGGTGCCCCCATTATATCCTATGGCTGAGCACAGCCGAGTGCGCGCTGAGATAAGTGAGAATCGCAAGTGAAAGTGGCAGACGCCACGGCACATGCGTCTGGTCAGACGCACCCGGAAAACAACCGATTAGGCATTTCCGGGTGCTAAGTGACAGGCGTATGCGCCCTGGCATCTGCTACTTGCGATTCCCAGTTATCAGAGCACGCGCTCGGCTGTGCTCGGCCATAGGATATCATGGGGGCACTGAGCGCAGCTGAGCGCAAATGCAGGGCATCTATGCGTCCCTGCGCTAGGCTGCCCAAGCCCCTAAATGCCCCTGCGCTTGCATTTGCGCTGACACAGGGCATTCAGAGCTGCCTAGTGCAGGGACGTCATAGATGTGAAACCACCCTACAAGGAGCTCTATAATTGCTTCATCAACTACAGCAAAGCCTTTGACTGTTTTAATCACCATAAACTCTGGAACACCAGAAATGATATGGGTATGGCCAGGGTCACATATACCATCCGTTTTTGCCTTAAATCCATTTTTGGAAAAATCTTTCTCAATTTTTTTTCAAAGCCCAAAAATGCATATGCGTTAACGCATGTGTCTGTGCGTTTTTTAAAAAATGCATGCGTTTTCGTGCAGCATCCCATAAACACTGCTAGCAGCGTTTTTTTTAACATGGGACCCTATGGGAGACGCATGCGTTAATGCATGGTACTTATAGGTACCATGCGTTAATGCATATGCGTTTTTGGTGAAAAAAGTCCAATGATTTCAAAAAAACGTCCAGGACCTCAGGGGACACTATTGGCACCCTTAGAAAAACGGATCCATTTTTCTAAGGGCTTAAAAAAGCAAATGGCCATGTGTGACCCTGATCAACCTCAATAGGAACCATTACATCAACCAAGAAGCAACAGTAAGAATGGAATACAGTGACACAGCATGTTTCAAAGCAGCATCAGACAAGGTTGCATCCTGTCACCATTTCTACATGTATTAAGGCCCCTTTCACATCTAATGCAGGGCTGCATTTGCTTCATTTGCATTTTTACCGCTAAAAACGCATCAAAATACATGCGGTTTTGCCCCCATTGATTTTAATTGAAATTCATGTAAAAAGCATGCAAAAGCGCATTTGTGCGTTTTCAAAAGCAAAAAACGCATGCCTTTTTCATTGTGTTTTTACATGCGCCTCCATTAAAATCAATGGGGGCAGGAACGCATGCGTTTTGATGTGTTTTTAGCGGTAAAAACGCAAATGAAGCAAATGCAGCCCTGCATTAGATGTGAAAGGGGCCTATGTTTCATTTTTAGCCTTTACTTTTTAAAGATGCATCAATAGATTATGGCTAGGGTCATACTTTAAAAGAGAATTGCGTTCACCGCATCCAGATCCGGATGCGGTGAAAGCAATTAGCTTCACACACATTTTTCATGAAAAATGTGTGGCTGAAGCTGCAATCCGGTAACCGGATTGCTCCGGATGTGTTATAATGGGCTCCTATGAGGAGCGTTTCCTGATGTGGTTTTGAGCTTTTTGAAAGCTCAAAATCGGATGAGGATTTGAAATAAAAAACGCAAGTGTGACCCTTGCCTATGTCTATGCGTTTTTACACCATTAAATGGTAGCGTTTTTGCCCCTATTGATTTTAATGGAAACGCAGCACAAAACGTCGGGGAAGGCATCTAGCACTGTGTTGGCAAAAACGCATGCGTTTTGCGTTTTTGAAAACGCACATGTGTTTTTGCATATTTTTTTGTGCGTTTCCATTAAAATCAATGGGGGCAAAAATGCTAGCGTTTTAATGCGTTTTTAGCGGTAAAAACGCATAGAAACACAGATTAAGCAAAACGCACACCACCCTTAGATGTGAAACAGGCCTATAAGTTTTATGGGTTTTTCATTTAGGCCCCTTTCACATCTAATGCAGGGCTGTGTTTTGCTTCATTAGCGTTTCTATGCGTTTTTACTGCTATAAACGCATCAAAACGCCTGCACTTTTGCCCCCATTGATTTTAAAAACGCATGAAAAAACACGTGTGCGTTTTCAAAAATGCAAAACGCATGGCCAAAACGTTGCTTGTACAGAAAGAAGAGAGGACTGCACGCCACCAATTATCTATACTTCACTACTTTCACTACTTTAACAAGTGGCGTGTGTCGCTTATTATGAACTGAATTGCAGACACGTGCTGCGGTTCAGACATAAGAGAGGGCTGCACGCAGTTAATTATCTACAATCCACTGCTAAAACTAGCGGCACAAGCCACCCTCTATTCTAGTGATGTGAGACACGCGATAGCCTTCATTAATATACTTAGACTGCAACATTGTTATCTATAACAACTCCATCAAGCAATCCTATTCTCGGACTGCATAGCGCACGGGTTTTTCTGTCACAATACCACATCTATAAGACTATAGAGTGATAAATTGGAGCAGTTCAAACCAGATAAAGGCCACTTTACACACACAGATATCTGTAACCAACTTCTGAACAGATCTCTGGTTGCAATGAAATCATGGACACATTGTTACATTTGTACACAGTCACAAAATGGAACAATGTGTCCATGATTTCACTGCAACCAGCAAGTTGGTCAGAAGTTGGACAGATAAGTTGGTGTGTGTAAAGTGGCCCTTAGAGTCACAGACTAACCACATGCATACTCAAATTTGTATATACTCTTGTTTTTGTACTCCAGGTGTTCTAGCCTAGATGATACCAGATATTTATACCAAAAATTCTTTTACCTCCTATGATTAATGTGATAATACAATTGTATCCTAGTTGATTTTATTTGTTTTTAGTGTATGATGTTGTATTGTTTTTACATGTATTTTATGCCATTGAGTCATTCCTCAGATTTGGGATAAAATTTACGGAGTATTGTTTATAAACATAGTGACGTCACACAGGGATCCTCCCTGACTGCTGACGTCACATCCAGCATTACATTGCACTTTTTTGGCGCCTTACTCTTGTTAAATATGAAGTGGGTTCATTGTAGTCTTGATGTCCCTGAGGAAGGAGCTTGGATGTGGCTCCGAAACGTGTAAGAGGAATAAAGGAAGTTTGTTTGATTTGAAGCACTGTCTTCCTCGTGATCTTTTGTGGCACAGCAGTGCGGACCGTGGTACACCCATTCCTAACGACTGAAAACCTTTCTTGTGACGCACATGCGTTTTTTCATGCGTTTTTTACATGCGTTTCCATTAAAATCAATTGGGGCAAAAACGCAGGTGTTTTGATGCGTTTTTAGCAGTAAAAACTCATAGAAACGCTAATGAAGCAAAACACAGCCCTGCATTAGATGTGAAAGGGGCCTTAGGGAAAACCTAAATGTGAAAGTGCAAAACTTAACAATACTACCCACCTCCTACATATAGGCCTATTTCACATCTAATGCAGATTTGCGTTTTGCTTCATTTACGTTTCTATGCATTTTTACTGCTAAAAACACATCCATACCTAATGTGTTTTTTCCCTCTTTGATTTCAAATGGAAATGCAGGCAAAACGCATGCAAAAACCTATCTGCATTTTCAAAACATAAAAACGCATGTGTTTTTGCAAACGCAACCAAAAACGTCAGCCAATGCATCTAAGGCTGCATTTGCAAAAACGCATGCATTTTTGCGTTAGGGAAATGCACATGCTTTTTTGCATGCGTTTCCATTGAAATCAATGGGGGCAAAAACGTATGTATTTCAGATGCGTTTTTAGGCTACTTTCACACTATGATTTTGTCATTTCCGATGCTGTCTGATGAAAATCGGACAGCATCGGATGCTCAAAATCGGAAGCTATCCGATCCGATTTTTTATCGGATCCGATTTAAATGGCTGGGGGAGTGCTGTGGGAGGTTTTGGGAGTGGCCTAGGGTATTGAGCATGCTCAATACAGAAAATCAGATCCGATATCGGATCGGATTTTCCATTCGATCAGATCCCCCATAGACTCCCATATTATTTTAATCGGATCGCATCGGATCACATCGGATCCGATGCGATCCGATTTTTGAATCGGATACCAAAATCGGACAGAATCGGATCCGATGCAAATCAGATGCCATTAAGTGCACATTTGATCTGATCCCCATTGGAGAACATGGGGGCTAAATCGGATCCGATGCTGTCCGATTTACGCAGACCAGGCTTAGATGTGAAAAGGGTCATACATTGAAGACAAACAACAATCAAAATGTTTTGCAATAGCAAACTGATGTATACATCTATAAGAATTGTCCACTTTCATATGGTATTGTCAGTGGTCAGAGGTAGTAATGAGAGTATTTGTGAACTCGCCTCATGAAATTAGGAAGTCCTGCCCAACCTGATTTGCAGCCACTAAACATGCTGGGCTTCTTAACCAATCACAATAATGCTGCAAACATCTTGGTTGTGGCATTACTGTGAGTTACTGGCCGCCCGGACTCATGGGGTCTTTAAAACCTTTGCCACCACCGCCGCCATTTTACACACACTGCATCCAGAGCCAGCATTGGAGTAGCTTGGGAGAGATCAAGCAGCTGCTAGGGAGAGTGTTTAGGCTTCTTTATAACACAAAAGCCCTTTTCAGGGCTACCTCCAGTGTATACTAGGTCAGTAGGGATTCTCAAACAGAGACAGAATTTAAAGGAACCTGTCACTAGCTCCATAGTACCAGTATAAATAGCTCTTTTCAAAGCTTAAACCACTAAACAAGCTCACAGTACAGTGAGGGAGAAATTGTGGATTAGGTAAGGAGAGATTTAACTGTTATTCCAGAGTCCATATTACAACAGCTCCTGTTAGAGACAAATCTCTTTTTTTGCAGCACACAAAGTAGGAGTATTTTGTGCCGCCTCTTGTTTGACAGTACTGGTCCTTTTTCCATGCTGTTTTTGTGGTCACAGTCAGGCTTTTGCTGTCCACGTTAGTGACATTAATACAATGCTAGTGCCCTAGCCAAATCCAAAGCAATACTACAAGCATTTAGTAATGCCTGATACAAACCACGCACTGGCCCTTTTTCCCTGATATTTTGGGGGTCACAGTCGGGCTTGTGCTATCCACATTAGTCACATTAATACAATGCTCGTGCCCTAGCCAAATCCACAGCAATGTGTGGCGCCCCTGCGGCTAGGTGCCACAGAGTGGTATTACACTTATTATCTAGGTGTAATATCATTGTAAGTTGCTAGTTTGGGATTTAAACCTTATGGAGTCTATTTTTACACTCACTTAGGACCACACCACCTAGAGTAGGGGGAAGCAGTACTTGGTAGATCCCAGATAGGTGGGGGCAGAGCTTAGGATAGAGTAAGAGTGACAGTTGACAGTTTACCTCAGACGGTGCTGGGAAGGCAGACAGAGTGGTCAGGCCTGACAGCCCAGCTGAGAGGAGGGTGCCCCATCTCTAAGTGGGGGCCCAGGACAGAAGGCAATGGGCCAGGACTGGTAGGAGCCGGCTGGTCACGTTGGGGAACCATCGGCATTGCGGGTAGCCGAAGTAGTCAGGCATTTATCCCTGGCTACAGACTGACGAGCTGCGGGCCCAATAGAAACGGGTTGCTGTATGCACCACAAGGTACCTCACCCCTCAGGACTGAAAACCGGTTCATGACACTACAGAGAAGGGCCATATATTGCGGTGCTGGAAGGAAGCTTTCTTCGTCCTTTTCTCAAGCTTCCTATCCGGACTGGTGGGGCACAAACCTTATCTGCTAGATACAGACCGTGGGACTGGCAGGTGAGCTCTACAAGGGTGGGAAAGATTGAAAGACTGAGAAAGAAAGTAGTAAACCCTTTTTTTTTTATATATTTTATTTTCATTTTCAATTTTTTTCCACATAATTAACAACATGACAACAAACAATAGAAGCCAAATCACATGTAACAATAATAACAATAAAGGAAGAAAAGAAGAAGGAAAAAAAAAAAAAAAAAAGAGAAAGGAGGATCATACATTCAATGTTGCACCAAACACTTCCGGGTAAAGTGCAAATTGTTATAAATAAATTAGTATTATGATACAATAAATCAAAACTAGCTTATCTGCATCGTAATCAAATCAAATCAACCTCATCATGACATCATAGTATCCATACCCTTTTCCTAGGCTATATAATATTTACTAACCACCCAGGGCTGCCACATCATTGTTACCTTTCTTTTCCTTGAGTTAGATTGAACCAACATTAATTCATATTTACAGTGTAAATTTACTCTTTCTATTATCTCTTTTATATTTGGAGGAGGAACTTTCCATTTCGTTGCCAGCAATATACGGGTTGCTATCAATATGTGTGAAACTAACCCTCTTATTTGACTTGGAATATTTTCCAAACCAATATGAAGAATCGCCATACATGGATTAATTAATACCGCAACTCCCGTAATTTCCAAGATCACCTGCGCTATTACTGCCCAAAGAGGGGCAAGAGCCGGACACGCAAACCAAACATGTTTCTGAGAACCTACCTGTCCGCAACCTCGCCAGCATAAGCATGAGAGGTGCGGGCTGAACTTAGCAATTCTATTTGGGCACCAATACCATCTCAATTGCGTTTTCTTCAATTGTTCCATGTGATTTATACATGAGGACACTCTTTTAATCTCCTTTATACTATTCCCCCAGGCTTCTAAATCTATTGATTCTCCCAGCTCCTGTTCCCATTTCTCCATGTAAGGGGCTTTGATTCTTTCAACTGGGACTATTAAAGACTTATAAAACGCAGAAATTCCCCTTGTATTTAAATCCGAGGCCATAAAGCATTTGTTTATTCTCCCCTCCTCAGATTCAGTACGTCCTAAAGATGAAATATTATCAAATAGGTGTCTAATTTGTAGATATTGGTAAAAGTGTCTACGTATCCCAGTATATTTATTGGATAATTGGTCAAATGGGAGGAGCCCCATATTTCCCTCCATCTCTCCCAAAGTTTGGATTCCCGCATCCCACCATAATTGAAGGTTTAAATATGGGATATGGGACTCGATAGCATATACCGATATTGACGATCGAGGTATCCTAATAAAGGACGGGACCATTGTCCTCCATAACCTCACTGCCGCACGCATTGTTGGCAATAAGGGAGAGTTAGTGCTTATCTGAATTACCTCTGATTCCAATGCTAATCTGGTGGAACCTCGTCTTGAATAAAATTTTTCAATCTGTAACCATTTCTGATCACCAGTCATCTGCCACCATTCACGTAAACCAACCAAAACCGAGGCCTTATGATACAACATTAAGTCTGGAAACCCCATCCCACCTGCCTCTAATGGAAGGTATAATATTGTTTTAGCTATACGCGGTTTTTTATGGGCCCAGACATACTTACTAGCTATGCGTTGCAAACCATGAATAAATTTTTTGGGAATATCCAGAGGAAGAGTCCTGAAATAATACAAAATTTTAGGGAGGGCTATCATTTTAAAAATATTTATACGAGCTATCCAAGATGATGTAATTTGATGCATGCCCTCTAATAATACTTTAATTTTTGTATGAAGATTTGTAAAATTAACTTTAATTATCTGGTCTGACGTAGTCAGAGTTATACCCAGGTATGGAATACCTTCATCCATCCACTGGAAGGGAAAAAGCCGCTTTAAATGTTCCTGGGATGTTAATGATACCGCTATAGGGAGAATCACTGATTTATTCGTGTTTAATTTATAATATGATATTCTACTAAATTCCCCTAATTCAGATAAAACTGCGGAGAGGGACTGCTCAATATTCACACAAGAAATAATAACATCATCTGCATAAAGACTGATTTTATGAGCCGCTGTCCCTACCTTCACCCCTGAGATTAATGAAGAATTCCTAATCCTTTCTGCCAAAGGCTCCATACATAGAGCAAAAATTATTGGGGACAGGGGCAACCTTGACGTGTCCCATTTGTTATATCAAAAGGTCTAGATAGGACCCCTGCTATCCATACTCTAGCCGCTGGCCCGGAGTATATTGCTAGTATCGCAGACAAAATTGGACCCATCAACCCAAACTTTTGAAGAACCCCCTTGACATATCCCCAGTGCACCCTGTCAAAGGCTTTCTCTGCATCCAGTGACAGGAATGCACTGGGGAGGCCTGACAATTCTGCTACCCGAACTAGGTTCAACATCCGGCGTATTCCGTCTTTTGCCTCTCTTCCTCTTACAAACCCAACCTGGTCCGATGAGACCAGGTCGGGGATGATTTGATTTAGGCGAGAAGCCAGCATTTTAGTAAAAATTTTAACGTCGCAGTTTAGCAGCGCGATAGGCCTAAAATTTTTAGGGGTAGTAGGGTCTTTCCCTAACTTAGGAAGAGTAATAATAGTAGCTTCCAAATTAGAGCTCAGCATTAAGCCGTTATTTCTCCACACCGAAAATGTTCTTAATAAAAATGGCGCTAGTATCTCCTGAAAGGTACGGTAATACTGATTAGAGAATCCATCTGGCCCCGGAGCACTCGCTAGATACAGACCGTGGGACTGGCAGGTGAGCTCTACAAGGGTGGGAAAGATTGAAAGACTGAGAAAGAAGTAGTAAACCCTGAAAGACAAAGAGAGGACATCTAGAGACTCCATAAGAGAAACCCTGAGTTGGCAACATCCACCCTGTAAACCAAACTGTACCGTGTCTTGTTATGCCATCAACCGATACCGAGTAAAGCAGAGTTAAACTTGAACTGGTTTCGGTTATTCATCCCACCGCAGCTCAGAAGGCTCAACATCATCAGCAGCTCAGCAGAGGGGTAAGATCTGCAGCACCACCATTGCCATCACTGTCCTCCCTCACCGTCTCACCACAATAGCTGCCCTGAGGTAAAGCTCCACCTGTGGGGAGCTGTACCACACTTAGCTGCCTCAACCATCACCTCAGCGGCCGGCTGGCAGCGCCGGTACCATCTTACCGACACTACAGGTGGCGTCACGATCCCCTGTAAATAACCCCTTTAACCCCCACCATTAACATCAACATCTTTTCTAATTGATCACCAGGGCACGGCACCGGGGTCCCAAACATCCGTGACTCCCCACACAGTAGCCCCGGTGTCCAAGTACCCTATCCCTTAGCTCTGGCCGTATCAACTTTGGCGTCAATGAACAGGATGGAACCAGCCTGGTAAAATCAGGTGAAGTGCGCCTTAAGACTTTATTATTGACTATCTGTGTGGATTACAAAAACTAAGCTGAGCCGCCATTACATCGCCTCACAATTTAAACTGCATCACTACAGCAGGAGAAAGTGCGGGAAGATAAGCCCCGCCCCCTCCGCTCTGCCAAGGAGTGACGAAGGTAGAGGCGGGCTCCGGAAAAGCCCGAAAGATTTGCCCATAGGATCTTCGTGGTGGGCGGGCTGAAGAATGTAAAAAGAACTATGTGCTGGCCCAGGGGCATGCCTCGGGTCCTTAGCATAAATGGGCCATTCAAGAGGCGCCAAAAAGTCTCCCCACCCCCATTGCTCTCAATCAACCAAGGGGGCGGGTCGAGCACTGTTATGAAGGATCCAGCGAGTATGGAGCCCGGAAGAGGGAAGACCGTCGAACCGGAAAGCCTGATCCGGTTCTCTGAAGAGCCTGACATAACTGGGGAGGTGGATCGAGAGGAAGGAACAGCTGGTGGCACAGAGGAGGCCGGACCCCGCGAGCTATGGAGGGTCGCGGTACCAGCACCAACAGCAGTGGCCGGAGAGAGAGAGCGGCGCTCTGCATCGGCAACAATGGACACACTTGGCAACCGGTAGGTCACCCCTGGTTTACCTGCCCCGAACCGGACGACGAGGCTGAGCGACATCGGCGGTGCGAGGCTTGGTATGTGAACGAACTAGAGACTTGCCAAGTCCGCGTCATGGCCCGCAATCAGTCCCCACTGTCCCTAGACCAACATAAGCGGGGGTGGTCACTATTTTCAATCTTAGTACCGGGTACGGGTTTGCCAAGGAGGAGGGCCTTTATCAGAAAGTCCATGTCGGTCGGAGGAATGTAGAAGAACACATACTGCAGGGCCACCCGGACCGGGACCTGTATCATGGGGACGTGATTACTTATGAACGCCACGCAGGTCTCCGCGGGTGGTTTGCAATCCGGGTTAGTAAAGTTGAGTAATAAAGAGTTAACCCGGTATTGCACTGTTCAAAGTATGAGCAGAATTTGTTTAAATGCATATTTTCTTTGCATTGCACTGTTTCTTTTTCCTTTTTCAGCACTTGATGGACAGTAATCAAGGAACTTGTTATCTGGTCCCAGTTGGGCCAGTATGGACTAGACTATAGTCAAAGTTAAATGCAGCGTTATAAGTAGTGAGCCTCCCGCAAGGGAAGAAAAGAAGCAATCTTATTGTTGATCCATGTTAAAAGTTAAATATGTTTTCAATGGTTGTGAACTAAGGGTGGAGGAACTGGACTAACCCCATGTACATTAAGTTAGGAAAAGAAAGTGCCTGGGGGTGGTTTAAGTAGAGCCAGGCCTCCTAAGCAGATACGCCCTAAATGTTCAATGTTATATGTAAAATGCATTTTATTCCAGGTTTGGTTTAACATCCGCGGACGGGTGTGTTTCACCAAGGGGGTGTGTGGCGCCCCTGCGGCTAGGCGTCACAGAGTGGTATTACACATATTATCTAGTTGTAATATTATTGTAAGTTGCTAGTTTGGGATTTAAACCTTATGGAGTCTATTTTTACACTCACTTAGGACCACACCACCTAGAGTAGGGGGAAGCAGTACTTGGTAGATCCCAGATAGGTGGGGGCGGAGCTTAGGATAGTGTAAGAGTGACAGTTGACAGTTTACCTCAGACAGTGCTGGGAAGGCAGACAGAGTGGTCAGGCCTGACAGCCCAGCTGAGAGGAGGGTGCCCCATCTCTAAGTGGGGGACCAGGACAGAAGGCAACGGGCCAGGACTGGTAGGAGCCGGCTGGTCACGTTGGGGAACCATCGGCATTGCGGGTAGCCGAAGTAGTCAGGCATTTATCCCTGGCTATAGAGCGACGAGCTGCGGGCCCAATAGAAACGGGTTTCTGTATGCATCACAAGGTACCTCACCCCTCAGGACTGAAAACCAGTTCATGACACTACAGAGAAGGGCCATATATTGCGGTGCTGGAAGGAAGCTTTCTTCGTCCTTTTCTCAAGCTTCCTGTCCGGACCGGTGGGGCACAAACCTTATCTGCTAGATACAGACCGTGGGACTGGCGGGTGAGCTCTACAAGGGTGGGAAAGATTGAAAGACTGAGAAAGAAAGTAGTAAACACTGAAAGACAAAGAGAGGACATCTAGAGACTCCATAAGAGAAACCCTGAGTTGGCAACATCCACCCTGTAAACCAAACTGTACCGTGTCTTGTTATGCCATCAACCGGTACCGAGTAAAGCAGAGTTAAACTTGAACTGGTTTCTGTTATTCATCCCGCCATAGCTCAGAAGGCTCAACATCATCAGCAGCTCAGCAGAGGGGTAAGAACTGCAGCACCACCATTGCCATCACTGTCCTTCCTCACCGTCTCACCACAATAGCTGCCCTGAGGTAAAGCTCAACCTGTGGGGAGCTGTACGACACTTAGCTGCCTCAACCATCACCTCGGCGGCCGGCTGGCTGCGCCGGTACCATCTTACCAGACACTACAGGTGGCGTCACGATCCCCTGTAAATAACCCCTTTATTTCCCACCATTAACATCAACATCTTTTCTAATTGATCACCAGGGCACGGCACTAGGGTCCCGACCATCCGTGACTCCCCACACAGTAGTCCCGATGTCCGAGTACCCCATCCCTTAGCTCTGGCCGTATCAAATACTACAAGCATTTAGTGATGCCTGATACAAACCACGCACTGGCCCTTTTTCCCCAATATGTTGGGGGTCACAGTCTGACTTGTGGTATCCACATCAGTCACATTAATACGATGCTTGTGCCCTACACATATCCAAAGCGGTACTGCAAGCATTAAGTGCTGCCTGGTACAAAGCATGCACTGTCCCTTTTCCCCCCTGTTTTTGGGGTGACATACAGGTTGGCTTGTGCCACCAAAAGCTCCTCAATTGATATAGTCCTATAGTGCTTGTAAAATCCTAAGCAGTACTCTTACCATTTAATGGTGTTTGCCAGAAAGCACAAAATATTCATTCTTCCTCCTGTCAGTGGTGGGGTCACATTTTGCTTGACCTGTGCTAAGAATTCTGAAATATTAATAAGGTTCTAGTGAGCTATTCAAACTCTTTCAAATACAGTTTCTAATAACTGAGAATAGTGTAAGGACATTTATTGGAACAGGACAGAGAAAATAGAATTGCATAGCACAACCTGCATATTAGACCAATAAGTTCAATAACTCTTTTAGAACTACATTTTTAGCACACGTTTTGTACCGTACAATAGTGCAGTTTCATTTGCTGATGTCCTTTAAAAAATAATGGTCCTTGAGACCCCAGACGTTTTTGGGGGTCACATTTTGCTTGACACCAGAAGTATATATGACATACGTCCACTATCTAATGCTAAATGTTTGTTGTGTATGTGCAACTGCAGGTTGTGTGCAGGAGGCATCAGTGCCTGGTTCCTGGACAACATATTGGGAAATTGGAAACACAGAAGATGTGCCAGCCGTTTCACATTCATATTTTTGTTTCTAGGTGTTCCAAACCCGTAGTGGGGTACTATGTATGTTATCACAGCAGTATTTTGAGAATGATCAGGGAGGTGTTATGTTGAATTACACTTTTTATTCTGGGTCAATTGATACTACTTTGGTGCTACCTGGGCATAATATTTTGAAATGGGGAGACTTTTCTTGTGGTGTCTTTGTTGTGTGTTTTGTGAATTTAGCTAGACTCTCTGAGCACCATGCCTACACCTATCACTGATCTCCCTATTCCTGATCAACGTTGAACCTCCACTTCCACTATACCATAATTGTGACACCATTGATTTGAATGGGGTTTGGTATTTCAGTGACTTTTTCACCAATATAGAATTTGAACATATGCCCGTTCCGCAAACCAAATACGAACTTTAAAAGGTTTGGTCATCTATAGTTAAGATCCTTTTGAAAAATGAATATTTTTGTTGAATTTATGTTGGGTTTCTGTCATTTGGAGGGATTCGATTACAAACTGTGCAGAAATTCAATCCTTGCTGAATTTAATCACAGTAATCTCTCTGCATTTTCAGTGGAGAGGCATGTGTGCCTATCAGTGATGACTAATTGCCCCAGGGTAAAAGGAAACATGCTCTGACATCACACTACCAGTAGAGCAGGCCAGCACCTCCAAGGCATATAAGGAGAAGTCAGGCCAAGTGTCTAGTTTGGACAGACAATAATTAAAGGGAATTGAGGCATCAGGAATGATGCATGTATGGTCACTTAAGTATTCCTTGAACATGTTGTTCAACTTCTATTTCATTGGCATTGCTAAAAGCACAGATAGCTTGTGCTGATGTGCTAATTTATTGAAAATGGCCCAGTCTGTGCACATTTTCCTCCCACATCTTTTGGAGCAGGTCTGTGTGTCTGTCCCCGTTAATCCTTGCTATTGAAAAGAGCCACTACCTCTGCATCCAGCGTTGTCAGAGGGTGATGTTTTCAGCAACAACAGCACCTCCTGAAGGATTCCATTTTGCAACCCTTTGGTGACAAAAAAAGGAGAGAAGAAACTTTCTCCTTGTCCTGTCAGTCGAAAAAGGTGGCTTAGCAGTTTAGACTGTTGGCTAGAATGTGTATCACCCGAGGGTTTTAAAACAGATACTTACACTTGAACTATTCCATGTGAGCAAAGCTTCAAACAGGCAAATGTTCTGTGTCCCCAACAGGAGGAACAATACCCATCCTCTCCTCATGCTATTTTGCCTTCTCCTACATTTCCTACTGTCCAGCCCATCCAAGCTGGGATTAGGAGTCCTCTCTGTAGCAATGGGATTCCCCATGGTAGCACAGAAAAAAAGTCCTCTCCCTCCTCAATCCTTCTCATCTTCCTCATCATCACCCAATGTTTTCTCAGAATATTGGCTGGGCTGAGTTGTATAACCCATTAGGAAATCTCGATCCATAGCCACATGTTATTTATTCAAAGTTTCCTCTTTGAGATTATGCAGTGATTGTTTCAACACACAGAGCAACGGGATGGGTATCCTGATAATAGCCTGACAGATCACTGCTCACAAGCTTTCCAACAGATATGGACTACTTCTCAAGAACTTCACAAATGTCAGCGATCCACAACCAATTGACAAATGTTATGTGTGGTGGCTGAATCTCAATTTAACGGGCATGTTGAAGCTGGTATTCAGCTACAGTGTTGGCTAAAATTATTGACACCCCTGCAATTCTGTCAGATAATACTCAGCTTTAGGCTGGAGGGGTGAGGAGCCTGTGTCACAGAACAGTGTGTAGTGCAGCCTGGAACTTACGGTAATTGCAAGCAGGAATCTAAATTGGTGTACTGCAGGGGGTCCCTTGTCTGAGTATTTATTGGGATATTGAAAGTGCCCCCATGAGTGAGTTTGCTGGCTCTAGGTGATGCAAGATGGTGAATTGTCACTGATATGTACATTAATATATAGCTATCTGATAACTATTACTAGGAGCACCCTTATATACTGTAGTTTGCTTTTGAATGGTATTTTTGTAGAAATTTTAAATTTTTACACAGTATTACCTATTATTATTATGGTACCTTGACAGATGTATTAAATCTCAATTTTGAATATTAATAAATAAAGCTAATTAATTGTTAAAGAGATAGTAGTTTCATTTATCTTCCGTTGGATTGATGGGATATTGTGGTTTTAAATACTCAGTTTCTTCCTGAAAATGATTGCAATCACAAATTCTTTGGTATTATTATCTTCATTTAATTTGTCTTCAATTAAAAAATACAAAAGAGAATGAAGCAAAAAACAAAACATTGATCATTTCACACAAAACTCCAAAAATGGGCCGGACAAAAGTATTGGCACCCTCAGCCTAATACTTGGTTGTACAACTTTTAGCCAAAATAACTGCGATCAACCGCTTCCGGTAACCATCAATGAGTTTCTTACAATGCTCTGCTGGAATTTTAGACCATTATTCTTTGGAAAATTGCTCCAGGTCCCTAATGTTTGAAGGGTGCCTTCTCCAAACTGCCATTTTTAGATCTCTCCACAGGTGTTCTATCGGATTCAGGTCTGGACTCATTGCTGGCCACCTTAGAAGTCTCCAGTGCTTTCTCTCAAACCATTTTCTAGTGCTTTTTGAAGTGTGTTTTGGGTCATTGTGCTGCTGGAAGACCCATAACCTCTGAGGGAGACCCAGCTTTCTCACAGTGGGCCCTACATTATGCTGCAAAATTTGTTGGTAGTCTTCAGACTTCATAATGCCATGCACACGGTCAAGCAGTCCAGTGCCAGAGGCAGCAAAGCAAACCCAAAACATCAGGGAACCTCTGCCATGTTTGACTGTAGGGACCGTGTTCTTTTCTTTGAATGCCTCTTTTTTTCTCCTGTGAACTCTATGTTGATGCCTTTGACCAAAAAGAGAGAACATTCTTCCAAAACGTTTTAGGCTTTCTCAGGTAAGTTTTGACAAACTCCAGCATGGCTTTTTTATGTCTCGGGTAAGAAGTGGGGTCTTCCTGGGTATCTTACCATACAGTCACTTTTCATTCAGACGCTGAAGGACAGTACGGGTCGACACTGTTGTACCCTCGGACTGCAGGGCAGCTTGAACTTGTTTGGATGTTAGTCGAGGTTCTTTATCCACCATCCGCACAATCTTGCGTTGAAATCTCTTGTCAATTTTTCTTTTCCGTCCACATCTAGGGAAGTTAGCCACAGTGTCATGGGCTTTAAACTTCTTGATGACACTGCGCACGGTAGACACAGGAACATTCAGGTCTTTGGAGATGGACTTGTTGCCTTGAGATTGCTCATGCTTCCTCACAATTTGGTTTCTCAAGTCCTCAGACAGTTCTTTGGTCTTCTTTCTTTTCTCCATGCTCAATGTGGTACACACTAGGACACAGGACAGAGGTTGAGTCAACTTTAATCCATGTCAACTGGCTGCAAGAGTGATTTAGTTATTGCCAACACCTGTTAGGTGCCACAGGTAAGTTACAGGTGCTGTTAATTACTCAAATTAGAGAAGAATCACATGATTTTTCTAACAGTGCCAATACTTTTGTCCACCCCCTTTTTTATGTTTGGTGTGGAATTATATCCAATTTGGCTTTAGGACAATTCTTTTTGTGTTTTTTTTCATTGAAGACAAATTAAATGAAGATAATAATACCAAAGAATTTATGATTGCAATCATTTTCAGGAAGAAACTGAATATTATTTGACAGAATTGCAGGGGTGTCAATACTTTTAGCCAACACTGTATATATTATTAATGTGCTTTTCACACTGAGCACAAAATAGTTCCACTAATTAAAGGGGTAGTTTACTATTTAGACAATCCATTCTCTATCACCATTTATGCACCCAGTAAAATAACAACACTGACGCCATCCTATTAGTGTTGGCACATGCATTTCCAGGATTCTCGTGTCATTGTTACGTCACTAGAGCCCTATGCCTAATCAGGGTTGGCTTCACTCATCCTACATTCATCTGGCTGCTCCCTACTTTAGATTTTTGATACAGTTAAAGGTGGGGACAGTGAAGTCAGCGTTGATTAGGATTCTTGTGACAGAACGTCATGTGTTACTAGGGAGACAATGTCCTGACACTCCTGGAACAGGGATGACACTGGAAGTGAGTATACACTGGCGATCAAACAAGACAAGACACAATTTCCTTAGGTCCCTTTCACATCTATGTTGCCTCTGCGCTTCCCTTCCCTGCGCTAGCGCAAATGCAAGCACAGGTGCATTTAGAAGCAGGTGCAGGCAAGCACATAGATACATGGATGCACTGCTCTTGCGCTCGCCTGTGCTCGGTGCCCCCATTACCTTCTAAGGCCGAGTGCGGCTGTGCGCAGGAGCTGAAAACCCGGAAGTGCGAGTGAGAATAAGCTGACGTCACCGAGCATGCGCTTCTCCAGACGCACCCTGAATTGTCGCATTACGTGCTTCCAGGTGCATCTGGAGAAGCGCATGCGCGGTGACGTCAACTTATTCTCACTCACTCAGAATTATCCCCAAAAAGTCCTACCTTCATCTCATCAGGCCAGAGAATCTTATTTCTCATAGTCTTGTAGTCCTTCATGTGTTTTTAGCAAACTCTATGCAGGCTTTCATATGTCTTGCACTGAGGAGAGACTTCCCTCAGGCCACTCTGCCATGAAGGCCCAACTGTTGGAGGGCTGCATTGATATTTGACTTTGTGGAACTTTCTCCCAACTTCCTACTGCATATCTGGAGCTCAGCCACAGTGATCTTGGTGTTCTTTACCTTTCTCACCAAGGCTCTTCTCCCATGATTTCTCAGTTTGGCTGGAAGGCCAGGACTAGAAAGTCTTCTGGTGATCCCAAACTTCTTCCATGTAAGGTTTATGGAGGCCACTGTGCTGTTAGGAACCTTGAGTACTGCAGAAATTCTTTTGTAATCTTGGCTAGATCTGTAAATTGCGACAACTGTCTCTGAGCTCCTTGGGCAGTTCCTTTGATCTCATGATTCTCATTTGGTCTGACATGCACTGTGAGTTGTGAGGTCTTATATAGACAGGTGTGAGCCTTTCCAAGTCAAGTCCTAGCAGTTTAGTTAAGCACAGCTTGACTCCAATGAAGGAGTAGAACCATCTCAAGGAGGATTACAAAGATATGGACAGCATGTGACTTAAATATGAGTGTCTCAGCAAAGGGTCAGTTTTTCTTTTTTAATAAATTTGCAAAAACCTATACATTAGTTTTTATTGAAGATGGGGTGCAGAGTGTACATTAATGAGAAAAAGATTTTTTTTAAATTTACCAAATGGCTGCAATGAAACAAAGAGGCAAAAATATAAAGGTATCTCAATACTTTCCGTACTCACTGTCCTATACTGTAGGTAAACAATATGTGTTCTAGCTTTACTGCCAGAGCTAAAATCATCAGTCCTCCTGCCAGCACCCCCACTGATCTGATAATGATGACCCATCCAATGTGTCATATTATGTCTTACCTCTAGAAAACCTCATTTAAATTATGCTCTTAGGCTGGGGTCATAGTTGCATTTTTTACAAGCGTTTTTGGAGACCTGCGTTTTCAAAAACGCATGTAAAAACGCACCCATAGGCCCCCATGTTAAAAAACGCATGTCCTAATAGCAAAAACACATGTGTGACAGTAGCATGCGTTTTTGGTGCATTTCCAAAAATGCATGCGTTTAATATGGGGCCCTATGGGAAACGCATGCAAAAACGCATGTACAATTAGTACCATCCAAAAACGCATACGTTTTCCATAGGTGCCCATGTTAAAAAAATGCATGTGTTTTAGAAAACGCATGCGTTTTTTTAACATGGGCTCCTATGGAAAACGCATGCGTTTTTGAATGGCACTAAATGGTACTAATTGTACATGCGTTTTTGCATGCGTTTTCCATATGGGCCCATGTTATAAAAACGCATGCGTTTTACAAAACGCACCAAAAAATAGTACATGCACTATTTTTTGGTGCGGATTTAAAGACGCAGCCAAAAACGCAGGGAGCCATCACACACCTTAAAGAACGCATGCAGAAATGGAAAAACGCATGCAAAAACGCATGAGTCACTAAAAAAACTCATGCCAACTGTGACCCCAGCCTTATTCTTCTAAGTACGGCATGTAATTAATATTTTTTGTCTTTTAGCCAACACGCATTGTGTTTACTCATTTTTGGAACAGGCAGTGCTATCTTCGAAAACAATATATATATATTTTTGTATCATTAATCCAATTCTACCATATTACAGCTCATAAAGGGTTTGCAATGAACACATAGGCAAAATAGTTTTCATTTTCTTTATGATTATATTTTTGGACAATTAAAAAATAGCATTGGCATATTACACAGCATTATTTAACCTGTGAAATATAAGCTCTATATTTAGAAGTATTATAAACTCTTCTCCCATTATATCATACATAACCTACTTCGCATTTGAACTAACTGTTTCCAGAACATATTTTTGCTGAAGAGGATGTTAAAATCCTAATGCATTGTGTCTGCTGAAAACACAGAGTACAATCACTTGTCTTTCAAATGAATCCTCTTCTTTATTATTTTAACATGTTCTCTGCGGTGACACTACTACATCAAAACGTCAGATTTCATCATTTCTTTGAATCACATCAACATGTTCACATTGAGAATTGTGTTCTGTCTGCTGCTCTTGAAATCCATTATTCACATCACAACAAAGATAAACATGACTTTGCCATTTTTTTTCAAAAGGGGACTTAATTACTTTTTGTTTTTTTAAAGTGAATCTGGTGAGAATAGCCATTTATTACAATTCATTTAGATTTATATTATTAGTTCAGAGTCTTACAGCTGACATTGTAGTGTTTACCACAGATTAATTGTATTTCCGACATTGAAAGAAATGTAATTTATTGCATCTGTTTATGGGAAGATTATGGGGAATCTAAATGTCTTACGTAACATTTTTATTTGCAAACCATGTCAGAATAATTTATTGAGCATGGAGGAGCCTTATTTATATCTTACAAGGGTAAAATGTGGATTTCCTGGGCTCACAAACATTTATATCTGTCTTTAAAAACAAATTAGAAGGTTGAAGTTTGAAAACAAACAATCATTGAAAATAAAAAATAACATATTCGAAAAAAATGGTAAAATATACATTATAAAATAAAATGACTTTTCCTTCACCACTCCCTGTGACTGACAGTTCTCTCTACTTTCAAACATAGAGGCCTAGTTCAAATCTCAGCTCCGGTCCATTTGGCAGCATTGCGCTAGCACAGGTGGTAGCGCAGTGCATGTGCTGCCAAGCGCATCGGAGCGCAAATTAAGCGCATTGTGCTAACGCCACCATAACCTTGTATGGGCGAGCGCAGGCAGACAGAACCCGGAAGCGCAAGCGTGAAAGCGGCTGTGTCACAGCCCATGCTCTACTCTGGACAAACTGGAAATGTCGCGTTAAACATTTTCGGTGCATCCGGACTAGCGCATGCGCTGTGGCACAGCCCCTTTCACACTTGTGCTTCCGGGTTCCGTCTGCCTGCGTTCGCCCATGGAAGGTAATGGCGGCATCAGCGCAATGCGCTTCATTTGCACTCTGATGCGCTTGGCAGCGCTTGCACTGCGCTACCACGTGCGCTAGCGCAATGCTGCCAAAGGCACCGTAACACAGATGTGAGACGGCCCATAGAGAGACATATTAGTCTATTGGAGCTGGGCAGTGAGAAGATGGTTGGCTGTTGAGTCAATACACACAGTCCGTGTTCAGCTCTTCAAAGTATATCTACATTGCAATGCCCAGCGTTTCAGAGCAAAACATACCTGGGTGCAGTTGTACAGTGAGTGCCCATTTGTGATTTGGATAGCATGAATCTGATGACATGTTCCCTGTAAAATTAATCTTTTGTTTTTCAAAACTTCTAAAACAGCATATTGACATGTCAGAACTTTTCATCATAAGATGGTCTAGCTGCTCAAAGTGCCACTAATTGATAAAACTAAGGTGCTGACTCCCTAAGGTGCTTACTCCATATTCTGTGCTTTGTGCCTCTTCAACTCTCACCTGGCAAATCCAAACAGTGATGTACAAACTTTGAGGTATCATTCGGCAGTATTGTAATTGGTCGGTATGTTTCATACAGGCATAGGACTGCTGCAATGTAAATTCTAGGGTGTTTTGCTGGGATTTTTTGCTCCACAAATCTGCTATGCTGTTGAGGTCTAAATTTTATAGGTTAGCCAAAAGAGCTGGGCGGGTCTGGCTAACCACATATCTCCCATGGTTATGTCATATATGTTATAATGTGACTCCTTCCTGGTCATGTGATTGTGATATAAGGAAAGTCTTTCAGATTCCCTGGGCAGTGAGATTAACTGGAGCTGGTCTGAGGGACCTGCTAAGATGCTAAGCAGGTAACCCAAAAATAATGGTAATTTATTATGTGGACTGATGGATGTCAGTGAGTGAAGCACTGGAACTCACAAGTTGGAATATAGCAAGAGTGTGTTGACATATCCGCAGTTGAAATGAAGCTTAGAATATCCCTAAAACATCAATTTAAAGACCTTTATTTTTTAAGAGAATTTTTGTGACAATTTATTATTATTATTATTATTATTATTATTAGACAGCAAACCTTTATTATTGCAGATAGTCATCAGCATGCAAGACCATCTGTTGTGCACTTAAGTAAAAGCAATATATGAAAAAATATCATATGGCCATTATATGCTTCACATCCCTGATCTTATATGTCTGTTCACACTGATGAAACCCCACAGTGTGGCTATTGCTTATTAAAAATGAGCAATTACTAATGTCATAATAATTATAATACTACTAATAATATGTATTGATTTATATAGCGCTTTACATTCATTAGCAACACTGTCCTCATTGGGGCTCACATCTATATACATAATCGCCAGTTTTGCACTTCCGGCCACTGTGCTGCTATCGCGAGCCGCCGACACTGGCCGGAAGTGCAAACATCCTGGTGCCACACACCCACCCGCCGCCCACCCGCTGACCCGCCACATCTTCCCGCTCCCCGCCGCTCACCCGCCACATCCTCCAGCTCCCCCGCAAATCCCGCAATTCCCGCCCAGCGCCGACCACCGCCTCGCGCACACGCGGCGCCACCCGCAATTACCGCCCAGCTCCCACTACACAGCACACAGTGCGACCCCAGCCCGCCCACAGCCGCGCACTGCATTGATGACGTCACCGCCCGTCCCGCCCGCACCAATGTATGTATACAATCTGTGTCTAATGCCTGTCTACTCTCTGTTATGTCTCTGTATACTGTGTGTCTAATGTCTCTGTATACTGTATGTCTAATGTCTCTGTATACTATGTGTCTTCTCTGTATATTGTGTGTCTAATGTCTCTGTATAATGTGTGTCTAATGTCTCTGTATACTGTGTAATGTCTCTACACACTGTGTAATGTCTCTGTATACTGTCTAATGTCTCTGTATACTGTCTAATGTCTCTACACTCTGTCTAATGTCTCTACACTCTGTGTAATGTCTCTACACTCTGTCTAATGTCTCTACACTCTGTCTAATGTCTCTACACTCTGTGTAATGTCTCTACACTCTGTCTAATGTCTCTACACTCTGTCTAATGTCTCTACACTCTGTCTAATGTCTCTACACTCTGTGTAATGTCTCTACACTCTGTCTAATGTCTCTACACTCTGTCTAATGTCTCTACACTCTGTCTAATGTCTCTATACTCTCTGTAATGTGTCTATACTGTGTCTAATGTGTCTATACTGTGTGTCATCTCTGTATACTGTCTGTAATGTCTCTATACTGTGTGTAATCTCTGTATACTGTGTGTAATGTGTCTATACTGTCTTAATGTCTCTATACTCTGTCTAATGTCTCTATACTGTGTGTAATCTCTGTATACTGTCTGTAATGTGTCTATACTGTGTGTAATGTCTCTATACTCTGTGTAATGTGTCTATACTGTGTCTAATGTGTCTATACTGTGTGTAATGTCTGCATACTGTCTGTAATGTGTGTATACTGTGTGAATACTGTGTGTATAATGTGTGTAATCTCTGCATACTGTCTGTCTATACAATGTCTCATGTATGTATATACTGTGTGCTTCTCTCTTCACCCCTCCACCACTGAGCCGCATCTCTCCTCAACCCTACACCACTGAGCCGCTTCTCTCCTTACCCCTCCACCACTAAGCCGCTTCTCTCCTCACCCCTCCACCACTGACCACCTTCTCTCCTCACCCCTCCACCACAGACCCCCATCTCTCCTCACCCCTCCACCACTGAGCCGCATCTCTCCTCACCCCTCCACCACAGAGCCATATTTCTCCTCACCCCTCCACCACAGAGCCGCATCTCTCCTCACCCCTCCACCACAGAGCCGCATCTCTCCTCACCCCTCCACCACAGAGCCGCATCTCTCCTCACCCCTCCACCACAGAGCCGCATCTCTACTCACCCCTCTACCACAGAGCCGCATCTCTCCTCACCCCTCTACCACAGAGCCGCATCTCTCCTCACCCCTCTACCACAGAGCCGCATCTCTACTCACCCCTCTACCACAGAGCCGCATCTCTCCTCACCCCTCTACCACAGAGCCGCATCTCTCCTCACCCCTCTACCACAGAGCCGCATCTCTCCTCACCCCTCCACCACAGCTGCATCTCTCCTCACCCCTCCACCACAGCCGCTTCTCTCTTCACCCCTCTACCACAGCCGCTTCTCTCTTCACCCCTCCACCACAGAGCCGCATCTTTCCTCACCCCTCCACCACAGAGCCGCATCTCTCTTCACCCCTCCACCACAGAGCCGCATCTCTCCTCACCCCTCCACCACAGAGCCGCCTCTATACTCTGCTACCCACAGAGCCGCCTCGATACTCTGCTACCCACAGAGCCGCCTCGATACTCTGCTACCCACAGAGCCGCCTCTATACTCTGCTACCCACAGAGCCGCCTCTATACTCTGCTACCCACAGAGCCGCCTCGATGCTCTGCTACCCACAGAGCCGCCTCGATACTCTACTACCCACTGACCCGCCTCTATACTCTGATACCCACTGACCCGCCTGTATACACACAATTCTTTTCACCGCGCTCCCTATGCAATTGCATCGGGCCTTTTTACTAGTTTCATGTATAATACATACTACAATTGTCCTCATGGCATTCCTGTAGTGCCCAGTTGACCTAGGCTATGGTCACATTAGCTTTTTTTTTCCATCCGGATCCGGTTTTGAGCAAGAAAAATTATCAAAACCGGATCTGGATCAGCAGCCCATAGGCGCCCATTATGAAAACGGATTGTACTTAATGCAATCCGGTTCCTGCATTCCGGTTGCACTTCCTGCATGAAAAATCATGCAGGCAACATTTTTTGGAGCGGTTTCAAAGCCGCAGCAGGGCTGCTATAATGGGCGCCTATGGGAGCCCATCCGGTAACCGGATTGCTCATAATGTGCAATCCGGTTGCCGGATTTTTGTTCATCCCTGCTGCTGCAAGGGTTTAAAGGGTCAGTTTAAACGCAAGACTGTTTTATCCTGTCTTTCCTATATAGCTAATTTGGCCTCTTTTGCTAAATCGTTTACTCTGCCTGTGTTTGTTTTTCTTTCTCTTGTTTCCCAGTTAACATCTGTGGGAGCTTGCTTTTATTTTGGGGTTCTGCTCTGAGGCAAGATAGCTTTTCCTACATCCATCTTTAGGAACAGTTAGTTCTCCAGCTGTGCAGAGGTGTCTAGGTATGGTTAGTTACATCCCACGGCAACTTCTAGTTGTGGTGTGTAGTCAGGGATTGCGGTCAGTATAGTCACCAATGACTTCTGTGGAATCTGAATGTTACTCCTGAGTCATTGGTTCATAACAGTCAGCCTCCTCCTGCCACTTCTCAAATTGGTGCCAACCCGGCAAACACCAACTACAAACCACCACTTCATACCCCGTAACTTTATATATGTGACCTCATCCACAGCATAGATGGTGCATAGTCTTTGGGGAAGATAGTAACGTTGCAGGGTTGACATAGCACCGATGTTGAGTGCCATTTTCAACTAGGAACCCACACCCCTTATCCTGTTTGAATGCCACGATCTTGCCTTTCGTACAGTGGTTAAGGAAGTCATTAGCATTAGTCCCATGCAGCAAGTCCCAGGCAATAAAATCTGCACACTGAATTTCCTCAACAAATGACATAGGAGAACGGGGTGGTTGATGACCTCTTGGATAGGTGCTAGGAGGGTGTAGGGTCACCACAGGGCATTGCCCCAGTTAAATTCCTCCAGAGGTAGTGAGGGTGATCCACACAACTGGGACACATTGCCTTTTAGGTGCTCCTCTTCCTCTGGCTCTCCAAAAAGGTCCTGGTCCTGGTGATCTTGGGGAATGGGATGCAGTAGCTGAGGCTGCGACACTGGCTGCAGTTTGAATGTAGCCATACACAAAGCCAGGTCATTTGCTGTCTGATATGTGCTGCTCCGGGCCCAGATGCCATAGGGTAAAAGTCACCTGACTGCTGGGACTCATTCCTCAAGTCCGCAGCTTGATTTGGAACCCCAAACTAGATCCGTACCTCATTACAGATGATGCCCAAATCGGTAAATGTGGTAAAGCTCCAGGTGGCAAAGGTTTCACTGGCCATCTCCTCTCCATGACACCACTATGTGTCTGGTTCTGCCAGCCCACCTTCTGCCCCCGGGGTATTTAAGTTTATGATATCCTATGAGTCGAGGTCAGACAAGCCTTGCAGGGAATACATGAAGAAACCATATAACTTCTGTGTCAGACCCAGACAGCAGAGCTGCGTGCCACTGGGAGTGTAGAAATAGAGTACCTGGATACCACTGGGAGTACAGACATGCGTAAAATGGTGGAGACACTGTTAAACTTCCCAGCTTTGGGTGTGTTTTGTATGCTTTCCCTAAAGGCCCAGTTAAGGCCACATCACACGCTTCAATATCGTGAGCAATATCACTTAAGTGACCCGGATTTTTGATCGCTTAAGCGATATTGTTTGTGCGTCGTTGCATGTAACTGAACGATTTTCTGGTGAAAAATCGTTTGATCGCTCGTCGCAGATTTGTGATCCTGACCTGAAATCCGTTGTTCATCGTTCAATTAACCTGTGTTCAAGCTGCTGCATCGTGCTGTGTGACACCTCTCAAATGGTCTCAATGTCGACTTTGCCTATTCCTGAAGCTAGATAGTGTCGATCGCTGAGTAGTGCACACGATCACTGGCGCGTTGCCAAATTTAACATCGTTCACGAGATCCATGCTTGTGACACTGCACAAATGATATCAATAAATTGTTCTAGCGATCTCGATCACGTGACTTTTCAGGTGATATCGTGATTGATATTGAAGCGTCTGATGTGGCCTTTACACACACAGATATGTGTGCAGAGATTTTCGCAGATCTCTGGTTGCAGTGAAATCATGGACACATTGTTCCATTTATACACGGCCACAAAATGGAACAATGTGTTCATGTTTTCACTGCAACCAGAGATCTACGAACAATCTCTGCACAATTATCTGTGTGTGTACCTGGGCCTTAAGGGGCCTTCCTCTTTGATTGAGTGCCACAATTCAGACCCGAGCATTCAGCACTGGAGCTGAATGTTTGCACACTAGTGTTGTCTAATTCCTAGCTGCTAATGAACACCTCTATGTCAAGCAACAATGCATATGAACTGGGTTGCAGATACTTAGTTGTAGTCATTTTTGAAGCATGAGATGTTACTTATGAAACATAATGATGAAAAGAAATAATTTTATTCAGGTCACCATTCACCACTAATTAATCTGGAATGCTGAATAAGGCTAGGGTCACATTTAGAAGGCACATTGCAATTACCGCAGGATGCGGTAATCTTATGTGCCTTCAGACACATTTTGTCTTCAAAATGTGTCCCTAAAGTTGCATCTGGTAACCGGATTGCTCATAATGTGCAATCCGGTTGCCGCTTGCTTTGTTCATCCCTGCTGCTGTGGGGATGAACAAAGGGTTAATGTTAATATAATATGTGGGCACCATGTCTCCAGGGAATGTTCACTTTCCCTAGAGACCTGTTGTCCTTATAGGGCGGAATATGAAGGGTTAAATTGCTTTATTACAGTATTGCCGGCTTCTGTCGGCTTTTAGCATTTTATCAATGACAGCCGGCGGCTCCTCGCTGTAAGGAGGAGATACAGTACATAATGTGCGTAAGCACATTACAGGACAGCATCCTCAATAAGGAGCTGACCTTGCTGCTTTTGCAAATTGCATACTGTACATGCTTGCTATCCATGGTGCTGAAAGCTTTAACATTAGTTGGGCTGCGCACCGCCTTAGAACTAATGTTAAAGCTTTCAGCACCATGGATAGCAGCATGTACAGTACGCAATTTGCGTAAGCAGCAGGGTCAGCTCCTTATTGAGGATGCTGCCCTGTAATGTGCTTACACACACTACGTACTGTATCTCCTCCATGGACACTCCCTGGAGACATGGTGCCCTCATATTATGTTAACATTAAAAAACCACCAACAGCAGATAGTACAAAAATTACCCTGAGTCACTAAAGGCCCTGTCAAACATAAAGAGATCGCTAACGAGATCGCTGTGGCGTCACGAAATTCGCAATGCAACAGCAATGTAGTTCTGTGTGACACGCACCAACGATCTGGCCCCTGCTGTGAGATCGTTGATCGTTACACACTGCTCTGGCTCATTCCCGCTGGGAACGCTACATCGTTGTGTTTGATAAAGATAATGAGCAACGATCTCAATGCTTTGCTATGGAGAGAAAATTCATAACGACCTAGGTATAATTCTGGATCGCTAGTGCGTCGTTTTTCACATCGCTGGTAAGATGCCTGTTTGACATCTTACCAGCGATGTGTGAATGACGCACTAGCGATCTCTGCACGTCGTTATCGGGATCGGGATCGCTGATGCGTCGTTATGTGAGACTGGTTCTTTAGACTCGGCATCTTCTATATCTGCAGACTTCTATAAATCAATAGCCAGCAGAACTGGATATAACAGATAACAGTGAATGTTAAAATTCCTAGGAAGAAAACTTCCTATCTGAGAGCAGATAAACAAATATACAGACTAAATTGAAAACCCACAGCTCAGAATAAGACAAAACATAAGCAGAACCTTAAGCACACAAAAGTGTGCAACAAAATATCAAAAAACCATCCACTTAGCTTGCAAAGAATTCCACAGAGCAGAAGAAACCAGAGAGATATGAACTCCTCCAGGAACCAAAGACAGCTGGCAAGGATTGATCCAGTTCAAGCCATTATATGCTCCCAGAACCAGATTGCCAATCACCATCACTTGAAGCCCACACAGTCAGCTGCATCACCAGCAACAACCACCAGAGGAAGCTCCAATGAATTCACAACAGCTGACCTAGAGAAAAGTTGGAATCGGGTGCTAGCCAGATGCACCCAAAGCCACAGGGCATGGACATGTTCCCCAAGTAGTCCTGGTCCTGTCTGTCCTAAAGGGGGTGTTTGTCCCCCAATTCCTCCATCATCCACTCCAACTGTGGCAATCATAAGTGTGCAGGGTTCAGGTGGTGGCAGAGAATTTGTCAAGAGGAGTAGACCCAGGATAGAAATACAAATAAATGTGCCTAGTGGACCTTCCTAAAGGCATGTCGGTGGGTCTGTGATACAGTGACCCATCCCTTACATGGCATTGATTTTGAGACTTGTTTTATTTCCTGTTTTTGTTGTCCTTCATTAAGCCATGTTTTTGTTAGTTATGTGAACAGGGTGTGCCATTTATATGCATGCACCTAAATAAACTGGGAATGGTTGCTGATATTAACTTCCTGTTTGTGGCACGTTCGTATATGGGAGGGGGAAAACATTTTCAGATGGGTGGTGACCATGGTGGCCATTTTGAAGTAGGCCATTTTGGATCCAACTTAATTTTTGCAATGGGAAGAGAGTCATGTGACACATCAAACTTATTGAGAATTTCATAAGAAAATTAATGGTGTGCTTGGTTTTAACCTAACTATTCTTTCATGAGTTATTTACAAGTTTATGACCTCTTATAAAATGTGTTCAAAGTGCTGCCCATTGTGTTGGATTGTCAATGCAACCCTCTGCTCCCACTCTTGACACACTGATAGTAACACCGCAAAAGAAATGCTTGCAAAGGCTTCCAGTATCCATTGTGCTGCACATCTCGTATCTTTACAGCATAGACAATTGCCTTCAGATGAGTGATAAGGCAAACTTTTTTGTGAATGGTGAAGTTAACAAACAAAACCAGCGCTATTGGTCTGATACTATCCCACGTGGATAGATCCCTCCAAGACTGTTGGAATACAAAAAAAATATGGTATGTTGTGGTATATGGGGTACAAAGATAGTGGGGCCATTCTTCTTCAATGGAAACCTTAATGCCATTGGATATCTGAATCATGTAGTAATTTCATGTCTTTCCTGAGGTTAGCAAACTGTAGCACAGTTCAGAAGTGCTGTGGAAATGTTTTTTTTTTTGTTTGTTTCCTTGGACATGTCTTTCAGATTTCTTTTTTTGCCCCAAAATCTGCAAGAAAAATAAATCTCCTTGACACAGCACTTCAGAACTCTCATAGACTTTGCTGGCTTCAGGATAGATATGCAGATTCTTAAAATTCTAAAAAGCTCAAATTGGACCACGAGAAACGCCAACATCATCTTGCTCGACCTTCCTGTTCCAATTTCTAGGGGGCCGCAGCAATACACCACTTTTAAATCAAGAGCAGTGTCAACAGGTTGTTAGTTGGATTGCAAATAATGCTTCCAGTCAGTTAGGCACCACCACAAACACCCTGTCTTCCACATGGTCAAGTGTCAGTAGCCAGGAGACTGGACCGCATATTCATCACCCTGATCCTCCTTCCTCCCACCATGCTGAGTGTGATCCCACACTTGGACACTCTGAAGAGCTGTTCAGTATGCCCTTCATGGATTCGGGCATCTCGCCCGCTCCACTTGAATTGGGGCCTGAGGAGATCGTATGTAGTGATGCCCAAATATTTGAGCAGCCACGGTCGCACGAAGGCAACGGTGGGAATGTGTCACAACAAGAGGTGGACAATGATGTGACACAATTGCCAGACAGTCAGGAGGAGGACCAGGGTGCGGAAGTGGAAGACGACATTGTGGAAGATCCAGTAACTAACTCAACCTGGAAGCAGGACATGCAGAGCAAAAAGAGCTGCGAACAGGAGGAGGGAGGCATAGCATCACAAACAGGCCCGGAAGAAGCAGAGTGGTCCCGCAGACAGAAAGCGGGCAACCGTTACTCAAAACAGCAACACGACTCAAGTTGCCAGTACAACAGTTAGGTCTTCCCGAGTTTGGCAGTTTTTTAGGTAGTCTGCAGAGAATTCAAAAAATTTGCAACACCTGTCATGCCAGCATCAGCAGGGGTAGCAAAAGTAGCAGCCTGACCACCACCATTTCTTTTATTCATATACAGGTATCCTCTTTATGGAAGAATGGAACAATGAAGAATAATAAAAGAGGGAGTTCCCACGTCAAAAAGAAAAAAAGGATATAAATATATATGGATAAAAATAGTATGAAAAAATATTATGAAAAAAAAATATATATATATATCTGTATATAGAAATATATGTTTTAAAAATATATAAATAATTGTATTACTTTGTTTAAAAAAATCTCATCAAATAAAATGAATTTATCTATAAAAATGGGTGAGAATTATTACATAGTAGAAGAATAAATAATTAAGAAGGAACTATTAAAAACAGGACATTTCAAATACTAAAAAGGGATTTAAAAAAGCAAAACGGTATCATTTAGTTGAAAACAATATATATACATATATATTCAGTTTAGGAACAAAAATTCTATTCATTGGGGATATCAACTATGGAATCAAGTTAGTATCACAGAGGATTAGAACTAGTAGTAGATAGTCGAAAATTCATTAGACAGGTCACAAATATGCTGTTAAACCCATCAGCTATAAGAGTAGTTATTAAAATCTATGAAAGAATATACATCTTTAATTACAAAGAAATGTTAGGGATTCTTGTGGGGAAACCCATAGGTTATGTGGAGCTACAATTGTAATACAGCGCAAGGCAGATCGACACAAGGAAAAAAACCTATCCAGTTATAATTGTCAGCGCACGCCTGCGATAGAGAGGTGTAACTGTTCAGTGTAATAGTGATGTTCCCTGAGGAAGGAGCTCGGGAATAAAGGCTGTAGCTGTACCAGACATTCCCGTGTCTGTATTTCTTTGGTCTCGGAGCAGCAGCGCGGACACCGAAGCACTTTGTCCAAGAATCTACATCACGACCACGGTCACCGTTGAGAGTGCGGTCCCTGCAGCAGCTGCTTGTACGCTATTCTACCAGTTGTGGGTTTCACAACTGCTAAAGGTGAGCAATTCCACATTGACAAGTGAAAGTGTGTTATTGAGATAAGACTCTATATGCGCATTCTTTCTTTCACAGGCCATAAGAGAGAGCACAGAGTGGAGAAGACATTATAGGGTGAGAGAGACTGCATACAGGGGGAAAGCACACAGAGGAAAGACAGGTCAAACAAGAGAGCACAGAGAGGAGAAGAAAACACAGGGGGGAGAGAGACTGCATTCAGGGGGGAGAACACACAGGGATAACACAGCTCAAAGAGAGCATGGGGGGACATGACACACACAGGGGGAGAGTGCATGGGAGGAGACAGGCCATAGGAGACAGCACAGAGGATAGAAGACAACACCGGGGCGAGAAAGACCACATACAGGTGGAGAGCACACAGGTGGAAGACAGCTGAAACGAGAGAGCACAGGGGGAGAGTGACCACATACAGGGGGGAGGGAGACCACATAAAGGGGGAGAGCACACTGGAGACAACAGTTTAAAGGTGAAAGAACATGAGGAAAGAAGACAGCACAGAGGGGAGAAGAAAGCACATAAGGAAAGTGCACGGGGGAGATAGGTCAATACACAGAGCACAGAGCGGGAGAGAGAAGGCGGACCGGGGAACAGCGCACTGGGGAAAGCGCACATGGCGAGAGACAGTCATCACGCCAAGTGCCACAGAGCCCACCTCTATCGTGAGATCACCGCCTTCTTGATGCAATAGCATCGGGCCCACTTCTAGTCATCTTATAGCTTCTTAAAATAAAAGCATCACTCTGTCGTAGTTCAGTGAAGGAAAAAAAATGTTTTTGATGTGTTGCCGTAGTACCCAACATTTTAGTCATATATTGATGTACAGTACTTTTATACTATTACAAACTATGTATTTAAAGGCATGTAAGGTGAAATATTCTCAGGCAAAATAATATACAGTTGTGGCCAAAAGTATTTACACCCCTGCAATTCTGTCAGATAATACTCAGTTTCTTCCTGAAAATGATTGCAATCACAAATTCTTTGGTATTATTAGCTTCATTTACCGTATATACTCGTGTATAAGCCGAGTTTTTCAGCCCAAAATTTGGGCTGAAAAGTCTACCCCTCGGCTTATACACGGGTCATATACGGTACATGTAGGTGGGGGCTGTGTCCCGGGGCTGTGGAGGCTGCAGGAGGCGGGGGGAGGCTGCTGTATGAGCGGCCCCGTCACGTGGGGCCGCTCATTAAATATGCACTGCTTCCCCCTGTCAATCAGCGCAGGGGGAAGCAGTGCATATAGCCCCCAAATGCTGGCACTGTCCCCCCTTGTAAGGGCCCCCCCCCCCAGGGCGCTTATATTACCATTCCGGTCTTCTGATCCGCGCCGCTCCTCGGTGCTCCTCGCTGCTCCGTCCGTCCGTCCTCCTACATCCGGGATCCCCAGCCGTCGCAGGCATATGACGTCATCGCGCGACGGCTGGGGATCCCGGATGTAGGAGGACGGACGGAGCAGCGAGGAGCACCGAGGAGCGGCACGGATCAGAAGACCGGAATGGTAAGAGAAGCGGGGGGGGGGCCCTTGCCAGCGAGTGCCAGCATTTGGGGGCTGCGGATACCCCCTGGGGGCTGCTGGGTACCCCCAGGGGGCTGATGGGTACCCCCAGGGGGCTGATGGGGACCCCCAGGGGGCTGCTGTATAAACCCCCTGGGGGCTGCTGGGTACCCCAGGGGGCTGCTGTATAAACCCCCTGGGGGCTGCTGGGGACCCCCAGGGGGCTGCTGTATAAACCCCCTGGGGGCTGCTGGGGACCCCCAGGGGGCTGCTGTATAAACCCCCTGGGGGCTGCTGGGGACCCCCAGGGGGCTGCTGTATAAACCCCCTGGGGGCTGTTGGGTACCCCCAGGGGGCTGCTGTATAAACCCCCTGGGGGCTGCTGGGTACCCCCAGGGGGCTGCTGTATAAACCCCCTGGGGGCTGCTGGGTACCCCCAGGGGGCTGCTGGGTACCCCCTGGGGGCTGCTATATGTACCCCTGGGGGCCTGCTGTATACCACTAGGGCTGCTGTATACTACCACTGGGGCTGCAATACCACTGGGGCTGCTGTATATAGGGGCTGCTGTATACACCACTGGGGCTGCAATACCACTGGGGCTGCTGTATATAGGGGCTGCAATACCACTGGGGCTGCTGTATATAGGGGCTGCTGTATACACCACTGGGGCTGCTGTATATAGGGGCTGCAATACCACTGGGGCTGCAATACCACTGGGGCTGCTGTATATAGGGGCTGCTGTATACACCACTGGGGCTGCTGTATATAGGGTCTGCAATACCACTGGGGCTGCTGTATACACCACTGGGGCTGCTGTATATAGGGGCTGCAATACCACTGGGGGCTGCTGTATATACCACTGGGAGCTGCTGCATATACCACTGTGGCTGCTGTATATACCACTGGGAGCTGCTGTATATACCACTGGGGGCTGCTGTATATCATACTGCTGGGGCCTGTATACCACTGCTGGGGGCTGTAAACCTGTGCTGGGGTCCACCCTCGGCTTATACGCGAGTCAATAGATTTTCCCAGGTTTTGGGGGCAAAAGTAGGGGGGTCGGCTTATACACGGGTCGGCTTATACACGAGTATATACGGTAATTTGTCTTCAATGAAAAAACACAAAAAAGAATGAAGCAAAATGCAAAAAATTGATCATTTCACACAAAACTTCAAAAATGGGCCAGACAAAAGTATTGGCACCCTCAGCCTAATACTTGGTTGTACAACCTTTAGCCAAAATAACTGCGATCAACCACTTCCGGTAACCATCAATGAGTTTCTTACAATGCTCTGCTGGAATTTTAGAGCATTCTTCTTTGGAAAACTGCTCCAGGTCCCTGATATTTGAAGGGTGCCTTCTCCAAACTGCCATTTTTAGATCTCTCCACAGGTGTTCTATGGGATTCAGGTCTGGACTCATTGCTGGCCACCTTAGAAGTCTCCAGTGCTTTCTCTCAAACCATTTTCTAGTGCTTTTTGAAGTGTGTTTTGGGTCATTGTCCTGCTGGAAGACCCATGACCTCTGACAGAGAAGCAGGTTTCTCACTCTGTGCCCTACATTATGCTGCAAAATTTGTTGGTAGTCTTCAGACTTCATAATGCCATGCACACGGTCAAGCAGTCCAGTGTCAGAGGCAGCAAAGCAACCCCAAAACATCATGGAACCTCCACCATGTTTGACTGCAGGGACCATGTTCTTTTCTTTGAATGCCTCTTTTTTCTCCTGCAAACTCTATGTTGATGCCTTTGCCCAAAAGGCTCTACTTTTGTCTCATCTGACCAGAGAACATTCTTCCAAAACATTTTAGGCTTTCTCAGGTCTGTTTTGGCAAACTCCAGCATGGCTTTTTTATGACTCGGAGTAAGAAGTGGGGTCTTCCTGGGTATCCTACCATACAGTCCCTTTTCATTCAGACGCCGACAGATAGAACGGGTTGCCACTGTTATACCCTCGGACTGCAGGGCAGCTTGAACTTGTTTGGATGTTAGTCGAGGTTCTTTATCCACCATCCGCACAATCTTGCGTTGAAATCTCTCGTCACTTTTTCTTTTCCGTCAACATCTAGGGAGGTTAGCCACAGTGCCATGGGCTTTAAACTTCTTGATGACACTGCGCACGGTATACACAGGAACATTCTGGTCTATGGAGATGGACTTGTAGCCTTGAGATTGCTCATGCTTCCTCACAAGTTGGTTTCTCAAGTCCTCAGACAGTTCTTTGGTCTTCTTTCTTTTCTCCATGCTCAATGTGGTACACACAAGGACACAGGACAGAGGTTGAGTCAACTTTAATCCATGTTAACTGGCTGTAAATGTGACTTAGTTATTGCCAACACCTGCCACAGGTAAGTTACAGGTGCTGTTAATTACACAAATTAGAGAAGCATCACATGATTTTTCTAACAATGCCAATACTTTTGTCCACCCCCTTTTTTATGTTTGGTGTGGAATTGCATCCAATTTGGCTTTAGGACAATTCTTTTGTGTTTTTTCATTGAAGACAAATTAAATGAAGATAATAATACCAAAGAATTTGTGATTGCAATCATTTTCAGGAAGAAACTGAGTATTATCTGACAGAATTGCAGGGGTGTCAATACTTTTGGCTACAACTGTATAAAATGTATGTTATCTACTAGTACACTTTCAACTGTGTGGATTTATACCAGTTATTAAACAGAACTGGTATGTAGGACATTACGTCACATATTGCAACACATCTCTTTAACTTTATAGGTCTAGTCTCCCCAGAATGTTCTGAATAATTTAATGCCCAAATTTAAATTGTTAGTTGAAGAGATAATAGCAGATGCTTGGTGCAGATAGTGACAGCACCATCATCATGTCATCCCCAAGCAGATGGCTGAGAAGGGCAACTTGAGGCCGAGAAGTGAAATCATGTTATATAAAGTAAAATAAATACAATACTTTTTCTTAAGATACATAAAACTTTGGTTACTTGTTGACCAGGATTTACTGTATTGAAGCCCTCCAAAATGTGTTCTTTTTTAACTTATATTACCCACCTTTAGTATTTGCCTATGTTTGGTCTTTACAATGTAGCATTGATTTTTTTTTATCATCACATTCCAGGAACAGTGAGCTTTTTTTATCAATGCTAGTGGAATATTTTTCATATTACCAATAACCAAAAACTGGCCATACATACATTACACACCTATTTTATATTAGATTTCACCCACTTATAAACATATCAAATTAAAAACTCAGTTCATAGAAAAAATGGCACATTCTTATTATTGATCATTGAAAAAGCTTCATTAAAAACTTTCATAAGTATAATAATAATATGAGTAATTAAGTAAAGTATAGGACAAAACTGTTACTGGAGTAAGCTCAAGCTAGCACCAACAAACTAAGATGTGGTTTAAATAGGTATTGCTGGAAATATCTGCTGTAAACTATTACAATGGGTGCTGGAAACACTAATTTGATTGACTAGATGGCAGTATAGGTACAAAGTAAATGCTTCCCCCCATATAGTATAAATTAAAATACAAATTATAGCAAATCACCATGCTAATGAAAATAATAATCTATATCCTAACACCTGTTTTGCTTAGCTTTGCCAAGAGGTGTGAGGAGATAGCACAGAAGAATAAAATGTGAGTTAAGGAGTGGTTGTGGTCTACATGAGCTTATTACGAAGAGTTATATTGGTGTTTATGCTGTCCATCCCCCTCCAACTAAGAATATCTCATCCGGACTGCGCTGCAAATGCACATGGTCTCTTCTTAGAAGCAGGGCTGATGTACCGACCCAGAACACCTGGGCAAGTGCCAGGGCCCTGAACAAATGGGGGGGACTAGACGCCGCAGAAGAGGGGAGCGACTGAATCTGGCATCATCAGTAATGTCAGATATTTCCAGTCCGCCCTCTGCATCTTTGTACCTCTGTTCATTATTATGAAGTTTGTAGTGGGCATGAGCTAAATAGACTGCCATGCGCAGTATAAACAGGAACTTGCTGAAAGAAGAATGATGTCACCTCAAGGAGACAAGATGAGCCAATCAACGCTGAGCACGCCAAGACATAATTTGAAACTTTTGTATTCATCTTCGGAACCACCGTGGCTGATAAGTTTAATGCAAGTATTTCTGTCTTCTGGCTCCTGTTTCTGGCTCATACTCAGCGCCATGCTGTATATACAGGTCCACATTATATTCCATATTGAACGTCAGTGTAATATACAGTGGTGTGAAAATGCGTTTGCCCCTTCCTGATTTCTTATTCCTTTGCACACTTAAGTGTATCAGATCACCAAATTTAGATATTAGACAAGGATGACACACATTAGCACAAAATACAGTCTTAAAATGAAAGACTATTATTATTAAGGGAAAATAAATCTATCTAAACCTGCTGGGTTCTATGTAAAAAAGTGACTGCCCACTAAAGTTAATAACTGGTTGGGCCACCCTTAACAGCAAGAACTGCAATCAAACATTTGTGATGTGGCGAGGAGTCTTTTACATATGCTCTGGATGAATTTCGGCCCACTCACCTTTGCAGAATTGTCGTAAATCAGCCACATTGGAGAGTTTTTGAATATGATCCATCTTTTTAAGGTCATGCCACAGCATCTCACTTGGATTAAGGTCAGGATTTTGGGTAGATCACACTAGTGATGGGCGAATCCTAAATTACTCGGAATCGCTTGACTCTAGCGAGTCCGAGCCCAGGACTCGCTACTCGTTGCGAGTCTAGCGAGTCCAATGTTAATGAATGGGGAAGCGAGTAATAGCGAGTAGTGTGAGATTTACAACTCGCAGATGTGTCTCGGAAGCTTCAGCCTGAAGCAATCCTAGTTTTGTCATTTATTTGCATTGCTCGTTTACTTTGTAAGTAATCGCTGACTCGCACAGATAAGAGTCCTGTCTCCTCTGTGCTGGCTGCCAGCTCCAGGGTCCTAGAGCCCGCCTGCTGCCTGATGTAGCAGAGCTGAGATTGTTCTCAGTCTGCTCATTCCCTGTGTACAGACATGAATGTCTGTGCACAGAGATGATGTAGCAGAGCTGAGATTGTTCTCAGTCTGCTTATTCCCTGTGTACAGACATGAATGTCTGTGCACAGAGATGATGTAGCAGAGCTGAGATTGTTCTCAGTCTGCTTATTCCCTGTGCATAGAGATCTATATATATGCACAGGGGATGTAGCAGAGAGGACATCGCGTTTTGGACTGCGTCGGACGGAAGAGGATTTTTTTAATTAAAGATGGAGTCCCTAATGGCTTTTTTTTTTATTTCTAATAAAAAATTTTCTTTGTGTTGTGTTTTTTTTAAAACAATTTAATAGAAATTCATGGCGGTCATGTCTAATATTGGCGTGACCACCATAAATTTCGGGCTTAGGGCCAGCTGATAATACAAAGCTGGCCCTAACCCCTTCATTACCCAGCGTGCCACCGCTACCAGGGCCGCTGGAAGAGCGGGGTTCAGCGTCAGAGGATGGCGCTTCAATGAACGCGCCATCTTCTGGGGCGGCTGCGGGCTGCAATTTGCAGCGGGGGGTGCCCAGAAAGCTTGGGCATCCCTGCGCTGCGGATTCCAGCCCCCAGCTGCTTAGCTGTACCTGGCTAGACATAGAAATTGCGCGGAGCCCCACGCATTTTTTTTAAATTATTTCATGAAATTCTGAGATTCTGACTCTGAGACTCTGACTCTGAGACTCTGACTCTGAAATTCATTAAATAATTTTAAAAAAATGCGTGGGGCTCCGCGCAATTTCTATGTCTAGCCAGGTACAGCTAAGCAGCTGAGGGCTGGAATCCGCAGCGCAGGGATGCCCAAGCTTTCTGGGCACCCCCCGCTGCAAATTGCAGCCCGCAGCCGCCCCAGAAGATGGCGCGTTCATTGAAGCGCCATCCTCTGGCGCTGAACCCCGCTCTTCCAGCGGCCCTGGTGGCGGTAGCACGCTGGGTAATAAAGGGGTTAATACCAGCTTTGTTATACAAGCTGGTATTAAGCCCGAGATTCTTAATGTCAGGCCACGTTTGACCCAGCCACTAAGAATCTCCAAAAAAGGGTTAAAAAAACACAGAGAAAATTTTTTATTTGAAATAAAAAAAAAAGCCATTAGGGACTCCATCTTTAATTAAAAAAATCCTCTTCCGTCCGACGTAGTCCAAAACGCGATGTCCTCTCTGCTACATGCACAGGGAATGAGCAGACTGAGAACAATGTCAGCACTGCTACATCATGTCTGTGAGCAGGCAGGTTCTAGGACCCTGGAGCTGCACAGAGAAGACAGCTGGACTCGGCTCGCAAAGAAACAGCAGTTACTTTGCGAGTTTCCCTGCTATCACTGGCACAGTAGCCAGTGATGACTCGCACGAGTCCAATGCAAACAATGGCAATCCTAGTTTTGTCAGCGTTTCAGACAAAACTAGGATTGATATTGATTTGCATTGGACTCGTGCGAGTCATCACTGGGAAACTCGCCGAGTACCGAGTCCTGCGAGTCCCTTACTACTCGCCGAGTAACGAGTCCTAGCGAGTAGATTCGCCCATCCCTAGATCACACCAAAGTCTTAATAGTTTTGTTTTTCTTAAGCCATTCAGAGGTGGACTTGCTGGTATGTTTTGGATCATTGTTCTGCTGCTTAACCCAAATGTCCTTCAGTTTAAGGTAAAAGACAGATGGCCGGACATTCTTTTTCAATATCTTTTAGTAGACAGCAGAATTTATGGTTCCATTTACCACAGCAAGTCTAAAAGGTCCTGAAGCAGCAAATTTTCATCGCAGACATCACACTACCACCATATTTTACTGTTGGTACGATGTTCCTTTTTTGTAATGCTGTTACTTCTACACCGAATGTAATGGACATATGCCTACCAAAAAGTTCAACTTTTGTCTCTTCTACAGAGTATTCTCCCAAACGTCTTGGGGATCATTAAGATGTGTTCTGGCAAAACTTAGAAAAGATTTTATGATTTTTGTGCTCAGCAGTGATTTTTGAATTGGATCTCTGCCATGCAGGCCATAATTGCCCAGTCTCTTTCTTATGGTCGAGTCATAAACACTCACTTTAACTGAGGCAAGTGAGGCTTGAATGTTGTTGTGGGGTGTTTTATCACCTTTCAGTTGAGTCATCGCTGGGCTTTTGGGGTAATTTTGGTTGTTAGGTCACTCCTGGGAATGTTCAGCACTGTTTCTTTTTTTGTCATTTGTGGATAATGGCTCTTACTGTGAGATCAAAAGCTTAAGAAATCTAAAAGAAATAAGTGCACACAAGTGCAAATAGGATTTAATCTGATATTATTAAGATTAAAAAGCACAAGATAAGGAGCCTTTCACCTGGTGCGGTTTTGTTGGACACAACCATCTTAGGAGCTTTAGTTAGAAGGATTGCTGCTGCAGTCACGGTATTATCGATATGGTTCATTAACCAGAGAAAGGGTTAATGACTGCACTGCTATCTTCTGAATAAAAGAATGATTCAGTACTTCTTCAGAATTTTGTGATTTATTTCCAACGTGTTTCAGAAATCAACTCCTTCAAATGGCAAATCAGAACCCCCTCTTTACTGCAAAAGAAATTCAGGAAGATTTAGCAGACTCCAGACTCTGGAGTTGTGATACATTGTTGTACTGTTCAGAGACACTTTAACAAATATGACCTTTACGAAAGAGTCATCAGAAGAAAACTTTTCCTGCATCCTCACCATGAAATTCTGTAAAAATTTGTCACGATAGTCTCTCTTACTTTAGAGACTTGTAGCAGCTTTGGGACATTTGTTTCATTCCTGTATTGAGGCTTCATATTAAACATGTTTCTTTCCTTTGGCAGTTTAGGATTAATGTCAGTTTCTGTAGCTAGCAAGCTACCTAGGTTGTTGTCTAGGTGTGGTTACTTTGTGACCACTCCCAACCCCTTTATATGGTGACATGGTTCCAGCATAGCATGCAGGTGATTGAACCTCATTCCTTGCCTGGCTTGCTGAGGTGAAGAAAATTCTTGGGAAAACCTGACCATTGCCAAGCTGTCTGCTGCCTAGGAGAGTGGCAGCAGGCGTGAAGTTGTTTTTATCATCCTCCTCTCTGTCTCCCATCCCCTCTTGTTATTATTGCAATGGTTAGGACTATTTTCCTATTGAGGGCAAAAATGAGGGTTAGCAAAGGACTATCCATCCTGCTCAGCGAAGGGTTGAAAGAACTCATATAAGGACAGTAGGGAGATCGGGTAACCTCGACTGACGTCACTGCAACACTGTTGCAAATTGATCGGCTGTTGGCAGTGAAAGCGGTGATGTCAGAGTCGGGTTTACCTGAGGGCACAGCTGACAGGGCTCAGCTGTGCGCTTGGGTGACTTCTCTGACAGCACGCAGCTCAGTCTGTGCGTGCCTGCTCATCTGTCTGAGTAGATGTGTATATCTCCTCACACAGATGTAGCAGAACTGAAGAGAAGAGCTCACCTGGAGATTACATCGGATGGAGGGATTTATTGGTAATAAAAATGGAGTCTTAATTGTCTTCTGTTTTATTTCTAATAAAATATTTTTTTCTCTGTGTTGTATTTTATTTTACTGCTTACTAGAAATTCATGGTGGTCAGGTCTAATATTGGCCTGATGCCATAAAATTTGGGCTTGGTGCCAGATGTTAATACAAAGCTGACCCTAACCCCATTATTACCCAGCGTGCTACCCCTACCAGGTCCGCTGGAAGAGTCTGGGTACAGCACCAGAAAATAGTGCTTCTATGAATGCACCATTTTCTGCGGCGGCTCCGGGCTGCAATTCGCAGCGAGGGAGGCCCAGAAAGCTTGGGATACCCTGTTCTGAGGATTCCAGTCCCCAGCTGCCTACCTGTACCTGGCTGGAAACAAAAAATACAAAAAGCCCCACATTTTTTTTGTTAATTTATTTCAAGGAGCAATTATACAAAAAGAGCTCAACTGTGTCATGGTTTTTGTGCTTTTTTAGGCTGAGAGATGCAGATGAACTAGGGATGAGCGAGTCTACTCGCTACTATTAGGTACTCGCCGAATAGTAGGGTACTTGGGCTACTCGTTACTCTGCGAGTTTCCTTGCGATTACTCGCAGAGTAACGAGTCCAATGTAAATCAATGGGAAATGCAATTACTCTGCTGCTGGACCCTATAAAGAGGTCAGGGAGCAGAGGAAAAACCTGCAATTCCCCAATTGATTGCTGAATGCTGAAGCCCCCTACTGGCTTCCCCGTCGCCTGACAGCAGTATCCTCCGGTTCTTATACCATACAACAGGACCCCATATGTATAATTGGATAACCGTGTATTCTGGACAACGTTGCTCTTACAGGCACCCCAGTTGTCACCTACCACTCCTTTGTAATAGCATGTACTCCTGTTGTATAACCATACCTACAATTATCCATTTGGTCACACGGTGTGCCCTCTCTACACCAGGCAGATAGGTCCTGAGTATACATACGTAAATCCACCATTGTCATATAATACTGTTATAACTCTTAGAACAACCCTCCCTGCGTGGGGTGTTCCATGCTTACCATGTATATGGTGTCTCTGTATTGCCTTTGTATACTGGTTCCGTAATACCACCAGTCAAATGGGACCTGGGGCTCCTTATTCTTTTAATTGATTTAAACGAGTTATTTGCACATCAACAAAAGTTGTTTATATTTTCACAAATTGTTGATTATTGTTGATTAATTTGCTGTGGTGTTGTTCCCTTGATGTAGCATGTCTTTTCTGTTCGTATCCAATTTTTCGGACTTACTGACCTTCATTTCTTAAAGTAATGATGGCCACTCGTTTTTTTTTAATTAGAATTTGTATTATGGCAAGAAAAAATCAGCTAATAGTCTATTCAGTAGGACTATCAGCTGTATATCCACCAGATTTCTGCACAACACAACTGATGGTCCCAACCCCATTTATAAGGCAAGAAATCCCACTTATTAAACCTAACAGGGCACACCTGTGAAGTGAAGACCATTTCCGGTGACTACCTCTTGAAGCTCATCAAGAAAATGCCAAGAGTGTATATATATATATATATATGTATATATATATATATACAGTTAGGGCCAGAAATATTTGGACAGTGACACAAGTTTTGTTATTTTAGCTGTTTACAAAAACATGTTCAGAAATACAATTATATATATAATATGGGCTGAAAGTGCACACTCCCAGCTGCAATATGAGAGTTTCCACATCCAAATCGGAGAAAGGGTTTAGGAATCATAGCTCTGTAATGCATAGCCTCCTCTTTTTCAAGGGACCAAAAGTAATTGGACAATGGACTCTAAGGGCTGCAATTAACTCTGAAGGCGTCTCCCTCGTTAACCTGTAATCAATGAAGTAGTTAAAAGGTCAGGGGTGGATTCCAGGTGTGTGGTTTTGCATTTGGAAGCTGTTGCTGTGACCAGACAACATGCGGTCAAAGGAACTCTCAATTGAGGTGAAGCAGAACATCCTGAGGCTGAAAAATAAGAAAAAATCCATCAGAGAGATAGCAGACATGCTTGGAGTAGCAAAATCAACAGTTGGGCACATTCTGAGAAAAAAGGAATTGACTGGTGAGCTTGGGAACTCTAAAAGGCCTGGGCGTCCACGGATGACAACAGTGGTGGATGATCGCCGCATACTTTATTTGGTGAAGAAGAACCCGTTCACAACATCAACTGAAGTCCAGAACACTCTCAGTGAAGTAGGTGTATCTGTCTCTAAGTCAACAGTAAAGAGAAGACTCCATGACAGTAAATACAAAGGGTTCACATGTAGATGCAAACCATTCATCAATTCCAAAAATAGACAGGCCAGAGTTAAATTTTCTGAAAAACACCTCAAGAAGCCAGCTCAGTTCTGGAAAAGTATTCTATGGACAGATGAGACAAAGATCAACCTGTACCAGAATGATGGGAAGAAAAAAGTTTGGAGAAGAAAGGGAACTGCACATGATCCAAGGCACACCACATCCTCTGTAAAACATGGTGGAGGGAACGTGATGGCATGGTCATGCATGGCTTTCAATGGAACTGGGTCACTTGTGTTTATTGATGACATAACAGCAGACAAGAGTAGCCGGATGAATTCTGAAGTGTACCGGGATATACTTTCAGCCCAGATTCAGCCAAATGCTGCAAAGTTGATTGGACGGCGCTTCATAGTACAGATGGACAATGACCCCAAGCATACAGCCAAAGCTACCCAGGAGTTCATGAGTGCAAAAAAGTGGAACATTCTGCAATGGCCAAGTCAATCACCAGATCTTAACCCAATTGAGCATGCATTTCACTTGCTGAAATCCAGACTTAAGACGGAAAGACCCACAAACAAGCAAGACCTGAAGGCTGCGGCTGTAAAGGTCTGGCAAAGCATTAAGAAAGAGGAAACCCAGCGTTTGGTGATGTCCATGGGTTCCAGACTTAAGGCAGTGATTGCCTCCAAAGGATTCGCAACAAAATGTTGAAAATAAAAATATTTTGTTTGGGTTATGTTTATTTGTCCAATTACTTTTGACCTCCTAAAATGTGGAGTGTTTGTAAAGAAATGTGTACAATTCCTACATTTTCTATCACATATTTTTGTTCAACCCTTCAAATTAAACGTTACAATCTGCACTTGAATTCTGTTGTAGAGGTTTCATTTCAAATCCAATGTGGTGGCATGCAGAGCCCAACTCGCGAAAATTGTGTCACTGTCCAAATATTTCTGGCCCTAACTGTATATACACACATACAGCTCTGGAAAAAATTAAGAGACCACTGCAAAATTTTCAGTTTCTTTGATTTTTCTCTTTATAAGTATATTTTTGAGTGAAATTGCATTGTTCTTTTATTCTATAAACTACTGACAACGTGCCTCCGAAATTCAAAGCTAAAAAGTTTGTATTTATTTGCAGCAAATGAGAAATCTTCAAAATATAATACATAAACAGAGCAATGCTTTCAGACCTCAAGTAATGCAAATAAAATAAGTTTGATATTCATTAAGAAACAACAATACTAATGTTTTAACTCAGGAAGCGTTCAGAAATCAATATTTGGTGGAATAACCATTATTTATAATCACAGCTTTCATGCGTCTTGGCATGTTTTCCACCAGTCTTTCACACTGCTTTTGGGTGACCTTATGCCACTCCTGGCACACAAATGTAAGCAGTTCTTCTTTGTTTGATGGCTTGTGACAATCCATATTCTTGTTGATTACATTCCAGAGGTTTCCAATGGGGTTCAGGTCTGGAGATTGGGCTGGCCGTGACAGGGTCTTGATGTGGTGCTCCTTGATCCACACATTGATTGACCTAAGGCCATGGCCAGCCCAATCTCCAGACCATGGTTATTCCACCAAATATTGATTTCTGAACTCTTTCGGAGTTAAAACATGAGGATTTTTGTTTCTAAATGAATATGAATTTGAATTTGTTTTCTTTGTATAATTTGAGGTCTAAAAGCAATGTTCTCTTTATTTATTATTATTTCATTTCCTGCAAATAAATACAAAATGTGTAGCTTTGATTTTGGAGACATGTTGTCAGTAGTTTATAGAATAAAAGAGCAATGTGCATTTTACTCAAAAATATATCTATAAAGAGAAAAATGAGAGAAACTGCAAAATTTGCAGTGGCCTCTTAATATTTTGCAGAGCTGTATATGTGGAGCAGCACAGTACACTGGTATAGTGGGTGCACAACGAACCAAGCAATCCTTTCAAGAAGCTTGTGGATACGTACAATCTTTAAGAAGGGTCGCAGCACTCCAATCTGATGTAACAAAAGGCTCTTTAATCCAGCACTTTAATCCAGCAAAAGGCACAAGATGGCCATCTTGTGGATTGAGCTGTTTTATGATGTCACACAGAGCAGGAGCAAAAGAGGAGGGCAGACCCAGCAGAAGAGGAGATGGCGGCAGACACATAGAGGGGGCGGAACACACGAGGAGGAGGCAGGAAGGCCAGCAGCCAAGACCTCTTAATAAGATCCCACCCAGACGACCTCTTAACTAATGTTTCTAAAGTCTTTTTTAAAGCTTACAGGAGGGCTAGAGACATGGGGACCCCTTCCCTGAATGCAGCAGACATGCTGCATTAAGTGCTGCATTTAGTTTCCTACTGCCCAGGGGCTGATAGGTCCTCTTTAACATAATTTTTTTGTTTTTTTTTGTGACCATCGACTACCATTAATTAAAATTAAACTAAAGAAATATGTAAATAAAAAGCAGTCCCATTAGATTTGACATATACATTAAAATGTAGTAACAAAAACAGCAGGTATAAAGTAGGATTTATATCAAATGAATAGCGCTAACAGAATAATACATTACATTGTCATGAATACACAAAAAAAATGCAAATGTGACAATTTGTACTTTGCTTTAGAAAACTGCTGTATGAGAAGGGAGTGTTTCTAATTTTTTCTTTTTTAAGTGTATAACAGTACCTAACATTTTCAATGTCATATTGTCTGTTGTTATAGCAACTGAAGCACTAGCTGATTTCCAACCATTTCTTTTACTCTGGAATCCTATTATGTGTGGACCACTCACAGAGCAAATATGTAACACAGTTACTTTTCTATTTTAAGCAAAAAGCAAAAATATAGACAGACAGACATAGTATTAAACAGCAGATGTAAAGGGCATTAAGGACATTATTTGACTAATCACATAAGTATATTTTGTATTTTTTCTCTGCTTTTTTTCTGTAAAACAAATGGAACTCAGCCTGAAATGTTTTATCAAATTTAAACAAAATTGCTCACAAAGAAGGTATCATGCACATAGCCATATTTTCTGATTTCCCTATACCGGTATAACAGGTCTCCAGTGAAGGTGCAGGCTGCGTTTACTGAATCTCCAGATGTCTCCCAATTCAAATGATAAAATGTTAAATTGTTTTGATTTTCTGTCAGAGTTTGTATGAATCCAGCAGAAAAGTGGCTTGCTTCTTTAGATGCCATATGCGAGGCTTGAATGAAAGGTTATGCCTCCACCTTCATAAGTCTTCAGCAGATGGCAGCAGTGGTATGCGGCAGGTACTGGACTCTTCAGTAGACTCTCCTCTACAATGGCAGGAAGCATAAGCAATGAATGGTTGAGTTATAGTGTAAAGAATGGAACCCTGCACAGACTTAAGCAACGTACCGTCATTGAATCCTTGACAGCAGAAGGTTCCATGCCAAAGGAAATTCATCAGAGAATGCAAGCTGTTTATGGCGATTGTGTTGATGTGTGCGCTGTGTGTCATTGGGCCAGTAAGTTTTCAGATGGTGAGGTGGAAGCGTCTGACTTTTGTGACAAAAAATAGTTGGATGTTCTGTGACAGCAACCAGTGAGATAAACATACAAAGTGTTGTCTGACTAATTCGGGATGATCATCTTATCCATCAGAGAGAAATTACAAGCATAATCAGCATTTCATAAGAATGTGTAGGTCACATTATTGCTTTGCTTGATTATCAAGCCCCGCCCCCTATACCCCTTAGCACTGTAGGGAGAGGTGAGGCCCCCCTCCGGTACTATCACTACTGATATCGGCGCACTGCCGATATGATTAGTGATGATGTTGGCTCTTTGCAGCGGCAGAGCAGGGAGCGCAATCTCCCTGCTTTGCCTGCTGTCGCAGTGCCGCTTTGCCTCCTCTGTGCAGAGACACTGCCTGGCGCGTGCACAGGAGGAGACAGTCTCAGAGTGATGATGGCTTCCTTCCTGTGCGGGTCGCTGCGTCGCGCTGCAGAGGAGGGACCCAGCGGTGGCAGAGTGACTATGGCAGGTGGGAGCCCAGGGGGGGTCTGGTGACTAAGGAGCCCATCTCTTCTGCCATAAGAGATGGGCTCCTCAGTCACCAGCCTGGGGCCAAAGGATCAAGACAGTGCTCCAAACTCTTATCTACCATCCCTGAGTGGGCTCCATGATCTCTATGTATGAGCCCTGAGTGGGCTCCATGATTTCTATGCATGTGCCCTGAGTGGGCTCCATAATCTCTATGTAAGAGCCCTGAGTGGGCTCCATGATCTCTATGTAAGGGCCCTGAGTGGGCTCCATGATCTCTATGTATGAGCCCTGAGTGGGCTCCATGATTTCTATGCGTGTGCCCTGAGTGGGCTCCATAATCTCTATGTAAGAGCCCTGAGTGGGCTCCATGATCTCTATGTAAGGGCCCTGAGTGGGCTCCATGATCTCTATGTATGAGCCCTGGGTGGGCTCCATGATCTTTATGTAAGAGCCCTGAGTGGGCTCCATGTTCTCTATGTAAGAGCCCTGAGTGGGCTCCATGATTTCTATCTAAGAGCCCTGAGTGGGCTCCATATTCTCTATGTATGAGCCCTAAGTGGGCTCCATGATTTCTATGTAAGAGCCCTGAGTGGGCTCCATGATCTCTATGTAAGAGCACTGAGTGGGCTCCATGATCTCTATGTAAGAGCCCTGAGTGAGCCCGATGATCTCTATGTATGAGCCCTGAGTGGGCTCCATGATCTCTACGTATGAGCCCTGAGTGGGCCCATTGATCTCTATGTATGAGCCCTGAGTGGACTCCATGATCTCTATCTACCATCCCTGAGTGGGCACCATGATCTTTATGTAAGAGCCCTGAGTGGGCTCCATGATATCTATGTAAGAGCCCTGAGTGGGCTCCATGATCTCTATGTATGAGACCTAAGTGGGCTCAATGATCTCTATGTATGAGACCTAAGTGGGCTCAATGATCTCTATGTAAGAGCCCTGAGTGGGCTCCATGATCTTTATGTAAGAGCCCTGAGTGGGCTCGATGATCTCTATGTAAGAGCCCTGAGTGAGCCTGATGATCTCTATGTATGAGCCCTGAGTGGGCTCCATGATCTCTATGTATGAGCTCTGAGTGGGCCCCTTGACTCTATGTATGAGCCCTGAGTGGACTCCATGATCTCTATCTACCATCCCTGAGTGGGCACCATGATCTCTATGCATGAGCCCTGAGTGGGCTCCATGATCTCTATGTAAGAGCCCTGAGTGGGCTCCACGATCTCTAAATAAGAGCCCTGAGTGGGCTCCATGATCTCTATGTATGAGCCCTGAGTGGGCCCCATGATCTCTATGTATGAGCTCTGAGTGGGCTCCATGATCTCTATGTAGGAGCCCTGAGTGGGCTCCATGATCTCTATGTATGAGCCCTAAGTGGGCTCCATGATCTCTATGTATGAGCCCTGAGTGGGCCCCTTGATCTCTATGTATGAGTCCTGAGTGGGCCCCATTATCTCTATGTACGATACCTGAGTGGGCCCCATGATCTCTATGTATGAGCCCTAAGTGGGCCCCATGATCTCTATGTATGAACCCTGATGTGGGCCCCATGATCTCTATGTAAGAGCCCTGAGTGGGCTCCATGATCTCTATGTAAGAGCCCTGAATGGGCTCCATGATCCATACATAAGAGCCCTGAGTGGGCTCCATGATCTCTATGTAAGAGCCCTGAGTGGGCCCCATGATCTTTATGTATGAGCCCTGAGAGGGCTCCATGATCTCTGGCTACCATCCCTGAGTGGGCCCCATGATCTCTTTGTATTAGCCCTGAGTGGGCTCCATAATTTCTATCTACCATCCCTGAGTGGGCCTCATGATCTCTATGTAAGAGCCCTGATAGGCTCCATGATCTCTATGTATGAGCCCTGAGTGGGCCCCATGATTTCTATCTACCGACACTGAGTGGGCTCCATAATCTATATGTAAGAGCCCTGAGTGGGCTCCATGATCTCTATGTAAGAGCCCTGATGGGCTCCATGATCTCTATGTATGAGCCTTGAGTGGGCCCCATGATTTCTATCTACCGACACTGAGTGGGCTCCATGATCTCTATGTAAGAGCCCTGAGTGGGCCTCATGATCTCTATGTATGAGCCCTGAGTGGGCTCTATGATTTCTATGTAAGAGCCCTGAAGGGGCTCCATGATCCCTTTGTATGAGCCCTGAGTGGGCCCCATGATCTCTATCTACCATCCCTGAGTGGGCCCCATGATCTCTATGCACGATCCCTGAGAGGGCCCCATGATCTCTATGTATGATCCTTGCGTGGGCCCCATGATCTCTATCTACCATCCCTGAGTGGGCCTCATGATCTCTATGTATGAGCCCTGAGTGGGCTCCATGGTCTCTATGTAAGAGGCCTTAGTGGGCTCCATGATCTCTATGTATGAGCCCTGAGTGGGCCCCATGATTTCTATCTACCATGCCTGAGTGGGCCCCATAATCTCTATGTATGAGCCCTGAGTGTGCTCCATGATCTCTATGTAAGAACCCTGAGTTGGCTCCATGATCTCTATGTATGAGCCCTGAGTGGGCCCCATGATCTCTATCTACCATCCGTGAGTGGGCCCCATGATTTCTATGTATGATCCCTGAGAGGGCCCCATGATCTCTATGTACGATCATTGAGTAGGCCCCATTATCTCTATCTACCATCCCTGAGTGGGCCCCATGATCTCTATGTATGATCCCTGAGTAGGCCCCATGATCTCTATGTAAGAGCCCTGAGTGGGCTCCATGATCTCTATGTATGGGCCCTGAATGGGCCCCATGATCTTTATGTATGAGCCCTGAGTGGGCTCCATGATCTCTATCTACCATCCCTGAGTGGGCTCCATGATCTCTTTGTACGAGCACTGGGTGGGCTGAATGATCTCTATCAACCATCCCTGAGTGGGCCTCATGATCTCTATGTATGAGCCCTGAGTGGGCTCCATGATCTCTATGTAAGAGTCCTGTGTGGGCTCCATGATCTCTATATATGAGCACTGAGTGGGCCCCATGATCTCTATGTATGAGCCCTAAGTGGGCCCCATGATCTTGATGTTTGAGACCTGAGTGGGCTCCATGATCTCTATGTAAGAGCCCTGAGTGGGCCCCATGATCTCTATGTAAGAGCCCTGAGTAGGCCCCATGATCTCTATGTAAGAGCCCTGAGTGGGCTCCATGATCTCTATGTATGGGCCCTGAATGGGCCCCATGATCTTTATGTATGAGCCCTGAGTGGGCTCCATGATCTCTATCTACCATCTCTGAGTGGGCCCCATGATCTCTATGTATGAGCCCTGAGTGGGCTCCATCATCTCTATGTAAGAGCCCTGAGTGGGCTCCATGATCTCTATGTATGAGCCCTGAGTGGGCTCCATGATCTCTATGTATGAACCTTGAGTGGGCTCCATGACCTCTATGTATGAGCCCTGAGTGGGCCCCATGATCTCTATGTATGAGCCCTGAGTGGGTCCCATGATCTCTATGTATGAGCTCTGAGTGGGCTCCATGATCTCTATGTAGGAGCCCTGAGTGGGCTCCATGATCTCTATGTATGAGCCCTGAGTGGGCTCCATGATCTCTATGTATGAGCCCTGAGTGGGCCCCTTGATCTCTATGTATGAGTCCTGAGTGGGCCCCATTATCTCTATGTACGATACCTGAGTGGGCCCCATGATCTCTATGTATGAGCCCTAAGTGGGCCCCATGATCTCTATGTATGAGCCCTAAGTGGGCCCCATGATCTCTATGAAAGAGCCCTGAGTGGGCTCCATGATCTCTATGTAAGAGCCCTGAATGGGCTCCATGATCCATACATAAGAGCCCTGAGTGGGCTCCATGATCTCTATGTAAGAGCCCTGAATGGGCTCCATGATCCATACATAAGAGCCCTGAGTGGGCTCCATGATCTCTATGTAAGAGCCCTGGGTGGGCCCCATGATCTTTATGTATGAGCCCTGAGAGGGCTCCATGATCTCTGGCTACCATCCCTGAGTGGGCCCCATGATCTCTATGTATTAGCCCTGAGTGGGCTCCATAATCTCTATCTACCATCCCTGAGTGGGCCTCATGATCTCTATGTAAGAGCCCTGATGGGCTCCATGATCTCTATGTATTAGCCCTGAGTGGGCTCCATAATCTCTATCTACCATCCCTGAGTGGGCCTCATGATCTCTATGTAAGAGCCCTGATGGGCTCCATGATCTCTATGTATGAGCCCTGAGTGGGCCCCTTGATCTCTATGTATGAGTCCTGAGTGGGCCCCATTATCTCTATGTACGATACCTGAGTGGGCCCCATGATCTCTATGTATGAGCCCTAAGTGGGCCCCATGATCTCTATGTATGAGCCCTAAGTGGGCCCCATGATCTCTATGAAAGAGCCCTGAGTGGGCTCCATGATCTCTATGTAAGAGCCCTGAATGGGCTCCATGATCCATACATAAGAGCCCTGAGTGGGCTCCATGATCTCTATGTAAGAGCCCTGAATGGGCTCCATGATCCATACATAAGAGCCCTGAGTGGGCTCCATGATCTCTATGTAAGAGCCCTGGGTGGGCCCCATGATCTTTATGTATGAGCCCTGAGAGGGCTCCATGATCTCTGGCTACCATCCCTGAGTGGGCCCCATGATCTCTATGTATTAGCCCTGAGTGGGCTCCATAATCTCTATCTACCATCCCTGAGTGGGCCTCATGATCTCTATGTAAGAGCCCTGATGGGCTCCATGATCTCTATGTATGAGCCCTGAGTGGGCCCCATGATTTCTATCTACCGACACTGAGTGGGCTCCATGATCTTTATGTAAGAGCCCTGATTGGGCTCCATGATCTCTATGTAAGAGCCCTGATGGGCTCCATGATCTCTATGTATGAGCCCTGAGTGGGCCCCATGATTTCTATCTACCGACACTGAGTGGGCTCCATGATCTCTATGTAAGAGCCCTGAGTGGGCCTCATGATCTCTATGTATGAGCCCTGAGTGGGCTCTATGATTTCTATGTAAGAGCCCTGAGTGGGCTCCATGATCCCTTTGTATGAGCCCTGAGTGGGCTCCATGATCTCTATCTACCATCCCTGAGTGGACCCCATGATCTCTATGTATGCCCCTGATGAGGCCCCATGATCTCTTTGTACGCTCCTGATCCTTATATACATCCCTGATGGAACCCCATGATCCCTATATATACCCCTGATTGGCCCCATGATCACTATGTACGCCCCTGATAGGGACCCATGTCCCCCCCTGATGGGGCCCTGTAATCTCTATGTGGCCATCGCCTCCACTTGGCAGTAGTGGAAGCAGCAACTCCATAGTGTGGCATTCACACTACTTGCTGCACTGTACAGGGCTCCGAGCCAGCAGCAGGACAGATGAGGAGGGAACTTTCTGGGACCCTTGGCTGAGGCTGGCAGGACATACTACTGGGCAATGGGCATGATTATCATGCCCATTGGCCAGCATATCATGCCAGCCTTGGGTGGTACTATCATGCATTCCCAATGCTCAGTATGTCCTGCCAGCATCTGCGGTACTATCATGCCCACCCAGCATGTCCTGACAGCCACCGGTGGTGGTACTAGCATGATAGTACCACAGAGGCTGGCAGTACATACTGGGCAATGGGCATAATAGTACCACAAAGGCTGGTAGGACATACTGGGCAATGGGCATGACAGTACCACCAGTAGACGGACTAGGCAGTCTCCAGGGCTCCGTCTCCTCTCCTCGCTGCTGTTAGGCTGGGTTAACATTGCATTTATGCTGTGTGTTACAACGGAGCCATTGTAAATCAGCACAAAGGCAATGTACCATAGACTTGTATTGCAAAAATGCAGACTAACGCTTGCAAAAATATGCATGCGTTTGAAAGTATGCATTATTTGCAACGCACAGGAAAACACGGTCGCCGGGTGGAGGCCAGCTGAGCACTTCACTCACAGCTGTGTTCTAGTGTAAAGGCACCGTTACACACAACGATATCGCTAACGATATCCTTGCAATGTCACCGGTTTTGTGACGCTATAGTGACCTTGCAGTGATATCGCTGTGTGTGACATGCCGCAACGACCATTGATCAGCTCGCTGATTGTTGCGTAATGGCCGGAACCAATTTTCGGTCGTTGATCTGCCGCTGTCATGCATGCATCGGCATCTGTGACAGGGTCCAACGACCAGCGATGTCCATTCTGACAGGCTGGGTAAGCGGGAGCAGGCTGGTAACCAAGATACATATCGGGTAACTAGGCACAGTTTCCTTATGTGTACCTTGGTTACCAGCGTTATCGCTGCTCGCTGGTGAGTCTGCCTGTTTGACAGCTCACCAGCGACCTCACAGCGATGTACCAGCGATCCCGGCCGGGTCGGATCGCTGGTGGGATCGCTGGAACATCGCAGCGTGTAACAAGGCCTTTATTCTGTGCCTGCTCATTTATGTCAGCAGACATATTTGTCTGATGGCAATGATGTAGCAGAGCTGAAGGCAGAAGACCTGTGGATTACATCGGAGTGAGGATTTTTTTTATTAAGGATGGAGTCTTTAAATGTGTTTAGTGTTTGATTTTTCTTAAAAAATGTTTTTCTCTGTGTTGTGTTTTTTTTCTGTTTACTAGAAATTCATGATGGCCATGTCTAGTTTGGCGTGGCACCATGATTTTCAGGCTTAGTACCAGCTGATAATACAAAGCTGGTACTAATCCCAATATTACCCAGCATGCCACCCCCCACCAGGGCCGCTGGAAGAGCCAGATAAAGCGCCTGAAAAATGGTGCTACGATGAATGCGCCAATTCCAGGGGTGGCTGCGGGCTGCCGTTTTCAGTGTGGGGGGCCCAAAATGCTTGGGCCTCACCATGCTGAGAATCCCAGCTGCCTAGTTTTACCTGGCTGGCAATTAAAATATGGCGGGAACCCAAGCATTTTTATTTACTTTTTTTTAAAATAATTTAAAACAAACATTGGGCTTTCCTGCCTTTTGATCCCCAGCCAAGGTAAAGCCAAGCAGCTGGGGGTGGCAGGCTGTAGCTGTCTGCTTTATCTGTGCTTAGAATCAAAAATTCCACGGAGCGCTATATCATTTTTTTTTATTATTTTTTTTTCATACCTCTATATGTGTGACAGACTCAACAGGCAATCACAGACGCTGACACAGAGAATGGTCGTCTGTGATTGGCTGCTTGAGTAACCAGAAAGCAGCCCATACATAGTACCATACCAGAATGTATGGGCTGATTGTAGATTACTCAAACAGCCAATCACAGATGCCCATCCTCTTTGACAACATCTGTAATGGGCTAGTGGGTCTGTCCCATATAGAAGTGTGAAAATAAATCATTTTTAAAAACATGACGTAGCGCTCTGCAGAATTTTTGATTCTCACCGCAGATAAAGCAGACAGCTACAGCCTGCCACCCCGCAGCCCGCTGTGTAACTGGTATCCAGCAAACACAGCGGGTTGCTAAGGGCTGCGTTCGCCGCTACTCAGCCTGCGTGAAGGCTGCATACAGGCTGCGTAGTGAGAAAAAAAATCTAAGTTCTATGCAAACAATGCAGGGAACTTAGAATTTTGCAAGTGTGACCTTAGCCTTACTTATACACACACACTGACACTATATACAGAGCTCCTGTGTATAATGTCAATGGTGATCATTGCGTTACCTGTACACTTAAGGGCCTGTCACACGTGTCAATGTCGCCCGCAATATCGCTCATGCGTCACATATTATTAATCGCCTGAGCGATGTGAAATGATCGCAGGTAAGATGTCACACGCGTCAATATGACCCAGCGATGCAGTGATGTCGCCATCTTGCGAGCGATTTTATTTAGTCACTTGTACGATGTCAAAATAGAAAATACGTCGCTGAGTTTAGTGTCACACGCAGTGATGCACAAGGTCTACCGAGCGATGAGCGACAGGTTTTACATCTGGCAGTGAAACCTGCGATCGGCGATCAGCGACATGTCGCTGGTTGCATCGCTTGGTCACACACTTCAATGTCGCTCCTGCGTCACTTTTATGTCGCTCGAGCGACTGAAAATCCGTGACGTACGAGCGACATTGACAGCGATATTGACGCGTGTGACATCCCCTTTACACTGACACTATATGCAGAGCTTTTTTACATTTTTATTAATTTAGTATTATTTGTCACTATGTGGTGGCATTATGTACTTTGGTCATGACATGACGGTATTTGTCCCTTGTATGTAGTATTATTCGATCACTATGTGGTGGTAATATGAGGTCTCATGGTGTGGCAGTATTTATACCTTATATGTGGTATCATTTGATCACTATGTGGTGGTATTATGTGCTTTGGTCATGGTGTGGCGGTATTTGTGCCTTGTATGTGGCATTATTTGGGCACTATGTCATGGTAATATGTGATCTGGTCACGGTGTAGTGGTATTTCAGACTTCTATCTGGTAATATTGGTCTTGGTAGAGTGGATTTTGGTCGATCATTTGTTTTATTTGATATCAAAAAGGGGAAACGTCTTTATTTCCAAAACATATTAAATACTTGGATGTTTAATCCCTCCCTGTCCTGTGACACAGCAGCAGAGATGCAGTCAGGGTGCGTGTACACGATCAGTGTATGCAGCGTTTTGAATGCAGCGTCTTGCTGCTGCGTCCAAAACATTGCGTAGTACAGTACTAGCATAGTGGATGGGATTTCAAGAAATCCCATCCTCACTATGTGTAACCAGCCCGCAGAGTGTTTGGAGCTGCGGTGTGGGTTGCCGGCAGTCCCCCCCTCCGCAGCATGTTTATTTCATGCTGCAGAGTTATTATTATTATTATTATTAGGTATTTATATAGCGCTATTAGGATACATAGCGCTGTACAAGTTAGGGGGTAGACAAAGACAAGTGGTCGAAAAACGACGACAAATCGACAAAACAATCGTACGGGTACAATAGGGCCAGGGATCCTGTCCACGAGGGCTCACAGTCTAGAGGGGTTGGGGAGGGAGACAGTAGGAGGGGGAGAGAGGTGAGGTGGTGCAGTGGATTGGGTCTCAGTGTGTGTTGTAGGCTTGTAGGAAGAGGTGGGTCTTCAGGTTTTTCTTGAAGGTTCCCAGGGTAGGGGAGTGTCTGATGTGGTGGGGGAGGGAGTTCCAGAGTCTGCTGGAAGCACGAGAGAAGTCTTGTGTGCGGTTGTGGGAGGTGGAAATGCGGGGGGTTGAGAGAAGGAGTTCCTGAGAGGAGCGCAAGTTGCGCGAGGGGAGGTAGCGGGAGACTAGGTCGGAGATGTAGGGAGGGGACAGGTTGTGTATGGCCTTGTAGGTCAGGGTTAAGGTTTTGAAGCGAGATTGCTGGGGGATGGGGAGCCAGTGGAGGGCTCGGCGGAGGGGGGAGGCTGGCGAGTAACGGGGAGATAGGTGGATGAGTCGGGCAGCAGAGTTCAGGATGGTGCGGAGAGGTGCGAGGGAGGTGGCAGGGAGACCGGTGAACAGGAGATTGCAGTAGTCCAGACGGGAGATGACGAGGGCGTGGACAAGTATCTTGGCTGTGTTGTGGTCAAGGAAGGAGCTGATGCGGGCAATGTTTTTTAGTTGGAGTCGGCAGGAGGTGGCGAGGGCCTGGATGTGGGGCTTGAAGGAGAGGGAGGAGTCGAGGATTACCCCGAGGCACTTGGTGTGGGGGAGGGGTGAGAGTGTGCAGTCGTTGACGGTGATAGATAGGTCAGGGAGCGGGGCGGGGTTGTTCGGGGGAAAGACGATAAATTCGGTCTTGTCCATGTTGAGTTTTAGGAAGCGGGTAGAAAAGAAGGATGCAATGGCGGATAGGCATGGAGGGATTTTGGATAAAAGGGAAGAGATATCAGGGCCAGACAGATAGTTGGGTATCGTCAGCGTAGAGGTGGTACTGGAGTCCATGTGACTCGATGAGATTGCCTAGGCCGAGGGTGTAGATGGAGAAGAGTAGTGGTCCCAGGACCTAGCCTTGGGGAACACCTACAGAGAGGGGGTGGAGTGAGGAGGAGGTGTGAGAGTGGGTGACGCTGAAGGTCCTGTCCGTTAGGTAGGAGGAGATCCAGGAGAGGGCGAGGTCAGTAATGCCAAGAGACTCAAGAATTTGGAGTAAGAGGGAGTGGTCAACAGTGTCGAAGGCGGCAGAGAGGTCGAGGAGGATGAGGACGGAATAGTGTCGTTTGCTCTTGGCGATCAGAAGGTCGTTAGTGACTTTGGTTAGGGCTGTTTCGGTGGAGTGGTGAGGTCGGAAGCCGGATTGTAGGCGATCGAAGAGAGCACAGGAAGAGAGGTGGGAGGACAGTTCGGAGTAGACGTGTTGTTCAAGAAGTTTAGAGGCAAACGGGAGGAGAGATATGGCACCTGGAACAGTGGCTGGCTCCACCAATCAGTTCAGAAGAAAAAAGGTATTTTCCAGGGCCACTGGACCATATTTACAGCAGCTTTATTAGAACATCTTTAAAAACAATTGCATCCTGCCGGACGCGTTTCGGACAAGGTCCTTACTCATCGGCGAGATGCAATTGTTTTTAAAGATGTTCTAATAAAGCTACTGTAAATATGGTCCAGTGGCCCTGGAAAATACCTTTTTTCTTCTGAACTGTAGAACAAAGCCCTGTTCACAGGATGAATCCAAAACAAAGTGGAGCCAGTGTGTTGCTATGGAGACTGGCCTATCATGGGGGAAGCCATGAATTGGTGGCACGAAAGTATGGTCGGCCCCTGGGAGGAACTGTGAGTATGGCTTGTACTCGGTGGGTGTGACCCAAGGTGGAACCCCGCCCATTGCTGCGTTCCAGCTTGGGATGAGAGGAGGTTGAGAAAGAATGGTTGGGGCAATCCGGCTTTAATCAGGTTTTCTATTTTTGACCTTCCCTTGTATTATCAGCTGGCCCTAAGCCCGAAATTCATGGCAGTCACGCCAATATTAGACATGCCCCCCATGAATTTCTGTTAAATTGTTTACATAAAAACAGAACACCAAGAAAAATTATTTTTATTTAAAAAAAAAAAAAAAAAAACACACTTAGGGACATTATCTTTATTTAAAAAAAAGTCCTCTTTCGTCCGACGTAGTGCAATCCAGGGTTCTTCTTTAGCTCTACTACATCTCTGGTAGAGAACCTCCACCAGAGATGTAGCAGAGCTGTACACCCAGGCATGGGAAAGTTCATGTGAGTTCATGCAGGCTTTTTAACTCTGGCTTTTAAACAATAAAGTGGGGAATTGTCGGTTTTTCCTCTGCTGTTAGACCTTTTTATAGGGTCCAGCAGCAGAGGAATCACTCGCAATACTTGCTTCCCCATTGACTTACATTAGACTCGCTATACTCGTAACGAGTACCGAGCATCGGGACCTACTCGTTACGAGTCTAGCAAGTCCGAATATTTCAGTACTCGCTCATCCCTAACTGTGATGTTTTATTGATGATATTGATGCCTGCATAATTATGCTATCAAAAGCATATGCAATGGGGGTACTTGGTTGGGGACAACAGAGCTTACAGTAAAGAAGAATGTAAGGAGGTGTGGGAGTGTGTTATTCTCCCCTTATGATGAAGAGTCCTCTGTACGCATGGGAGTTGAAGTAGATCCAAAATTATTTAAACTAAATGAATGTAACCGTATGTTAGTGGTGCTCTCGTGGCAAGGTAGTAGGTGTGGCCTTAGTTGGTGTGGCCTGGTCTATAATAGACCTACATGATAGTTGGTGAGGAGAGTTCCCCAAACGGAGAAAAAGGAGCTACAGGTACGTTGGTCAGTGTAATAAATGAGCTTTGCCACTGATTCTCCCGTTGTGCGTATGGTGGATGCTAGCATGGACCAGGATGAACAGGAAGATATGGTACCAACAGTGAAGCAACAGTGTCCTAATGAACAGCCCTGCCCATTTCTTGTAACAGATCCCCATGAGAGGCTCAGGGGTGGATTCTTCAGAGACTAAATGAGCGCACAGCCAGAAGCTAGGATAATGAACATAGCCTGGATGTACTAGAGGGAGCACTAAAGAAAAGAATTGTAAATACACAAAAAACTGTAACTTTTAAAGACTGTGCCTGTGTTTCACAAGGCTATTTCAGTAAAGGACTACTGTTGGATGTGATTGACTCATTGTGTTTTATGACCTTTGCCAAAAGTAACAGTAAACAGAACTTTTTCATTGAGGAGCCAGCCAGGGCATGTGATGTTGCGGTCCCAAGGAAGCTCCATAGCCTGGTCCCAGATTCAAGCCTGACTACCTGGCCCTCGTGCTGCCGACACTTTGACACATATATCTTTATTGCGGATCTTTATTGATTTTATCACCTCTCACTTAGCCAGTGATTCAAATTGTGACATGATGCCTTTGTGTTAGATAAGAACAAGGTTAAATTCATAAATAGTAATTATACAGTACAGCTTGACTTGTTTGGATATTATTCATTTTATTATGATTATAGATGAAAGAACCTTGTAAAGTTTGTATTCAGCTCGGTTCGCCAAACAGGCATATGTTCGCCAAATTGTTCACCAAAGAGTTCACCAAACTTCTGAGTCCCATTCAAATCAATTAGAGGCAAAATTAAGGGCCTAGAAAACACATTCAAAAGGGCCCCAAAGCTGCCAAAACAGCTCAAATTAGGCAAACACCAGGAAATTCCCCAGAGTTAACATTTTTATTATGGTGCATTATGGATGCATTGGACAAGACCTGGCCCAGCATTTCAAGCTTCAAGTGATGGCATGGTGCTCAGAGAGCCCTGCTAAATTCACAAAACACACAACAAACACCCCAAGAAGAGTCTCCATGTTACAAAAAATTAGGGGCAGATACCTGCAAAGTGGCATCAATTGACCCAGACCAAGAATTCTAATTCTAGAATGTCACAGCCTGAATGCATGGCACAGGCAGGGCTGCCACTAGGGAAATATAGCTCTGCCTGGAGTAAGGGGTGCCGGGCCTGACAGTAGGGGGCGTGGCCATTGGATCAGGGGCAGAGGGGCCCGGACGTGACACAGGGGGGCGTGGTTGTTTGGAGTAGGGCCCTGCCACTAAAGGATGGCACTGGCCCCCCCCGCAGATGCCACTCCTGCAGCTATAGTTCCAGCCACATTCTTCTCCACCTGCAGAGCCGCACACTACATCCATGGCTGCTCTGTGCTTACAGGACATGTGATGATATCACATGGAGGGGAGGAGTCAGGGATCACATGATCAGCTCCTCAGTGTACGCATGACTCTGGTGTGCTGGTTGTCATGGTGCTGGATGAGGGGAAGTTTTTGTGTGGGGTCAGGAGGGATTTAGTGTTGATGGAGCGGAGTCGTTTGTGCGAGGTGTACGGAGAGGAGCCGTGTGTGCGAGGTGTACGGAAAGGAGCTGAGGATGCACAAGGTGTACAGAGAGGAGCCGAGGGTACACGGAGAGGAGCCAAGTGTATAAAATGTGTATGGAGCGGAGTGTGTATGAGGTGTACGGAGCAGAGCCGCATGTGTACGAGGTGTATGGAGTAGAGCCATGTGTGTACGAGGACCCCAAGGTGTACAGGTGTGTGTATGAGGTATTCGGAGCGGAGCCGCATGCGTATGAGGTGTGCGGAGCCACGTGTACGAGGTGTACGGAGAAGAGCTGTGTGTGTATAACGTGTGTGTACCAGTGGTAGCCCCCCGTGGATGCCGCTCTTATAGTCCTGACTGCCTCTACTGGCAGAATTCTTCTCCAGAGTCCTGGTCGTCGCTGTCTGCAATCTGCAACTCAGCAGATGCTGAAGAGACCGGAGCAGCAAGAAGAGAGATGACTATTTACTTTTTTTTAGTCAGTTAGTACACTGGCAGGAAACTATGTAATGTGCAGTATAATATAGGAGAACTATAGGGGTGCAATTAGGAATGAGCGAGTACCGTAATATTCGTACTCGCTATACTCACAACAAGTAGGTACCGGTACTCGGTACTCATTGCAAGTATAGCGAATACGAATACTTTCGCAGTGTATCCATAGATACACTGTGAAAGTACCCTAAAAGTGATTAACAGTTGTCAAAAATAATAAAATTACATACTCACCTGTCCGACACCTGCATCGGGACCGGCAAAGAAGACATCCAATCACTAGACAAGGACCTGTGACTACCAGCCAATCAGATGGCCGATAGCGATTTGGCCAATCAGATGGCACTACATCACAACCACGTCATCGCTAGCGGCCACCTGATTGGCCAGATTGCAAGGTCCTAGGTGTACTGTCAGGACCTTGCAAACAGGCCAATCAGGTGGCTGCTTCAGATCACGGGGTTGTGACGTGGCACCATCTGATTGGCCAGATCGCTAACCAGCCATCTGATTGGCTGTTAGTCACAGGTCCTTGTCGAGCGATCGGATGTCTTCTTTGCCGGTCCCGGTGTAGGCGTCGGACAGGTGAGTATGTCATTTTATTATTTTTAACAACTTTTAATCACTTTAGGCTACTTTCGCAGTGTATCTATAGATACACTTCGAAAGTATTAGGACTAATCGCTACTCCCGAGTACACATAAGATACTCGGAGAGTAGCGAGTAGCCAAATAGCGCTACTATTTGGCGAATACCGAATAGTAGCGAGTATACTTGCTCATCCCTAGGTGCAATATATTATACGGAGGACTATAGGGTTGCACTATACTATATGGAGAACTATGGGGGTGCATCATACTATAAGGAAGGCTATGGGGGATACATTACACCATATGAGTACTATGGGGGTGCATTATACTATATGGACTACTATGGGGGTGCATTATACCATATTTAGAACTGTGAGGGTGCATTATACTAAATGGAGGTCTATGGGGGTGCATTATACCATATGGAGGTCTATGGTGGTGCATTATACTATATGGAGGACTATGGTGGTGCACTATACTATATGGAGGACTATGGGAGTGCATTATAATATAGGGGGTTATCGAGGTGCATTATAATATATCAAGAACTATGGATGATGTATTATAATATATGGAGGACTATATGGAGCCAATTATACTATATGGAAGCCATTATAATATATGGAGGGCTCTGTGGAGGGGTATGAGGGAGCCTTTATACTTTATGCAGGTCTATTTGAGGGCTGTGTTGGAGCCATTATACAGTGTGAAGAGGTTTAGGGGACAATATATAATATGTAGGTCCATTATGCTACATGGAGGGCTGTGTGGGGGTCACAATTGGAGATCATATTGTGCCAGTGTAGTTGAGTGACTTGCAGTAGAGTCATCATACTATGCGCATAGAGGAATTCATTGTGGGGGTCCAGGTCCCGCAGCCATCTCCGTTGTGCATTTGTCCTGTAGCCTTCATCTTTGAGCATTTGTCAGGCAGCCATCTCCATTGTGAATATGGACAGCAACAGTCTCTATTGTGTATTCTCTATTGTGTACAGCAGCAGTCACTATTGTGTATTCTCTAATCTGTGTTTAGCCAGCAGCCGTCTCCATTGTCTATACGGCCGAGCCTACAGCAGTCTCCATTGTCTATACAACCCGCAGCCATCTCTATTGTGTATTCTCTATTGTGTATGTCCAGCAGCAGTCTCTATTGTTTATTCTATATTGTGTGTATAGCCAGCAGCAGTCTCCATTGTGTATACGGCCTGCAGCCATCTCTATTGTGTATACAGTTAGCAGCCGTATCTTTTTTGTATTCTTTATTGTATATACAGCTATTGTGTATTCAGCCCAGAGCAGTCTCAAGTGTGTGTGTGTGTAATATATAATAGAGAGAGAGCGTAAAAAAAGGAAAAACAGTACAAAAATATAGAAAAAGTTAACTTTATTACCCAATGGCATGGCCACGCATTGGGCAATAAAGTCCACTTTTTTCTATTTTTTTTCTGCTGTTTTTCTTTTTTTTACTCTAAGGAACCATCTGGATTGCTGGTTGAGAAAACTTTGCACATAAATTGAGACAATTTTTGGTGCTGTTCCAATTTTTCACTATAAATATCATGTATGTTTGGGTGAAGGTGGAGCATGGGTAGAGGTAAAGCAGTAAAGCATGTCTCAGGGGGCCCCTAAATTTTGGCAGTAAGGGGCCCTGAAATTACTAGTTGAAGCCCTGGGCACAGGGTCTGGAGCAGGACCTGGCCTAGAATTTCAAGTTTACACATTAATCAGGAACAGGGGGTGCCCTTCAACCTCATGCAAACGCTCCAATAAGTTTTATGCTCCACCACACTCAGGTGGCACAAGTATCAGCTTCATAGACTATTACAGGAAAAAGGATTCAGGTGGGTAGGTTGCCTGTATACACCCAGGAGACAAACAACCTCATCCATTCAATTATATGGTCTGCCAGAGTCAGGTGGCATACAGGTGGAATACTACTGAAAGAATCTTTTAGTTGGGACAGTGACATGTATAGGCTCAGTATCAAGGGGCCCTCAAATCTCATGCCATCGCTCCAGTAAGTTTTATGTCCCCCCACACTTTGTTGGCATGAGAATTAGCTTTATGGACTTCTACAGTAAGAAGGATTCCGAAGGTTAAGTGACCTGTATAGGCTCAGTGGGCAAACAAACTTCAGACAACAACTCCAGTCAATTTTTCATGCTCCGCCAAAGTCAGGTGGCATAACTATAAGTTTCATTAAAGATTACCAAAAGAATTATTCAGCTGAAATGTACAGGTGCATTAGGAGGAGTCCCTCAAACCACATGTAACTGTTTCAGTCAATTTTGTTGTCTACTACAGTCAGGTGGCACAACTTTAAGTTTCATGGAATACTACCGACAAAATTATTCAGTTGGGTCAATGACCTCCATAGGCCCAGTGGAAAGGGGCCCTCAAACTTCATGCAACTGCTCCAGTACATTTTTATGCCCTGTCACACTCAGGTGGCATACAAATCAGCTTAATGGACTACTACAGGAAGAAGGATTAAGGGTCAAGTGGGCCCTCAAACCTCATGCAACCACTCCAGTCAATTTTAAGGTCCGCCACAGTCAGGTGGCACCACAATAATTTTCATGCAATACTGCCGAAAAATTATTCACTGGGTTAGTGTATAAGCATAAGGCCAGTGGCCAGGAGGATTCAAGATGGCCACGGACTCAGCAAGTCGCATGTGAGGAGCTCTCTCACAGGTGGGATCTAATATATTGCACTGAAAGCCATCAGACGCATAAAATTATCTCAAATCGTCTCCACAACATCCCTGAGACAGACATGATCGGACTGAGTTATTCAGAGAAAAGAACACTTAAAGAATCTAACATTTTAATATCACAGGTCAGACCCCCTTATTCCTCACCCAAATCTCTGAATCTCCCTCACTTACACCACCTTCTGCAGAGCTTGCTGACATCTGGGCACCAGACAGGCTGAGAGATAGGGTGCGCTTAAACACTTAAGGGAGGGGGGTGAAGGAAAGACCTGCAACGTGAAAGGGACATAGCAATTCGAGTCTCAGTGGCCTTAACCAAAGAGGTCTCTGTAAACTGAAATCTTATTAAGATCCTCTAGCGCACTATCACTGCAGCATAATTGGGACACAGAAGCCATGCAGCTAGTAAGTGTACTAAGCTGTAGCAGCCTTGAATGCCACAAGTAAGAGAGCTTGGTGGAGATAACTCAATTCTCTTAATCTAGGGATATACAGCTACTTTTTAAAGTAAATCAGGCAAAGCCTGAACAAATACACCTCTGTCCCTGGATTTAACAGGGAGCATTAAAACTTGTGACAGCCAAGAGCCTTTACCTTAACATTTCATATCACACCCCCCCCCCCCCCCCAGGAATGAAGGGAAAAATGATGTGAACTACCCCTCCGCAACCTAATACAGTGAACGCCTTGGGAACAAATTAGCATTGCAATCTGGTAAGATATAATGGTGAAAACAGGCATTAAGTCGCTGAGAACAACATCCAAGTCTAGCAGTACAACCACTCAAGCAGATGTAGATACATTTTTGAAAAAGCAAGCCACCAAGCCAAGTAATTGAGGACCCGTTGAAGCGGTAATTTCAGCCGCGAAACAGCAGGCAGTTGTCCGCCGTCCTGCACCCCCTCCCCTGCTATGATGTCCATGACTGCAATGTCTTGATGGAACAATAAAATCTGAAGATCACGACCCTGGTGAGTGCGGCTATGTTTTCTAATGCATTTTATATGAATTGGGAGCTTTTTAATAGCCAGCACACCAGAGGTTAACTGCAGAATTGTCACGAGAGTGACGTCTACAAGTCTCGCATTAACATGACCAGTCGCCCAGTATTTTTCTGTTTTTCTTAATCTTAAATCTGCGTGCCAATCAGAATTGCTCGCTGGAAGATTATCAGAATCAGAGGCAGATAGCGACTCAGATATAGCGGAATCATCCAAAAGCAATCTGGTGACAAGATCCTTTATAAAAAGAATATTACCTAAATCCCTAGAACCCATTGGAAAGGACCTAAAGGTACCTTTACACGCCGCAACTATCACCGGCGATCGGTAGCAACCGAAAGTGCGCGTGCACGTTTTTGACGGTTGATACCGATCGCCGATGCCGCATTTAAACGCCGCAATTTCGTAGCAATTTCAAGGCAATCATGATGGAAATCCCGATTGCCTCTCAGTTGCTACACCGTACTTGCGGCATGTAAAGGTACCTTAACAGATATTAAACAGGACTTGACCCATATCGGCCATAGAGTGGATTCTCTAGAAACAATGCAAGCAGAGGTTATACAACATTCTAACTCCTCGTTGGCACGCATAAAAACTCAGGAGGACCACAGGAAGCAGATATACACCATATTGTCAGACCACGAAAACAGGGAATGCCATAAAAACTTGCATAAAACAAAGAGAGAAGGGAGTGCACATAGGGTCTTATCTACGATGATAATTCAATGCCCCCCGATTAGTGTGACTCACCATTTTGGGTCGTGTGAGTCACAACAAACTGCAAGAACCTTGTTATCTTGGTCGCTGCAGACACCTGGTGAGGGAGAAATCTGGTTGTGTAGAAAAAAAGCCCAGGTTTAGATTCCGCGCAGACCACAAAGCAGGAAGGGTATGTTTGATGTCAGTTTATTGGCTCAATAAACGGACATCAAACATACCCTTCCTGCTTTGTGGTCTGCGCGGAATCTAAACCTGGGCTTTTTTTCTACACAACCATAAAAACTTGCATATAAAGGGGCTTCCCAGAGACAGTGGCAACGGAAGCTCTCTGTTCAAATGGTTTTTATTGTATTTTGTGATTAACATTAATCAGTTAGAAATCATGTAGATAAGTATAAATGTAGAATAAAGCATGTCATAAGTTGATCTCTTACAATAATGATGTTGAAATTGCAAGTGATATAGGTTGTTAGTAAAACCTATTGCTTATCAGGATTCTATAATTTCTTTTTAACAAGTAACTCTAAACATATAAACATATAAACTAACATGTACCTGACATGACTTATGCAAGCAATTCAACCGTGTTGTTGATAGAAAAAGAAATAAAGCATTACCTCTAAGATATTAGTCCAGAGAAGATGTTAGTGCCTAGACCCTCCAGCCTGCTTTTATATGTGGTTATATATTCTCTGGGTATGCTTAGTAAAATCTTAACGTCATTGGGGCTGTTCAGATTGTTGAGGTTCAAATTCTGGCCATGGGTCCAATTTGTTGTAGTATTTGGTCTGAGTGTTGACCTTCATAGCGTGATAGTGTTCTAATATCTTATGTAGTGTGAGTTTATCTGTAACTTCCTGTAAATTGGGGATGTTCTCACTTTTCCATTTTGATGTTATTAGGTTTGTAGAGACCAACAGTACAGTTATGGCCAAAGGTTTTGAGAATGACACCAAAATTATATTTTCACATGATCTACTGCCCTCTAGTTTTTATTTGTGTTTGTCTGATGTTTATATCACATACAGAAATATAATTGCAATCATATTATCAGTACCAAAAGGTTATATTGACAGTTAGAATGAGTTAATGCAGCAAATAAATATTTGCAGTGTTGACCCTTCTTCAGGACCTCTGCAATTCTCCCTGGCATGCTCTCAATCAACTTCTGGACCAAATCCTGACTGATAGCAGTCCATTCTTGCAAGATCATTGCTTGCATTTTGGCATAATTTGTTGGTTTTTGTTTGTCCACCCGTCTCTTGATGATTGACCACAAGTTCTCAATGGGATTAAGATCTGGGGAGTTTCCAGGCCATGGACTCAAAATCTCTATGTTTTGTTCCCTGAGCCATTTAGTTATCACCTTTACTTTATGGCAAGGTGCTCCATCATGCTGGAAAAGGCATTGTTGGGCGCCAAAGTGCTCTTGGACAGTTGGGAGAAGTTGCTCTTGGAGGACATTCTGGTACCATTCTTTATTCATGGCTGTGTTTTTAGGCAAGACTGTGAGTGAGCCGATTCCCTTGGCTGAGAAGTAACCCCACACATGAATGGTTTCAGGATGCTTAACAGTTGGCATGAGACAAGGCTGGTAGTAGCGCTCACCTCTTCTTCTCCGAATAAGCTGTTTTCCAGATCTCCCAAACAATCGAAAAGGGGATTCATCAGAGAAAATGACTTTACCCCAGTCCTCAGCAGTCCACTCCCTGTACCTTTTGCAGAATATCAGTCGGTCCCTGATGTTTTTTCTGGAGAGAAGTGGCTTCTTTTCTGCCCTCCTTGAAACCATAGAAAAAGATAAAGGAGACAAGCAAGGCGCAATAGTGCCCAATCAATATGACACTGATTCCACACTCAGATCAAAAAGAGGTGCACTCACCCGGTCTAGTTGTGTGCACCCACAACTAGTTTTTATTGCATGTAGTTTATAAGCTGCTGCAGGACCTCCACCGCCACGTAGCACGTGTAAAGATGTTCAGATCCAGGGATGGTGTACAGACAGTCCACGCTGCTTTAAATAATCAGTCACAAGTCTTTAGGTAAAAGACCCCCCTTCTTTATTTCCACCTACGCGTTTCAGTGCCACTCAGGGCACCGTCATCAGGGTATTACATGTTTCATACAACCACAACTTATATATCACATATACCAGATGATCCAGATAAAAGTCATTAATGACAAGCAAGTCATCATCAGTGATGGGTGGTGCATCCCATCCTTGAAAGAAAAAAAAAAAATAGAAGGAAATCCATGACACTTTCTAAACATCCTATCTATCTCTCATAGTATATGCTCAGAAACAGGGTCAAAAATGAGTAAAAATATAGTATAGAATAATATAAAAATCCCTAAGTGTTTATTAATCACTAAAAAACTAAATTGATTGATTGAAGCTGTTGGTGAAGCATTAAGTGATGATGATTCAAAAATAATGAATGAATTGTTGCATTTGTTAGAAGATTCATTAAAAAAGGAAATCCAATACAGCATGGATGCCAGATTTTTAACAGTATACATGCAAGAGAACATTTGTCCTCGAGGATTGAGACTGGTATTAAATTTGCCGTTTTTAGATGATGTTGAATTCACAAATAACTGGGACTTTGTTTTAAAAAAATGCATGAATACTTTGCTTTGCATTTTGTGTGATAAGCGTACCAAACTAGCAGTCTGCAACTAATGAAGCCAATAGAATTAGTGAAGAGTTAGGTTGGCTTCACACTGCGGTCAGGTCATATCAGGTCAGGTTTTGTGTTCCAAAACCAGAAGAAGAACTTGCAGAGAAAAAGTATTATTGAAAGATTTACACCTGTTCTAGGTTTTTGAGTCACTCCTGGTTTTGGAACACAAAACCTGACCTGATCTGACCTGACCGCAGTGTGAAGCCAGCCTTAAATAGGTTCAGATCAGTTGCGGAATATAAAAAGATTTATGCAAATATTAGCACCAACCTTATGAAAATTGAACATGAAACAGTTATTAGGAAATCTAAAAAACTGGGCAGAGATAGGCTGGATTATGCCCCTGGTAAACCCTTAATTGAAAACAATACTTATAAAAGGAATAGAAAGTTCTCTAGAACCTCCTCGTTTGGAGATAATAATACAAGGAACTTTTCTAATAGTAGCAGATGGAATCATAAAAAAGCAGAAGAAGTTAAAGAGAATATTATAACATAATAAAACACCTGAAAACAAGCGGTCATCGCTCAAAAACCTTGAGGTATTAAGAAGAGAAATTCAAGTAAAAATATTAGCAAATAAGGACTTTAAGATTAAGGAAATTGAGGCTGAAAATAATGTGGCTAATGAAGTGGAAGAAATGGAGGATGGGAGTATAGAAGAAGATTTGAGTATTCCTAATGATGAGATTTTTGATGAAAATGATTTTTTTGATGAGAATGTTGAAGTACCTGAATCACACAAATCAGATACAGGGAATAGAAAAGGAACTGACAATTTGAATAATCAGATAAATGGGAAAGTGATCATAACAGCACTAGTTCATAGAGACAGTTGTGAGACAAATGAAAAAAATAAAAACACACAGACACAAAATCAGCAAAAAGAAAAGAGTGTAGATGAGCATTTAAAGAGGATCAAGGAACAAATGGATAGGATAAATACAGAGAGACCGTTGAAACCCACAATACTACACAGTAATAATAATGGAATAAATAAAAATGAGCTTGAATCCAGTAAAGGCAATAGAATAAATAAAACTTCATCTGAAACCAGCCTAATAAGGTTTGAAAAAGAAAAGGGGACTTCTGATAGTGGAAAAGAAATAATTATTGATGAACATACTCAGAGTGACAGAATTATTCTTGATAACTCATAAAACCAAAAAGGGGTAGTCCCTTTTTTATCCACGGTGAAACACACAAAAAGCGACATCACTACATCTTCAGCCCATTATTGGGCAAAAGAAAAAAAGAGGAAATAGAGGGAAAGGTAGAAAGAAAAAGAGGAAGAATAACATTCATGGATTGAAAAAACAAGATACTGAATGTAACATAATTAATTTGTCTGATTACACACCCTCAACTGCAGAATTAAGTTTGTTGAACAAAGGACTATTATATTACCCAACATAGCAGCCTGATGAATTTGAGTTGTTTTTAGATGTCCACCAGTTTATAAGGAGGTTAACCCTGAAGCGCCACTTCCTTTTAAAACCAGAAAATGCTACTAATAAAAATGATTATTATTTGGAACCAGAAAATAGTCAGAATATTCATCCCCATAAACAACCCCTGAGAAGGAAATCTACTTTTTACCCTATAGAAAGTAGGGGGCATTTTCTAGAGACTTCTCTGGAGTTGTTACTAAATGACATGAAGAAAGATAGATTATTGAAAGATAAGGATACTATACACAAAAATAATCTTTCACAAGAAGAAATAGAAGCGCTGAAAAGCCTGAAAAGTAATACCCAAATAGTTATCAGATCAGCAGATAAAAGAGGTGGCATTGTGTTACAGAATACAACAGATTACTTAAAGGAGGCAGACAGGCTGCTGTCGGATTCAAAATTTTATAAAAAAAAGTTAGAGATAATCCATATCCTGGTTTAACAAAAATTTATAATCACAAAATAATAACAGCATATAAAAATAACAATTTCAGAAACTGAAAAAAAGTTCCTAATAACCAATCATCCTAGTACTCCTTTCTTGTACCACCTGCCTAAGGTGCACAAATGCTTAAAAAATCCACCTGGAAGACCCATCATTTCCTGGATTAATTCCCTAACCAGCAATCTAGCACTATTTATAGATAGGAAACTGCAGAAATATGTAGTGGAACTGGAAAGCTTCATTAAAGATTCAACTGACATCATAAGACTTTTAAAAGACATATCATGGAAAGACTCCTACATGTGGGTAACAATGGATGTCTCATCACTGTATACGAATATTGCCCATGAAATAGGGATGATGTGCATCGAATATTATTTAAAGAAAGACAATGATCTTATTCCAGGAATGGTGGAATTCATTTTAGATGGTTTGAGTTTTATTTTGCATAATAACTACTTCTCTTTTAATAACATCTTGTACCACCAATGCGACGGGACAGCTATGGGATCGATAGTAGCTTGCTCTTATGCAAATGTTTTTATGGGGGTATTTGAAGAAATTTATATTTTTAATAATATTCATAAAAATGGTCTTATATTTTATAAGAGATTCATTGATGATCTATTTATAATCTGGGATAGAGAGAAAGCGGATTTTAACATCTTTTTAGAAATGATTTTAAATAATGTATGGGAATAATCTTTTGAGGTCACAATGCATATAAATACTATACATTTTTTAGATTTAACTGTTTTTATCGAAAATTCTCAGATTTGCACAAAAACGCACTTTAAAATGGTGGACAAGAATTCCTTTATCAATTTTAATAGTGGTCACCATGACAAGTGGCTCAAAAATATACCAACAAATTAATTCAAAAGAATCCGTAAGAACTGTTCAAATATGGATGATTATGCAAAACAATCTGAAATTTTGGAAAGGAAATTTTTAGACAGGAAATATCCTAAGTCCCTGGTAAAAAATGCTCGTACTTTCAGTGGCCAAATAGACCAAAGGGAGCTGATTGCTCCTAAAAAGTATATCAGTGAAAAGAGGTCTCATGCATTTAATTTCATCACACAATACAATAAATGCCACAAATCCATCAAAAACATTTTGAGGAAACATTGGGCTGTACTTCAGAGTGATTCCATTCTTAAAGATATAATCCCCAGTAAACCAGGCATCACATATCGGAGGGCCCCTAATGTAAAGGGTATGATAGCACCCAGCCGCCTGAAATGAAATAAAATCATGACCTTTCTACAAATCAAACACAGAAAAGAACTTCAAAATGTCGGAAAAACAGATGTAAATGCTGTGGAATAATACAAGAATTGACAAACTTTCACTCTAATATCGATGGTGAAGCTTTCCCTATAAAATGTGACATGGATTGCACAACATCTTATGTAATCTACATGCTGGAGTGTCCATGTAAGCTCCAGTATGTAGGTAGAACAGTACAGCCCTTACATGACAGGATGAATAAACATAGAGCTAATATCTCCAAGGGATTTAAGCAGCATGGAGTTTCTTATCACTTCAGTTTATTCCACAATAAGGATCCGACTAAAATGAAGTTCATCCCTATAGATCACGTACCCTCATATGTGACCAATAGGTTTGAGGTGTTAAAGAACAGGGAAAAATATTGGATGTTCAAATTGAACACAATAAAACCTAAAGGCTTGAATATCATCGCTGAGCTTATATAAACGAATTTAAAACCTGTCTTTAGTTATGAACAAAGGTCTTTTCTCCCTGCTAGTAGTGAAACCTCTAGTGGTGGAAAATTATAGAAGAGCAGCAAATTTAACCATCACCGTGGCAACAACATCATTGGTACATGATATCTCATGATCGCCATCTTGTGGCTTTTTGTGAATAAGCAGATCTATATATAAAGAAAGAGATGTTTTGCTGAATTTTTGTAAATGGATATATATGTGATAAGAACCGATAATAATTGATGTAGTGTTCTTGAAAAAATGTTTTTATACATATGTACTTATATATTTTTATGTTTTATAGCATTTTTGTATATTTTTATAGTTTTAGATGGATTCTGTTATTTATTGTATTTTTTAGTATATTGAGATGTCTATATTTTTTGGATGATTGAAAAGGGAGTGTACTAGCTTTGAACTGCCTGGAGGTGGGTTGCAGGCCAGGGTAGTTTATTAGTGGTTTGTAGAAGTTACACATAGTCTATTCTAGCACTTGTTAATTTTCAAGGGATTCTTTCACAGGACACAAAGACAATCACAAATAGAAACCACACATATTTTAGGCACATTTATTATAAAAAAAATTTTTTACATTGATTTTCATTCATTAATCAACAGTATGATTGCACATTAGTTTATTGTATTTGTAGCATATTTACTAGCTTATTCACATTTTTATTTTCATTATTCACCAATATACTGAAAATGAACTTTTATAGAGACAGGATGAATGAAAATCACACTGATGTGGTGGAACATCAGCTTAAACACCACTAAACTATGACCATGTAGTATATAACACTTTCATGGATGAGTTCAAATGAGATCTGATCCTCTTTTTATAGATTTTCATATAGATTTGTTTTTTAGTGTTTTAGTGATTAATAAACACTTAGGGATTTTTATATTATTCTATACTATATTTTTACTCATTTTTGACCCTGTTTCTGAGCATATATTATAAGAGATAGATAGGATGTTTAGAAAGTGTCATGGATTTCCTTCTATTTTTTTCTTTTTTTTTTTCTCTCTTTCAAGGATGAGATACACCGCCCATCACTGATGATGACTTGCTTGTCATCAATGAATTTTATCTGGATCATCTGGTATATGTGATATATAAGTTGTGGTTGTATGACACATGTAATACCCTGATGACGGTGCCCGGAGTGGCACTGAAAAGCATAGGTGGAAATAAAGAAGGGGGGTCTTTTACCTAAAGACTTGTGACTGATTATTTAAAGCAGTGCGGACTGTCTATACAGCATCCCTGGGTCTGAAATCCTTGAAACCAGGCCTTGCTCAAAGAGTCTCCGCCTCACAGTGCATGCAGAAGCACTCACACCAGCCTGCTGCCATTCTTGAGCAAGCTCGGCACTGCTGGTAGTCCGATCCCGCAGCTGAAACAGTTTTAAGATACGGTCCTGGCGCTTGCTGGTCTTTCTTGGGCACCCTGGAGCCTTTTTGACAACAATGGATGCTCTCTCCTTGAAGTTCTTGATGATGCGATAGATTGTTGACTGAGGTGCAATCTTTCTAGCTGTGATACTCTTCCCTGTTAGGCCATTTTTGTGCAGTGCAATGATGGCTGCACGTGTTTCTTTAGAGATAACCATGGTTAAATGAAGAGAAACAATGATACCAAGCACCAGCCTCCTTTTTAAGTGTCCAGTGGTGTAATTCTTACTTAATCATGACTGACTGATCGCCAGCCCTGTCCTCATCAACACCCACACCTGTGTTAATGGAGCAATCACTAAAACGATGTTAGCTGCTCCTTTTAAGGCAGGACTGCAATGATGTTGAAATGTGTTTTGGGGGTTAAAGTTCATTTTCTAGGCAAATATTGACTTTGCAAGTAATTGCTGTTAAGCTGATCACTCTTTATGACATTCTGTAGTATATGCAAATTGCCATTAGAAAAACTGAAGCAGTAGACTTTGTTAAAATTAATATTTGTATCATTCTCAAAACTTTTGGCCATGACTGTAGATCAACCACTATAAGTCTGAAGCGTTTTGGTATCTCTTCAATATTTAGGAAAAGGAAGCTCTCAATTCTGCTCTAAATGAGATTTTCCATAAAGAACTACTGGAGACTGATCTGCATACTCTGGAGGTGGTAAGGGTCCACAGGACACTAAAGCCGAAACCGAAAACAGGAGAGCCTCCACGAGATGTCATTTGCCAATTCTTGGATTACCACTTAAAGAACTTGATCCTAAACGAGCTAGAAAAGCAGATGGCATCTCTTATGAGGAAGCCACAATCCTTATTTTCCAGGACTTGTCAGCAATCACTTTAAACAAGAGGTGACTCCTCTAGCCATTCATGGGGGCTCTTCAACAAAACAGTTTCAGTACAAGTGGCTTTTCTTATTTGGTGTTCTTATCTCAGCCAAAGATAAGAGAATCCAGGTGAGGACTTCCCCTGACATCCGCGAAGCCTGCAAGATATTGGACTTCAAGCTAATGCAGTACCTTGACTTGGAAGTCACAGATTCTGAACTCCTTCTGCACCCTCTCTCCCAGCCAATTCCATGGCAAACTAATCTCACTCCTGAATCACAGAGATCAAGGTGCAAGGCGACGAAGAGCCCTCCTCCTCAAGATGAAGGGGATCAAAAGTGATTAGATTTTTGATTAATTGATGAACCTTTCAGCTTAATGCTCAAAACTATTATATCACGTACACCCATATATTTGGATGGCCTTCTTACTGATTTAAAATCCCTATCACGAAAACACTGGGAGGACAGCTAATTGCTATAGAGAGATAATAACTCCTCTGAGGCACAGAGATCCTTGGCGATACATAAGACCTTGGCTCGACCTCTCCGGTTAATCGAAAGTCGCATTAGATACCTATGACCTATACGTTTGAAAAAACTTCATAAGATTCTGGCTTATAATGGGTCACATTGAATAACTTATATCTTGCATATTTGATAAAAGTTCGTGGAAAGACCATTTATCTCTATTTTATGAACACACCGATTGAGACTTGAAACTACTTGGTGGTGACACTGGGAAGAGATAAGGCTTAATAACTCTAAATACTATAGTTGGACACTAACAACCACCTTTTTCTATTTAGCCCTCAGCTATCCTTCTCCCTACAGCTCATATATATTTTAGGGATATAAGTATAAGATAATTACCATATAATATGCACTAATCTACCCTATCATTTGGTTTATCATTGCTTTCCTAATTTTCAGATACAAGTAACCAGTTCTAATAAAATCCGTCTGAAAGATGAAAGTTACATATTGCAATGTCGTTTAGTAATGTCATGATTTTTTTTTATTTCAGATCTCATAATTATATTATCTTTCCCCCCCCTCCTTTTCTACTTCTAACCTGCTTGTACCTGGCTCGGAGGGGACACCCTCAAGGATGAAGAAACATTGCTCCTTTAAGGTACCATGAGATATTCAGAGTTGCAACCCTTAATGATCATGGCTTAAATTTGGCCATCCCAAGGTCACAGACATTAAATCATTTTAGGAAGGAGAAATTTAATATACTGTTGTTACAGGAGACTCATTTTAAAACAGACAGAATTCACACGTTTGAGAAATCTCATTCTGACAGGTGATATCATGCTCTCACAACACAGAAAGGTGCTAGTGGAGTCTCAGTGGCCTTAACCAAAGAGGTCTCCTTTCTTCTCTCTTACTCACTAGTAGATCCTGAGGGACAATGCATATTTATTAAAGGCTTACTAGCCGGGAGCATGGTGACTATTTGCAACCTATATGCCCCTAACAGGAAACAATTGTGATGGCTATTGGCTGCTTTCAACAAATTGCATTCTTTTCAGGAAGGCAGTATTCTACTAGGTGGGAATTTTAATGTGGCACTTGACCCACATTTGGACTCAACTTAAACAAACACTCTCTTTCCCTATGAGATTTAGCTCGAATTAAGACTGCATTGAACTCTCTCAACTTAACTGATGCATGGCGCGACTTACATGCTTATGATCGAGATTATACTTTTTCTTCTTACCTGCATAACATTTGCTGTAGACTACACTATATTTTTGTATCTAGATCCCTCTTACCAACAACAGCACGATTGGAGATCCTACCTTCATTACACTTGGATCACTGAATGGCATCGATAAATCTTGAATTTTAGAAACCATACTCTTTGTTCCAAACATGGAGACAAGGGATGGGCGAGTACTGAAATTTTCGGACTCGCTATACTTGTAATGAGTGGGTCACAATACTCAGTACTTGTTACGAGTATAGCGAGTCCAATGTGGAAGCGAGTAATGCGAGTAATTCCTCAGCAGCCGGACCCTATATATAGGTCTGGCGGCAGAGGAAGAGGCAGCATTCCCTACATGATTGTTTAAAACCCGGCGGTAAAAAGCCGTCGGGTTTAAACAATGGTGTCTCGCTTCCCCGCAGCCTGACAGCAGGATCCTCCACTCTCCCCACTGCCTCCCCACTCGATCCTGAGTTAGGAGCGGGTGGGGAGCAAGCAGCAGGGAGCAGAGGATGCAGGCGGGGAAGCCGCCGGTGAGAAGACTTCACCGGCGGCTTTCTCCTCCTGTTCTGCACTCCCCACTCCCTCCTGCCCCTCCTTGCCTGCTCCTAACTCAGGGTCGGGTGGGGAGGCGGCGGGGGGAGCGGAGGATTCTGCTGTCATGAGCGAGTCACCACTGTCAAAGCAAGGTGATCTCTGCTCGGCTTTCCCACTGGTATTTTCAAATCAACAGCTGACTCAGGTCAGCTGTTCATTTGAAATAGCGATGCTGGCAGGGTTCATGTGAGTTCATGCTTCCCTGCATGAACTCACATTAACTTTCCCACGCCTGGGTGCACAGCTCTGCTACATCTCTGGTAGATGTTCTCTACCAGAGATGTAACAGAGCTAAAGAAGAACCCTGCATTGGACTACGGCGGACGGAAGTGGATTTGTTTGGAATAAAGATGGAGTCTCAAATTGTATTTGTTTTATTTCTAATAAAAAAAATCTTTGTTGTGTTTTCTTTAAAAATACTTTAATAGAAATTCAGGCTTAGGGCCAGCTGATAACAGAAAGCTTGCCCTAACCTCTCTATTACCCAGTGAGCCAATGCACCAGGGCCCTGGATGAGTTGGATACAGCGCCAGAGGATGGCGTTTCAATGAACGCACATCTTCTGGGGTGGCTTCGGACTGAAATTCGCAGGGGGGTGGGGGCAGAAAGCTTGGGCCTCCCTGCGCTGCGGATTCCAGCCCCAGTTGCCTAGCTGTACCAGGCTGGACATAGAAATTGCGCGAAACCCAGAAATTCATGAAATAATAAAAAATAAGGGCTTCCTTCTAATTCTGTTTCCAGCCAGGTACAGATAGGCACCTGAGGTTCAGGGTCAGCCCGTTCCTGCCTGCTGTACCCGGCTGGACACAAAAATACGGCGAAGCCCAGGCCAAAATTTTTGGGAATAATTCATAAAATAATAATTAAAAAAAAAGTCACTACTCCTTTATTAACCCCTCGACCATGGTGGAGGGGTTAATAAAGATGTAGTTCCTTATTTTGGGATTTTTTATGGATTTTCCCAAAAACTTTGGCATGGGCTTCGCCGTATTTTTTGTCCAGCCGGGTACAGCAGGCAGGAACGGGCTGCCCCCAACCCCCAGGTGCCTATCAGTACCTGGCCGGAAACAGAAATAGAAGGAAGCCCTTTTTTTTTTTATTATTTCATGAATTTAATGTAATAATAAAAAAAATAAATTGTCTGGGGCTTCGCCCAATTTCTATGTCCAGCTATGTACAACTAGGCAGCTGGGGGCTTCAATTCGCAGCGCATGGAGGTCCAAGCTTTCCGGGGCCCCCCTCACTGCAAATTCCAGTCTGCAGCCACCCCAGAAAATGCGCGTTCAGAGAACCGCCATCTTCTGGAGCTGTATCCAGCTCATCCAGGGCCTTGGGGCGTTAGCTCACTGGGTAATAAAGAGGTTAGGGCAAGCTTTGTATTATCAGCTGGCCCTAAGCCCGAAATTCATGGGGTGACGCCAATATTAGACATGACCGCCATTAATTTCTATTAAAGTATTTTTTTTAAAAACACAACACCAAGAAGATTTTTTTTATTAGAAATAAAACAAAAAACACAATTTCAGACTCCATCTTTATTCCAAAAAAATACTCCTCCGTCTGCCGTAGTCCAATGCAGGGTTCTTCTTTAGCTCTGTTACATCTCTGGTAGAGAACTTCTACCAGAGATGTAGCAGAGCTGTGCACCCAGGCGTGGAAAAGCTCATGTGAGTTCAAGCAGGAAAGCATGAACTCACATAAACCCTGCCAGCATCGCTATTTCAAGTGAACAGCTGACCTGAGTCAAAGCCGGCGAGAGCAGAGATCACCTTGCTCTGACAGCGGTGACTCGCTCATGACAGCAGGATCCTCCGATCCCCCCGCCTCCCCACCTGATCCTGAGTTAGAAGCAGTAGGGAGGGGCAGGCGGGAGTGGGGAGTGCAGAACAGGAGGAGAAAGCCGCCGGTGAAGTCTTCTCACCGGCGGCTTCCCCACCTGCGTCCTCCACTCCCTGCTGCTCACTCTCCGCCCGCTCCTAACTCAGGATTGGGTGGGGAGGTGGCGGGGGGAGCGGAGGATCCTGCTCTCAGGCTCCGGGGAAGCGAATTAGGGGGCTATATCATTGTTTAAAACCCGGCGGCTTTTTACCGCCAGGTTTTAAACAATCATGTAGGGAATGCTGCCTTTTCCTCTGCCGCCAGACCTCTATATAGGGTCTGGCAGCTGAGGAATTACTTGCATTTCCCATTGACTTAAATGCTACTCGTTACTTAGCGAGTAATTGCAAGGATACTTGTAGAGAAACGAGAAAAGAAAGAGAAAGGGGCGCAATAGTGCGGTTACCAGAGGGCTTTTTTTAGCGTGGCGTACTAATAGGTGGCCACTCACCTTATCGGGTTGTGCTGTCCCCGCACAACCCGGTAATACACTTGATAAGGCGCCCTTCACAGGCTCTAGCTCATCCGCACACCGCGTGCTCCGGGGGCTCCGAGCATCCGGTCACGTCACCGCAGGTCCTTAAGTTAAAGCTCCTGTTGCCAGGCGACGCTAGGTCCTCACGTTAAGCTGCACTCTGCACCTAGCTGCTCCCCGCCGCTTTACCCTCAGAGAGGGATTTATATTAGAAGGTAAAAACTATAAGCGGTCTAATTGGGGGCGCTCAGGCACAAAAGCAGCAGGCACTGGGATGGTTTTTCAACAGACCTTTATTCAGGCTCCCCTCCTACTCCACAACATGTTTCGATAGATTCTCTATCTTCCTCAGGTGGTCTTGTAGAGAAACGAGTAGCCAGAGTACCGTACTATTCTGCGAGTACCGAATAGTAACAAGTATACTTGCTCATCCCTAATGGAGACTAAATGAGTCTATTCTGGATGTTAAGAAACGTATCCAAAGATCTCTATAAAACTCTTTTGATACCAATTCCAACCCAGAAACAAATGCCTCAATCCTTTGGTAGGCGAGTAATGCAGTGATCCAAGGGGTTATGATTTCAATCTCCTCGTATCTCAACAAACCAAAAAAATTACACTTCAATCCTTACTTGAGGACATAGCCATATTATACGTCCAACATAAAAAGTCGATAGTAACCCAAACCTTATCTGCTAAGCTACAACAACTCAAAGATCTCTTAAACAGTCGGCTAAATATTACTTGGCTTGGAAAAAAAAATTTTTTGTACATGGATAAAAAGCCTCTAAACTAATGATTTCTGTCATAAAGAAACTACAGTCTTGCACATATATGCAGGCAATCAGCACTCATAGCAGTCAGATTACACAAGATTATGCACAGATCTCCTCCGAGTTTCTAAAATTTTATAGAGATCTTTACCAATTGCGGCCTGCCGAAACTAAGAAAGAAAAAGAAAAGGGAGGACTAGACATACAATCCTTTTTAGCCACCTTAGATATCCTCAAATTAATAAGTAAACAGTGAGACACATTGATTAAGCCATTTCCTGTATGGGAGCTCTAGTCCATTATGTTGAGATGACCGAAAGGGAAATCCCTGGGCCTGATGGCCTTCCAGCAACCTATTTTAAGACTTTCTCCAAGACTTTTGTCCTCATCTTGTAAATATGTCTAACACTATCTTACGAGGGTAATCACTCCCGAACCAAGCACTACAGGCCCACATCTCCCTTATCCATAAAGAGGGTAAGGAACCGGGAGAACAGCGGGAGCTATAGGCTCATCTCTCTCCTAAATGCAGACCTTAACATTTATGCCAGTTTGATTGTGAAATCAATCGCAGAGAACCTGCCCCAGGTAATTTCCCTGAACCAGACCGGTTTTGTCAAAGGTAGGGTGGGGAGAGATAACATCTATAGAATATTGCATTTGATACAAAATGCTAAAATGTATAAATCTCCATTAGTGATTTTGGGGGCAGACACAGAGAAATAGGGTAGACTGGACTTTCTTGCAAGACACCCTGCTGCAATCCATTTTCCCCCGACTTTGATAGATGCCATTTTCCAGATGTACTCCCAACTCACACCTCAGATTAAGATTAATATCTCCCTTTGTTAGTGCTTTCTTATCAAAAATGGCACAAGGCAGGGATACCCTTTCTTACCTCCATTGTTTGTGCTGGACATGAGCTTCTTCTACAGGTTATACAACAGGAGCAAGGGGTAGAGGGTGTGTAGGTGCCAGGATACTATCACAAGTCCGCTGCATTTGCAGACAACTTGTTGGTAATAATGTCTGAACCAAACCAGGGTATTCCTGCTCTAGTATGTATTCTTGAAAACTATGACATGTTTTTGAATTTGAAGATTAAGCCAACCAAGTCAGAAGCAATGAATATAAATAGCATCAATCGTTTCAAAGAACTATACCCTTTTAAATGGCTTCTAAGTACATCATCTATTTAGGTATTAAAATTGGGAAAACCTCCAAAGAACTTCTAGATTTGAATATTATTCTGTTACTAGATAAAACAATGAAACTTATACTATCCTCGAGAGCCCATTTCTGTCTTAGGGTACTTTCACATCAGCGTTTTTTTTAAATCGCGGCAGATGCGGTGAAAAAAACGCATCTGCCGCGATTACCGCATACCAGCTGCACTTGCGGCACAGTTGCGGCAAACCCCATACAATGTATATGTGGGCTTGCGGCAGGTGCGGCAAGTGCGGTTTTGGCACTTCCGGCAGGTGCGGCCGCGAAAAAAACCATGGTCAACCGCGTTTTTTTCACGGCCGCACCTGCCGCAACTGCCAAAGCCGCAACTGTGCAGCAACTGTGCCGCAAGTGCAGCCGGTATGCGGTAATCGCGGCAGATGCATTTTTTTCACCGCATCTGCCGCAATTTAAAAAAAAACGTTGATGTGAAAGTACATTTAGATGGGTAGAAAAAACCTACTCAAAAGCTTAATTCTCCTTAAATTTACCTATCTTTTCCAAATGCTTCCTATTTCCATACAAGCTTCCAACCTAGCCAAAGATAATTCCCTTCTTTTCATTTACATCTGGGATGGCCATAAATCACGCATAAATTCACGCACTCTTACAAACACCAAAACATAGGGTGGGAATGAGTGGTCACAGTATCAGCAAATATTATTAAACTGCTATGCTCTCCGGAGTGGTTGACTGGGAGAGGCGCCCGAAGGAGAGGCTTTGAATACCAATTGAGGAACACATGACATCCACCCCCTGCGGTCCCTGCTTTTCTCCTGTGTAGCAGAGATCGAACAGGAGACTGTCACACTTCTGGGGGAAGGCGTTCTAGAGTGGACCCACCTGGGTGATCTGGTCCTAGTTTAGCCAACCCCTCTTCAGGGATTGTCAGGGGCCCAGGGGGTCTAAATACCACAGCTGCCAGTACCAGGGGGTTGGCTCGTAGGGTTAGCCTATACTACGGTAAGGCCAAACAGGGAAGGAGGCACCAGAGCACAGGTATAGGAGAGCTGGAACAAGTTCTACCAGAGGAGAGCACAAGGAAGGCCTGACTAAAAGCCAGAGAAGCAGAAGCTTATTAACTCAATAATCAGGCACCTCCCAGCAGTGGAAGTGGCCTGATATACCGGAGGATGGACAGCTATTGGTCAAGGGGAGTTTCAGGTTGAGCCGTACCGGCCCCTAGATTCACAGGGGAGGAGTGTGGCCACGCCTAGTGCACCGCTATTCATGACTATGCTAATGTGTGAGCTCGGTGGTCAGCAGACAGGAAGGGGACCCAACGATGGCTCCGAGACACAGCATGCCTGGATGTCGGATGCCCGATCGGTCGAGGAGCAGAGGATTCAGACCCAGGAGAGGTGAGCTGGTGAGCGGTGCCAGGGAACCTAACAGAGACTCTCCAAAATGAATTTACACAAGCTACAATGAATCTATGGAAAAAGGTGTCCAAACAATTTGCCCCTCCCCTTTCACCAACAACACAAATTGCAGACCTGATAGGCCCTCTACAGCTGAGAAAGATATTAAGCACTAATGATGAGGTGCAAACCACACCTATTATGCTTGACCAAATATTCCTAGATGGGACATTAAAACCATTACAGAAAATCAGGAAAATACAGGCGCTGTCTATCCTCACATTTCTTCATTATAGGAGACGGGGAGACGTAGTTCGTATGCACAAAAATCAAACCAACCTTCTGAGACCTACAATTTAAAAAAAAATGTGCATGCAACTGAAACCACCAAGGAAAATACTTTCTACACTCTACCAATTCCTAGTGGCAGAGGGTAGTCCAGTAAAGCGAGCATTTAAAGGTTATTGGAAAAAAGATTTGAAAATTACATTCAAAGGATTCCAAATTAACCAAATTTATGGAATGTCACATGGGCCATCACAGTGTGTTAGAATTCAAGAAAACTCCCATAAAATCATATCTCGCTGGTACACTACACCTGCTCAAATTCAGAATTGGCACCCAAACACTTCGAACATATGGTGCAGATATGGGAAAAGTGAAGGTAGTTTTCTGCACCTGTGGTGGTCCTGTCCAACAATTCAAAGTTTCTGGAAAGATTTATACAAGACAATACAAGACAATAATGGAGGTTCTCTTACCATTAAACATGCACTTTTAAATTTCCAAAATGGCCTTTAGCTTCTAAGCTGGCATCTAATATGCCGGCTGCCAGCAAAGCCCTAATTCCTCCATTATGGCAATATCCTAACACCCCTTTCAAGAAACATCTTCCCGAACAAATAAAACAATTACAGTCATATGAAAAAGTTTGGGCACCCCTCTTAATCTTACTCATATTTTTTGTTTAAAATTGGGTTTTTGCAACAGCTATTTCAGTGTGATATATGTAATAACTGATGGACACATTAATATTTCCGGATTGAAATGAGGTTTATTGTACTAACTGAAAATGTGAAATATGCATTATTTAAAAATTTGACAGGTGCCAAAGTATGGGCACCTCAACAGAAAAGTGACATTAATATTTAGTAGATCCACCTTTTGCAAAAATAACAGCCTCTAGTCGCTTCCTGTAGCTGTTAATGAGTTCCTGGATCCTGGATGAAGGTATTTTTGACCATTCCTCTTTACAAAACAATTCCAGTTCAGTTAAGTTTGATGGTCGCCGAGCATGGACAGCCCGCTTCAAAACATCCCACAGCTGTTCAATGATATTCAGGTCTGGGGACTGGGATGGCCATTCCAGAACATTGTAATTGCTCCTCTGCATGAATGCCTGAGTAGATTTGGAGCGGTGTTTTGGATCATTGTCTTGCTGAAAGATCCATCCCCGGCATAACTTCAACTTTGACACTGATTCTTGAGCATTAATCTCAAGTATCTGCTGATACTGAGTGGAATCCATGCGACCCTCAACTTTAACAAGATTCCCAGTGCCGTCATTGGTCACACAGCTCCAAAGCATGATGGACCCTCCCCCACATTTGACAGTGGGTAGCAAGTGTTTTTCTTGGAATGCTGTGTTTTTGTGGCGCCATGCATAACACCTTGTTGTATGACCAAACAACTCAATCTTTGTTTCATCAGTCCACAGGACCTTCTTCCAAAATGAAACTGGCTTGTCAAAATGTGCTTTTGCATACCTCAGGCGACTCTGTGGTGTGAATGCAGAAACGGCTTCTTTCGCATCACTCTCCCATACAGCTTCTTCTTGTGCAGTGTGTGCTGTATTGTTGACCGATGCACAGTGACACCATCTGCAGCAAGATGATGCTGCAGGTCTTTGCACGTGGACTGTGGATTGTTGTTGACTGTTCTCACCATTCATCTTCTCTGCCTTACTGATATTTTTGTTGCCCTGCCACTTCTGGCCTTTACAAGAACTGTCCCTGTGGTCCTCCATTTCCTTACTATGTTCCTCACAGTGGAAACTGACAGGTTAAATATCTGAGACAACTTTTTGTATCCTTCCCCTGAACAACTATGTTGGACAATCTTTTTTTTTTCAGATCATTAGAGAGCTGTTTTGAGGAGCCCATGATGCCACTCCTCAGAGAAGATGCAACTAGGAGAACAACTTGCAAGTGGAGACCTGAAATAGCTTTTCTCTTGATTGGATACACCGGGCTATGAAGTACAAAGCTCAATGAGGTTAACAAACCAATTTAGTGCTTCAGTAAGTCAGTAAAAAGTAGTTAGGAGTATTCAAATCATGAAAATCAGAAGGGTGCCCATACTTTGGCACCTGTCAAATTTTGAAATAATGCATATTTCACATTTTTGGTTAGTACAATAAACCTCATTTCAAGCCTGAAATATTACTGTGTCCATCAGTTATTACATATATCACACTAAAATAGCTGTTGCAAAAAAACAATTTTAAACAAAAAAAAATGAGCAAGATTAAGAGGGGTGCCCAAACATTTTCATATGACTGTAATTGTTTTATTTGCATATCTAACAGCAGAATTGGTGGCTCTCTCTCTCATGGTAGTATCTCCAAATTCAAAGAAATATGGAAACCTTGGTCAGTATAGAGAGCTATGTCCCAATATATATTGATTATTAGAACATCCGTTAACCTCCGGCTGTGATGGGTCGATCCTAACTGAAAAATTATTGAATGACTTTCCTTTTGCCCAACCTTTCAATCCCCTCCTTCCCAACCTACCTTATGCTATACTTCTTCCCACAGCACTCTATCTTACCCTGCAGATCTATTTTGTTTCCCTCCCCCTTTCCCTCCCATCTGTCTCACTACCTCCATTTCCTCTTCTATCTTTCTTCTCTTTTAACTTTCTACCAACTCATATTCTGCCTTGTTAACACTGAATCATTGAATATGTACACTATGATGCTTTACATTTAAGTTACAAGTCTAACTTACTTGGTCAAGTAACAAGATGGAAGACAGGAGATACCAAAAGAAATTTCAATCTATATTTTCAAGCATCTTTGTACCTGTTCACGGTTTTAGATTTTCTGGGATTATATGCTCACCCCTGGTTGTGTTGTTACTTGATGACTATGTTTAACATTTGTTGACTTGTATTTTGCTTGACTAATAAAAAGAACATTGAAAAGGGGCAGTGGCCAGGGACCCTCAAACCTCATGCAACTGCTCCAGTCAATTTTTGTGTCCAACACAGGTGGCACAATTATAAATTTCATGGAATACTACTAAAACAATTATTCAGCTGCGTCAGTCACATGTATAGGCATGGTGCTCAGAGTGCCCCGCCAAATTCAGAAAACATACAGTAAAGACAGTCAAAGAAGAGTCTCCACATTTCAAAAAATTAGGGCCAGGTACAAGCAAAGTGACATCAATTGACCCACACAATAAAAATTGTAGAATGGCACCACTTGCATGCATGGCACAGGGTCTGGCCTAGGATTTAAAGGTTAAACATTCATTAGCAACAAAGGGATGAGTGACACGTGTAAGCATCATACTCACAAAACCCTGCTAAATTCAAGAAACAGACAAGAAGGAGAATTCAAAGGAGAGTCCTCACATTTCAAAATATTAGGGCCAGATATGACCAAAGTGGCATCAATTGACCCAGAATAAATATTGTAGAATGGCACAGCCTGCATGCATGACACAGAATCTGGCCTGGCATGTAAAGGTTATATATTCATTAGTAAAAGGAGAATGAAGGGAATAAGTGACACATGTACCCAGAATTAAATTGTAGAATGGCGAGATAAATGCAGTAAACAGAAAAGTATATCGCCTACTCTGCCCACCCTGTCACTGGGGTGGAAAAGTCCTTGGAGATCCATGATTTGATCATTTTGATGAAATTTAGGTGGTCTACACTTTCAGGTGACAGCTGGATGTGCTTATCCATCCGAACACTACCAGCAGCACTGAAGACAAGTTCTGAGAGAACACTGGCTGCCAGGCATGACAAAATCTACAAGGTGTGACTGGCAAGCTCAGGCCACTCCTCCATTTTTCAAGCCCAAAATGCAAAAGGGTTCAAACACCCCCTGATGGAATGGATATTGATCTCTAGATACTCCTGCACCATCCTCTCCAGTCATTCACTATGTGTCAGACTTGTTGTCAATTCTGCCAGTGGACAAACTAGTTTAAACAAATAGCGTTTTCAAGGATTATGGAGTGCACCGCCAATATCCATAGTATGGAAACATGAGGTGCTACGTGCCAACAGGGTAATGCATAGCGAAAAAAGAAGAATAAAAGAGTTGGCACAAATCCAGCACACCACAAGGATTGATGAAAGTGGAACACAGCTTTATTAATGTCCACAGTCAATAAAATTAAAACCAATTAAAAGAATGACCACAACCGCATGTGATTATTAAACAAGGCCCCAGTTCCTTACTTAGACAATAATCCTTATGGTGTGCTGCTTTTGTGCTATATCTTTTCAACTTCTTTTTTTGGTGGTTTAAAAAGTTGATGAAAAGACTCCCAGAAATTGCTTCCTACAGTTACATTGTTGCTGCTAATGTTTTGACGCTGACGAATTGATGTTCTCGAGTTGGAAGTGCATGCTGTTTACTTCACTGATGTGTTGGGGGAAACCAGTCCTAGGATTGTCTGTCAACTTATTTTAATACTCCAGCATACGCGTGTTCCTGTCCAAGGTAAGAAACATCTGGCAAAATTTACACTTGTACCGCAGTTTGCTCCAGCAAATACCGTAGTAAACTGTAATAGTGATGCTGATGATGGGATCATCAGCGCTAACAACCTAGATAGGAATTTGGAAACTGTGAAGAAAGATGCAAAGGTCTTTGATCTGTGCCCACTCTGGAAGCGTCATTTGCCACACATTTGGCTCTCTTTGAGTCACTCTACACATTATTACATATTGCACTATGGCTTGTCGCTGCTGCCAAAATCACTGAAAAATGTGCAGAGTGCAAACCGTGTTTACGTGTGCGCTTAGGGATAGTGCATATCCGGTCCTTCTTTGTCAAGCGGAGAGCTACGCTGGGGGAACGGTAAACATAGGGATGTATAGGCAGCCTGAGCACAGCGTTACACTATGTTAACGCTATGCGCTAAGGCAGCAGAATTCTAAGTTTTAAATGGATGTGTCAGCCAAAAGATTGACACTAGTCTGACCCTAGCCTTAGACAGCCTCATTAGGGGAAACAAACATTTGGCAACCCCAATCTGTATGCAAAAAGAGTGGCTTTGCCATCAAACACAAATTTAGGAATCACAATTGTTTTCAGCACAATTGTGTGTCCAGGGGTGGACCCAGACTGTAGTGGGCCCCGGTGCAAGAAATTTTTCGGGGCCCCACCCCACCCCACCCCTCATAGTGGCAACAAACTAATGTAAACATATAGATTGTAATATTTATTTACAATGCAACTATCAAATCTAAATAGTAAACTGTTTAATTTTTCTAATATGATCCTAAAAACTAATAGGAAGATAGTTGTTACCTACCTACCCATTCTACCTACCACTTGCATAGGTCTGTCACAAACCTCTCTAGCCAGTGATTCTGCTGCTTCATGTCAATAGACAGCTCTTAGGCCCCTTTCACATCAGCGGCAAGCTGATATTTTGTGGCCGATCCAGCAGGTGGTGCCGCATAACGGCCGACTTATGGCCTGGATGCGGCAAGCCCCATGCTTGCAGCATTTTTTTCGCGGCTGCAAGTGCCGCATCTGCCGCACCAGGCAGAACCACAAGCCCCATACACAATGCATGGGGGCTTGCCGCAACCGGGCCACAAGTCAGCCGTTATGTAGCCAATCCGGCAGATGCGGCGCCACCTGCTGGATTGGCCGCAAACATTAGCTAAACGCTGATGTGAAAAGGCCTTAAATCTTATAGGCTGCTCTGTTGAAGGGGAATGACTGACAACATCATGCTGATGAACATCTGTCTCTACACAGTTATGTAGTGTGGTCCTGTCTGTTAATCAGCATGACATCAGCAGTCACACACCATCAACAAAGCAGAGCGGAAAAGAAACTGCTGTAATGTTGATGTCAGACAAAACCACAGGAGCAGTCACTGACCACTCTGAGCAGATCTAGATATGGGCTGAACTGGCAGGTATTTAGAAACTACAGTACCTGCCTGTTAAATGTAAGGCTTATAACGATATAATTGCAGGACCGTGGAGGAGCATAGGGTCAGAGGGGGGCTCCATGGCGGGTGTCGGAGCTCTCCCTGTGCCTGGCTGGGCTTCAGGGAGCAGTCTGGTGACGGTGGCTGGTACTGGGCTTGGCGGCTGATGGCGGCGGGATGTGCAGCTGGGAGCGGTCCGGTGGCGGTGGCTGGTGCTGGGCATGGCGGCGAAATGTGCAGCTGGGAACGGTCTGGTGGCTGGTGCTAGTCATGACAGCTGCTGGCAGCGGGATATGCGGCTGGGAGCGATCTGGTGGCAGTGGCTGGTGCTGGGCATGGCAGCTGCTGGCGGTGGGATGTGCGGCGATGCCCATATCCAATATGGCGACAGGCGCACTTCCGTCCCCGCGGTGCATTATGGAATACGGGGACAGAAGTGCGGACAACATATGGCCATTATGTAAGTAGATAGCCACCCGTCTGTTCCCCTTTCTTTTGTAATGCTCTCCCCCGTATGCGGCTCACTTTCTTCACAGTGCTTCTTGCCCTATATGCCTGGGGGAGAAGTTTGGCTGCATCACGGAAGGGACCCCCCCTTCGGAAGGGGGGTCCTGGGGGCCCAGGACCAGGACCGCCCTTCTTTGATGCAACCAAGCTTATCCTCCTAGCTGGGGGAGAAGCTAGGCTGCATCAAAGAAGGGGGGGCCATAGGGGGGGTCCTGGGGGAGAAGCTTGGCTGTATTAAGGAAGGAGGGGGCCCCTATGAGTCCTAGGGGCCCCCCTTCCTTGATGCATCCAAGCTTATTCCCAAGCTTGGGGAGATCGGCTGCATCAATGAAGGGGGGTCCTTGGGCCCCCATGCCCCCCCCTTGGAAGCAGGGTCCAGAGGAAGAAGCTCGGCTGCATCAAGTTAGGAGGGGGCCCTAGGGGGTCCTGGGGGAGAAGCTCGGCTGCATTAAGGAAGAGGAGGGGGCCCCTAGGAGTCGTAGGGGCCCCCCTTCCTTGATGCAGCTGAGTTTCCCTCCCAGTGCCCCCCTTCTGAAGGGGGGGGTCCTTCGGGCCCCAGGAACTCTCCATTCTTGAGGCATCCAAGTCCTGTGGGAGAAGCTCAGCTGCATCAAGAAAGAGCGCCCCCCAAATCATGTTGGTCACTGAATGTTTAATTATTTATTCCCTCCCACCAAAGCCCTGCTCTGGGGCTCTTACCTGGAGCAGGCCAGACAGGGGGAGCATCAGAGCTGGATGATCCTCAGTTCAGGTAGGATCATCAGGAGTGTCACAGTCAGATGACAGGCCCTCAGACACCGGGTATGAGCGCATACCTCACCTCTATCTTGCCGCAGGCCCGCAGCCTCAGCCACCCTCAGTCACCCACCGGCCGCCAGCGCTTGCTCACTGTCACTTCTCCAGCCTCCACGGAAGAACCCAGAAGTGACACTGCAGCGTCGACTCTCCCAGCACACTGTGCACAGTACTGGTTGTCATGGTGACCAGTCACTGGGACACAGGCACTGGCTGAGGAGTGTGTCGGATGCTGCCTGCAGCGCTGCACTGCGCAGCCAGCTACCAGCCACTGCACCCTCCTCCGGGCCAGAGCCCTGTCAGGAAAGAGACGGACCGGACCCGCGGCTGGAGCCTTGAGGGGCTCCCTAGCCGGTTGGGACCCTGGTGCAGATGAACCAGCTGCACCACGGTAGGTCCGTCCCTGTGTGTGTCCGATCCTGAACAAAATCTGCAGTGTTCATACCAAGTTTGGAATTGGAGAACATGTTCAGGGAAAGGTTTGCTCATCTTTATGCCAACTTTTTTTTTCATAAATTACAAATACAGAGAAAAGCTCTTTCTAAGAAGCAGTAAGTTTGTAAATAATTTCACCTTCTGCATCTTTTTCTTGTATCATTCTGTATAAACTGCCAACAATCTACTCTGTTTTATGCCACTGGCTCATGACCACATTATTTAAGTACAAGCACTAAAAACAATGCTTTAAACTATTCGCTTTGACAAGGATCAACCACAGCATCACAAATTAGCTGTACAGTTATACCCAAAAGAATTGCTTTCTTTATTCATGCTTTTATACTTGTTTTTTATGTAAGTTTAACACAAATGGTAATTTCCAAAATCAAGAGTTCCATTCATAAATGGGTCACTGTATGGCTAGCAGTAAAAAATGACACAGTTTTAGAAAAAAATACAAAGCTAATTCTAAATACATTTCAGAATGTGTCATTTGGGCTAAGGCACCAGCATATGCTGAGACACAGCTGCATTTTATCAGTTTTTTAATGCATTCAGGGAAAGCAGATGCTGTTTGCAAAGACAGAGAACCATGGTTATGTACTGATAAATTATTTGCATATGTCAACTTTGGAAAAATTATATTTGTATGGAAATTTTACAATAATATGTAAAGTTAAGGCACATGTTAATTGGATACTTTGTAACAAATGTCTATTTGTCTTTGATCTTCCATTCAGACCTTACATTGTTGTTCAGTGGCAATGCTAATGAAAAAAAATGATCGATTTTGTTTACTTCCAAAATTCTCTGTAGAAACAAAAAATACTATTACTATTATTACAATAGCATGTAGGAACTAATATAAATTAACCTAATCTCGTCCGTCATCCACTTCCGTTTTTAAAATGTCCAAATCCCATAATCCGCTGCACCGACCGGAAGTACGCTGGATGCCATATTGGAACACCCAAGTGATGGATATCCGAATATGACATCCGCTCATGCTATCAGCCCCTTGGGTGGTACCACCAGCTGGACACCGCCGGATCCCCTGCCAGACCCCCATGTTTTGCCAAAGGCTGTACCAGCTGTAACGGAGCACAAGAGGAGAGACACAAGTCCCACCCCAACGCATGTTTCGTGACCCCGCTAATTAGCAGTGGTCACTTCATCAGGGGTCACTATGAAGTGACCACTGCTAATTAGCAGGGTCACAAATTGTGCGTTGGGGTGGGACTGGGGTCTCCCCTCTTGTGCTCCGTTACAGCTGGTACAACCTTTGGCAAAACATGGGTAATCTTTGATTAGCACACATTGTGATTGAATCGGGATTTAGAAAGGGCTTGCTATTACAACTGTTGCAGTCTGATCTCTATTTATGGTAGGATCTTTCATAATTGGGTATATTAATGTAATTTTGGAGAATTGAAACCAGGTCCCTTTACTTCCTGATTGACTTTATGCACTTTAATATTGAGACACTGCATCGTTTTTAATAATCCGTAATTGGTGTACTTTATTTGCTCTGTCTTATGCTCCTTGTATTATTACTGAGATGTGCATTTTTTGTACTTCTGTACCCTGTTTTACCACTGTATTGAGCACTTTACTGCCTCTTTGTTATGTGCCTTAAAAAAGGATGAATAAAAAATCTGTAGATTTTTGTGTTATTGAAGTGTGTATCTCCTTTTCTCCAGTTGTTAACATACATACATACACAAATAAGCACATACACACAAACTCACACATTCACATACACATGCACACACACACACACATGGACGCATATACAGTTGTGGCCAAAAGTATTGACACCCCTACTATTCTGTCAGAGAATACTCAGTTTCTTCCTGAAATTGATTGCAATCACAAATTCTTTGGTATTATTATCTTCATTTCATTTGTCTTCAATGAAAAAACACAAAAGAGAATGAAGCAAAAAGCAAAACATTGATCATTTCACACAAAACTCCAAAAATGGGCCAGACAAAAGTATTGGCACCCTCAGCCTAATACTTGGTTGCACAACCTTTAACCAAAAAAACTGTGATCAACCGCATCCGGTAACCATCAATGAGTTTCTTACAATGCTCTGCTGGAATTATAGGTCATTCTTCTTTGGCAAACTGCTCCAGGTCCCAGATATTTGAAGGGTGCCTTCTCCAAACTGCCATTTTTAGATCTCTCCACAGGTGTTCTATGAGATTCAGGTCTGGACTCATTGCTGGCCACCTTAGAAGTCTCCAGTTCTTTCTCTAAAACCATTTTCTAGTGCTTTTTGAAGTGTGTTTTGGGTCATTGTCCTGCTGGAAGACCCATGACCTCTGAGGGAGACCCAGCTTTCTCACACTGGGCCCTACATTATGCTGCAATATTTGTTGGTAGTCTTCAGACTTCACAATGCCATGCACACGGTCAAGAAGTCCAGTGCCAGAGGCAGCAAAGCAACCCCAAAACATCAGGGAACCTCTGCCATGTTTGACTGTATGTCAATCTATGTTGCAAAGTAACATAGTAACATAGTAACATAGTAACATAGTTTTTAAGGTTGAAGGAAGACTCACGTCCATCTAGTTCAACCCATAGCCTAACATGTTGATCCAGAGGAAGGCAAAAAAAAACCATGTGGCAACACTAGCTCCACATTGGGGGAAAAAATTTCTTCCTGACTCCAGATACGGCAATCAGACTAATTCCCTGGATCAACGCCCTATCAAAGAATCTAAAATATATAACTGGTAATATTATAGTTTTCAAGAAAGGCATCCAGGCCCTTCTTAAATGTTAGTAGTGAGTCACTCATTACAACATCATGTGGCAGAGAGTTCCATAGTCTCACTGCTCTTACAGTAAAGAATCCACGTCTGTGATTATGATTAAACCTTCTTTCCTCCAGATGTAGAGGATGCCCCCTTGTCCCAGTCTCAGGCCTAAGAGTAAAGAGATCATTAGAAAGTTCTCTGTACTGTCCCCTCATATATTTATACATTATTATAAGATCACCCATAAGCCTTCCTTTTTCCAAGCTAAATAACCACAAGTTTAACCTGTCTTGGTATTGCAGACCTCTCAGTCCTCTAATGACTTTGGTCGGTCTTCTCTGGACCCGCTCTAGTTCAGCTATGTCTTTCTTATACACCGGAGATCAGAATTGTACACAGTATTCTAAGTGTGGTCGCACTAGTGACTTGTATAGAGGTAAAATTATGTTCTCCTCATGAGCATCTATGCCTCTTTTAATGCATCCCATTATTTTATTTGCCTTTGCAGCAGCTGCCTGACACTGGCCACTAAATGTGAGTTTGTCATCTACCCATACACCCAGGTCTTTTTCAGTGACAGTTTTGCCCAATGTTTTACAATTAAGCACATAATTATACCTTTTGTTTCCTCTGCCCAAGTGCATAACCTTACATTTATCCCCATTAAAGCTCATTTGCCATTTATCAGCCCAAGCTTCTAGTTTACATAAATCCTCCTGTAAATAAAAATTGCCCTCCGCTGTATTGATTACCCTGCAGAGTTTAGTGTCATCTGCAAATATTGAGATTCTACTCTGTATGCCCCCTACAAGGTCAATAATAAATATATTAAATTGAAGCGGGCCCAACACTGACCCCTGTGGTACCCCACTGTTAACTGTGACCCATTCTGAGTGTGTTCCATTAATGACCACCCTTTGTTTCCTATCGCTAAGCTAGTTTTTAAACCACTTACAAATATTTTCCCCTATCCCCATTGCTCTCATTTTATGTATCAACCTTTTGTGTGGCACAGTATCAAAAGCTTTTGAAAAGTCCATATACACCACATCCACTGCATTTCTTTGGTCCAGTCCAGAACTTACTTCTTCATAGAAGCTTATCAGATTAGTTTGACAGGAACGGTCCCTCGTAAAACCATGTTGATATTGGGTCATAAGGTTATTTTTCTTCAGATACTCCAGGATAGCATCTATTAGAAAACCCTCCAGGATTTTACCCACAGTAGAGGTTAAGCTTACTGGCCTATAATTTCCAAGTTCAGTTTTTGTTCCCTTTTTGAATATTGGCACCACATTTGCTATACGCCAGTCCTGTGGTACAGACCCTGTTATTATGGAATCTTTAAAGATTAAAAATAATGGTCTATCTATGACAGTACTTAATTCCTGCAGCACTCTGGGGTGTATCCCATCCAGGCCCAGGGATTTGTCAATTTTAGTGATTTTTAGACGATGGCGTACTTCCTGCTGGGTTAAGCAGGTGACATTTAATTGACAGTTTTTGTTATCACTGATCATATTGTCTGTCATGGGATTTTCTTGTGTAAATACTGTTGAAAAAAAGTAATTTAGCATGTTGGCTTTTTCCTCATCCTCATCCACCATTTCACCCAGACTATTTTTAAAGGGGCCAACACCATCATTTTTTAGTTTCTTACTATTTATGTAGTTAAAAAAATATTTTGGGATTATTTCTACTTTCTCTGGCAATGAGCCTCTCTGTCTCAATCTTTGCTGCCTTGATTTACTTCTTACAAATGTTATTTAATTTTCTGTATTTATTTAATGCCTCATACCTACTTGCTTTAACTCCCTAAATGCTTTCTTTTTGTCACTTATTGTGCCCCTTACAGCCTTATTTAGCCACAGTGATTTCCTCCTATTTCTAGCATGCTTATTCCCATAGGATATATTTTGTGCACAGGCCCTATTGAGGATGCTAATAATCGTCTCCCACTTGCTTTGTGTATTTTTATGTCTCAGGATATCGTCCCAGTTTATTGCACTAAGATCATCTCTCAACCGTTGGAAATTTGCCTTCCTGAAGTTTTGTGTCCTTGTAGCCCCTCTACTACACATCTTATTAAAGGATACTTGAAAACTTATTATGTTATGATCACTATTACCCAAGTGACCTCCAACCCGTATATTTGATATGCGGTCTGGCCTGTTGGTTAATATCAGGTCCAGCAGTGCCCCCCTTCTTGTTGGGTCATCAACCAGTTGTGAAAGGTAATTGTCTCTCATGGTACCTTTACACGCAGCTACAGGTAACAGGTTTTCCACAGGTAACTTACTGGCTGCAGTGAAATCATGGAGACCTAGTTCCATTTGTACACAGCAACAAGTCTCCATGATTTCACTGCAACCAGTAAGTTACCTGTGGAAAACCTGTTACCTGTAGCTGCGTGTAAAGTGGCCATTACAGTTGTCGAAAACCTATTACCTTTGCAGGAACTGCAGGTTTCTGTTCCCCAATGTATTTCAGGATAGTTGAAGTCCCCCATAATAATGACTCCTCTCTGAGTTGCTGCTTCATCTATTTGCTTTATGAGGATATTCTCCTCCACTTCCATTATTGTTGGGGACTTATGACAAACCCCTATCAGTAATTTATTATTTTTTCCCCCTCCCCTTATCTCCATCCACAGGGACTCTACATTTCCATTAGATTCACCTATATTATCACGCAGGATGGTTTTTAAGGATGATTTTACGTATAAACATACACCTCCCCCTCGCTTATTTGTACGGTCATTTCTGAACAGACTATAGCCCTGTAAATTAACAGCCCAGTCATGGCTCTCGTCCAGCCATGTCTCCGATATCCCCACCATGTCATAATTATTTTCCAACAAAATCAATTCTAATTCCTCCATTTTGTTGGTGAGGCTTCTGGCATTAGTGTACATGCACTTTATGCATCTCTCTTTACCTCTATTCCTTCCTACTATATTGACTGTTCTAACCCCAGCCCCCATGCCACCCCAATTTTATTACTTGTGCCCAGGTTACTATTTACAATATCATCCCCTCCTGTACAATGAATACCCTCCCCCCCAATCCCTAGTTTAAACACTCCTCCAACCTTCTAGCCATTTTCTCCCCCAGCACAGCTGTGCCCTCCCCATTGAGGTGCAGCCCGTCCCTAGCATAGAACCTGCAGCCAACAGAGAAGTCGGCCCAGTTGCAGCCAACAGAGAAGTCGGTTGATGCCTGTTGATGTCTTTGTCCAAAAAGCTCAACTTTTGTCTCATCTGACCAAAGAACATTCTTCCAAAACGTTGTAGGCTTTCTCAGGTAAGTTGTGGCAAACTCCAGACTGGCTTTTTTATGTCTCGGGGTAAGAAGTGGGGTCTTCCCGGGTCTCCTACCATACAGTCCCTTTTCATTCAGACGCCGACGGATAGTGCGGGTTGACACTGTTGTACCCTCGGACTGCAGGGCAGCTTGAACTTGTTTGGATGTTAGTCGAGGTTCTTTATCCACCATCCGCACAATCTTGCGTTAAAATCTCTTGTCAATTTTTCTTTTCCGTCCACATCTAGGGAAGTTAGCCACAGTGCCATGGGCTTTAAACTTCTTGATGACACTACACACGGAAGACACAGGAACATTCAGGTCTTTGGAGATGGACTTGCAGCCTTGAGATTGCTCATGCTTCCTCACAATTTGGTTTCTCAAGTCCTCAGACTGTTCTTTGGCCTTCTTTCTTTTCTCCATGCTCAATGTGATACACACAAGGACACAGGACAGAGGTTGAGTCAACTTTAATCCATGTCAACTGGCTGCAAGTGTGATTTAGTTATTGCCAACACCTGTTAGGTGCCACAGGTAAGTTACAGGTGCTGTTAATTACACAAATTAGAGAAGCATCACATGATTTTTCTAACAGTTCCAATACTTTTGTCCACCCCCTTTTTTATGTTTGGTGTGGAATTAGATCCAATTTGGCTATAGGACAATTCTTTTCGTGTTTTTTCCATTGAAGACAAATTAAATGAAAATAATAATACCAAAGAATGTGATTGCAATCATTTTCAGGAAGAAACTGAGTATTATCTGACAGAATTGCAGGGGGGCAATACTTTTGGACACAACTGTATGCACATTCACCCACAGGCGCATTCACACACATATACATGCAAACACATGCACAAATAAATACTCACACATGCATACATGTGCATACATGCAGGTGCATACATACACGCACACATACAAGCATGCATACACACATAGCCACGCCATTACTCACACACGCATATACATGCACATACACACATATGTGCATACACACATGTGCGTAGCCTCCTCAGAACTCTCATACACTGAAGTGTACAACAGTTTTAAAATATATAATTTCATTGTGGATAACTTGAAGTGGTTTAGAACTGGTGGAAACTGTAGTGTAGATAGAACATAGACGTTTTTTCCAATTTCACGACTAAAGATAATGTTAGGCTAGGGTCAGATCTCCACCAGCCTTCAGGCTGAGGAATCCATCTAAAACTTATGTTTTTGCAGCCTGAGCACATAGTGTTAACATAATGTAATGCTGTGCTCAGGCTGTATATTGATCACTATGGCTACCGGATGCCTCGCGCAGACGGCAGTTTCACCCAGAAGGACCGGATATGCGCTTTTGCTGAGCGCACAGGAAATGCAGTTTGCAGGGTTTTCCTATGCGCTCAGCAAAAACGCATATCTAATCCTTCTGGGTAAAGCTGCCGGCTGCGCAAGGTATCCGGTAACTATAGCGATCAAGATTCAGCCTGAGCACAGTATTGCATTATGTTAACGCTATGTGCTCAGGCTGCCAAAACCTAAGTTTTAGATGGAGTAATTAGCCTGAGGGCTGGAGCAGGTCTGGCCCTAGCCTTACTTGGCCCTGTTCTATTATATTTTTACATTGAACATAAAATAACTCAATTAAAAGACTTGTGGGTCTGAGGAGGATACACGCGCACACGGAGAGATCACAGGGAGAAGAGACTCAAGGGAGAGATAACTTCCACCCCTTGTGCCACAGAGCCTGCACCCACCATGAAGTCACTGCCCTCCCAATGCAATAGCATTGGATCCACATCTAATAAATCTACCTAATAAAGGGAGATTCAAAAAAGAGAATAAAGAAAGGCGGCACTCACCATGTAGGCTGGTGGAAGGGTATTTTAATCCAGGAAGATCAATCCATTAAAACATTGTTAGTGCGGTGGGGAGAGGGAGTGAGAGGCCGTCGGAACGACGGTACCGTTTCGTATCGTGTAGTGATACTTCTACGGGTTCCAGCACTGCCAGCCAATCAGATTGCCAGATCGCACATTGGCTGGCAGTTCGGCCACGTGACAAACCCATGTTACCGCTAGCCGCATGCTGATTGGCTGAAATCTCACAGGTCCTTCAGCCCATCTTCTCCCGGTGATCTGAGGTCTTGTGACGTCCGGAGGTCTTCGGTACCGGGCCCGGTACATAAGGTACAGGCCCCCCAGAAGGTGAGTATGAATGTTTAATATTTTTAACCCCTTAGATTAACTTTTAGGGTACTTTGGTACTGTATCTGTATAGATACACTGCAAAAGTACAGGTTACTATTCGGACTCGCTGGACTCGCAACGAGTACCGAGTCTCGGACCCGGACTCGTTAGAGTCCAGCGATTCCGAGTATTTCAGGATTCGCCCATCCCTAACCATGGCCTGTCTACCTGCATTCCCAGCTTTTGATGTGCATCAGTCCCAAGCAAACCTAGCAGCATGTTGGGATAAATGGCTGAAGCACTTTGAGATATTTCTACAAGCCATGAACATAGCCGATGATACAAGAAAGAAAGCCATGTTATTACACTATGCAGGGGAGCAAGTCTATGATATCTTCACTACTCTGGCTAACACAGGGGAGGACAAGGACTATGAGCTCAGCCAAGCAGCATTGAGCAAACACTTCTCCCCGCACAGAAACGCAGCATTTGAAATCTTCAAATTTAGACAATCAAAGCAATCAGCAATCACAGAAAGCATTGATGAATATCATGTCCGGCTACAGCACCTTGCAGCTTACTGTGAGTTTACAGACGTAGACAAAGAAATCCAAACGCAGATATTACAAGGATGTGTTTCTTCAAAGTTAAGAAGACAAGCACTCAGAGACCCTACTATGACCCTAGCAAAACTATTAGACACAGCACGTATAAATGATACTGCAGAGAAACAGGCAAAACTCATAGAGAGCAGTGAGCCAGAAGCATCATCTTCTATAGCAAAGCTTACACAGAAACCACAAGTACAGGCGGCAACTTGTTACAACTGCGGTGGGTCGTATCCTCACCAGAACGTTTGTCCAGCAAAGGGAACAACCTGCCATAATTGTGGAAAACGAAACCATTTTGCAAAAGTGTGCAGATCTACACCGCAGCAATCTGCTCGTCCCACAGTACAGCCCAGGTCACAGAAGATCCAAGCACTGCAGCTTAATGACGAGGCTCAAAGCACTTACTTATTCTCAGTGACTGAGGAAGGATCTCGGGCTGTGCACATGATTAACAATCCAAAACGAGTCATCCTCATAAATGGCAATCCAGTGGAAGCCCTGGTGGACACAGGGGCGTCAGTCAACGTCATCTGTCATACAATCTATAATCAACTCCTGAATAGACCTGCTCTACAAACTACCAGCCTACAGATTTTCCCTTACGGTTCCAGAGCTGCGCTGCCCCTGTGTGGCAAGTTTCAGTCAGAACTAACAGCTGAAGGGAAATCCATTTACGTAGTGGAATGCTCTGCAGATACGCTTCTCAGCTGCAGCAGCGCAGTGTCTCTAGGCCTGGTGAACCTGGTCAACAGCGTTACAGGCTCTTCAGTCCCACATATTATGCAGAGGTACCCCAGTCTCTTTAAAGGCCTTGGTAAGCTAAAAGACGTTCAGATAAAGTTACATATTGATCAGTCGATACAGCCCTCCATTCAACCTCACAGGCGCATTCCCTTTCATGTCCGCAAACTTGTGGAGCAAGAATTGCAAGACCTGGAGGCATCTGATGTTATTGAACGGGTTGAAGACCCAACTCCCTGGGTCTCGCCAATTGTTGTTGCGCCTAAACCAAAACAGCCTGGTAAAATACGGCTTTGTGTGGATATGCGGCATGCCAATCTAGCTATTCAAAGAGAAAGGCACATCACGCCTATTATTGATGACATTCTCACAGATCTGAATGGTGCAAAGGTGTTTTCAAAAATTGATCTAAAATCCTGCTATCATCAACTTGAGTTGCATCCAGACTCCAGGTACATCACAACTTTTAGTACTCATATGGGCCTGCGTAGGTTCAAGAGGTTGAACATTGGTATCTCATCAGCCGCAGAAATTTTTCAAAATGTTATCAGTCAGGTTCTGTCTGGAATAGCGGGAGTCCTCAACGTCAGTGATGACATTCTCATATACGGAACAACCCAAGAAGAACATGACAGTCGCCTGGAGCAAGTGTTTCAGAGACTGCAAGCCTGCAATCTAACTGTCAATCCATCAAAATATGAGTTCAATCAAACGTCATTAAATTTTTTTGGATACATCTTTTCAGGGACAAGGTGTGTCAGCAGATCCTCAGAAAGTCACTGCCATCAAATCTACTGGTCAACCTCAAAATGCCTCAGAGGTTCGCAGCTTTCTAGGACTGGTCACATAATGTGGACGATTCACACCCAACCTATCCACTATTTCTGAACCCCTGAGACAACTCACAAAGAAAAACATTCCTTGGTCATGGGGTACTGAGCATCAAGCATTGTTTGATGCGTTGAAGTCCAGCCTAACTGGTGACACTGTCATGGCTTACTTTGACCCATTAAAGTCCACAGAACTGATTGTAGACGCTAGCCCGGTAGTCCTGGGTGCAATTCTCACACAAGTGTCCAACAATGGCAACATTTCTACAATTTCCTACGCAAACAAGACATTAATAGATACAGAACAGCGCTACTCACAAACTGAAAGGGAAGCACTTGCAGTTGTGTGGGGATGCCTTCACTTTCATCTGTACCTCTTCGGACACAAGTTCACAGTCATAAGTGACCACAAACCGCTTGTTCCAATTTTCAACAAACACTCTTCCAAACCCCCTCCATGAACTGAAAGCTGGTTGCTCCGCTTACAGAACTACCATCTTCAACTGAGATATGAGGCAGTAGTTGGAAACCCGGCGGACTATTTCTCAAGACACCCAATACCACAACCTACTAAGGACAACATTCCAGCAACTATTCTAGCGGAGGAACATGTAAATTTCGTTGCTGCGCAATCAGTGCCAAGAGCTATGACCATGGAGGAAATACAACAGGCGGTGGACTCTGATCCTCAACTCCAGTTGGTGATAGAATCTGTTCGGTCTAAGAAATGGAGCTGTTTCCTTGCTGAGGCTCGCCTTCAACCACCAGATCGAGTAGGTTACTTGGAAGCTTTGTTTAATGCACGACATTCACTCTCAGTGTCGGACTCAAATCTGCTGTTGCGTGACAATCGCCTGGTGATACCTCAGAAACTGGAGGACCGTGTACTTGATCTGGGCCACGAGGCTCATCAAGGGGTGGTAAAAACAAAGCAACTACTTCGAGAAAAAGTATGGTTTCCAGGACTGGACAAAAGAGTAGAGGCATTGATTCAAACATGCATTCCTTGTCAAGCAACTATAGTTGACCATAGGCGTGCACCTCTACAAATGACACCCCTGCCAAAGACCCCATGGACTGCTGTCAGTGTTGATTTTTGTGTTTTACCGGACCGATCCTACCGGTTGGTGGTCATGGATGACTATTCTCGGTTTCCAGTCATTGAACATGCTTCGACAACATCGGCCAGGGCTGTTATACTAAAATCAGACAAGATTTTCTCGGCTTATGGCATACCCGAGACAGTGAAGACGGACAATGGACCTCCATTCAATAGCACAGACTTTCAGTCATTGGCAACTTATCTTGGTTTCTCCCACAGGAAAATAACTCCGTACTGGCCTCAAGCCAATGGAGAAGTGGAACGATTCATGCAATCAATCAACAAGACCCTGAGGATTGCTACCATGGAGCACAAGGACTCGCAAAAAGAATTACATAGATTCCTTAGGCAGTACAGAGCCACACCACACTCCACTACTGGGATACCGCCAGCAATGGCATTGTTCAGCAGGCTCTTGCGCGTCAAAATCCCATGCATTCCGTCAGTTCCTGTCCACACCCCAATTGCTATTAATGATTCCATCTCTAAGGATAAAATGAAACAGTATGCAGAAAAAAGTAGACGCCGTTACAAGCATCCAGAAATAAAGGTGGGTGATTGGATTCTTGTAAAGAGCCCTTTCAGGCCACACAAATCAGAGGCACCATGATTACTGCTAAAAACCAAAATCATCAGGTCACTAGAAATGTGTCCCATTTTAAAAAACTTCATGGCTACGTCCCAGAGATGACGTATGCAGAGGAAGTAGATAGCGACGACATACTGCCAGAGACAATGAACTCAGCTGTTCCCATAGGAGATGCCGCAGAAGACCCCCCGAGTTTATCTGGAAATGAGATGTCTCGACGTTATCCTGGGAGAACAAATCGAGGGCCACCAGTCCACCTGGCGGACTATGTTCTGCAGTAAAAAAAAAAAAACTTTTCTACAACACGAACTTTTGAATGGTTAACTATTTACTTTGGGTTTTTTTGTAAGATGATAAGGGCCCTTTCACATCAGCGTTTTTTTAAATTTGCGGCAGATGCGGTGAAAAAACCGCATCTGCCGCAACTGCCGCATAACGGTTCCACTTGCGGCACGGTTGCGGTTTTTTCCATAGGAAGTATAGGGGGACTTGCGGCAGATGCGGCAAGTGCGGTATTGCACTTGCGGCAGGTGCGGCAGAGAAAAAAAACCGCGGCTTACTGCGGTTTTTTTCTCTGCCGCACCTGCCGCAAGTGCAATACCGCACTTGCCGCATCTGCCGCAAGTCCCCCTATACTTCCTATGGAAAAAACCGCAACCGTGCCGCAAGTGGAACCGTTATGCGGCAGTTGCGGCAGATGCGGTTTTTTCACCGCATCTGCCGCAAATTTAAAAAAACGCTGATGTGAAAGGGCCCTAAGAGATGTAATGTTGCTATATCTTCTGCAGTTTGCTTGTTGTCTTCCCTGTTTGCTTTTTCTGCCTAGTAACAGTGATGTAAGATAGAGGAGGAGCTGTGGCAGGAGAAGGGGGAGCTGGGAAAGGGAAGAGATTCATTAAAGTATGGCCGCTCGACTGAGCAGTTCAGCGTATCTGTGTGTGCTTCTGGATTCATCGTCATCTGCACTACAACACTACAGACACTTAGGGAGAAGTGTACCTCAACCTGTTTGAGAATCTATTCATTGTGAGAAATAAATGGACTATGCATTATATCAGGGGTCTCAAACTCGGTTGGGTTGGTGGGCCGCACGTAGAAAAAAAATTGATATCGGGGGGCCGCATTGCTTGTAGGACTAAAGGTACCGTTACACGTCGCAACATTGCATGCAATGTCACTGGCAATTTGCTGGTTGCAGTGAAATCATGGACACATTGTTCTATTTTCTTGCTGTGTACAAATGTAACAATGTGTCCATGATTTCACTGCAACCAGCAAATTGCCAGTGACATTGCATGCAATGTTGCGATGTGTAACGGTACCCTAAGTGACATTTTAGCAATACCAGAATTGTTTGCTCAATCTAGTAAAGTACAAATTATGATCTTCTTGTAGTAATGTCCCCACCCTGGTCTCCATCTTGTAGTAATGTCCCCATCCTGATCCCCTTCTTGTAGTAATGTCCCATCCTGATCCCCTTCTTGTAGTAATGTCCCATCCTGATCTCCTTCTTGTAGTAATGTCCCCATTCTGGTCCTCGTCATGTAGTAATGTCCCCATCCTGGTCCTCGTCATGTAGTAATGTCCCCATCCTGGTCCTTGTCATGTAGTAATGTCCCATCCTGGTCCACCTCTTGTAGTAATGTCCCCATCCTGGTCTCCATCTTGTAGTAATGTCCCCATCCTGGTCCTCGTCATGTAGTAATGTCCCCATCCTATATTAATGTCCCCCATCCTGGTCCTCATCTTGTAGTAATGTCCCAATCTATTAGTAATGTTCCCTCCCTTGTCATCTTGTAGTAATGTCCTGGTCTCTGTTCTTTTTGTTCTCTCGCTCACACACACACTCACATAGGGCTTGTCCACACACCTGCGCTCTCAGTATTTAGCGCTTCTGCGCTAAATACTTAGATTTTGACAGAGAAGCGCTTCTCTGTCAAAATCTAAGTATTTAGCGCAGAAGCGCTAAATACTGAGAGCGCAGGTGTGTGGACAAGCCCATATATACACACCCGCACATTCACACACACTCACATACATACACACATACATCCTCAGACATATTCACACAAACACATACACACTCACACATTGACACACTTACATAGGGCCATATCTGGAGTTCCTGCCGCCCTAGGCACTTTCAGCGGTCACTTTCCCCTCCCCCCCAGGCTGCTATCTTCGGCTGTAACAGCGCCTTACCTGACTCCACTCTTCTCATTCCGGCAGCTTCTTCCTCTGTGGCTCCCAGTCTTCCGTTTGCCGGCAGCAGCCGGCACCAGCTAGCACCCAGCAGCCGGCACCAGCCAGCACGCGGCACCAGCCTGCACCCGGCACCAGTCAGCACGTGGCACCAGCCTGCACCTGGCACCAGCCGCCGGCGATGTGCCGCTCAGGCGGCGCGGGAATACACTCACACATATACATACACTCACACACATATACACACTCACATACAAATATACACGCACACACATATACACACTCACACATATTCACACTCACACATACTCTCACACATACACATTCACTCACATATACACACAAATACACTCACTCACACTCACATATACACACAAATACACACACACTCACTCACATATACACACAAATACTCACACATATACACATACACACTCACTCACATATACTCACATATACACTCACTATTATACACATACACACTCACATATACACTCACTATTATACACATACACACTCACATATACACTCACTATTATACACATACACACTCACTATTATACACATACACACTCACATATACACTCACTATTATACACATACACACACATATACACTCACTATTATACACATACACACTCAAATATACACTCACTATTATACACATACACACTATTATACACACATATACACTCACTATTATACACATACACACTCACATATACACTCACTATTATACACATACACACTATTATACACACAAATACACTCACGATACACATACACACTATTATACACACATATACACTCACTATTATACACATACACACTCACATATACACTCACTAGTATACACATATACACTCACTATTATACACATACACACTATTATATACACATACACTCACTATTATATACATACACACTATTATACACACAAATACACTGACTATTATACACATACACTCACTCACATATACACACAAATACACTCACTATTATACACATACACACTCACTCACATATACACTCACACATACTCACACTCTCTCTCTAAGGGGCCCTTTACACACCGCGACGGCAGGCTGGATACATCCCGCTACAGGCTACAAATGTAGCTTGTAGCGCCAATGTAGCCCGTCGTAGCGGCGTCTGAAGACGTGACGATACAGCCGGCAACAGATACATCTGTTTCCTAGCTCTGCTCGAAAACTGATGGCTACAACGCCGATGGTAGCGAGCTGTATCGGCGTGTAAAGAAGCAACGGAAGGGAACTCGGGACAGCCTGCGATGTAGCTGCAATGTAACTAAGGCGTCACCTAGGCTCCGTGTTACCGCGCCCCATGTGCGATCATTGGTGGAAGCTGCTGCGTGCCGATTGGCCCTTGCCTCAGAGCCCTCCATCTTGGATGAGCTGTCCCTTCAGCACTACAGATACGCGCCGTATGCACGATCATACCTTAGTACAATTACGCGGCCCCCAACTTACGGAAAACAAAACCAAATGGGCCGTGATCCTCATATACAGTGTGCACATCCTGTAAACAAATAATGAATAATGCTGGACACAGCGGTCAAGTATGTGTTACGGGCCGGCCTGCCTTATTGAACTGCAGATGCCGCATAAAAGTGTCCCTTGAGTGTCTGCGCGCAACTCAAACACTGATGCACGTATACACACACCGCATTGAAGTCGAGTAGTCAGTACATAGCGCACAAGCTTGCTGTACGCATCGCTCTGTGTGTGTTGTACAGTAGGTGCCGCAGAAGTGCTTCGGCCGCTGTCACAAGCGCTGATCGTGCGTGACAAGGCAAACACTTGTACTACGTACACATAGCCCCGGAACCGCTACTTTTATGCACACTGGGTATGTGACTGGCCACCGCTCCTGGGTGACGCTTTAACATCGGTTTAGATGCATTCGCCACAGTCCGCCATGTCACAAGCGCTTATTCCGTGCCCCAGTCCGATCACTAGTACGTCACGTCTCGGCCATCCGCCCTTTCCGTCGTGCCCAATCACAACTCCGTAGTGTTGGCCAATGGTTGTGGTTTGGGCGCGGCGTACAGGACTGTGGCACGCCTATTAGTTTTACGTCCTGCCTTTGTTGCTCCCACATCACCCTGTGGTGGCGGCGTGTGAAGCGGGTACGCTAAGCTACAGCTGGCTACTTGAGACACCCGGCGATGTAGCTAGCTATAGATGTAGCGTGGCGTAGCGCATCTTGTCGCGGCGTGTAAAGGTGATGCGTTGACCGTTTGTAACCGTTTGAGCGTGCTCGTGCACGTGAAGTAGCGGGATGTATCCAGCCTGCCGTCGCGGCGTGTAAAGGTACCTTAACACTCACTCATACACACCTGATGCCCCGGGCCATTATACATGCAGCCGCCGCGGTACCGCTTTACTGTGACTACTGTGACGGGTACCGCTCCGGCTCAGCTCACACAAGCGCCTTCGCGCCTTTACATTCACGGAAGCAGGCGGCCGGTGGACCAATCAGAAGCCGCCTGTGACGTCACAGGCGGCTTCTGATTGGTCCACCGGCCGCCTGCTTCCGTGAATGTAAAGGCGCGAAGGCGCTTGTGTGAGCTGAGCAGGCGCGGTACCCGTCACAGTAGTCACAATAAAGCGGTACCGCGGCGGCTGCATGTATAATGGCCTGGGGCATGCATTTTTCTGTCATGGTGCCCCGGGCCACACTGGGGAGCGTGGTGGGCTGCTTGCGGCCCGGGGGCCGCGAGTTTGAGACCCCTGCATTATATGGACATTTATGTTGAAGCTAAAGGAAAGCCTCATGTTTATTTTATGGAACTATCGTTTATAGAAACCATTGTTGTGTGCGTCAATTCTGCAGTGAAGCGAGTAACCCCTAATACTCTTAGCGAGCGCCTCCTCACTATATGTACATTTTTATCGTTATTATTATATCTTTTTTTAAATAAAGTGGACAACCCTGATTGTATTCATTGTTTTTCCTTTTAGTTTGCTGACATCTAATTCATCAACGGCACTGTCTTCTTCCAAGAATTTGACAGACTAAGATTAAAGCAATCATGTTTGAAAATGATGATGAAATTGAACTTTTTTTGTTTGATAAAGAGTACCTTCCACCAGCTAATCACTCTGCTTCCTCATCCAGTGATTCTTCCGATGATGAAGAAGGGGATTCAGAGGAATTGATGGTTAGAACATGTAAAACTAATGTATTTTGGGACAGTACTCCTTCATTACTTGGACACACCTCAATACATACTATTGTGAGAGAAGCTCAAGGAGCTGAGGGAAGTCTCCAATACTTGTCACCTAAAGATTTTTTCTGTACTTTATTTCTGAAGATATTTCAGATAAGGTGCTCTTATGTACAAACCTAGAAAGAAGAACATATTGCTTCTAGAAAAAAAAACATGGAACATATCTCAAAAGGGGAATGTATGCTTATATTGGACTAAGGGTACCTTTACACGTCGCAACATTGCATGCAATTTCACTTGCAACTTACTGGTTGCAGGGAAATCATGGACACATTGTTCTATTTGTACACTGCAACAAAATGGAACAATATGTCCATGATTTCGCTGCAACCAGTAAGTTGTAAGTGAAATTGCATGCAATGTTGTGACGTGTAATAGTACTGTCACACCTGGCGACGTCGCTAGCGACATCGCCGAAAGAGTGACGTATCAGTGATGTCGCTAGCGACGTCGCGCTGTGTGACAGCACGACACAACTGCGATTTATCGCTGGTCGCAGGTTGACAGGTTTACGAGGAGGACCGTAAACCTGTCAAACTGCGACCAGCGATTAGGCTGGATTGCGCCGTCTGACACCGCCATAGCGATGTTAGCGGCGATCCAGCCTATATCGCAGCGTTGCTGAGGATCGCTCGCTGGGCTGAGCCCAGCCCAGCGAGCGATGGCTCCGCCCACATCGCAGCGGCGTCACCGGCAACGTCCTGCCGTGTGACAGCTGACCTGCGATGTCGGAAGCGAGCGTGCACCTGCGCATCGCTTCCAACTTCGCAGGCCAGATTGCGCTGTGTGACAGCACCATAAAGGTACCCTAACACTTCTGGAAGGGTGTAAAAATCTTATGATGTTCCTATCAGAGAATTATTTCTGGACCCACTTTCTGATTCACGCTACAAAGCAACAATGTCATTGCTTAGCTATGAGGAAATTTGGAAAAGCATTTGATTTGATTATACAAGTTCATCTCAATGAATTAAAATATCATCAAAAAGATAATTTATTTCAGTGATTCAATACAGAAAGTGAAATGCATATAATAAAAGAGTCTTTACAGAGTGATCTACAGTCGGGAAAAAAAGGATTTAGTCATCTCAATACTTTGTTATATATCCTTTGTTGGCAATGACAGAAGTTAAACGTTTTCTGTAAGTCTTCACAAGATTTGCCCACACTGTTGCTGTATATTCATATGTGTGTTTGAGACAGTCTGCGTTAGTGAAGGTTTTTTGTACTTCATTCCTTGCTTGCTTGACTGTTTCTGCAAACAGGTGCTTTGATACTGCCCTACAGAGGCTGGTGAACAAGTTGTAGGCCACTGGCCTGATGGTCTGAAGTATGGAACTGCTAGAAAGTACACCCACTCACGTAAAATAGAGCTGGCCAAGTGTTGTGCTCAAGGGCTGCAAACACTGCATGTTTTCAGGATTTACTTAACATTGCAAAATGCATTAGCATTTCACAATGTGCTTGAATCATCACCTCTTCAGGTGATGAAATTAGTACCTGTGCAATGCTAAGGAAATCCTGAAAACATGCACTGATTTCGGACCTTAAAGACTGTAGTTGGCCGCCCCTACCCTAGATGTTTTTGTGAAAGTAGCAAGAGGGACCCTCCAGCCCTCTCTCCTCAACTGCAGCTCTCTTTCGACCCTCTTAGGCCCTGTGCCCACTGTGTATTGTTTGATGCTTTCTTTATGCAAATTTTGAGGATCTGCATCAAAATCTACACGTCTACCCTAAGGCCAGTAAAGTCTATGGCAGGTCAGAAGTGCTGTGCCCATGATGCTTTTTATTTCCTTGCACATGTGGTTCAGATTTTTTTTTTTTTACTCAAAATCTGCAACAAATTTGCAGATCATCAAACACTTTTTCATAGCTTTCAGAGACTTTGCTGCCTTCAGGATAAACATGCAGATTTTGATAAGGATTCTTAAAATTTGCTTCAAAAGAAGCATCATGGGACCTGACAACAATATGGTGGGATCATGTTCGCAGAAAGCGTCCCCCATACACTGTGAGAGAAGGCACACAGGCACGCATGAGAATGGGACAAGTGGTGCCATCACAAACATTACTGCACTTCAGAGTTGAGGGATCAAACAGGGGTTATCCCACAAGTTGGAACTACGCAGCACTCCCTGATGTCAATGCTAATCACACATGCTGTCTCACAATACTGTCGAGATATGAAAGCTCTCTTGAGACAGCTAATGTTATAAGCATTGATGTCAGTAAGGTTATCTCAGGTCACACAGAGGGATTCCCTGCTGAGTGTTACCCACTGTGTAACCTCAAACAACCTTAGGGAAGTCATGAAGATATCTGAGGATTATGATATATGAGCGGGCCTGGAAGCATGATGGCATCGTTGTTAAAGCTTGCTAAGCACTTTAGTAGGAAGTTAATGTCTGTGACACATGGCTCAGTGGGTGCTCTCGTCTGCTGGCCCGACTGACTTTAAAAAGACTGAATGGACCAGGGCTCATTCCGACTGAATGCTTGAACACCTTAACTGTGGGCGAAACACTATTCAGACAACACAGGGTGATGGAGCCACATTATGGTAAGGCTTTATTGGATCCCCAACAGTCAAAGGCATATAACACATTACCAAGCAAAACATAAACTATAACAGGGATTTGAATGTTCATGCCTTGGGACTTCCAGGGCCACTTACTCCAATCCAGCAACTCCCTGCTTTCAGCAGGCACTTACTGAGGAAGGAATAGCTGCAAGCGTAGGAAGCTAACCGAGCATAGCAAAGTCTGTAGCCATGTGACCCAATTGTCCCAAACTGGGTATCCTCCTTACATAGTCTCTGATATTTCAGTCATATTCTAGAATCTTAGACTGAAGTCCATATAATAATATAATCCAGGTTCTGATCCCTTAGCCGGCGCTGAAGAGCCTAGTCTAGGGTTATCGCCTTACAACCAGGTCCGCAGACTCTAGATTGAAACCATCTAGCATATGAACTCCTGCTTAATGTACTAGACCCCCTTATATAACCAAAGCACTCCTCTAAGTACATTGGGGTCTTCCAGGATTGGTAGAAATAGACTGTGCGCTGGATTTCAAGCTGCATACATAATATCCCTTTGAGTCATGAACGTCTCTGACAGAGGGAGTGAGGGGGTCAGGTAATCTACATTGAATACACAACCTTGGACAATGCGGCTCTGTGCAAACAATGTCTTAGCAGACAAGACATAACAAGCAAAAGGTCAACACTTCTGGCCAATAATAAACTTAACCCATGCCATACATTGAAAATGTCCATGTTGTCACATTCCTGCCCCTTCTTATATAGCCAGAATGGGCAGTCAGATGTGATAAGTCTCTGATCATCGTTCTCCTCTTGCGGGCATTGTCCTTTACAGTGGTGAGGTCAGCAATAGAGGCTTACATCTATACACCTACCACTGATTACCTCTCCCAGGATGGGCAGACATACTGTGGACAACCACTAAGATGGCGTTCATGAGTTGGGCTTCCATAAACTGCTTACTCTCACTCTTACATTAGTCAAAGGCCACAGTCTGGTTAGGTTTACTCACTGTCTTTGGCTCCGAAAAGGATGATGGAAGCTGGGAATTTGAGTTATCCTTGTAAAAGATGGAAGTAAGATCAACATCAGGGTGCTGCTTGGCTTCTTGGATGATGATGATAGCTGTGACAAACTGGCTGGATAGACCTTGTCCTAGGTTATTTTGCAAAATAACCGGTGTGGGAAGACCATCCATGATCCCCACTTGAACTTCCTCTAATTTAGGCCCCAAAATAAGAGATGTGGGGATGCTGTTCACAAGCCCCACATCGACTTCTTTTTAGTCAGTCCCAAAAATAACAAGTGTGGAAACGCTGTCCTTAAGCTCCACCTCGCCCTCTCCCTGATCAGTCCCCCTGTCCAACTGCAAACATGCCAGAGGGATGTCTGAGTGTTGACCCTCGGCCAGCATTGTAGAAAATCTTCATCCATATGTCCAATGCACCCTCATGAATAACAGTGTCGTGGAATGGGCAAATCACGGATCTTAGTTTTATACCTTTGTCCTGGTAGGGCTTCTGCTACATAGTGAAATAATCGTACTCGAGCGGCTGGTGGTAGCAGTAGGGCAGCTGAAACTCCATAAACATATTCCAGAACACAAGCTCACTCTTCTTTTGAGAATTCGGCCCTTAATTCTAGAATTGGTGGGAAAATACTGTGCTCTCATTGGCTTGATTTCAAGCCGCATACATAATATCTCTTTGAGTCATGAACTTCTCTGACAGGGAGTGAAGTGGTCAGGTAATTTACATTGAATTAGCAATACACAACCTTAGACAATAGGGCTCCGTGCTGACTAGCAAAAAGCAATGTCTTAGCAAAAATGAGATAACAAGCAAAAGGTTAATATGTCTGGCAAATTAAGAAACTTATCCCATGCCTTACATTGAAAAAAGTCCATGTTATCACAATGTCTGTGCCAAAATAGCAGGTCTCCACTCTAAAACAGTTTGTACTTTGTTTATCAGCTATTGGCTCCCTTTGAAAGCATATCCTAAGCCCTTGATTTTGGCCCCCATTGTCGTAAATGGGGTTCAGATTTTCGGAAAACTGTTTGGAGAACTGTTTGGCGAATATTGCCCGTTTGGGAAACTGAACCGAATCCGAAACTCCAAAGGTTCGCTCATTTCTACTCAAAGCCGCAGGGTATTATTCTTCAACAATGAAAAATATTAGCCCACTCAGATTGCAGATCTGATTATTGCTGGTAGATGCACATCTAAGCTGATGAGATAAGCTGGGATGTGTGGGGAGGAAGCGAGCTCAGCACGTGAGCTACAATCAGGGGGAGGGACACAGCCAAGGACATATATATATATATATATATATACGTCCTTGGTTGCAATGGGGTTAATGGAGGCAGATATCCCTAAAAATAGGATCTGATATTTTTTGGTTCCTGAACCTTCATCTTGTTTACTAGGCCCCATCTAAAGTTACTAGAGGTATGTGGGAGTGGTTGGTACCTGGTAAAGCAAATTCAGGTCTAGAATTCATGTTTAAAGGGATCCTGTCACCTCCAGAACACCTCCTAAGCTACCAAAACATGTCCCTGCAGCATCCTATCACTAATCTCACACTCCTTTTGTCTCCTAAAAGCATCCTGTGAAAGTGCATAAAAACGTTTTAATTCTTATTCATTAAGGATTTTAATTAGCAGGGGCTATATTTTTTAGCTCTTAGGGCCTATTGTTTTGCAGCCTCGAGTATCCACCCTCTCTCTGTACTGTTTGCTTGTGCAGGCTTTGCCTCCCCCTCTCTCTGTCACTCACAGAATGCAAATCATTAATCCTGCCTTCAGCTCCAAATCACAGCAGCACAGACAAAGAGAGGGTGGATCATTCAGGCTGCAACACAACACACCCTAAGGGCTAAAGAATATAGCCCCTGCTAATTATAATCACTAATGAGTATTAAAACATTTTTATCCACTTTCACAGGATGCTTTTAGGAGACAAAAAGAGTGTGAGATTAGTGATAGGATGCTGCAGGGAAGTGTTTTGATAGCTTAGGAGGCGTTTTGGAGGCAACAGGATCCCTTTAAAGCGAAGAGAAACAGCATGCTGTTAGGTCTGAACCAATTCATTAATTACGTGCTTCTCTTTTACAAGATCTGCACCATTTCATGATAACAGGTCTGATATCTCTCTTGTGTTCATCACTTTTATTTTTCATTTGACTGTATTTCCTGTATTGCCTTGCCCCCTTTGTAACATCTTTTGTATATTGTGATAAGCAGTGTCTAATTGTTGGGTTAAATATATTAAATTGAATAGATTATTTCCTCTTGCTCTACATAGTGCACCCCTTGTGAAGCACAATGGTTCCAGAGACAGCCATCCAACTGGCCTATAATAAATGATTGGTGGATTGGTGGTAAATCAATGGAAATATATATATATATATATATATATATAATATATATACAGGGGCGGAACTACACTGGTGCAGCTGGTGCAACTTTTCAGTATGAGCTGTCGCCACATTTTTTTCCTATGTCAGGCTTTGTGTCTTATTTTTAGTTCTGTTTGATCTAGTGGGAGAACACCAGCTGCCATGATGTCTTCTATATACATCACACAGAAAACACAGGGATTCCTGCTTCTTTCCTTTCTTAGCATATGCTGAAAACTAGGAGCAGCATAGAAATATTATGCAGCATAGCGGAACTATGTGGTCAGGGTTCTCTTTTCTCCTTTACTTTTGGGTGGATAGTATTGTTCAGCTGGTGCAGCTGCACCAGGGCCCCGACCGGCTAGGGGCCCCCTTCAAGCCTGCAGGGGGGCCCCCAGCCGACCCTCGCAAGCCGCCGTCAGAGGAGAGGAGGGTCATGCAAGGGAAGCAGAGAGCTTCCTGCTTCCCTTGCCTGATCCCGCCCCTCTTCTGCCCCTCCGGCCCGTAGGACAGCTGCAAACAGTCGACGCGGCTCACCAGGTAGGAGACCACCGCGCCGGCGGCCCCCAGCAGCGTCTACCCCCTCCTCCATCAACCACGCCGACGGCCAGTAGCTCCCCCTAGCTCCCCCCCGGGCCACGCTGATGGCCAGTAGCACCCCCCCCTCCCACTCCTGCACCAGGGCCCCTAGGGGGTCATGGTCCGCCCCTGTATATATACATACAGTATATATATACCTGCCAACTAGTAATGGTAGTGGTTGCCTCTTTCATCAATCATCAGTTCCATGTGTGATTGTCATGATGAATTGGTTGAAGTACTGATATACTGTATATTCCCAATCTCCCTGCCAGTAGTGGGATATCTTCCCAATCACCCTGACAATGCAGCTCACTTTCTTTGAAGTGAATGCCTCAAAATAGTTGCTTTTAATATTTAAACTTAAAAGTCATTTCAGGTAACTTTTCAGTATGAGCTGTCGCCACATTTTTTTCCTATGTCAGGCTTTGTGTCTTATTTTTAGTTCTGTTTGATCTAGTGGGAGGACACCAGCTGCCATGATGTCTTCTATATACATCACACAAAAAACACAGGGATTCCTGCTTCTTTCCTTTCTTAGCATATGCTGAATCTAGGAGCAGCATAGAAATATTATGCAGCATAGTGGAACTATGTGGTCAGGGTTCTCTTTTCTCCTTTACCTTTGGGTGGATAGTATTGTTCATAATTATTATACTTGTGTATGTATGCCTCTTCTTTACATATAACGTGCCATTGAATAAATGGCCCTATAGTAATATATAATAATAATGTGAATCTAGCTATGAAATGAACTAAATCACTAATGATGAGTGTGCCTTTGTTGGACTTCTCACTCTGCTTCTCACTGTTCTTCCCTTCCCCTCCTTAGTGCAACCCGATATCTCACTTTGCTTTCAGTCTATTGTACTTATATCAAGGTGAATTTGAGAACTTTTTCAGATTGGATGTTCAGTCCAGTAGGCCACCCCAGAAGGTAAAAGGTGGGACCCCAGTGGGAAAATAAGAAAACTCTCTGAGAATGATTCCTTCACATATCTGTTAAAACAATGCAGGTGGTGCACGGTAGGTTTAGTAAATCCATGTGTACTTGGGGGTCATCTGTTTATCATCCTTGTGCCATTAGTATACTTACTAAAGAAATTAATTTTTTAATGTATAAATTATGTGCAAACTAGTGATGAGCGAGTACTAAAATGCTCGGGTGCTCGAAGCTCGGGCCGAGCATCCCGAGATACTCGTGTACTCGGCCCGAGTAACGAGCCCAATGTTATCCTATGGGAGACACGAGTATTTTTATGAAATGACTGCCGGCTGCCTGGAAAAACCCTAAAAATGTCACAAAAGTCTCAGAAGAGTGCTGAAATGACATGGCAACACCATGGGGAAGACCCCTGGAAGCATTTCTCACTCAAAAGTCACAGCTGTGAACAATGTTGTCCGAGTTTCACGCCAATTTTACGGAGTGTCCAGAAAACCTTCCAAAATTACACCAAAATGAATATTTAGGGTGGAAATGTTAAGAGCACATCCCCAATAGTGAGATACAGCTGGTGTATGTCACTTTTTGTGATTACATAAAAGATTTTACGTGAAAACATTGTGCGACACTCCGATGACCCTGACAAGAGACGTACATGAAGCCCTGTCTACAAATAAAGTGCCCATTTTGAGGAACTGGGTCTATTGTAGTATCTTCCTTTGCAAGGGCAGTCAAAAATTGGGAGGTTCACCAATGCCCCTGGATACAGAGATGCAGGATGGCCTGTAAACAAGAACTGGGTGTATTGTAGTATAGCCCTTTGGTCAGGGCAGCCAAAAATTGGGAGGCTCCTCTTTGTCCCTGGATGGAGACATGCAGAAGGGCCTGTTAAGAAGAACTGGGTGTATTGTAGTATAGCCCTTTGGTCAGGGCAGCCAAAAATTGGGAGGTTCAACAATGACCCATGCATACAGACATGTAGTAGGGCCTGTAACCCTTAAGTGGGTGTATTGTAGTATAGCCCTTTGGTCAGGGCAGCCAAAAATTGTGAGGCTCCTCTTTGTCCCTGTATGGAGACGTGCAGGAGGGCCTGTTAAGAAGAACTGGGTGTATTGTAGTGTAGCCCTTTGGTCAGGGCAGCCAAAAATTGGGAGGTTCAACAATGACCCATGCATACAGACATGTAGTAGGGGCTGTAACCCTCAAGTGGGTGTATTGTAGTAGAGCCCTTTGGTCAGGGCAGCCAAAAATTGGGAGGTTCAACAATGACCCATGCATACAGACATGTAGTAGGGGCTGTAACCCTCAAGTGGGTGTATTGTAGTAGAGCCCTTTGGTCAGGGCAGCCAAAAATTGGGAGGTTCAACAATGACCCATGCATACAGACATGTAGTAGGGCCTGTAACCCTCAAGTGGGTGTATTGTAGTATAGCCCTTAGGTCAGGGCAGCCAAAAATTGTGAGGCTCCTCTTTGTCCCTGGATGGAGACGTGCAGGAGGGCCTGTTAAGAAGAACTGGGTGTATTGTAGTATAGCCCTTTGGTCAGGGCAGCCAAAAATTGGGAGGTTCAACAATGACCCATGCATACAGACATGTAGTAGGGCCTGTAACCCTCAAGTGGATGTATTGTAGTATAGCCCTTAGGTCAGGGCAGCCAAAAATTGTGAGGCTCCTCTTTGTCCCTGGATGGAGACGTGCAGGAGGGCCTGTTAAGACGAACTGGGTGTATTGTAGTATAGCCCTTTGGTCAGGGCAGCCAAAAATTGGGAGGTTCAACAATGACCCATGCATACAGACATGTAGTAGGGCCTGTAACCCTCAAGTGGGTGTATTGTAGTATAGCCCTTAGGTCAGGGCAGCCAAAAATTGTGAGGCTCCTCTTTGTCCCTGGATGGAGACGTGCAGGAGGGCCTGTTAAGAAGAACTGGGTGTATTGTAGTAGAGCCCTTTGGTCAGGGCAGCCAAAAATTGGGAGGTTCAACAATGACCCATGCTTACAGACATGTAGTAGGGCCTGTAACCCTCAAGTGGGTGTATTTTAGTATAGCCCTTTGGTCAGGGCAGCCAAAAATTGGGAGGTTCAACAATGACCCATGCTTACAGAGTTGTAGTAGGGCCTGTAACCCTCAAGTGGGTGTATTTTAGTATAGCCCTTTGGTCAGGTCAGCCAAAAATTGGGAGGTTCAACAATGACCCATGCTTACAGACATGTAGTAGGGCCTGTAACCCTCAAGTGGGTGTATTTTAGAATAGCCCTTTGGTCAGGGCAGCCAAAAATTGGGAGGCTCCTCTTTGTCCCTGGATAGAGATGTGCAGGAGGGCCTGTAACCCTCAAGTGGGTGTATTTTAGTATAGCCCTTTGGTCAGGGCAGCCAAAAATTGGGAGGCTCCTCTTTGTCCCTGGATAGAGACGTGCAGGAGGGCCTGTTAAGAAGAACTGGGTGTATTGTAGTATAGCCCTTTTGTCAGGGCAGCCAAAAATTGGGAGGCTCCTCTTTGTCCCTGGATTGAGACGTGCAGGAGGGCCTGTTAAGAAGAACAGGGTGTATTGTAGTATAGCCCTTTGGTCAGGGCAGCAAAAAATTGGGAGGTTCAACAATGACCCATGCATACAGACATGTAGTAGGGGCTGTAACCCTCAAGTGGGTGTATTGTAGTAGAGCCCTTAGGTCAGGGCAGCCAAAAATTGTGAGGCTCCTCTTTGTCCCTGGATGGAGAAGTGCAGGAGGGCCTGTTAAGAAGAACTGGGTGTATTGTAGTATAGCCCTTTGGTCAGGGCAGCCAAAAATTGGGAGGTTCAACAATGACCCATGCATACAGACATGTAGTAGGGCCTGTAACCCTCAAGTGGGTGTATTGTAGTATAGCCCTTAGGTCAGGGCAGCCAAAAATTGTGAGGCTCCTCTTTGTCCCTGGATGGAGACGTGCAGGAGGGCCTGTTAAGAAGAATTGGGTGTATTGTAGTATAGCCCTTTGGTCAGGGCAGCCAAAAATTGGGAGGTTCAACAATGACCCATGCATACAGACATGTAGTAGGGCCTGTAACCCTCAAGTGGGTGTATTGTAGTATAGCCCTTAGGTCAGGGCAGCCAAAAATTGTGAGGCTCCTCTTTGTCCCTGGATGGAGACGTGCAGGAGGGCCTGTTAAGAAGAACTGGGTGTATTGTAGTAGAGCCCTTTGGTCAGGGCAGCCAAAAATTGGGAGGTTCAACAATGACCCATGCTTACAGACATGTAGTAGGGCCTGTGACCCTCAAGTGGGTGTATTTTAGTATAACCCTTTGGTCAGGGCAGACAAAAATTGGGAGGCTCCTCTTTGTCCCTGGATAGAGACGTGCAGGAGGGCCTGTTAAGAACTGGGTGTATTGTAGTATAGCCCTTTTGTCAGGGCAGCCAAAAATTGGGAGGCTCCTCTTTGTCCCTGGATTGAGACGTGCAGGAGGGCCTGTTAAGAAGAACAGGGTGTATTGTAGTATAGCCCTTTTGTCAGGGCAGCCAAAAATTGGGAGGCTCCTCTTTGTCCCTGGATAGAGACGTGTATGAGTACCTAAAAACATTTTTCCCATTGAAAACGAGCGGGTCTCCTGTCGTTGTAATGCCCATTCTAACAGAATGGGCTAAAAAATTTACCACTGCGGGTATACCTCAAACAAGAGCCTAACTATTCTAACGCTCATCATGGTGTCACATGAGGAGAAGGAGTAGCAGTCCAGCGATTAGCCAAAGTACGGAAGTGTGTACCCATGGGTGAGTGGAAGATAATGATGGGAGTGCTGGTGTGTCACGGTCCGCGCTGCTGTGGTATGAAAAACTCACCAAAGAGACAGCAGTTATTCCATCCTTTTATTTCCTCCTCTTTCCTACGCGTTTCAGCGCCACACCCGGCGCCTTCCTCAGGGACATCATGTCCCTGAGGAAGGCGCCGGGTGTGGCGCTGAAACGCATAGGAAAGAGGAGGAAATAAAAGGATGGAATAACTGCTGTCTCTTTGGTGAGTTTTTCATACCACAGCAGCGCGGACCGTGACACACCAGCACTCCCATCATTATCTTGGATTCAAACCACTGTTCAGTGGTCGGTGGAGGTCCTGCAGCAGCTGGAACACTGATTCCAAAACGCCTTCAGACCAGTTGTGGGGATCACAACTGGACCAGGTGAGCAGCTTCACAGCACCACCACCTCACATAAGTGTCACCAGTGATAGGGCACTATTGCGCCTCTTGTCCCCCTCCCTATTTTCTTTTCACATGGGTGAGTGGAGGTACATGTCAAATTCAAATAACAAAATAAAATTCAGTTGTCATTTGCTGGTGGTGTGGTGAAGTCTGGCCCAATCCAACTCTTGTTCATCTTGATCAGAGTGAGCCTGTCCGCATTTTCAGTTGACAGGCGGGTGCGTTTATCAGTGATGATTCCACCTGCTGCACTGAAAACACGCTCTGATAAAACGCTAGCGGCAGGGCAGGCCAGGACTTCCAAGGCGTAGAGAGCCAATTCATGCCACGTGTCGAGCTTGGAGACCCAATAATTGAAAGGCACCGATGAATCTCGCAGTACAGTTGTTCGATCTGCAAGGTACTCCTTCAGCATCTGCCCGAACTTAGCATTTCTGGTGGCACTACCCCGCACCTCAGGGGCTGTGGTACGTGAGGGGCAGAGAAAACTGTCCCACATCGTAAAGACAGTTCCCCTGCCTCTGGCGGATTGGACTTGTGCCCCTCTCGGCCGTACGCCTTGGTTGTCCATCGAATCCTGACCTATGCCGCTAGCGTTTTGTGAGGGGAAGGATTTCACAACTTCCGTGACTATGGCCCTCTGGAACTGCAGCATTTTGGCTGACCTCTCCGCCTCAGGAATGAGAGACATAAAGTTCTCCTTGTAGCGTGGGTCTAAGAGTGTTGCCAACCAGTACTGATTGTCGGCCAAGATGTTCTGAACGCGAGGGTCACGAGACAGGCAGCTTACCATAAAGTCAGCCATGTGCGCCAGACTCTTAACAGCCATCACATCAGTATCCAGACCAACACGATGACTGAACTTGCTGTCCTCCTCCTCCTCCTCCTCCTCATCTCCCCTGTCCTCTGGCCAGCCACGCTGAATCGAGGGTATGACTGGTGTGCATGTCATATCCCCAATTTGGCCTGAGAGTTGCTCCATGTCTTCATCCTCCTCCTCCTCCTCCTCGTCATAGTCCTCCACTACACGTTGTGATGGCATGAGGCTGGGCTGTGTGTTTTCACCCACACCCACTACAGTTTCTTGCTCTAAGTCATCGCGCTCTGCCTGCAATGCATCCTCTTTTATTTTCAGCAGAGACCGTTTTAGAAGGCAGAGTAGTGGTATGGTGACGCTAATAATGGCGTCATCACCGCTCACCATCTTGGTGGAGTCCTCAAAGTTTTGGAGGACGGTGCATAGGTCCGACATCCATCTCCACTCCTCAGGTGTTATGTGTGGAGTTTGACCCATTTCCCGACGGCTTAGGTGATGCAGGTAGTCCACAACTGCCCTCTTCTGCTCACATATCCTGACCAACATGTGCAGCGTTGAATTCCAACGCGTGGGGACATCACACACCAGTCTGTGGGCCGGAAGACGCAAACGGCGCTGAAAGCTTGCAAGGCCGGCTTAAGCAGCAGGTGACTTGCGAAAATGTGCAGACAGACGCCGAACTTTTACCAGCAGGTCAGACACCTCCGGGTATGACTTCACAAACCTCTGAACCACCAGGTTGAGCACATGGGCCACGCATGGAACATGCATCAGCTGCCCTCGCCTCAAAGCTGCCACCAGGTTCCGGCCATTGTCACACACGACCTTTCCTGGCTTTAGGTTCAGAGGTGTGAGCCAGTGATCTGCCTGCTGTTTCAGAGCTGTCCACACCTCTTCTGCATTGTGGGGTTTGTCACCTATGCAGACTAGCTTCAGCACAGCCTGTTGCCGCTTTGCAGAGGCAGTGCTGCAGTGCTTCCAGCTTGGGACTGGTGTGGAGGGTACAGTGGATGAGGATGCGCAGGTGGAGGAGGCTGAAGAGCATGACATTCCGGAGCTTTAGAGTGTCGGTGAAACCATGACAGAGGTAGGGCCTGCTATCCTTGGTGTGGGAAGGACGTGTTCCGTCCCTCGCTCAGACTGGGTCCCAGCCTCCACAATATTAATCCAGTGTGCCGTCAAGGAGATGTAGCGGCCTTGCCCACAAGCACTTGTCCACGTGTCTGTGGTTAGGTGGACTTTGGCTGAAACAGCATTGTTTAGGGCACGTGTGATGGTGTTGGACACGTGGTTATGCAATGCGGGGACGGAACATCTGGAGAAATAGTGTCGGCTGGGGACCGAGTAACGTGGGACAGCAGCCGCCATCAGGTCGCGGAATGCGTCCGTCTCCACCAGACGGAAAGGCAACATTTCTAGCGCTATGAGTCGCGAAATGTGAGCATTGAGGACTGTGGCATGTGGGGCATTGGCAGCGTATTTGCGCCTGCGTTCAAATGTTTGCTGGATGGATAATTGAACGCTGCGCTGGGACAAGGACGTGCTTGATGGTGGCGTAATTTGTGCTTCAGCAACTTCAGGTGCAGGACTGGAGGCTTGTTCGCGGCCAGCATGGACAGGGGATTGGCTTGCATGCACAACAGCCGAAGACGTAGCAGTGACATCAGCACGCACCGCTCCTCGACTCTGTGGTACTTCCCACAAAGTCGGGTGCTTGGCTGACATGTGCCTGATCATGCTGGTGGTGGTCAGGCTGCTAGTTTTCGTACCCCTGCTGATAGTGGCATGGCAGGTGTGGCAAATGGCCTTTTTAGAGTCTTCTGGAGCCAACTTAAAAAACTCCCAGACTCAGGAAGACCGAACATTTGCACAGGCACCTTGAGTCGTGTTGTTGTTCCGGGGAACGGTTGCCTGCCTTCTGCCTGCGGACGCACCCCTGCTTCGTACTGGCTGTTGTGATGCTACGCCTCCCTCCCCCTGTGCACTGCTGTCCTCGCTCTGCATATCCTCCTGCCATGTAGGGTCAGCTACTGGATCATCCACCACGTCGTCTTCCTCTTCCGCACCCTGATCCTCCTCCTGACTTCCTGGCAATTGTGTATCATCATCGTCCACCCCTTGTTGAGACACTTTGACAACGTTCCGTTCGTCATAACGCGGCTGCTCAAATATTTGGGCATCTGTACATACCATCTCCTCATGACCCACTTCAAGAGGAGGTGGCGACAGGCCAGATTCTGCGAATGGATACGTGAACAGCTCTTCCGAGTGTCCTAGTGTGGGATCTGTAATGTCCGTGGACGTGTAATCGGCCAGGTGGTAGGAAGGAGGATCAGGTTGGGAAATGTGCGGTGCAGTATCACGGCTACTGACAGTTGACGGAAGACAGGGTGTTTGTGGAGGTGCCCATCTGACTTGAAGCATTATCCGCTATCCAAGTAACAACCTGTTGACACTGGTCTTGGTTCAACAGTGGTGTACTGCTGCGGGCCCCAAGAATTTGGGACAGGACGTGCGAGCGAGGAGATGTGGCCCTTTGTTGTTGCGAAATGAGTGCTTGCACACGACCTCGGCCTCTGCCTGCACCACCATCACGTCCACTTCCTTGTTCCTTGCCAACGCCCTTGCCAACGCCTTTGCGCATTTTGCCTGTATAGAGCGACAACTGCCTGGTGACTGTGGAGGTCACAGGAGATTAGGATTTTAGTTCCCTAACCTGTATAAAGGTATGACGTACAACAGTGTGGTGACTGTTGAGATGACAAGAGTTAGGATTTTAGTTCCCTAACTTGTAGAAACTTATGACGTACAACAGTGTGGTGACTGTTAAGATGACAAGAGTTAGGATTTTTGTTCCCTAACTTGTAGAAACGTATGACGTACAACAGTGTGGTGACTGTTGAGATGACAATAGTTAGGATTTTAGTTCCCTAACTTGTAGAAACTTATGACGTACAACAGTGTGGTGACTGTTGAGATGACAAGAGTTAGGATTTTAGTTCCCTAACTTGTAGAAACTTATGACGTACAACAGTGTGGTGACTGTTGAGATGACAACAGTTAGGATTTTTGTTCCCTAACTTGTAGAAACTTATGACGTACAACAGTGTGGTGACTGTTGAGATGACAAGAGTTAGGATTTTAGTTCCCTAACTTGTAGAAACCTATGACGTACAACAGTGTGGTGACAGTTGAGATGACAAGAGTTAGGATTTTAGTTCCCTAACCTGTAGAAACGTATGACGTACAACAGTGTGGTGACTGCTGAGATGACAAGAGTTAGGATTTTTGTTCCCTAACTTGTAGAAACTTATGACGTACAACAGTGTGGTGACTGTTGAGATGACAAGAGTTAGGATTTTAGTTCCCTAACTTGTAGAAACCTATGACGTACAACAGTGTGGTGACAGTTGAGATGACAAGAGTTAGGATTTTAGTTCCCTAACTTGTAGAAACTTATGACGTACAACAGTGTGGTGACTGTTGAGATGACAAGAGTTAGGATTTTAGTTCCCTAACTTGTAGAAACTTATGACGTACAACAGTGTGGTGACTGTTGAGATGACAAGAGTTAGGATTTTAGTTCCCTAACCTGTAGAAACGTATGACGTACAACAGTGTGGTGACTGTTGAGATGACAAGAGTTAGGATTTTTGTTCCCTAACTTGTAGAAACTTATGACGTACAACAGTGTGGTGACTGTTGAGATGACAAGAGTTAGGATTTTAGTTCCCTAACTTGTAGAAACCTATGACGTACAACAGTGTGGTGACTGTAATGGTTTGAAGAGAGGATTTTAGTCCCTAACCTGTATTAAGGTAGTACGTACACCTGTCTGGTGACTGTTTTGATGACAAGAGTTAGGATTTTAGTTCCCTAACCTGTATTAAGGTAGTACGTACACCTGTCTGGTGACTGTAATGGTTTAAAGAGAGGATTTTAGTCCCTAACCTGTATTAAGGTAGTACGTACACCTGTCTGGTGACTGTTTTGATGACAAGAGTTAGGATTTTAGTTCCCTAACCTGTATTAAGGTAGTATGTACACCTGTCTGGTGACTGTAATGGTTTGAAGAGAGGATTTTAATCCCTAACCTGTATTAAGGTAGTACGTACACCTGTCTGCTGACTGTTTTGATGACAAGAGTTAGGATTTTAGTTCCCTAACCTGTATTAAGGAAGTACGTACACCTGTCTGGTGACTGTAATGGTTTGAAGAGAGGATTTTAATCCCTAACCTGTATTAAGGTAGTACGTACACCTGTCTGCTGACTGTTTTGATGACAAGAGTTAGGATTTTAGTTCCCTAACCTGTATTAAGGTACTACGTACACCTGTCTGGTGACTGTAATGGTTTGAAGAGAGGATTTTAGTCCCTAACCTGTATTAAGGTAGTACGTACACCTGTCTGGTGACTGTTTTGATGACAAGAGTTAGGATTTTAGTTCCCTAACCTGTATTAAGGAAGTACGTACACCTGTCTGGTGACTGTAATGGTTTGAAGAGAGAATTTTAGTCCCTAACCTGTATTAAGGTACTAAGTACAAGAGTGTGGTGACTCTAATGGTCACAGAAAAGCTTGGATTCCAATCTGTATCACCCTGCCTATATCCTCCTAGATTAGTCCTGAGAAGGACTGTTCTGGTCACTGGAAATCTTGGACTCCGATCTGGATCACCCTGCCTATGTCCTCCTAGATTAGTCCTGAGAAGGACTGTTGTGGTCAGCAGCAGTTTGCAGCCCTGATCCGGATCTACCTATGAGGGCCGCAAATCTGTCCCTAATCAGCAGCAGACACTCTCCCTACACTCACTGTCTGGAAGGCTGTGTGCCGAGCACAGCGCGCCGGGACTTATAAAGGCTCGGTGACGCTGTGCAGGCCGGCCAATCACTGCTATACCACAACTAACAGGGCTGTGGCATTGCAGTGGTCTGTCAGCCAATCCCTGCACGTGGGCTGGCTCTCAAAAGAGCGCCAACACGGAAAGATGACGACCACGAGCACAGCACGAGTATCGCGAGATTACTCGGTGCTCGGCGAGTCGCCCGAGTACAGTGATACTCGTGCGAGTAACGAGTAGTGCCGAGCATGTTCGCTCAACACTAGTGCAAACGTAAATGATAAGTGATTAAAGAGATAAACAGTGGCGATCAATGTAAGATCACTTGATTTTTTCAGACAGAATGAAATCTCTGTTGATCTACATTTGAAGGTTTCTGTGTAAGGGGTACACCACACCACTTGAACAGTGTTTTCCAAAATAACAAAAGTTTATCATTTTATAACCTTTATATAACACAAAATGTGATAATCATAATTAGAGAACAGAAATGATTGTAGCACAGAGAAATATTAAATCCAGGCTTCACACCATGGTTTTTTGGGTCCCGGTCTGTCTGGTGTGAACCGGACAGACCCAGATCTGAATTTGTCCCCCATGGATCCGTATGGTGCCAGATTGGCCTTATTTCGCCTCCGGTTTGGGGCTTTTCTGGGAGGATCTGGTTTTGTCCGATTTTTGCATCAGACACAAAACCGGAGTCTGCAGCATTTTTTGTGCCCAATACAAAAATCAGACAAAACTGTTTCCTCCCAAATCCAGCGCCCACAACATGGGCGTCTATTGGTGCTGGATCGCCCCGGATCCAAACAAAAATTGGACCGGTACCCGGATTCATGGTACTGACGTGTGACGGCTGGTTTTAACAGCCTTTGCTCTTCAGTACCATGGACAGAGCTCCACAGCTGAGATTTCAGCACTACGGCCAGCTCCCCTGCACTCGAAGTGCACTGGATAGAGGCAAAAACCAGGTTTGAAGGGCAGATTTGGCCTTTGGTTCTGCTCGTCCGGGGCTGTCAGTTTGTGTCTGATGCATTCTGCAAAACATAACCTGACAGCTCAGAACCATGGTGTGAAGCTGGCCTAGAACTACATTTTGTGAAGGTTACAAGAGTCACCAATCACTAGGAAGTGTACAGGCTTTTGCTATGTATGACTTCACCACATTACTAGTCTCTCACACTGCTCTGGTGTGAAATTGTTCCACTCCTCTTCCACATTTCTGTTACTATTTTGGGTTTCTTGGCCATAACTTTGTCATCAAGGATTTTTCAGGGTTTTTTATTGGGTTTAGATCAGGACTCTGGGCTGGCCAGATCTTTGTTTAAATGTTTTTTGTTTCAAGGAACTGTTTTACACATTTTGTTGTGTGAGAGGGGTCATTCTCCTGCATGAAAATTGCTAGCTGATTGAGTGCTGAACACAATATAGAACCATGTGTTGTTGAAGAAGGTTCCTATTCACACTTGCATTCACTCTTTCATGTAGCTGTATGAGAGGTCCAACCCTTGCAGCAGAAAGCATTCCCCAAACCATGACACATCCTCCACCACCTTTCACTGACATCTTTACACACTTTGGGTTCAGTCTTTCCCCAGTTTGTCGATGAACATAATGTTTCCTTCAGACCCAAATAAATTAAACTTGCTTTCATCACTACAATGACTGTTAACTACTTCTCCTCTGTCTATATAGCATGCTCCTTACCAAAGATGAGTCTTACCTTTTGATCCTTTCTACTAATGAGGTTTGCCTGGTGCAGAATGGGCTTTCAGTAGAAAAGCTATTAAACTTCATGACACAGTATGACAAGACATTTCCTTTCCCTGATCAGTGCGGAACTGGCGAGCTATTCCAGTTGCAGTGTTGAAACGAGAACCCATGAAGAGTCTCCACATGTCTTTCAAGGGTGACTAGCATTCATAGAAGACTTGAAAGAGTTTGTGATGTTGTAAAGATTTAATATTTTAGAAATCACAGACTTGGAACTACCAACTTCTGTTATTAAGGCTGATAGAGTGACCCCTTTTGCCATCAGCTAGAAAACCTGCTACTGGAGTCTTTTAGTCACTTTGGAACGGCACACCTTTTTTGCAAAGTGAGTGCCAACTGGAAAGTTAGGCTTCCAGTTAAATATTGTTTGTCAGATAATTAAAGAAACTAGCGCCAGGTGCCAGACTGATACGCACTCTCCTCGCTGTATGCCGGGTTTGCTGACAGTGGCGCAGCAGGGATGACGACATCACTGCACCCGGCGGTCACATGTAGAACCCGCTGGCATACAGCAAGGAGAGTGGACGGAGGACCCCGGGTGCCTGTGGACATCGGACGGTGAGATTAATGTAGAGGCAGGGGGCCTCTGTATACCGATGGTGGGCCGTGTGCTAGCAGGGGGGCCTCTGTATATTTATACATAAATTTTAATGGATAAAAACCACTGTTGCCAGATATTACATGTACAATTGTTCGAGAGAATTCCTTTTTAAATAGGATTTTAGCAAAAATATCAATCTTGGTTTTACAAAAAATCCTTACGTGATGGAAAAAAATGGAGGTCATGTTCGTCATCAGCACACCAAATTACATAAAAATCTGTGAAAACATCTCTTGTATTTTTTTCATCACAGGTTTGTGAATTTGCAGGTATCTGAAAGTGTTATTTAATTTTGATCAGTATTCTTTTTCATTTATCTCATTTACATTTTTATTCTGTGCCTTAGAATATATTGATTTATGAAATAAGCTTATATTACTAATAACACATTAAAAAAAGAAGAAACAAGATTTGCATCAATCTGTTTTAGGAAAAAACTATTCTAGGCATACAGACATGGTATTTTAGAATATTGTTTCTGGAAAAACTGAATTAGTCCTTACCGGTAATTCCTTTTCTTGGAGCCTTCCACGACAGCATTGGAGGATGTCGTCCAAGCCCTATTGGGGGACAGGAACACAGAGAGGTTAAAAGCCCCTCCCCTTCCTGAGTACTCCAGTGTTTACCAAGATTACCCTTAGCCATGGATTACCTGATACAAACTAGAACCAAACACCAACAAGGGGAAGAACTGATGCTGTCGTGGAAGGCTCCAAGAAAAGGATTACCGGTAAAGACTAATTCAGTTTTCTCCATTCACCTTCCACGACAGCATTGGAGGAATACCACCGATACTCCTCAGGGTGGGACTATTGCCTGTAGGACTTTCCTACCAAAGGATAGATCCCGACTGAAGGACAGATATAACCTATAGTGGCAAGAAAAAGTGAGAAGAGACTACCACGTAGCCGCTCTTCAAATCAGCTCCGATGAAGCTCCAGCCTGCTCCATCTAGGAGGTAGTAGCAGCCCGAGTTGAAGGAGCCTCCAACTTCCCCGGAGGAGCAAGGACCGGAGCGACGTAGGCCTCACAGATCACCTTGGTGATCCAGGAAGCGATGGTATCCTTGGAAGTCTTCTTCCTTGTATTTTACCCAAAATGCTGAACAAAACAGGTTCTGATCTAATCTCCAGGAAGCGGTCTCTCGGAGGTAGTGGAGGACAGTTCGAAGAGCATCGAAGGAGTGAAACATGGCCTCAGCCGCATTAGCAGGAGATTGACAAAATGAGGTAGAACCACAACCTGGGACCGATGGAAAGCAGACACAACTTTCGGAAGAAAAGATGAATGCAACCGAAGCGTAATGCGAACAATGGACACCACGAAGCACGGAGCCCGGACAGAGAGTGCCTGCAGTTCTCCAACTCTAGGAGCAGAAGTGATGGCCACCAAAAACGCCACCTTGAGAGAGAGACGTAAGGGATGCAGCAGGCAAGGGTGCAAAGGGACTTTGACAAAGCCCTTGGAGAACAATCTTCAAATCCCAGGGAGGGACAGAAGGCCGAACCGGCGACGCCGCCCTCAAGCAGAAGTAAAAAACCGCTTGATCCATCGATGGGAAGCAAGATCCTGGACAAAAAGTGCCCCAAGTGCCGACACCTGGACTTAAAGAGTGCTTGGCCGAAGCCCCAAATCCAAGCCACACTGCAAAAATCCAAGAGTTGGGCCACATTAGGATGATGCATGGCCGGGATGGAAGGAGCACACCAGGACAGGAACCGATTCCAGCCCTCCCGTAAATAGCGTGTGTCCAGGCCCAGGTCTCGGATGGCGTCATACCACGCCCGTTTGGGCCACAGGGGAGCCACCAGGATAGTCGTTACCCCTCCACCAGAATCTTTTGCAACGCCTTAGGAAGAACGGGATTGGAGGAAATGCATACACCAAACGGAAGGCCCAGGGATGGGCAAAGGCGTCCAGCCCCAAGGATGGTCCGACCGCGTTAGGGAGAAAAAGGGCGGCACCTTTGTATTCAAGCCTGAAGCGACCAGGTCGAACAAAGGGACACCTCACCTGTCTGTAAGAGAGTGAAATACATCCGGATGGAGGCACCATTCTCCTGGGTGGACCTCCGTGTGGCTCAAGAAATCTGCCTGTATATTGGCCATTCCCTTCAGATGTACTGCCGAGGAGGTCAGAAGAAAGAGTACTGCCCACGAAAAGATCAGTCTTGCCAGTTCCTGCAAATGTAAGCCTCGAGTACCGCCTTGGTGCCGCAGGAAGGCAACCGTTGTCACGTTGTCTGACAGGACCTTGACATGATGACCCCGGAGAATGTGAGCTGCGCATGAAGCGCTTCCTCCACTGCCAGAAGTTCCCGGAAGTTTGAAGACTGGCGACTGACTGAGCGACTCCAAATCCCCTGAAACGGTGTGCGGTCCACCATCGCGCCCCAACCGGAACCGCTGGCATCAGTGGTAACGGAGGTCACAGGAGCCTGCAGCAAGGCCACCCCTGTCTGAAAGTGTTTGGGATTCATCCACCAGGAAAGCGAGGTTACCACCCACCCCGGGGTCCGGACCCGCTAGTTTAAAGGAATCCTGACGTCTGTCCCAGGAACTCAGTATGTGTTCCTGGAGCAGTCGGGAAGGAGCCTGAGCCCATGTTACTGACTGAATGCAGGCCGTCATGGCCTCTCTAACAGGGATATTGCTTCCCGCAAGGAGAGCGACCCCCTTGCCCGGAAGCAGGTCAGATGCACGCGGCGCAGAAGCTGATGTGCTGCAGGAAGGAACGAGGTCTGTCTGGAGGAGGCCAGCAAGACTCCCAAATATTGACGACGGGTTGCCGGCATCAGTTCCGATTCCAGAAGATTGGGCACCCACCCCAGGGATTGAAGAATCTCCAACGTTTTGGAGACCTGTGTGCGCAGAACCACTGCCAAAGGAGCCACCACCAACATGTCGTCTAAATAGGGAAGCACACATATCCCCTGGGTCTGGCTGAATGCGATCACTTCCACCATGAGTTTGGTAAACTCTGGGGGCCGATGAAAACCCGAAGGGAAGCACATTAAACTGATAATGGACCGTCCCACCTGCCCCGGAGATCAAGAATCACAGAAAGCGCTTGTGGGACGGGTGAATGGGGACTTGACAATAGGCGTTCTGGAGGTCCACAAATAACCTGGAGTAACGCCCTTGGCCCTCCTCTCTAGGAGGAACCAGGGACCCCACACCCGAATCCAACAGGTCTCGCAGACCCGACAAGAAAAAATGTGTGAGAGTCCCCCTGAGGAAGGGAGGGGACTCGAAGACACGGAGGGGCTGGCTCTCGAATTTCAAGTGCAGAGCCTCCCAAATGGTTGAGAGGATCCAAGGGCATGAGGAGATTGCTTGCCACTGTGGCAGAAACCGCAGGAGCTGCCCCGCAATGGGGAAGGCGGCATTGTTTATGGGGTGGCTGGTGATGCCGCTGCTGGGGGAGCAAGATATTACGGGTCTTTTCTGGATCCCCTTTCTGGAAAGCCCAGCGACCAGACTTACCCTTCCCTCTAGACTGGGAGGGTTGGCTGCGCTCAGGCCGAAAGGACTGCCTCCGAAAGGGCTTCTGTTCCGGGAGACACATTTTCTGGTCTGACACCTTTCCCAGGATGTCATCCAATGCCGGACCACAGACAAAAGACCTTTGAAAAGGGAGGCCACACAGCTGGAGCTTAGACGTGACCTACCCATTCCACAATGTAAGCCACACTGCCCTGCGAGCTGTGTTAGCTAACACTGCGCACCAGGCGCCAATGCGGATCGACTCAGCAGAGGCATCGGCCAGGAAGCCCGTAGCACGTCTCAGAAGTGGAATGGAGTCCAAAGCTCCTCCCTGGGACTACCCTGCAGGATGAATTCTTCCAGCTGGGTGATCCACTTAAAGAGAGACCTGGCCACACATGTAGAGGAAATGTTCACCTTTAAAGACATAGCTGCCGCCTCCCAGGAGTTTTTTTAGGACACTCTCCATCTTACGATCGAGGGGGTCCTTCAACTGGGAGGAATCTTCAAAAGGCAACGTGGTCTTATATGTTACCCTGGCCACCTGGATGTCCACCTTCGGGACGTCCCAGACAAAGTCATCACCCTCCAATCCACTCGGATGGGGTGAGCAGCCGATGTTCTGGAGACTCCCACTCCCGGCGGATGAGAACCCGGATGACCTCATGGACAGGGAAGCCCAACTGCCGCTTAGCCTTCAGGCCTCTGAACATTTAGTCCTGCACAGAAGAAGGGGGTTCCACCACTTCTACTCCCATGGTACCATGGACAGTGTCCATTAATTGACCCATGGACTCCATGGAAAAATAGTAGTGTCCAGATACTCGTGTCTGGACAGAGGCAACAGAGGCAATATCCTCGCCGTCCTCTGATGCTGAGCTCTGGCCAGCCTTCATAAGATCCACAGAGTCACAATCCTGGAGCTTCCTCTCTTTCGGAGAAAAAGGCCTGGAAGCTGCAGCAAAAACCGTCAGTGCCGAGATCGAAGCCTGCACCTCTTCCTGAAACCGGGAGTACCATCCCGGAATCTCTGATGCATGCCCCAGGGACAGCAGCTGGAGTAGGGAGACGCCGGAGAGCTGAACAGTCCTCTGGCACTGCAATACACTGCCTGCTTTGCCCCGTAGGACACAGGAAGGCCAGATGGTCCCACCACAGGAGCCCCGAGAAGGAGGAGGAGGCCGCCTCCGACGTCCATCCCTGGCCCGGCTGTAAGTACACCCCAATGCTGCCTCTGCCGGCCCGACAGCACTGGAACCTCTCCATACCCCAAGGGGGACAGGAAGACAATGGAGTACTTAGGAAGGGGAGGGGCTTTTAACCTCTCTGTGTTCCTGTCCCCCAATAGGGCGTGGACGACATCCTCCAATGCTGTCGTGGAAGGCGAATGGAGAAAACAGGCATATTCCAGGGTCAGACTAGCATTTTTAGCAGATGTCACGGACATCCGCTAAAAACTTAGTCTTTTTTTCAGCAGCACATTTGCGCTTTCCAGCGCCACTGCTTCTGAACGCTGCCCCTGGTTACCTGATGTTGATCGTGGTAACCGGCCACACATCACGCTGAATAGCGTCTGCTTAAGCAGAGCGGACAATGAAACGCTGCATGCAGCGTTTCCCTGTGCGCTGAGGAAAAGCGGCCGCTATTCAGCGTGATGTGTGGCCAGTTACCACGATCAACATCAGGTAACCAGGGGCAGCGTTCAGAAGCTCTCAAGTATTCCATAACCTCAAAATGGCTGGACCATGATTGTAAATAAGCCCCTTTACTTTGTGTCACCCCCACCTTATTGTAGATTGTAAGCTCTTGCGAGCTGGATTGTGATTATTTTTTTTGCTTTATAATTATGGTGATTTCCAAAACTGTTTCTTATGACTGTTTGTATATGAATCTGATTTGTTAAAGAGGACCTGTCACCCCCTCTGCTGCATGGCAATCTAAATGCAGGATTGAATACAGCATGTCTGCTACATTTAGGGAAAGGGTCCCCCATGTGTCTGTGTGCTGTGTACCCCGAGATATAGGATTTGTAAAACACACAGTTAGAAGCCATGGAGGTAGTCCCTGGTGCTGGAGTGAGCTGGATTGACTGGGGCCATTCCCTCCCCCTCTGCCTCTCTGTGTACCACCTCCTGCTGTGCTGTTTATGCTTTGTTCAGACAGCAAGGCAGGACTCTGGAGCTGACATCAGGACAAATGATTTGCATGCTGTGAGTGACAGAGAGGAGGAGAGGAGGAGGGCAGAGCCTGCCCAACAGAGGCAGCACACAGAGAGGCAGAGAGGGAGGGAATGGCCCCAGTCAATCCAGCTCATTCCAGCACCAAGGACTACCTCCATGGCTTCTAACTGTAAGTTTTACAAAGCCTATATCTCAGGGTACACAGCACACAGACACATGGGGGACCCCTTCTCTGAATGCAGCAGACATGCTGCATTCAGTGCTGCATTTAGATTGCCATGCAGCAGGCTGGTGACAGGTCCTCTTTAAGAGCTGCGGAATATGTTGGCGATATATAAATAAAGATTATTATTATCATTAGTACATATATAAATCACCAGGACCACTATTCATACTTTAATCTGAGCACCAAGACCACCATCAGTACATGGTACACCAATTGTAATGTTAGGTCAGCCTCTTGTATTGCATGTATATCCAACTGCCAGTATGTACTTAACAATGGTAAGAAAATACTGGGAGTTGTTCTAATCATTCATTCGACTGCAGACCGTACAGGAGCCACAGCACTGATGAGACGCAAGCAGGATCACAAAGAAACATTTACATCCAGGTACCTTATAGGTGACATCTCCTCTGATTAGAGTCGTTATCTTTCATTTCTTCATCTTGTGCAGACAACATGATGACTCTTCATATCTTTGCAGACTTCCATCCTCACTGGTCTTTTGCAGCACATCCCGACACAATGCCCTTAAAAATAAAAGTGTCATTATAATGTTGCCTGAATACATTTATGTGCCCTACACTGAGCCCCTGAATAATTAATTGCCCCTCAATGTGTTCTCTGCACAAATAAGGATCCCCACACTGTCCCTCTCCTGGTACATGCCACCCACACTGTCCCTCTCCTGGTACATGCCCTCCACACTGTCCCTCTCCTGGTACATGCCCTCCACACTGTCCCTCTCCTGGTACATGCCCTCCACACTGTCCCTCTCCTGGTACATGCCCTCCACACTGTCCCTCTCCTGGTACATGCCATCCACACTGTCTCTCTCCTGGTACATGCCCTTCACAGTGTCCCTCTCCTGGTACATGCCATCCACACTGTCCCTCTCCTGGTACGTGCCCTCCACACTGTCCCTCTCCTGGTACATGCCATCCACACTGTCCCTCTCCTGGTACATGCCCTCCACAGTGTCCCTCTCCTGGTACATGCCCTCCACACTGTCTCTCTCCTGGTACATGCCATCCACACTGTCCCTCTCCTGGTACATGCCATCCACACTGTTCCTCTCCTGGTACATGCCCTCCACAGTGTCCCTCTCCTGGTACATGCCATCCACACTGTCCCTCTCCTGGTACATGCCCTCCACAGTGTCCCTCTCCTGGTACATGCCCTCCACACTGTCCCTCTCCTGGTACATGCCTTTCATAGTGTCCCTCTCATGGTACATGCCCTCCACACTGTTCCTCTCCTGGTACATGCCCTCCACACTGCTCTCTTCATATAAGGCCCTTTCACACTGCCCCCCCCCACCTATACTGCCCGGTCTTTATATTATGCCCCCTCATCACACACCCCTATCCTTTCCTTGCTGTCAGGACTGTGGAGTCCGTAGAAAATGGAGTAATTCCGACACCTACAATATATAATGAATTGGGTACAGTAGATCAATGCAGAATGTGCTGAATATTATCATTATGAATTATTATTATTGTTCTATTTAAATAGCTTGATTATTGTATCATAATAATGATTAAAGCCTGATGTCACTTTGTACTACAATAAATTTGTCACTTAAATATGAGCCGTGTATGAGGGAGTTGGAGTCATGGAGTCAGAGTCGTGGAAATTGAGGAATTGGAGTCGGTGGTTTGGCTTACCGACTCCAGAGCCCTGGTTACTGTATCCTCACACTGTCCCCCATGCAGCCCCCTCTCTCTTCTACCCCCATACTGTCTCCTCACATATTTACCTGCTCACTCTGACCGCATGCTGACAGTGATAGGGATGCCACCCAGGTATGCCCCCAACATACACACATTATACAAAAAATGCATACAATTTTATATACGAAACGCAGACATGCATACATACATTATACAGAACTGTACACATACAGTACAAAGACAAGCTTACAGACAATGAAAACCCAAAGTTCATTATCTCATAAAATTAAAGTAGGGAGGATGAAGGGTTAAAAACCATGTTGCCATATTTCACAAGACATCAAAGACTAAATATAATATTGATTTATTAATCAACACATTTCAGGGCTTTCTGGCCCCTTCCTCAGGACAAATCAATATCATATTGCATGTGAGAGTCCTGACTAATAAATCAACATTAAATGTCTGGTGGAATACGGCAGCACAGTTTTTAACCCTTCATCATCCTTACTTTAATTTTCTGAGATAATGACCTTAGCGTTTTCATTGGCTGTAATCCATAATTATCAACATTAACAGAAATAAACACTTGAAATAGATAACTCTGCGTGTAATGACTCTATATAATATATGCGTTTCACTTTATGTATTGCATTACTGAAATAGATTAACTTTTTGATGATATTCTAATTAATTGAGGTGCACCTGTAGCAGTGCACCCTCTTTATATATTCATACACATGCACACAGATGTAGCCATGCACACAGCCATGCACCCAGCTTTGCACACATGCACTTAGCCATGCACTAACGCACCCAATCATGCACCCATCAATGCACTCAGCGATGCACCCACGCACCCAGCAATGCACACACACAGTCATGCACCCAGCCATGCACACAGGCACACAGTCATACACCCAGCCATGCACACATGCACCCAGTCATACATCCAGCTATGCACATATGCACTCAGACATGCACACATGAACCCAGCCATGAAAACATGCACACGGTCATGCACCCAGACATGCACACACACAGCCCTGCACTCAGTCATGCACAAATGCACTCAGCCATAAACACATGCACCCAGCCATGCACACACATACACACAGCAATCCACCCAGCCATGCACACAGCGATCCACCCAGCCATGCATTCACACTGCCATGCACACACACCACCATACACACACCGGCATGCACACATGAACCCGATCATGCACACAACCTTGCACTCAGTCATGCACAAATGCACTTAGCCATGCACACAGCGATCCACCCAGCCATGCACACACAGGCATGCACACATGAACCCAGTTATACACCCAGACATGCACACATACACACACAGCCCCGTACTCAGTCAGGCACAATTAAACTCAGCTATGGATACATCCACCCAGCCATACACACACACATATGCACCCAGTGATCCACCCAGCCATGCACACACATGCACACAGCGATCCACCCAGTCATTCACACACACATGCACACAGCGATCCACCCAGCCATGCACACAGTGATCCACAAAGCCATGCACACACACCGCCATACACACATGAACCCGATCATGCACACAGCCCTGCACTCAGTCATGCACAAATGTACTCAGCCATGCACACAGCAATCCACAAAGCCATGCACACACACACCACCATGCACACACACAGGTATGCACACATGAACCCAGTTGTACACCCAGACATGCATACATATGCACACAGCCCTGTACTCAATCAGGCACAATTAAACTCAGCCATGGACACATGCACCCAGCCATGCACACACATGCACCCAGCGATCCACCCAGCCATGCACACACATGCACATAGTGATCCACCCAGCCATGCATACACTGCCATGCACATACACCACCATGCACACACACCACTATGCACACATGAACCCGATCATACACCCAGACATGCATGCGCACACACACACAGCCCTGCAGTCAGTCATGCACAAATGCACTCAGCCATGCACACACACCACCATGCACATACACAGGCATGCACACATGAACCCGGTCATACACCCAGAGGTGCACACACACAGCCCCGCACTCAGTCAGGCACAAATGAACTCAGCCATGGACACATGCACCCAGCTATGCACACACATGCACACAGCGATCCACTTGCCATGCACACACACACATGCACACAGCGATCCACCCAGCCATGCACACACACAGCCATGCACACATGCACTTGTGGAACCCACTGGGACGGGGTACTCGGTCCCGGACCAGGGTACTGCGGGGGGATGTCACGGCGGTCCTGGTGCGGACCGTGTCCCGGGTTCGCACAAGTAAATGGGGTGTATTTACAAGGGATTAGGTTTGTCGTGACGCCACCCATGGGTTGTGGTCAGGGTGACCACCACTGCTGCAGAACCTCTGGAGATGATGTTTGGCAGCTGTAGATGGAACGGCTCCCCGCAGGTAGAGCCTGGTTTCCCAGGGCAGTGGTAATTAGTGATGGGCGAATCCTAAATTACTCGGAATCGCTTGACTGTAGCGAGTCCGAGCCCAGGACTCGCTACTCGTTGCGACTCTAGCGAGTCCAATGTTAATGAATGGGGAAGCGAGTAATAGCGAGTAGTGTGAGATTTACAAATCGCAGATGTGTCTCGGAAGCTTCAGCCTGAAGCAATCCGAGTTTTGTAATTTATTTGCATTGGACTCGTTTACTTTGTAAGTAATCGCTAGGAAACTCGCACAGATAAGAGAAGAGTCCTGTCTGCTCTGTGCAGCTCCAGGGTCCTAGAGCCTGCCTGCTGGCTGATGTAGCAGTGCTGAGATTGTTCTCAGTCTGCTCATTCCCTGTGTACAGACATGAATGTCTGTGCACAGAGATGATGTAGCAGTGCTGAGATTGTTCTCAGTCTGCTCATTCCATGTGCATAGACATCTATATCTATACACAGGGGATGTAGCAGAGAGGACATCGCGTTTTGGACTGCGTCGGACGGAAGAGGATTTTTTTAATTAAAGATGGAGTCCCTAATGGCTTTTTTTTTTATTTCTAATAAAAAAATTTCTCTGTGTTGTGTTTTTTTTAAAACAATTTAATAGAAATTCATGGCGGTCATGTCTAATATTGGCGCGACCGCCATAAATTTCGGGCTTAGGGCCAGCTGATAATACAAAGCTGGCCCTAACCTCTATTACCCAGCGTGCCACCGCTACCAGGGCCGCTGGAAGAGCGGGGTTCAGCGCCAGAGGATGGCGCTTCAATGAACGCGCCATCTTCTGGGGCGGCTGCGGGCTGCAATTTGCAGCGGGGGGTGCCCAGAAAGCTTGGGCATCCCTGCGCTGCGGATTCCAGCCCCCAGCTGCTTAGCTGTACCTGGCTAGACATAGAAATTGCGCGGAGCCCCACGCATTTTTTTGACTCCGACTCCGAGACGACTCCGACTCCGAGACGACTCCGACTCCGAGACGACTCCGACTCCGAGACGACTCCGACTCCGACTCCGAGACGACTCCGACTCCGAGACGACTCCGACTCCGACTCCGAGATGACTCCGACTCCAAGACGACTCCGACTCCGAGACGACTCCGAGACGACTCCGACTCCGACTCCGAGACGACTCCAACTCCGAGACGACTCCGACTCCGAGACGACTCCGACTCCGAGACGACGCCGACTCCGACTCCGAGACGACTCCGACTCCGAGACGACTCCGACTCCGAGACGACTCCGACTCCGAGACGACTCCGACTCCGACTCCGAGACGACTCCGACTCCGAGACGACTCCGACTCCGAGACGACTCCGAGATGACTCCGACTCCGAGACGACTCCGACTCCGAGACGACTCCGACTCTGAGACGACTCCGACTCCGAGACGACTCCGACTCAGACGACTCCGAGACGACTCCGACTCCGAGACGACTCCGACTCCGAGACGACTCCAACTCGACTCCGAGACGACTCCGACTCCGAGACGACTCCGACTCCGACTCCGAGACGACTCCGACTCGACTCCGAGACGACTCTGAGACGACTCCGACTCCGAGACGACGACGACGACGACTCCGACTCGACTCCGAGACGACTCCGACTCCGACTCGACTCCGAGACGACTCCGACTCCGAGACGACTCCGACTCCGAGACGACTCCGACTCCGACTCCGAGACGACTCCGACTCCGAGACGACTCCGACTCCGAGACGACTCCGACTCCGAGACGACTCCGACTCCGACTCGACTCCGAGACGACTCCGACTCCGAGGCGACTCCGACTCTGAGGCGACTCCGACTCTGAGACTCCGACTCTGAGACTCCGACTCTGAGGAGACTCCGACTCCGAGACTCTGACTCTGAGCCTCTGAAATTCATTAAATAATAAAAAAAAAAATGCGTGGGGCTCCGCGCAATTTCTATGTCTAGCCAGGTACAGCTAAGCAGCTGGGGGCTGGAATCCGCAGCTCAGGGATGCCCAAGCTTTCTGGGCACCCCCCGCTGCAAATTGCAGCCCGCAGCCGCCCCAGAAGATGGCGCGTTCATTGAAGCGCCATCCTCTGGCGCTGAACCCCGCTCTTCCAGCGGCCCTGGTGGCGGTGGCACGCTGGGTAATAAAGGGGTTAATACCAGCTTTGTTATACAAGCTGATATTAAGCCCGAGATTCTTAATGTCAGGCCACGTTTGACCCAGCCACTAAGAATCTCCAATAAAGGGTTAAAAAAACACAACACAGAGAAAATTTTTTATTTGAAATAAAAAAAAAGCCATTAGGGACTCCATCTTTAATTAAAAAAATCCTCTTCCGTCCGACGCAGTCCAAAACGCGATGTCCTCTCTGCTACATCCCCTGTGCATAGATATAGATGTCTATGCACAGGGAATGAGCAGACTGAGAACAATCTCAGCACTGCTACATCAGGCAGCAGGCGGGCTCTAGGACCCTGGAGCTGCACAGAGAAGACAGCTGGACTCGGCTCGCAATGTAACAGCATTTATTTTGCGAGTTTCCCTGCTATCACTGGCACAGTAGCCGAGTCTAATGCAAACAATGGCAATCCTAGTTTTGTCAGCGTTTCTGACAAAACTAGGATTGATATTGATTTGCATTGGACTCGTGCGAGTAATCACTGGGAAACTCGCAGAGTACCGAGTCCTGCGAGTCCCTTACTACTCGCCGAGTAACGAGTCCTAGCGAGTAGATTCGCCCATCCCTAGTGGTAATTAAAGTCTGTGATGGTTGTTATGGATGTTACAGGAAAGCAGAGGTAGTAGTAGTGATGATGAGAGTGGCAATAACAGTTTATGAGGGAAAGTAGGGTTTCAGCACTAGGATCACACACACTCACGTTTGTTGTCGTTTTTCAAGTCTTTACTGTGCAGATGGTAAAGCAGAGTATTGTCCACGGAGTCTGTACTGGGGCCGGGTTGCTCCCACCCTGACCGGGTCCTTGGCTTCCTACTTCTGCGCTTTGTGTGTGGCCCTGATGCCGCTTTTATCTGAACTGCTGGCCCTGTCTCCCCTCACGGGTACCAACCTGCTAGGCAACTTGAGTCCTCTGTGTCACTGACCCCTCCGTTTTGCTTTGCTATGGTACAGTGAAGATGGTGGACCTTCACTATCCCGGTATTCACTGTTCTGTCTGTCTCAGCCACAGCATCGGATCCGGTATGCGTCCTAAGCGCCTCTCCGGGGTGAGTTCAGGGTAACTCCTTGTCCCGGATGTGTTCCTCTGTATCTCTGACTCCTTCCCTCAGACCTCTCAGGACCTCCACTCCAACTCGACTTTCCTCCAGACTCCAACTAAAACTAAACTCAACTTAACTGACTAACTGTTACTCCTGCTCTGAGGAAAACAACATTAGCTCCTCCCACTTTCTAGTGTAGTGTTGTGTGGGGAGTAAACCCGTGTTGCTGTTTCTGTGGCACATTAACCCTTGGGGTGCCACATTCTTAGCCATGCACATATGTACTCAGCCATAAAGACAAATCAGGGCTACTTTTATGTAGAGGAGAAACAGACATGCTCACCTTCCCAGACTTGTCTCTCGTTGAACAACTCTCCAGCAGGCATCTGTGGGTAGGCTGGATGATATCATTGCTTTGTAGACTGGCCTCACACAGAGCCCGGTCTATGAAGAGTGACACTGCCGGCCCAGGACACAAACAGAGGTGCAGACAGTGCCAGCCTGCAGAAGAACAAGCGGGACCTGCAGCCATGAACAGATGCTGGGGGAACTTGCAGGCAGGGACCAGCCCAGACAACCAGCAGCCAGCCTCACAGAATGGTGCCTCTCTTCACGTGCTCCGCTCTGGAGGGTTATAGGTGAGTCACGTACAACTACATAAGCACGGCTCTGGACTCAGAAGCAGCCGCAGCTGAGTTAAAGGTAAATCACCCGGCTTCAGCCATTGGGTGCATTAAGAACACTGTCAGCCTGCATCACTGGTGGCCACAACCTAAAAATATCTGTGGACGCTGGTGAATTAACTTTGAAATGTTGTTAATAATGCAACCGGTGGCCCTGAACTGAAGCTAAGTGACCGCCACTGAAGCTCATGAGAAAGAACAGAATGAGGTCCCTTGGTCTTTATACACATACAACAGTGCCGTTATCCAGTCACTATGAATGTACTGCCACAAAGCCCTACTTATGATACGTGAATAGTGTAATGTTGCAATTCCTTGCAGTAGGTAGGTCAGAAACTTGAGTTTACATGAAAAAAGAATAATGTGTCACATCATGTAACGTAATTCTAAGTATCTGTGCTTAACCCCTATCAATCTTTTATCCAAGTATACAGTACGCTTTCACTTGTGTTGGGAAAAAATATATTTTGTTCACAATAAGAAGACACATTTGTCAAGATACTTGACTATTGTTGACTTAGGAGTAAACAAAAGAACTGTGTCCGCCAAACTAAAGATAACAAGAAAGTGTCTTTCAATATTATACATAACATATGTATTCTTCATCTTAAAAGTTTCACATTGACCTTTTTTCAGTTCATTTCACTTTTTTTCTTAATGCAAAAGCTAAAAGCACTTCAAGACCATTACAGGTACATGTATCTTACAAGCTCTTAGGGAGACTTCCTGTAAGATAGTTTTGAAATATATTTTTAAAGAATTGTGCTAAATCTTTCGGGTACCTTAAGTGCTTTTCTATGGATGACAGCAATGAATGATGAACATGTTTTTTCTTCCTTTTCCATCTTTTTTGTTTCCTTTTATAATAATTGAAGATAGCGTTGGCCACTTTATCATTTCCGACTATTCTTCTAAATATAAATGTCATGCAACTTTCAGATATATGTATTCAGAATTACCTCTTTTATCCACAAAGAATGAATTGTCAGTAACTCAGATTATTATGTATTCATGTCTTATAAGTATAGAGTTCAATGGTCTGAAATGAAGGAAAAGGAAATTCACATACAATAAGGCTGAGAATCTTAATGTTTTCACATATATGCTTCAGATTTATACACTTCCTTAAAGGGAACCTGTCAGATCGCTTTACCCCTCTAACCTATCTCTACCTGTCCCTGCACTTTCCTAGCTGCTCCCTAACCATCCCTAAAAGCACCCTATAAAGAGGGAGAAAAATAAGATATAGTTACATATAGTCTCCAGTCAGAGACTGGAAAGCCGGGCTTCGGCACTGCATCCTTCCTCGCTTGGTCTCCGTATGTCCCACTGGGCACCATCGTTCCGTCTCTTGATCTCCTATTTTAAAAGTTGCCGTCTCTTCTGCTCATATGCAGTAGCGGGCGGAATGTCATATCTGGTCCGGTGCATTGTGGGGCTGATCACATAGTACGGTTCAGGCTCCGGCGCATGCGCAGTGCGCATATTGAAGCCAGCCCGTACCATGTGATCAGCCCCACAATGCACCAAACCGGATATGACGTTCTCGCTGGTGCATCATAGGAGCAGAAGAGACGGCTACTTCAAAAATAGGAGATCAAGAGATGGAATAATGGTGCCTAGCAGGGCATGCGGAGACCAAGCAAGGAGGAGGAATGCCGTCCCAGAGCCCGTCTTTCCAGTCTCCGACTGGAGACTATATGTAACTATAGCTATATAAGTTATTTTTCTCCCTTTTTATAGAACACTTTTAGAGTAGACATGGATGGTTAGGGAGCAGCTAGGAAGGTGCAGGGACAGACAGGTAGAGACAGGATAGAGGGGTAAAGTGACCCTTTTAAATGATTATACTTTTACTTGCAAAATAAAAGAGCTGTATCATAATGATGACCAATTCACAGCATAGGTCATCAATATTAGATCAGTCATGGGTTGACACTTGACACCTCCATTTATAATTTTTTTGCAGGCTTGAAAGGGTACCAGTTGTAATAAGTCATCTGAACCAAACAGCACAGTTCAATTCACTGTGTTTTGACTGTTCTGGAGTAGATAAGCGAACCTGCAGATGTTCGGGTTCGGTGGATCCGAGTGGACTTTAAAAAATTCTGGGTTTGGGACCGGACTTTACTCAATTTAAGCGCGAACCATGAACCCTAAATAAGTCTATGGGACACCCAAACTTTAATGCTTTATGAGATAGTGGCTGAAGAGCTTCATAATTTAACGAAATGGAGATTAAAACAAGAGATTCATACTTACATTAGACTGCTCATTTTTAAAACTACTTTTGGATTCGCTAATTAAGCCTTATGTTTATTCACTGCTTAATTAATTAATTAATAAGAAAGTCCTATTACTAAGGCACCAAAAAAGTAGTTAATAACAGTGACCATAACATTATACATTGCTACTTTTATGAATTACAGGCACCAGCATAGGACACAGTGAGCAATGGAAATAGCAGCTGGTAGCAACCCTTTCTATGCTATGAGAAATCAGAGAAAGGACTACAGGAAATTAGAAGGTTTACAAACTAAAGGGTCCAAAGGAGAGTTGAGACAAAATACGAAGGCATTATTTTAACCATTGCAGATCCAACTGCAAAACAGTCAATGAACCAGAATAACTGAGGAGACTTAACACACAAAGAGACCACAGCAGATCTTTAGTGGGTAAGAGATTGCAAACAGATTGAATATAATAATAATAATATAATGTTTATATAGCGCTATTAATTCCATAGCACTTTACATACATCAGTCATGCTGTCCCTTTTGGAGCTCACAATCTAAACATCCTATCAGTATGTCTATGCAGTGTGGGAGGAAACCCATGCAAACATGGGGAGAACACACAAACTCCTTGTAGCTGTTGTCCTTGGTGGGAATTGAACCCAGGACCATGGGACCTCAGTGCTGCAAAGGATGCAGTGCTCACCACTTGAGCCAACGTGCCGCCCATACAATATACAATATACCATTAGACCTCATAGAGATATAAAACTGATTCCACGTACATATATATTTAAACGCATACATTGTGTAGTGAGAGTACCTTAGTAATGCCAGATATGATTTAGCGCTGAGCCCACAACCAATCTAGACAACAAACATTTTTTTACTTATTTGTGGAATAGTTAAAAGTAAATATTTAATTTGTTTTTACATTTTAGGAAATAAATATGACCAATAATATTGCGTCTACATTCAAATTGACCTTGTAATGAAAATGGTAAATTTGTAAAATTGTTAAATGTTACAGTGGCCTATCTAGTATGTCATAGAAAATGACTTTTTCCTCACAATGAATAAACCTTTATCTACTTCTCAAAAAAGCCCACAAGGTTAAAAATAATACAATGAGTAGAAAATAAGCATTCTATCGGAGCGTATTCAGAAATCTCATTATAAAATTCATGCACAAAGCCATTTCAAATTACCTTATTTTCCCTTAATGTCCCTCACATTACAGAAATTAAACTTTTTAATCTTCATGCAGAAAAGCTGTCTTTATATCTGAAATTGGCAATAATCTTAGTGTCTAGAAATGCCAGTATTCAGCTATTTTTGTGAAGTCAATGTTTGTTGCTCAATATAATAAATGTCATAATGAACACCTTTCTTTTAAAACTTGCAAAACTTTTTATGAAGGTGTCTTTGGGCTTTGGGACAATGACTGTAGATAACGTCGTGCTATATTTATTGTGCTACTTCTTAATAGGGAATTCCTAAAATACATATATATATATATATATAGTTTTTAAGGTTGAAGGAAGACTTTAAGTCCATCTAGTTCAACCCATAGCCTAACATGTTGATCCAGAGGAAGGCAAAAAAAACCCATGTGGCAACACTAAGCTCCACATTGGGGGAAAAAATTCTCCAGATATGGCGATCAGACTAATTCCCTGGATCAATGCCCTATCAAAGAATCTAGTATATATAACCGGTAATATTATAGTTTTCAAGAAAGGAATCCAGGCCCTTCTTAAATGTTAGTAGTGACTCACTCATTACAACATCATGTGGCAGAGAGTTCCATAGTCTCACTGCTCTTACAGTAAAGAATCTGCGTCTGTGATTATGATTAAACCTTCTTTCCTCCAGACGTAGAGGATGCCCCCTTGTCCCAGTCTCAGGCCTAAGAGTAAAGAGATTATTAGAAAGGTCTCTGTACTGTCCCCTCATATATTTATACATTATTATAAGATCACCCCTAAGCCTTCGTTTTTCCAAGCTAAATAACCCCAAGTTTAATAACCTGTCTTGGTATTGCAGACCCCTTAGTCCTCTAATGACTTTTGTCGCTCTTCTCTGGACCCGCTCTAGTTCAGCTATGTCTTTCTTATACACCGGAGACCAGAATTGTACACAGTATTCTAAGTGTGGTTGCACTAGTGACTTGTATAGAGGTAAAATTATGTTCTGCTCATGAGCATCTATGCCTCTTTTAATGCATCCCATTATTTTATTTGCCTTTGCAGCAGCTGCCTGACACTGGCCACTAAATGTGAGTTTGTCATCTACCCATACACTCAGGTCTTTTTCAGTGACAGTTTTACCCAGTGTTTTACAATTAAGCACATAATTATACCTTTTGTTTCCTCTGCCCAAGTGCATGACTTTACATTTATCCCCATTAAAGAGCATTTGCCATTTAGCAGCCCAAGCTTCTAGTTTACATAAATCCTCCTGTAATATAAAATTGTCCTCCTCTGTATTGATTACCCTGCAGAGTTTAGTGTCATCTGCAAATATTGAGATTCTACTCTGTATGCCCCCTACAAGGTCATTAATAAATATATTAAATAGAAGCGGGCCCAACACTGACCCCTGTGGTACCCCACTGTTAACTGTGACCCATTCTGAGTGTGTTCCATTAATAGCCACCCTTTGTTTCCTATCACTAAGCCAGTTCTTAACCCACTTACACATATTTTCCCCTATTCCCATTGCCCTTATTTTATGTATCAACCTTTTGTGTGGCACCGTATCAAAAGCTTTTGAAAAGTCCATATACACCACATCCACTGCATTTCCTTGGTCCAGTCCAGAACTTAATAAAGATTCAAAGTGCATAGCTCACCATGGCCTTCCTAGGCTGTTTGTGCTGGAATCCAAGCTGGTATCCAGATTAGCCGTGAAGTAAATAGAAAAATTCCGCACAGACCGGGTATTCTGATTTAAAACTCCAATTCTTTATTCATCCATACGAATAAAACACAAGTTCTGGGGTACACAAGCCCCCCTCCCACGCCTTACGCGTTTCGGTTAGAGCACCTTAATCATAGGCATACACAGCAGTGTCTGCACAACATATATATAGGAAACTTTACATGTACACACCCCCTACCATCACCCATGTGCAATCATTTAACAATTATTCCAGAATCAAAGAGTTAACTTTTTCAGAGAGCAGGTCAAAGTTCCAAAATCAGAATACCCGGTCTGTGCGGAATTTTTCTATTTACTTCACGGCTAATCTGGATACCAGCTTGGATTCCAGCACAAACAGCCTAGGAAGGCCATGGTGAGCTATGCACTTTGAATCTTTATTACGTATACTGGATATAAGCTCCCTGACCCCTACTGTATTATTGAATTAAATTATAATGGAGGCTGTTCCGGGGAATTTTGAAATGTCATATCAAGAGAGACGGAGAAGAGCGGATAATATTTTTTCTAAGGAGCCAGGCAGTGGTATTAATGGTGAGACATCAGATATAAGAGAATTATTCTCTAAACTTGAAAAATTTACCATTAGCCATCTTAAGACCTGGTGGGATTCAGTAACTTTAGAGAAATATGTGGATCATAATATGATACCAAGAGGACTGAGACTGCGGAAAGTTGCAACTACTGCATTTAATGATGCCTTTGTTGAGAAATGGAATAATACTCTAACTGAATGCTCCCTGAAACTGATGAACTTGATTATTGAGGAGGAATCAATTAAACTGAAAAATCTGGAGGCTTCCATTAAGGAGACAGAGAGCAGGTGACATTTAATTGAGAATTTTTGTTATCACTGATCATATTGTCTGTCATGGGATTTTCTTGTGTAAATACTGTTGAAAAAAAGTCATTTAGCATATTGGCTTTTTCCTCATCCTCATCCACCATTTCACCCAGACTATTTTTAAAGGGGCCAACACCATCATTTTTTAGTTTCTTACTATTTATGTAGTTAAAAAATATTTTGGGATTCTTTTTACTTTCTCTGGCAATGAGTCTCTCTGTCTCAATCTTTGCTGCCTTGATTTGCTTTTTACAAATGTTATTTAATTTTCTGTATTTATTTAATGCCTCATCACTACCTACTTGCTTTAATTCACTAAATGCTTTCTTTTTGTCACATATTGCACCTCTTACCGCTTTATTTAGCCATAGTGGTTTCCTCCTATTTCTAGCATGCTTATTCCCATAGGGTATATATTGTGCACAGGTCCTATTCAGGATGCTAATAAACATCTCCCATTTGTGTTGTGTACTTTTATGTCTCAGGACATCGTCCCAGTTTATTGCACTAAGATCATCTCTCAACCGTTGGAAATTTGCCTTCCTGAAGTTTAGTGTCCTTGTAGCCCCTCTACTACACGTCTTAGTAAAGGATACTTGAAAGCTTATTAAGTTATGATCACTATTACCCAAGTGACCTCCAACCTGTATATTTGATATGCGGTCCGGCCTGTTGGTTAATATTAGGTCCAGCAGTGCCCCCCTTCTTGTTGGGTCGTGAACCAGTTGTGAAAGGTAATTGTCTCTCATAATTTTCAAAAACTTATTACCTTTGCTGGAACTGCAGGTTTTTGATCCCCAATGTATTTCAGGGTAGTTAAAGTCCCCCACAATAATGACTTCTCCCTGAGTCTCTGCTTCATCTATTTGCTTTATGAGGATATTCTCCTCCACTTCCATTATTGTTGGGGACTTATAACAAACCCCTATCAGTAATTTATTATTTTTTCCCCCTCCCCTTATCCCCACCCACAGGGACTCTACATTTCCATTAGATTCACCTATATTATCACACAGGATGGGTTTTAAGGATGATTTTACGTATAAACATACACCTCCTCCTCGCCTATTTGCACGGTCATTTCTGAACAGACAATAGCCCTGTAAATTAACAGCCCAGTCATGGCTCTCGTCCAGCCAAGTCTCCGAAATCCCCACGATGTCATAATTATTTTCCAACAAAATCAATTCTAATTCCTCCATTTTGTTGGTGAGGCTTCTAGCATTAGTGTACATGCACTTTATGCATCTCTCTTTACCTCTATTCCTTCCTACTATATTGACTGTTCTAACCCCACCCCCCATGCCACCCCCAATTTTATTACTTGTGCCCAGGTTACTATTTACACTATCTTCCCCTCCTATACAATGAATGCCCTCCCCCCCGATCCCTAGTTTAAACACTCCTCCAACCTTCTAGCCATTTTCTCCCCCAGCACAGCTGCACCCTCCCCATTGAGGTGCAGCCTGTCCCTAGCATAGAACCTGTAGCCAACAGAGAAGTCGGCCCAGTTCTCCATGAACCCAAACCCCTCCTTCCTACACCAATTCCTGAGCCACTTATTTATCTCCCTAATCTCCCTTTGCCTCTCTGGTGTGGCACGTGGTACAGGCAGTATTTCAGAGAATACTACCTTGGAGGTCCTAGCCTTAAGCTTGCAGCCTAATTCCCTGAAATCATCTTTAAGGACCTTCCACCTACCTCTAACTTTGTCATTTGTGCCAATGTGCACCATGACCGCTGGGTCCTCACCAGCCCCTCCCAATAATCTGTCAACCCGGTCAGCGATGTGCCGGACTCGAGCGCCAGGTAGGCAGCACACTGTTCGACGATCCCTGTCTTTGTGACAGATTGCCCTATCTATTCCCCTAATAATTGAGTCCCCCACTACCAGCACCTGTCTGGCCTGCCCTTCTCTCCTGTTTTCCCCCTTACTGGAGCAGACACTCCTCTGGCTTTCAGAGGTCATGCCCTGCTGCAGCAGTGCTATCCCTGAACTCACACCCCCCTCATCTGCCAACATAGCAAATTTATTGGGGTGTGCCAGATCAGGGCTAGCCTCCTTGGCACCCTTCCCTCTACCCCGCCTTCTAACTGTCACCCAGCTTGCTACCTCGTGGTCCTGCAGCTCCATACTACCATCCTCCCCTATATATATATATATATATATTATACAATATATATACAATTATTATATATATGAATTTCCTGGATAAATAGTGTTTGTGCATTTCCAAACTTGGTCTAGAGATCATCCCCTCTTGCACTGGGTAACTTAAGCCGGCGTCACACGCGTCGATGTCGTCAGCGATCTGATCACTGACGACATTGACGGCTGATCGCAGGTGAGTAAATGTCGTTTACAGGCTAGTATCCATGGTAAACTACGGGTAACTAGGCAGCGCGTGCTGCCTAGATACCCGATGTATACCTTGGTTACCAGCCTTCTCCACTCACCGTCTGGTATCCAAGGTGCACAGCGGGTCCCTAGTTACCAGAGTTACCAGCTCCCAGCGCTTGCTGAGAGGTGCTGGGAGGTGGCTGATCGCGTCTCCCGGTGTCACACGCAGCGATGCTGCGTGTACACCGGGCAACCATCGCCAGGTTTTCGGTCCAGTCCGAAAACATGGCGACCATCATCCAGCAATTTATCGCTGGTTGATGTGCCCCGTCACACGCATCAATATCGCTGCAACATCACGTGCAGCAGCGATATTGACAGCGATATTGACGCGTTTGACGGCCCCTTTAAACATCCAATTTTCTCTGCTGATTATTACAGATCTGAGACGATAACAGAGTTGGCAATGTGCAGTGTGCAGAGAGGGAAAAAGCCGGGTCAGCCATGAAAGAGTTGGGAGGTATACAGAGGGACAGCTTCCTTTCAGGGAGGGGCAGATGCTGCGGCAAGTGTCACAGACTCTGCCCCTGATGACACTTCACTTGAGTATCCCAGAATGCACTGGAATTCTCAATTGAATCATAGCAGACATGAAATGGAAATAAAAATATACGTTATATAGTGGTATTAAGGAATGGAAGAGAATTTTTATATTTGCATATTTTAATTTTTGTATATTATGCTATATATTTGTATCTTAGAAAATATTGCAGCATAGACAGGGATTCCAATGAAAGTTTCCTTTGCCTTCGGACCACCTCTTTAATACATTTGAAAATGGAAAAAAAACGCTACTTTATATTGTCTTTGCTTGATCTTATAGCACTAATAATATGTACAGCACTTTACAGACATCATCATCACTGTCCACATTGGGGATCACAATGTAAACTCCTTAAATCTTTGGATTACAAAAAGATGTATATAGAATTTTACATACTTTTTAAGCATTACTATTTAAAAAAAAGCAAGTAAAGTTGTGCTGCCATATTTTGAGAGCCATGAATATTCAAAACAGATACAATTTTGGGATACACAAAACTTTAGAAATTTTTTCTATTACATTTTTGGCGAGGCCAAAAACAATAATTTTCACATTGTAAGTTTTTTTTACTGTGTATAGTAATATAATACCGTATGTTAGTATTTTGGTCTTTTAATTAGGTAGTATTTTTTAAATTTTTTACTTTTTATTTTCACAGGAGCCTTGAGCTTGAAATTGCTTGACATACTGTATGTACTTTGATCTGCAAAACTTCTGCCCTGTTTAACCCTAAGATAAGACACTCTCTTTTTGGGAGCAAAAATTAATATATGTCTTATTTTCAGGGGATGTCTTATTTTTCCATCATCCCCTTGCAGACCCCAATATTCCCATGCAATATTCCTCCCCCATCTTATTTAGGGGAAACAGGGTATATTACAGTACATTACCAGTTTACTATTCTCCCATTAATCTCTGAATGCGGAGTCAGTGAACCTTTTTTTTTACAGATTGAGTAATGAATGATGCTGTCTGCCAGCACAGTGGAATTTGTTTAAGATATTATTCAGAGATATAAATAAAGGTACCGTTACACACTTCAATGTCGTAACGATCTCACCAACGATCTCACGGGAGCACGGTCGTTAGGACATCTTTTTTAGATCGTTGGTGAGATGTCACACGTCTAGATATCGTAAAGAACGCACCAACGATGTGGCGAGCAGCTATTCATACAACCCAGTGAACGATACTTGTTCACTGTTGTGAATAGGCGAAGTTATCACGGTGTCACACGCAACGGTTCAGCAGGTTGAATGAACGACAGATTTATGAACATGTTCATAAATCTGCGATCAACGATCCGATGATTTATCATAGTCGTATCTCTGTCACATGCAACGAAGTATTAAAGATGTTGTTTGAATTACTCCAAACCTGTGATGTTTGAGCGATATCGTTAAGGATATCATACCGTGTAACGGTACCTTTATACATATGTCTGAAAAAGTTCTATTCATAAACCTCCTAACGACACTAAAAGGGTATGAGCCCACAGGACGGTTCTTGCATCATTCTGACCGTCAGAAAACCGGTGGAGAACTTCTGGACAATACAGTCCTGAGCTCAGCGTTTTTTCCAGCGTTATCCAGCGTTATCCAGCGTTATCCAGCGTTATCCAGCGTTATCCAGCGTTATATCAGTGGTTTAGCAGCGTTTTTTCAGCGGTTGTATAGCGTTTTTTTCTCATCATTCTTGGCCATTTGTAAGCTCATAGTTTGTACATAAAGTTGTTTTGCCTAGAAAAAAAAGTCCAAAAAAAAAAAAAATTGTCTCGCATCATTTCATGTCTGAGTATGTAGCTTTCAATAAAGTTTATTGTGAAAAAAAGTATAAGCTCCAAAAAAACCATTTTGCCACACTCCTCTGATTCCTGGCTTCATACGCACCACACAGTGCTATCTACCATGCCGTGTGTACGTCCTTTGCGCCTGCGGAGGCATTACAAGCAGCTGTTGCTGCGAACAATAATCCATGTTCTTCAATGTGACGAAGAAGAGGAGAATGAGGTAAGATATATGTATGTGTCTACCCATATACATGGCTGGCCGCCTTATTTTTTCCGTTTTCTAATATATTACATATATTTCGAGATATGCCTGATGCAATAGCATCAGGAGGGTGTTGTAATGATGAAGTGCAGTCGAAAAAGGCGGGAAATAGTACAGTTCTGTCTGTACAGAAGGGACTTACATATAAGTAAGGTGTACATGGTGTATCAGTGCTTAGCACAGGCTGAGTGTTCAGAAGAGCAGAGTACACTGGCGGATGAGGGGTTAAAAGCAGAGTACAAAGGCGGATAAGTGTTGAACATAATATACAAGCGGCTGAGGGGTTAACATTACAGTAAACAGCTGGTTGGGGGGTTAACATTACAGTACACATTAGGCTAGGGGGTCATGTGATGTAGGGCAGGGCGGCATTGCTGAGAGACTTGGGTAAGGAGGGGGGCTGTAGATGGGGGCCTTTGATGCTTTGGTTTGGGCAGGACTAAGTATGATGCTGCCTTCTAACCTTTTTGTCCCTTGCTTTCCTTTCCCACAGGTTCCCATAGCACCAAGAATGTGGGTGCATCCCCTTTTACAAAGCAGGGAAACGAGGGGTCACTTCGCCAACCTCTATCAGGATTTACGGAGGTAACAACAATACATACAAATATTTGTATTAAGAAAAATAAAATTGGATGTGATCGGTATATCATGTTTTTTGGACATATATTAATGTGTGTTACATTTTATTTGTAGATACCCAGAGAAGTTTGTTACTTTCTGTCGGCTCAGCATAGCTGCCTTCGATGATCTACTCCAAATTCTTCGGCCCAAGCTCACACTACGAAACACGAACATGCAGGACGCAATTGGAGCTGAAGAGAGGCTGCTCCTCACACTCCGGTAAGTCGTCCAATTGTCAACAATCATTTTTTACATAGACATCTTGTTATCTGCAGAACTGGAGGCTTGTTAATCTGGTCGCTGTGAGCTGTCACACTGACAGATCTCCGCAGCGACCTGTCTGCAGCAAAATCTCATTCCCCTGCTCCCCGCAAACCCGAAGCAGGATAACGCTGGTAACCAGGGTGACATTGGGTCTGTAAGCAGGGTCCTGCACTTCCACACCCACTTTTTTACCCTGGAGACTGGCATCTGCCCGCTTGCGGGTATGAGGGAGCCTGCGGATGCCGTTATCCAGGTCAAAAAAGCGGGTCTCAAAGCACTGGAGTATGCTTACAGACACGATGTCACCCTGTTTAGCATGTCACAGCGCTGCTGTGCGGCGCCGCAACATGGCGGGGCTCGCTGTTCCCTGATGGTCACACATGTCGACGTGTGTCACCTGGAGGGATTACTCGAAAACTACGGCTCTGCATAACCCTGCTGATGAAGGTAGTGGGGATGCAGCGAATATGTGTTGATGTGGACGACATAACGTAAGTGGATGTCTAATTTGAGTGCAATCCAATGTGGAAATTCGTCAATGCAAATTTTATGTATAATTACGTGGTTTTGACATCCTCAAAACCTCTATGTCGAACCATCATATGGGTTATTGATTAAATATGTAATATTAACATGCACTGTTTGTAATGTTTGTAAAATTTTTTTTTTTTTTTTTAATTTCAGCTTCCTGGCTACTGGCGAGAGCTTTTCATCCCTCCATCTTCAGTTTAGGGTGGGGAAAAGCACTATATCTACAATTGTGAAGGTGACGTGCACTGTCATCTGGGAGCAATTGTAGCCGATTGTGATGCCTTCTCCACACGAGGAGACTTGGTTGCAGGTAGCGGCAGGCTTTCAGGCTGTGGCCAACTTCCCTAACTGCATAGGTGCAGTCGATGGCAAACATATCCGAGTTAAACAGCCTCCGCGATCAGGATCCCGCTTCTTTAATTACAAGAAGTATTTTTCTGTGGTCCTGATGGCAGTGGCTGATACTCATTACCGGTTTGTTGCCATCGATGTTGGTGCTTATGGTAGCACAGGGGATTCTCGTGTGTTGAGAAACTCACAAATTGGTATGCAAGTGCTCAACACCTTACCTGCCGATACACCTTTGCCCGGTTCCACGCATCCAGTCCCCTACGTGATGGTATCGGATGAGGCTTTTGCATTGATGCCGAACCTGCTGCGCCCATACCCATGAAGGGGACTGGATGACCGGCGGAGGATTTTCAACTATCGACTAAGCTGGGCACGCAGATTCGTGGAATGCACCTTCGGTATCATGAGTAGTCAATGGAGGGTCTTCCATTCAGCCATTCAACTAAACAGAACCACAATTGATGCTGTCATAAAGGCATGCTGCGTCCTTCACAATTTTGCACGGGGTTATGCAACTGAGCAGATTGAAGGTTTGGAGCTGCCTTTATTCAGGACAGCTATCAATTGGGGTTCTGGTCGGCCACCTAATTCTGCCGTGCTGGTGCGAGATACCTTTGCTGACTACTTCATGACACCTGAAGGTGCCGTGTCCTGGCAAAACTCCTACAGCCATGTGCACCACCTACCCTAAACTACATATGGTCTACTCCTCCAGAATGCCATGGATGCTACTGCCATCTCCCGTTCTCCACTCTGCTTGATCCTATGTAGTAAATGTGCACTCAGGCTCCTAGGCTGCTGTGACATGCCTAAAACTATGGAGCTGCTGTCTAACATGCAGCTATAATTATGGTGATTGGCGTGCACACCTTTCTATCACAACTCCATGATCTTTAACAAAGTATTGGGGTCATCAAGGCCTGTGAAGGCTTTTTCTGTTTTTGAAAGAGGAATGTCTCCCCTGTAGTGCTTTCTTGTTATAATGCATATGAATCCAATGTGAGATAGGTCGTTCATCTGCTCATGTAGGTGCCTCCAGGTATGTCCCCTTTTGATGTTGGGTCAAGCCCTGTGAGGTGAATTTAGCACTGTCCCTGGAGTGCTGCCAGCGCTTCCTGCGCCTTGGCTGGGGATGGTGTCCACACTGCTGAGTTGCAATATGTAATGGGGCTTGATGACTAAAACTTTCACGTATAGTACATGATTACACAATGTTTTGTAACTGTCATGTGACAAATGTTCGATGTTTTAAGAAAAAAAGATATTTCAAAAAATCAACAAGCTTTATTTTCAGAATAAAAGAATAACTTTGCAACATTTTGACAATCCACTTTTCCCAATTTCTTCAAAGTTGCTGAGGGTTTCTGTGTGTTGTACAGCAATCTAGTTCGGCTACAGTACAATGTACATTCAAGAAACATGTAAACAATAAAGTAGACAAAAACCAAAATAACAAAATTAGGAACACCGAGGTCTACAAACACTTCTGAAATGGTGATCCTGAAAGAACCAACAATGTCAAACATAATAAAACAAGGTTGAATCTGTCCACAATAAAATGTGGAGGCATAGAGCAACATTTAACCAGCTTAACCAGCAATCTTACACGATTGTCGGATTAGTGAGGTATGAAAAAACCAATCTTTTACAGAAAACAAAATATAAAAAAATTAACTCAGACTTAATGCAAGGTAGTAAAGTGGCGGTTCCCATAATCTCCTCCAAACATTGACTGTCCAGACAACTCAAGACTTGCTGAACTATCATCTGAGGGCAATTGGGACGAATAAGATGTGTAATTATCCAATTGACCCATATGGCGTTGGCGAATTAAATGTTGATCATGCTGCATTCCGGAGGCCTGAGGGTGACGTACAGGGCCAGGGCCCACAGGGTTACCTCCATGACTGCCCAATTCCGGGTGAAAGGTTTGATGGATAACTTGCAGAATGGTAGAGGCACTCTGAATCGGCTCTCTTGAATGGAATTCATCAATAAGACCGTACAAGACAGACAAAAACGATGCCTCCCTGTCCCTAGGCATTTCCCTGAGGCAAGCTGCCACATGAAGACGTACATGATCGAAGCGATCCTCTTGCTCCGACCGCTTCAGCATGCTCAGAGCCTCCTGAGCCAAGACGTTATTCTGGTTCTTTCCTTGCTGGGGTCTTTGAACCCGTCGCACAGATAATTGCTGGGATGGGGTCGGTGAACGGATGTTGAAGGTTGCAGAACGTGCTGATATTTCACCCGGACTTTCCACATCAGTCAAAGTGCTTGGACTGTCCACATTCTGGTCCGTACACACACTAGGTGATCTTTCCGGAACAGAAAGGTTGCTGTTAGGACCAGGTTGCTGCTCTTCTTCATTAGCATTGCCGCCTACTTCATCCATTGAGGAACGTCTTGGAATATTTCCTTCCGTTCTGTCAACCCACAAAAAATTAAAATTACATTATGGTCATCTGGGTAGGCACTGCTGACATATAACTTACAAATCAACAACATTCTTTTTCACAGTAGGACATATGAAATGTGATTAGTTTTGGGTTCTGGACAATTATTATACGGAAACAATATTGGTATTCTACTAAATATGAAAAGCCAGCGCTACTGTAACTAGTATGTCATAGTCTTAGGTCATGTGAGATGTGACACAGACTGTTGAGGGGGAAGTGATGGCATAATTAATTATTAATATGACACATAAATGTATATCTCTCTTTGTGGGCATGTATGTGTATATATCTATATTTATGCCCACATTGGTGGAATAGGCCATAATATCCTTATAACATTGACCAATTCAGCTGTATCTGATGGAAATTGTTCATCTTCTGACATGGTTAATTACCATATCAGAAGATGTCCATTCTTGCATTTTAATGTGGGAAGCTATCAGATAAGACTCTTAATTTAAATATCAAAGATCTACAGGCTGCTGCCACAAAGGGTTATTCTCACCCCTTCTTCTAACAGTTCACAGCAGCCAAGATGTCTGGGGTGATAGGTAGACATGACTATTCCCATTGTTTGCCAATCTATAGTGGCAGGAGATACCTCATTTCAATATAGTGCATGGTGAGCGTGCACCCTTACAACCCTGTCAGAAGTGCACGGATGAGGAGGTGTGTCCGTCACGTGCACAGCTGAGGGACAGGTTAAAATGGACTGAGACACAAGAGCTCGCTCTCTTTCTACTTGCATCCACCATGGGATAAGACATCGACATCTGGTCTAAGTATTATATCTCTCTCTCTCCCTATATTTATATATATCTCTCTATCTCCCTATATTCTCTCTCTCTCTCTCTCTTATAATATAGGGATAGTTAGATAATTAATATAGTGTGCATGTATATTTAGGTAACGTGGGTATTAGTAACTCTGGGTGTTTTACATCATTGTAACAGTAATTGATTGTGTGTTAGTTATCGTGCTATCTAGAAATCTATATATTATTGTTGTAGAGTTTTTGGGTGTGTTTAATAAATATTCATTTATTAGAACAGACTTGTTTCCATTAAGTCATCGGTATTTACATATATATATAGTTAATCAGCATAGGAACAGAAAGTGGTAAGGAAGGGAAGATTCTGGATATCGGTGATTGTAGTCATAACTGACAACAATAAGCGATAAACAGAACCAGCCCTACAACAAATTGGCGAGCCTAGGCACACTGTTTGAGGTTGTTCTAGTGTCTTTTGTACTGAAAACCTGTGGTCATCATCTGGAGCGGATCAGGCCAGAGGAACGTGGACACAGATAACAGGAGGCACGGTGAAGTGATCCGTTATTCTGTGCGTTCAGTGCCCTGATAGCTCAGACGGTGACACACTTTTCAGTCTTAACAAGACACAGGACACAGTCCTCATCAGAGAACCTTTTTCTGATTTTAACGATTTTTCTGATTCCTTTACACGATACACGTCTATCGGCGAGGCAGATCATCACGTCACTTCGTTCAAACACCATCAACGTTTGGTTCATCTGAGGAGTCCAGCTGGTCGGGAAAGAAGGCGTTCCGGAGTAAAGGACCTTTTTCCAAGCAGCACAAGAGGGACGAAGGAACAGACGACACCAAGCAACATGGCCTCTGAACAGGTGAGTATGAACTTCTCCACCCTTAAACACCTGTGTAGAAATAGCACATTTAACCCAATACTGCCCACCGCATATAAGTCCACAGAGATGCTCTGGTCAACTTTACTGGACCAGGCATACGCACATGATAGAGTTTGTATTAGTAAAAGTGTTTTCCACAAAACTAAGAAACGCCTCCAAATGCTGGCAAAATTAGTGTATACTTTTGAGGACAGCATTTGCAGGCCGGAGCATGTGGAAACACTTGCTACCACAAGAAAGGCAGACAAAGTTTCCACATCGGATAACCTACACTGCCATTGTTGTGTGGAAAGCATAAAACGTATACACACTCTAGAAACTGAGCTAGAAGAAAGGGCCCAGTGTACAGCCGACAGGGGCCGGGAAATCGGTGTGTTAGAATCTAGGATATCAGAGAAAGAAACCTATTATTCTGACATGGATAGAGAGCTCCTCAGTCTGTATACTGAGATAAATCAGTTCAAGAGTAGAGTTGCATCCATGGATGCACTAGTGAGCACACTTAGAGAGGATCTGGCTGCAAAGTCGCAAACGATTGTGAATTTGCAACAGGTCATCTCTAATCTGTCACGGCCTGGTACAAATAGCATGGTGCCTTTGCCCACGAAACAGGTTTGTGTTTCGGGTACTGCACAGGATGGGGAGACCACGGCAACATGGTCCACGTCTCCCATGGATCAGAGATCCGGAGCTATAGAGTCCAGGGGACAGGTGGAATGGTCGCTACATTTCACTCAAACACCAAGGGAGTATACACGTAGCGACCGCTTCCAGGGTCAGGACGAGAGTTGGGGATATGGAGGTAGGTGGAAAAGGGATCACACCACTTCCAATCCGCCAAATCGTTCAGTAAGGTCAGATGAATTTTATCCTAACCGTAACAGTATGGAAAGGATAAAATTTCTGCTACGGATCTGCAAGGAGATCCCAAAATATGATCCCAGTCTAGATGCGTTTACTGCATGTGATATCTTTGAAGGTCACTGCAATAAATATTCTGTGGCTCCAGAACTTCGAATGGAGCTATTCAAGTTGTGGTTGCCTACACACCTCAATCAGAGGTATGAGGCAATGGGGAGCACGGAACCCAGTAATGGACAGTTTCATGATAAGGAAGAACGCCTTTCCTTACTAATGACACTGGCAACGGGCCACGGGGACGTGACTCCAGAAATCCTGATGAAATTCAGACCAACTATACACGATGAACCTTTATCTCTGTGTAGTCGGTTTGAAGCTATGTACAGGAAGGTCACAATGGATCAAGGAATCGGTATTCCACAAGGCATGATCCGCATGTTTGTGGAAAAATTCCCATACCTTGATACTGCAATTAGGTTGAGTGCAGCGAGGGAACCATCGCTCACTGATGCGGCCATGATTATTGAGCAGTGTAGACAAGATCTACTGCACAATAAAAAGTCGGTTAAGGTTAGGGAGCATGTGCCTGTACACGTTAGATCACAAGATGAACGTGTGCGCTATGCTAGAAAGAAGTCAGCTGTTCGCCCCTCGGCCCCACCATTTGAGAGGACAGGGAGCATTCAATGCTTTCTATGTTTGCAATTTGGGCACATGAAGAAAAATTGTCCTCAGTGGGTACGGAACCGAAACAGCCCTGAAAAATCTGGCAATAATAATGGTTTCAAGATGAAACCTAATTATGCCAGAACAGTGGGGGAACAGGCTGATGGGTTTCGGGGATATTTACAAGAGCAGACACCAAAATGTGTTGCCACTGTAAATGCCCCAGTTGATAGTACAGGGGTTGTGGAATCTACTGATTCCACAACTAGAACTATGGTTGAGGATCTCCAAATTGCAGTATGTACCTCTCAGGTACCTACTGGAAATCTTGTCAACATCGATTGACAATTAGGGATCCCTAAAGAGCTGGCTCCAGTATGTCCTGTCATACTGGATTCTTCAGGGAGGCCCCACATAAAAGCCAGAATTAAAGATCAGGACACACAAATTATGCTTGATACTGGTGCGGAAATCTCCATTACTAATATCAAACATGATTTGCATCCAAACAGCCCTCAGTGTGTGGTGATCGGATTTGATCACCAACAAGGGGGGTGAAGGCCCACAGAATTGAGGAAGTGATTGTCCACATTGCCAAACACTTAACCATCAAGGTCCCAATGTGGTATTACCCTGGTTCTGACAACATCATCGGAACTGATGTAATGACCCAAAATGGATGGATCCTGGATTTGGCAAACTGCATTGTGTGGAAGGGACCCAGACAATCCAAGGTGTGTGTCATACAACACCAGTGTCTGGGACCACCTTTGCCAGCAATGGAGAATTCAGTTGATATGCTCGAGCACAAATGGCCAGAGGTCTCTCATAATTTAGACCTTGAACCCATTGTGTATGAACATCCTGATCTGTGGGTCCAGGGTAAAAATGACTGTGGAAGATTGATTGGTGTCCAGGTGGACATACAGGGGCCAGACCCACCCCCTCAACGTCAATATCGCTTTCCACCGGAAACGACACAGTCGATAGTCAACACTGTCCTGGAATTGGAGACCAAGGGTGTGGTCATAGAGGGGAATTCAAAGTGCAACAACCCTCTATGGCCTGTGAAGAAAAAGGACACTGATGCGTGGCGTCTCACCATAGACCTACGTGTCCTTAATAAGTACACTCCGATGTCTGCCCCCGTAGTTGCACAAACTCCTGACATAATGGCAAGGATAAGTGGCAAAAGCCGCATATTCTCGACCATTGATGTCGCCAATGGGTTCTTCTCTATTGAACTCACAGAAAACTGTAGGTACAAATTTGCTTTCACAGTGGGGAACAAACAGTCTGGACTCAAACTGAGTCCACACAAGGCAAATTTGGCCAGAACAGAGGTGACTTTCCTTGGGGTGCAGGTCTCTTTTGGAGCCAAAGGAATTGTGGCGGCCCGAGTGGTAGCTATGGTCAAGTTACCTCAGCCTGGCACTCTACAGGACTTACGGAAGTTCCTGGGAGTGGCCAACTTCATGAGGGAATTCATTGAGGATTTTGCTGCTAAAGCGAAACCCCTTTATGAACTCCTCAGAGGAGAAGAACCCTCACTCCAGGGCTGGTCAGAAGCACAGGATGAGGCCTTTTCAACTCTGAAAAGAGACCTCTCCTCTGCACCTGTGTTAGCCACCCCCAACCCAGATGGAGAAATGGCCATCCAGGCACATGCTGGGAAGGAGTCTATCTCTGTTGTCCTTCTACAGCAGATATGATATGACAGTAGACCACTGGGATACTTTTCCCGACTACTCTCGCCGGTCGAACGAGGGTTCGACGAATGTGCCAAACAACTGGCTGCCATACACTATGCCGTTAAAACCAATGAGCATATTGTAGGTTTCAGATCTCTGACTGTACAGACACCACATTCTTCTTTGGTTCTTTTACTCAGAGATACACTCCCTGGAGTCTCCCAACAGAGATTCGGGAAATGGATCCTGGACCTCAATGGCTGGAATCTGAAAGTGGACCACATGGCAAAGTATGTTCTGTCCCAGTTGTTAAACATGACAGGGACCGAACATGACTGTGGGCAACAATCACTCTCCAGTACATCACAAATAGTCAGGACCGACAGACATCCAGAAGACAGGGTCATCTTTGTTGACGGCTCTCGTTTCTGTCTGGACGGCACGTGTGTGTCCGGATTTGCAGTGCTGGATGAGACCACAGGCACCCAGAGTCTTGTCTGGCTGCCTGGTCAAATGTCAGCACAACGGGCTGAACTGGAGGCTGTCAAGGAGGCTCTCCTCCTTCAACCTCCAGGGAATCGAACTATATATAGTGACAGTTCATATGTAGCTCGATCTCTCACCCTGCACCTGAACACGTGGAAAAAACGAGGGTTTGTGGACAGCCAGAATAAACCTCTGGCCCACGTTACAGTCCTAAAGGAATTGTGGGATTGGGGCATGGCACATCCAGCGGAGGCAGCCATTATAAAAGTCCCAGCACATCAAAGAGGAGAACAGCCTTTGACCATAGGAAATAACAAGGCCGACGAACTGGCCAAGTTTGCAGCAGTGTCTGGTGTCCTTCGGGAACCAAGAACTGAGCAGATCCCTGCATTCCAGATTGCAGTGAGGCAAACCAAACTAAAAGAAGGCATTCTGAGTCCTGAAGATGTCACTGGAGCAGAGTATAGCGGGTGGTATATCTTACAGGCTACCTTCACTAGGAAGGATAGTCAAGATGGTTTGAGGGTAAGGACGTACTTTGACAGACCCGTATTTGTAAAAGGCACCCTTAAGGCATATTGTATGTTGAGGGATTCCCAGATGACCATCACCAGGGAATCCAAATATGCCCAAGGACATGTGTCCACAGATTACTTACGGACTAGTGTATTGATGTTAAAGTTAAACTGCAGTAACTCTGGCCAGGCATTATGGAACGATCAGAGTGGTCCAGTGAAACTGGAGGGCTTATACCGAGCAACAGTTTTAAAGGTACGGACCGATGCCAAGGATCTGAGGTATACTCAAGTAGTGGGGTCGCCATCCATACGGTCTTTCATGATTACGATCATGAGAGAAGTCTGTGTATCGGAGGTGACGGGATACTATTTCATCACCTATGCCCACTGGGAACCGGATACACAGATGGTAAAATTGGATACTAATCCCTGGAGATGGGACTTAGTATGCAATGGGGTGGACACCCCAATTGTGGATGTATGGATGGATGGCGCCCCTATGACTGAGGAATACCGAAGCAAATACGTGTCTTCTGACTGGAAAGACCCCAGAGGCAGGGACATTAACTTTGACATCAATATAGACGGTCCATTTAAGTGGCCTTTTTGTGAGGCGGTGGACGAAGGATGCTGGTCATTTACACAGTGGGTCTATCTGTCCAAATCCAAACCAATAGGAAACCTAGCGTTACAGGCAGGAGATAGCGATCAGTGGTACCAGTTCAGTGGTAGAGGACAAGTATGTGTGACCGTGGTAAGGGTCCCATATGAGGCTGAAGGTCTCCAACCAGTCAAACCGCACCTGGATTCTTGCAATGTTTCTACCCACCAATTGGCAGATCCCATAGCTCCTCAACTGTCATCCCCATGGAAGATCATCACAGGAACTAAATTCGTCCTATATACATGGCGAATTTCTGTAGATGACTTCAGAGTAGATCACTGGGATCACAGATGTGAGGAGTTTGTGAGGAACCAAATTGACATGATGAGAGGATGGGTAGAGGCGGGGCAAGAAGTGAGAAAGATGATCCCCGACACAGGAAATTCAGGAGTAGGAGAGACTTGATAGAGATGGGAATTAGTGGAGGTGCATTGGGAGTAGGTGCCCTGAACACTATGGATATGGAAGTCCTGAGAGGTAAGCTCGGGGACATTGCGCGACATGCTGGGGAAGGGTTCAGAACTCAGCTTGATGTAAACCATGTCTTAGAGGGTTTGCAACATTCGCACATTGATGCCACTACCTCTCTATCTTCAGCTCTACGAGAGAAGTTTAGAAGGTTAGTTGCAGGTCTTGTAGAAGTGCAAGACAGAGTTCAGTTTGCCCTAGCATGTACGCAAGTCCAGAGTGAACTCTCTGACAACCTAAAGCATATAGTGTCCTCTCTATACAAGGGCCACTTCCCATTCAACCTCAGACAAAGAGTAAGTTCCCTAATCTCCCCGTTTGCAGCCAACCATACAAACTGGTGGCTGGTTCAATGGCATGGGTGTCATAATCTCACCTGCACGGCATCTTCTTTGGCACCTGTATCTGGTAATATCAAGAAGGGGTACAGTGCCATGAATATAGGAATTGTTGTTAGCAATCAGACGGTGCTTCATCCACAGCTCACCTCAGACATCCTAACCTATGAGCGAGGCCATCCTTATCTGTTTGATACAGAGGGATGTTGGAGAAAAGAGGATGCTATCCTCTGTCAAGGGAGTCAAGATAGGGTGCTTAGGCACCAGTGTTGGGACTCTGAGGGGTCATGTGAGATGAAGACTAACACAATACCCTCCTCTCGTCTGAAATATTTGGGTCAAGGGTATTGGTGTTGGTACCAAGGGAAAATGTAACGTATTCTTTATATGGCACTAATTGCACCGAAAGAGGCATACTCCTCCCAGGAGCATATTGTACCCTTAGTCCCGTTTTAGGTTTAGATGTCGCAGATCAGCAGGGGAGGACCCCGATAACACCGGAGAAGAGACTCGACATTCGCCCTGACACTCCTGTGAGACTGCAAAAGATTCCTCTTGGTTTTGGTCGTGAGCTCAAGCGTCTCTTGTTAGATTTCAGCAAAGAAGACGACATACTCCGAAATCTTCATGAGGCTGAGAATCAAGCCACTATTCAGCTTGAGCATGACAAAACCAAGATAACGAGGATTACCAATGCCTTAGATACAGACTCTAAGGTGTCCTGGTGGGAAAGTTTATTTGGCTATAGTCCGACAGCTACATCGTTTTTTAATTTCATTATCCACCCTGTGATTGTTCTCCTGGTTCTTGTTCTTGTTATGTACATTGGACTGTGCTTAGTTTACAGGAGAGTAAAGAGACTTGCCCACCAGATACAAGAGAACCAGGCAGAACTTCATGAATTTAACCGCCGAAGAAGGTCCAGGACTTAGCACTAAAAGTCCTGAAACCTTGATATTATATTTGATAAGAGTGTTTAGGACATTACGTCAACTCCGCCCTGAAACCTCATAACATTGTATATTTTGTTTGGCTTTTACTTTGATTTATGGTTAAGGGATGGGGGAGGGAAATATGGTATCATTATATACTGTTTAATTTTTACATTGGGATATAGGTTTGTTTGTTTTTTTTTGTATGAATGAGGAAAGAGTAGGGTTCTGTAGGGACAGGCCCCATCATTGTCTAAGGTATTTGCTACTTCAACCCTTGAGTCGGTAAACGTTCATAAGGGATGGATTGAAGGTCGGTTGGACTGCGTTCTTCTCACAGTCAACTTAGGTATGCTGATATCATCCCCTACCCAATAAACTCTGACCTGCCTAGTAGAGATTCAACTATCTATCCATGGAAGAACCACATTAACGATAGATGCTTCAATCAAGTTTACAGGAGAAGTCTCTGTTGAAAGTCGTGCCTCAGCTAAGAAGAATCACCAGATCCCCTTTAACAATTTAACAATTGATCTAATCCCAAGAAGGAGGTGCTCCAAGAAACCACCTGGTGAGGCCCAGCTACAGAGTGTGATCCCCGGCACCTACACACCAGACTTGGGGAAAAAAAAAAAAAAATCTGGTAGGGAGAGGGGCGAACACAGGAAAACTCGGGTGGGCCGATCAAGAGACGAAGGTGCAGCAACTCCAGAGTCTAAGCAGTCAAGCTTGGAAGAAGACTACTTGGGGATAGACGTGTTTCTCGAGATTGGCAATGACAAGATCAGAAGTGTACTGACAAATAGAGAACTTTATTCCTGAACCAAAGAGACCAAGAAGATCCACAAAGATGACTATGGTGTAATCTATGGATGGAGACACTGGATTACGGCGAACGGCAGGGGAGAGGTGATGGCGAAGGGTGATGTCTAGATACCTAAGTGCAAAATTTTACTTCATTTCATCCTGAACGGTTATTGGTGATAGGATTGAGTAGGCAAATATATTCCACACTTCCCACTCATTTTATTGTCGTATTTTCCGACAAAAGGGGGACTGTTGAGGGGGAAGTGATGGCATAATTAATTATTAATATGACACATAAATGTATATCTCTCTTTGTGGGCATGTATGTGTATATATCTATATTTATGCCCACATTGGTGGAATAGGCCATAATATCCCTTATAACATTGACCAATTCAGCTGTATCTGATGGAAATTGTTCATCTTCTGACATGGTTAATTACCATATCAGAAGATGTCCATTCTTGCATTTTAATGTGGGAAGCTATCAGATAAGACTCTTAATTTAAATATCAAAGATCTACAGGCTGCTGCCACAAAGGGTTATTCTCACCCCTTCTTCTAACAGTTCACAGCAGCCAAGATGTCTGGGGTGATAGGTAGACATGACTATTCCCATTGTTTGCCAATCTATAGTGGCAGGAGATACCTCATTTCAATATAGTGCATGGTGAGCGTGCACCCTTACAACCCTGTCAGAAGTGCACGGATGAGGAGGTGTGTCCGTCACGTGCACAGCTGAGGGACAGGTTAAAATGGACTGAGACACAAGAGCTCGCTCTCTTTCTACTTGCATCCACCATGGGATAAGACATCGACATCTGGTCTAAGTATTATATCTCTCTCTCTCCCTATATTTATATATCTCTCTCTCTCCCTATTTTCTCTTTCTCTCTCTCTTATAATATAGGGATAGTTAGATAATTAATATAGTGTGCATGTATATTTAGGTAACGTGGGTATTAGTAACTCTGGGTGTTTTACATCATTGTAACAGTAATTGATTGTGTGTTAGTTATCGTGCTATCTAGAAATCTATATATTATAGTTGTAGACTTTTTGGGTGTGTTTAATAAATATTCATTTATTAGAACAGACTTGTTTCCATTAAGTCATCGGTATTTACATATATATATAGTTAATCAGCATAGGAACAGAAAGTGGTAAGGAAGGGAAGATTCTGGATATCGGTGATTGTAGTCATAACTGACAACAATAAGCGATAAACAGAACCAGCCCTACAACACAGACTGACTGCCTTCTGCCGATATGGCAACATACACTGCGATACGCAGCACATGAAGTGAAAGAAGGCCATAATAGGAAGCGCACCCACTACACCAGCGTCGTTGACTGAACAGACTATGTATAGTAATTGAAATTGTGGTTTACTTACGGACGCAGAGTTCTACCGGTCAGCGTGAACTGCAGCTCGTTATAAAAAGGGCATTTCTTCCACGCTGGTGAGGAGCCACTCTTTTCCTGTTTGGCAAGAAACTTAGTGAAGGCGTCCCTAACAGACTTCCATCTCTTCTTCACATCATCTTCTGTTATTGAATAAAACAGTATCGTTATTAGGGAACACAAACATTCAGATTTTGCTTCAACATTAGCAAAAGTAAAAACACACTTACCAACAATTAATTGGAGGTCACGATTTGCATGATCATATTCATGGTAAAGCTGCCGACAAATAGCTGTCCAGGATGAACTCTTGCGATTCCAGTCACTGTAACCTTCACTGGACGGATCCCATATTTCTGGATGGGCTTCAATCTCAAAAATACAAAAAATAAAGGTTATTAAAATTTGTAATAGCCACAGCTATTTGCACAATGCATATGATTACATCAGTAAGCATGGTCAACACAATGACGTCACAGCACACCAAAAGAGAAGGGAACACGTAACATAAGCAGCACTGTTGCCAGCTATTTACACTTCAGCTACACCATAGGGGACACACGACATACACCATCATACATATCTGACTAGATATCCCGATAACATGCCTCACACAACCGGCGTTACTCTCAAGATCTCCTCCTCTAATCCCCCATCCTGTTCTCCTCCAACTACTGTATACATGATTTCTACCGGGCATGGACCAAACTGTGGAACTCCCTGGCCCACCTCTACAGACACTCTCCTACCCTGGGAACCTTGCAGACTGACCTAAAGACTCACCTCTTCCCACAGGCCTACAGCATTCCATGAGAGCCACTCATGCCTCCTGTATATACTGTGCTGCCAATCAGGCCTCCTGTATATACTGTGCTGCCACTCATGCCTCCTGTATATACTGTGCTGCCACTCATGCCTCCTGTATATACTATGCTGCCACTCATGCCTCCTGTATATACTGTGCTGCCACTCATGCCTCCTGTATATACTGTGCTGCCACTCATGCCTCCTGTATACTGTGCTGCCACTCATGCCTCCTGTATACTGTGCTGCCACTCAGGCCTCCTGTATACTGTGCTGTCACTCAGGCCTCCTGTATATACTGTGCTGCCACTCATGCCTCCTGTATACTGTGCTGCCACTCAGGCCTCCTGTATATACTGTGGTGCCACTCATGCCTCCTATATACTGTGGTGCCACTCATGACTCCTGTATATACTGTGCTGCCACTCAGGCCTCCTGTATATACTGTGCTGCCACTCATGCCTCCTGTATACTGTGCTGCCACTCAGGCCTCCTGTATACTGTGCTGCCACTCATGCCTCCTGTATACTGTGCTGCCACTCAGGCCTCCTGTATATACTGTGCTGCCACTCATGCCTCCTGTATACTGTGCTGCCACTCATGCCTCCTGTATACTGTGCTGCCACTCATGCCTCCTGTATACTGTGCTGCCACTCAGGCCTCCTGTATATACTGTGCTGCCACTCATGCCTCCTGTATATACTGTGCTGTCACTCAGGCCTCCTGTATATACAGTGCTACCACTCATGCCTCCTGTATATACTGTGCTGCCACTCATGCCTCCTGTATACTGTGCTGCCACTAATGCCTCCTGTATACTGCCACTCATGTCTCCTGTATACTGTGTCAGGCACCGGAGGCAGCAGTGGAGAAAGTACATGCAGGCACATAGGGCAGACGGTGAACAACATTCTGTGCAGACTGGACAGACTGGACAGACTGGACAGCATCACCAGCACACAGTCAGGCAATGAAAGCAGCAGGGGAAAAGGCACATGCAGGGCACAGAGGGCAGAAGGTGCAGTGAAGGCTCTGGCTCCTTACCAGAGTCAGCAGACGGGGGACATCGATTTTCATGCGCCGGTACCACACCATTGCAATCACAAGTGCACAGCTTTTCTCTTTCCGGGATTCAACTCCTCCCTCTCAATTGAAACCGTCTGTAAAACGCCGATGTTGACGGTTTAATGGCGGCCTCGCACAACACTATAGATTATAATGAGTCACTTTCCAGGCTGTACCGCTTTAAAAACCCTCATGAAAATTGACATGCTCAATCTTCAGAAACCGCCTGAAAAACGGTGAACTGGATGAAGATGAGCATAATATAACCGGCATAGTGGGCACAGCGGTTTACAATTGCCATAGGTTTCAATGTTAATCCAACAGCTGGATTGGATTAACATAAATTTAAATAAAACCAATGTAAAAACGTCGGCGGAAAACGCTTGAAAACCACACTAAAACAGTCCTGTGGGCACATACCCTAAAGCTTACTGGGAAAGAGCATAGGTAACAGTTGAAGCGTTCAGGCACTTTTGGTAATGTGAAGTATGTATAGTCCAATTATGCAGATGCCATTGTTACCAGTGTTAGGCTACTATAAAGGGTAGAGAAGCAAAAGCACAAGGCATCAGATGCGAGAGCTTAGTTTGCAATATGCTAATGACACCTGGCAAAGACTCTGCTGCGAGCATGAGCCAAGTGTCATGCAACAGTGATCCAATCCCATGACTGGATCACAGGTGAAAAGAAGAAGGAGAAATTAATCTCTCCATTTTCTGTCTCTGCAAATATCGCGCTGCACTCAGATGTAATCTGACTGCAGTTCAATGTTTCACTCACACCCATAGACTTGTATGGGTATGAGTGAGCAGAGCCTCACTGACAATAACTCACTGGAAAAAATTACAGATCTGGGCTGTATCATTGTCTAAAATTGGGCAGCATGCAATAGGATAGTTTCCTGCATAGTAGTCTTGCAAATCATATGCTAGTGTAGCTCTACCTTTAGTTTGCAAAAAAAAAAAAATTTACTCAATTTTATGGAATAATACAAATCTACTTGAGACGGTCAAATATATTTTACTGGAACTAAATTATTTTGGAATATTCCCAAACTTTTTGTTTGTAATTCATTTCCACATAGATTCAGCAAAATAGCCGTCACTCGCTGTTTTTTTCTGCACCATAAAAGGCCACAGAAGCTTAAAAAAACAAAAATACACTAAATATACAGCTCATCTCTCTGGCTTCTCTGATCCTCGCTTTTGCCTGTTCTGTACTTTTCAAATGATTCACCCTTGTGTAACCGGAGCGGAGGAAAAACGATGGGAAAAGTGGCTGGAGAGTATAATACAGGGGACAGGGGGCTTCCATTTAAAGTGTCACTATAGCACTGAAAAGAAAAAATTGCTGAAGTGGTGTTTAAAGAACAAAGACATTTTGAACTTCAAAGAAAAACAAAAACAGTAAAAAATAGATCCAAAAGACAAAACAGAAATAACATCATGGAACAAGCTGATATCAATAACTGAAGCAAACAAATGTATGCAAATGACAGAAGGACAGACATTATTTGGAGTCGATCATTATAAAGTGAGTAGAGATGCGAACCTTCCTTGATCATGTTCCCTAATTTAAAATTCGGCATGAGCATCGCTTCCTCCATCCTCTCCCGCCAACCTTGGTCAATAGAATGGGGAATAATTTCTTCCTCATCTTCTGACAGTTCTATGCAAATCACTCTTTTCATCATCATTCTCCTCTATTTGTTCCTCATCTCCTGCACCTTCACCACCAGTTTTTCTGGTAGCATGAGCTCCTCTCTGTCGTTGTACTTCACCCTGACATGCCTCTCGCCTGTGTGATGAGAGTCCGGAACTTTGAGATATTGATCTCCTTTCTGCATCCTCCTCTTCTTCCTCCTCCTTTTACTGTGGTACCACCACCTCATTTTGCAGGCTTTTCAAAGTTTTCTCCAGCATATAGATGTTTAGATGACCCTAGTAGTGATGTTGATGATGATATCGTCAGTGATAGCCATTTAAGTAGCCATTTCACAACTCTGCAGAAGGATGCAGAGGTCATTGATCTTTGCCCACTCTACAAGCATCATTTGCACCTTACTGGGCTCACTTTGAGTCACTGTATGCATCATTACATACTGTACCAGGGCTTGTTGCTGCTGTGACAGTTGCTGAAGCATGTGCTGAGAGGAATTCCACCTTGTCGGCATATTGAATATCAAACGGTTAAGCGGTTGTCCTGAAGACCTCTGTAGTGTTGCAAGTTTATGAGCAGCATGGTGAGAATGGTGTAATTGAGCAAACAACAACCGTGCTTTGAGCAACAGCTCCTTCAGATCAGTATAGTGGTGTAGGAATTTCAAGACGACCAGGTTGAGAACATGACCTATGCAAGGCATGTGTGTTAGTTTGCCCAGCGTAGGGCAACAACCAGGTTTTCACTGTTAAAAATCTTTGGGCGAAGTGCCTTAATGTCCGCGCTGCTACTATAGGGTCAAAGGAACCGAGATACAGGAATGTCTGGATCAGCTCAAGCCTTTATTTTCCAACGTGTTTCGAAGCCTCCCACCCTGAGGAAGGAGCTCGGTAGGAGGCTCCGAAACGCGTTGGAAAATAAAGGCTTGAGCTGATCCAGACATTCCTGTGTCTCGGTTCCTTTGACCCTATAGCAGCAGCGCGGACATTAAGGCACTTCGTCCAAAGATTTTTTTCATCACAGCCACGGTTTCCTGTGGGAGTGTGGTCCCTGCAGCAGCTGCCATAACGCTTTTCTACCAGTTGTGGGTGATCACAACTGACAAAGGTGAGCAATTCCACATCGCAAAGCGAAAGTGTTAATTGAGATAAGACCCTATTTGCGCATTCTTTTTTCTACAGGTTTTCACTGTTATCAGACATGGCTTTCACCGGCTCCAGGTTTAGCGAAGCCAGCCATTACTCATACTTAGCCTGCATAGCCATTCACAACTCTTTAGCTGTGTAACTCACATCTCCTAGGAATTTCAATTTAAACACTGCCTGATGGCTAAGAGCCATGGAAGTGCAGTATGGAAGTAGGGTGGATTCCATCTGAACTGTTGAAACATTAAGGGAGAAGTTCAGGGTGGAGCTAAAAAAAAAGTGGAGTGTAGCTGGTGTTAAAAAAGGCCCAGGTTAGGCATCCCTTGCCACATCGGACAACTGCAGACCTGCAAATCCTGCTGTCCAGAGATAGAGTTGTGGCTGAGGATACAATACTTGTTGTGCTTGTAGCTGTCAGTCTTTGTACCTTAACATGCAACCTAACCTCCTTGTCTTCCTCCTCTGCTGAGCTAATGAGCTACGTTACTCTGGGTTCATTCCAAGTCAGATCTTGAACCTCATCATCATTCTCTCAGTTATCTCACTCCTTGCCATGAGAGTCACTCTTCTCCACTTCCTGCCATGAACACATAGTACAGAGCTGGTGTTCCTCAGGTATCATCATCATCCCCTCCACCCCTGGGGGTAAATGTCTGGTGACAAGGGTCTGGATTCTGCTGGGAACATATGTAAGATTTTGGACATTGTATGTTTGGAGCAGACCTCTGATGCCCCTGGAACACAATGTGTGAACATCTTCAAAAGTTCCCATCTGTGTTTCCCCACAATCATTAACGCAGTTAGAGAGTTGTGACATGGGGTTACCCATACATAATTGGGATGCCACCTAGGAGGTCTGTACTGTTTTTTATTTTGAGGTGGAGGAACAGAACAGGCGACTTAAAGCAGAGGTTTCCATGAACTGTAGAAAAAGCTGGGCATCATCCAAAACTCATATAGCCCTGCTGCTGGTAAACAAAGAGACTGGATTAAGCTGTCCAGTAACAGAAGTTGTCACTTCCATTAGGACTTAACAAAGAGCCAATGTTTGGTTACTACAGCTTTAAGTAACATTAGTAGTAGCACCTACCCCACGTACACCTCCAACACCAAACCAACTCCTCTTTCCATCAGCCTTTTTCCATTCCCCTTTCCTCAACAACCTCAGTTATTCCCACTACCCTTTTATGCAGATATGGAAAGTATTTGTTTGAGGTCAAAAAGAGCTTTGAATTAAGGGAGTCCATGCCCGCTAATCGGGAGTTCTGACCGCTTTGGCCGGAAACAAGCAAACTGCATAACTACGGTCCACTAATGGTTTAGAAACTGCGAATCCTTGTAGCACACAGTGCAGGTGCTGAGAGGATTGATAAGTCTCTAGTTACATAGAATGACTGTACAATTATGGTTTTAGACTGGACAACCTCTTTAATGTAAAGGTATTACATAGCTAATTTCATTTTGAATTAGTAATCAAGTTTTCATTTAAAACTTAAAAGATATTGTTGTCAGCATGGTTCGGATTCTAACTTAGAGTTAGAATTATTACTGTGACCTTTGCAATGTGCAATGAAAAATAATGCCCTACGGTATATAAATATTCTTGTAGCAACTGCAATAACTTAATGTTGTGTAACTTGAGACATCTGTAAAGAGAAAGTAATGTAATTGGCAACTTATTCATGTTTTCATGGTTTCTTTGAATACATAAAGCAACATGCTAGCAATAAAAAGCTAATTAAACTAATTAGGGTGTTTACTTATACCCAGTGCTGCATTTTATGGATCCATTAATCTGTAATTCAAGTTAATATTTAATGATAGTTACTTATATGTTATTGGGTCATAAAATTCTGATTGCCACATTTACTTTTTACAGTCAAATGTTTTGATTCTTTTTTTTTCTGTCATTGTACTTATCTAGAAGGATTTAATGTCAGAAGTTTAATAGCTATAATGACACATAAAATAGGACAAGATTGACGTCTCTTTTTAATTCACAAACATTAAATGCAAATTATGACATTTTCTTTTAAGGAATTCGTAAGGAAGTAGAAAAAGTATACTGAACTTGAGAAACTATTAACTGCTGATTAAAAATAACATTTAGTTGTGAGAAATATCTATACTAAAAATGGAAGTGACATAAAAGGGGCCAGGACAGAATTTTGAAGCAATTAACGAAAACATGATTATACAGGTAATGGAAGCAATACATAGATTAAAAATGATGGTAGAGTGCCTTTTGGAACCCCAGCAGTAAAAGGCCTAGTTAACGCTACATATAAACTAAGTGGTGATAAAAAATTTACTAATAAATAGTTATATCAATGCAAAAAATATATAAAAGTAAAACCGATATACAACTACCGTATATACTCGTGTATAAGCCGACCCGTGTATAAGCCGACCCCCCTACTTTTGCCCCAAAACCTGGGAAAATCTATTGACTCGCGTATAAGCCGAGGGTGGACCCCAGCACAGGTATGCAGCCCCAGCAGTGGTATACAGGCCCCAGCAGTATGATATACAGCAGCCCCCAGTGGTATATACAGCAGCCCCCAGTGGTATATACAGCAGCCCTAGTGGTATTGCACTCCCTATATACAGCAGCCCCAGTGGTATTGCAGCCCCAGTGGTGTATACAGCAGCCCCTATATACAGCAGCCCCAGTGGTATTGCAGCCTCAGTGGTATTGCAGCCCCTATATACAGCAGCCCCAGTGGTATTGCAGCCCCAGTGGTGTATACAGCAGCCCCTATATACAGCAGCCCCAGTGGTATTGCAGCCCCAGTGGTGTATACAGCAGCCCCTATATACAGCAGCCCCAGTGGTATTGCAGCCCCAGTGGTGTATACAGCAGCCCCTATATACAGCAGCCCCAGTGGTATTGCAGCCCCAGTGGTGTATACAGCAGCCCCTATATACAGCAGCCCCAGTGGTATTGCAGCCCCAGTGGTGTATACAGCCCCTATATACAGCAGCCCCAGTGGTATTGCAGCCCCAGTGGTGTATACAGCCCCTATATACAGCAGCCCCAGTGGTATTGCAGCCCCAGTGGTGTATACAGCCCCTATATACAGCAGCCCCAGTGGTATTGCAGCCCCAGTGGTGTATACAGCAGCCCCTATATACAGCAGCCCCAGTGGTATTGCAGCCCCAGTGGTGTATACAGTCCCTATATACAGCAGCCCCAGTGGTATTGCAGCCCCAGTGGTGTATACAGCCCCTATATACAGCAGCCCCAGTGGTATTGCAGCCCCAGTGGTGTATACAGCCCCTATATACAGCAGCCCCAGTGGTATTGCAGCCCCAGTGGTGTATACAGCCCCTATATACAGCAGCCCCAGTGGTATTGCAGCCCCAGTGGTGTATACAGCCCCTATATACAGCAGCCCCAGTGGTATTGCAGCCCCAGTATACAGCCCCTATATACAGCAGCCCCAGTGGTATTGCAGCCCCAGTATACAGCAGCCCCAGTGGTATTGCAGCCCCACACAAATGCTGGCACACGTCCCCCCTGTTGTAAGGCCCCCCCTGCTGATTACTTACCATCCCTGGTCTTCAGCAGCACCCCGGCGCCGGTCCTCTGTGCTCCGGTCCTCCGCGATCCCGTCCTCTGTGCTCCGCTCCACGGCTGCATCCGGGTTCCCCGCGCGTCGCAGAAGCAATGACGTCATCGCGTCGGCGACGCGCGGGGAACCCGGATGCAGCCGTGGAGCGGAGCACAGAGGACGGGATCGCGGAGGACCGGAGCACAGAGGACCGGCGCCGGGGTGCTGCTGAAGACCAGGGATGGTAAGTATTCAGCAGGGGGGGCCTTACAACAGGGGGGACGTGTGCCAGCAGATTGGGGGGCATTATACACATATATGCACTGCTCCCCCTGCCGCTGATTGACAGGGGGATGCAGTGCATATGTAATGAGCGGCCCCACGTGACGGGGCCGCTCATACAGCAGCCTCCCCCCGCCTCCTCCTGCCTCCCCAGCACCCGGACAGAGCCCCCACCCCACTCACCCCGTATAGTGACTCGTGTATAAGCCGAGGGGGGACTTTTCAGCCCAATTTTTGGGCTGAAAAACTCGGCTTATACACGAGTATATACGGTAAGTGAAATCGCATATCATAACTTTAAGTTACTAGTAACAGTATTCTCACCCAACAAACACGCATTTCGCACATGGTTTATCACAGGTGATTGGTAAGTGTGACACTAATCACTACACACAAGCTAGCTCTTAGTTTGGGTAGTCAAGAGGTACGAGGTCAGAGACCAGGAGGCCAAGTAATAAACAAAGGGGTGAGACAAAGCATAGTCAAGTTACAGTCTAAAATTAAAATTCTAGGAAGATACTGGATCAAGACAAGAGAGGCTAGGAAAATGGATAGTCCAAAGCAAGTTCCAAGGTTGGGTAAACAATAGATCAGGCTAAGCAAAGGAAAAACAGCCGTGCTGACACCACTGAGCTAAAGCGATGACTGGCAGTAATTGAAGGCAGAGAATCAGCTAAATAGCAAGGTAATCACACCAAACAGAAGACACATTGAAGAAACCTTGCACTCCCCAGCATTGATTGGATGGCTGATCTGTCTATCACCAAACTGCCAGCTCTGCATGCCCCTGCCAAGACTGAACAGGTGACCTGTCACTCAGTAAGTGACAGTAAGGAGTCAAATTAACCAAAGGAGGTGAATAAAAATTAGATGAACTATTTAGGCTTGACTATTAAGGTTTTTTCTTCATTCTCTTTTTGACATGATTATCATACAGTTAAAACCAGAAGTTTACATACCCTATATAAAAAGACACATATGCATGTTTTCTCCCATCGCCTTCCACGACAGCATTGGAGGATGTCGTCCACGCCCTATTGGGGGACAGGAACACAGAGAGGTTAAAAGCCCCTCCCCTTCCTCCGCACTCCAGTGTCTTCCTGTCCCCCTTGGGGCATGGAGAGGTTCCAGTGCTGTCAGGCCGGCAGAGGCAGCATTGGGGTGTACTTACAGCCGGGCCAGGGATGGACGTCGGGGGCGGCCTCCTCCTCCTTCTCGGGGCTCCCGTGGTGGGACCATCCGGCCTTCCTGCGTCCTACGGGGCAAAGCAGGCCGTGTATTGCAACGCCGGAGTCCTGTTCAGCTCTCCGGCGTCTCCCTCCTCCAGCTGCGGTCCCTGGGGCATGCATCAGAGGTGCCGCGGAGGCACTTCCGGTTTCGGGGATGGCACTTCCGGTTCCTGGATGGCACTTCCGGTTTCGGGCTGCGGCTCCTGTAAGGGCTGTGGCAGGCTGGGCGCGGCTCCAGGGAACCCAGCAGGACTTTCGCGCGCTACTGCCTGCGGCCGGTGACCAGGAGGAGGGAGGGAACAGGTGTTCCTCGTTGGGGGCACGGTACTTCTGGATAAGTACCCGCCGGAAGCTACACCCAGGTAAGGCTGATCCCTAAAACATGGAAGGTGATAGGCTTCCACCTCTGCTTCTGCAGAGCCCAGCGTTCCCCCAGCTCATGTAAGTGTTTCTGGGGGTGGTCACAAGGGGTAGAGTTATTTAAGCCCTGCACTCACACTGGGACCCCTTCTCTTCCCTTTTTGTCTATAGGGAGACGAGGGCCGTCTGTGAAAGGGAGCAATAATGTGGCTGCGGCACAAAATGTCCCTCTTCCTACAACAAGGTGTCGGCCATGACTGACAGGGTTGTCAGGATGGACTCCCCATCCTTGCTTGAGGAGCTCCAATCCATTAGGGAAGAGGTGCAGGCTTCTATCTCAGCACTGCGGGGTTTTGCTGCAGCTTCCGGGCCTTCCCCTCCGTAAGAGAGGAAGCTCCAGGATTGTGACTCTGTGGATCTCATGGAGGCTGGCCAGAGCTCAGCGTTAGAGGACGGCGAGGATATTGCCGCTGTTGCCTCTGTCCAGACACGAGAATCTGGACACTACTATTTTTCCACAGAGTCCATGGGTGCATTGGTGGACACTGTCCATTGTACCATGGGAGTAGGTGTGGTGGAATCCCCTTCTTCTGTGCAGGACTAAATGTTCAGAGGCCTGAAGGCTAAGCGTCTCACCCCATCCGAGTGGATTGCAGGGTGATGACTTTGTCTGGGAGGTCCCGAAGGTGGACATCCAGGTGGCCAGGGTAGCAATCAGCTGCTATTGTAAACCCATTGTGCATGCCCTTGACACACTGTTGAGGCTAAGCAGCAGGAGCCTCAGTCACGGGCTGGATGGGAGACCTCATGAGAGACCCAATGGGAATCTCTATGGAAGTCTCTATAAAGTCAATGGGACTTCTAACATGAAGGTCTATGGCAGTATTCCATTTGGGAAGCTTAGCATATAAGACCACGTTGCCTTTTGAAGATTCCTCCCGGTTGAAGGACCCCCTCGTTCGTAAAATGGAGAGTTTCCTCAAAAGATCCTGGGAGGCGGCATCTATGTCTTTAACGGTGTACATTTCCTCTACATGTGAGCAGGTCTCTCTTTAAGTGGCTCACCCAGCTGGGAGAATTCATCCTGCAGGGTACTCCCAGGAAGGAGCTTTGGACTCCATTCCACTTCTGAGACGTGCTATGGGCTGCCTGGCCGATGCCTCTGCTGAGTCGTTCCGTGTTGGCGCCAGGTGCGCAGTGTTGGCTAACACAGCTCGCAGGGCAGTGTGGCTTACAAGGTGGAATGAGGAGTTCACGTCTAAGCTCCAGCTGTGTGGCCTCCCCTTGCAAAGGGCATTGGATGACATCCTGGAAAAGGTGTCTCCCGGAACAGGAGCCCTTTCAGAGGCAGTCCTTTTGGCCTGAGCACAGCCAACCCTCCCAGTCTAAAAGGAAGGGTAAGTCTGGTCGCTGGGCATTCCAGTATGGGAACAAGACCCGTAATATCTTGCTCCCCCAGCAGCGGCATCACCAGCCGCTCCTAAACAAGGTCGCCTTCCCCATTGCGGGACGGCTCCTGCGGTTTCTGCCACAGTGGCAAGCGATCTCCTTGTGCCCTTGGATCCTCTCGACCATTTGGGAGGGTCTACGCTTGGAATTCGAGAGCCAGCCCCTCCGTGTCTTCGAGTCCTCTCCCTTCCTCAGGGGGACTCTCGCACGGTTTTTTCTTGTCGGGTCTGCGACACATGTTGGATTCGTGTGTGGGGTCCCCGGTTCCTCCTGGAGAGGAGGGCCAGGGGCTCTACTCCAGGTTGTTGTGGACCTCCAGAACACGTATTCTCATGTCCCCATTCACCCGTCCCACAAGCGCTTTCTGCGATTCACGATCTCCGGGGCAGGCGGGACGGTCCATTCTCGGCTTAATGTGCTGCCCTTTGGGATTTCGTCGGCCCCAGAGGTTACCAAACTCATGGGGAAGCGATCACATTCATCCAGACCCAGGGGATATGTATGCTTCCCTATTTAGACAACATGTTGGTGGTGGCTCCTTCGGCAGCGCTTCTGCGCACAAAGGTCTCCAACACATTGGAGATTCTTCAGTCCCTGGGATGGGTACCCAATCTTTGGGAATCGGAACGGGTGCCTGCAACCCGACGTCAATTTTTGGGAGTCTTGCTGGCCTCCTCCAGACAGACCTCGTTCCTTCCTGCGGAATATCAGCTTTTGCGCCGCGTGAATCTGACCCGCCTCCGGGCAGGGGGGTCGCCCTCCTTGCGGGAAGCAATGTCCCTGTTAGGGGCCATGATGGCCTGCATTCAGTCAGTAACATGGGCTCAGGCTCCTTCCCGACTGCTCCAGGAACACATACTGAGTTCCTGGGACAGACGTCAGGATTCCTTAAACTCGCGGGTCCGGACCCCGGGGCGGGTGGTAATCTCGCTTTCCTGGGGATGAATCCCAGACACCTTCCTGTGACCTCCATTCCCACTGATGCCAGCGGTTCCGGTTGGGGCACGATGGTAGTTCGCACACCGTTCCAGGGGATTTGGAGTCGCTCGGTCAGTCGCCAGCCTTCAAACTTCTGGCAGTGGAGGAAGCGCTTCTTGCTGCAGCTCACGTTCTCCGGGGTCATCATGTCAAGGTCCTGTCAGACAATGTGACTATGGTTGCTTTCTTGCGGTACCAAGGCGGTACTCGTGGCTTACACTTGCAGGGGCTGGCAAGACTGTTCTTTTTGTGGGCAGTACGCCATCTTCTCTCCTCCTCGGCAGTACTTCTGAAGGGAATGGCCAATGTACAGGCAGATTTCTTGAGCCGCACGGAGGTCCACCCTGGCGAATGGAGCCTCCATCCGGACGTGTTTCGCTCTCTCACGGACAGGTGGGGAGTCCCTTCAATCGACCTGTTTGCATCGGGAGCCAATGCCAAGGTGCCGACGTATTTTTCCCTGAGTCGGTCGGACCATCCTCTGGGGCTGGACGCCTTCGCCCATCGCTGGGACTTCCAGTTGGTGTATGCGTTTCCTCCGATCCCGCTGCTCCCCAAGAAGTTGCAGAAGATTCGGGCGGAGGGGGTGACGGCTATCCTGGTGGCTCCCCTGTGGCCCAAAAGGGCATGGTACGGCGCTATCCACGACCTATGCCTGGAGGGTCCGATTCGGTTGCCCCACAACCTCGACCTGCTATCCCAGGGTCCTCTGTTTCACCCGGACCCGCAGTGGCTCAATCTGGCGGCCTGGCTGTTGAGGCCGAGATCCTGACGGCCAGGGGCCTCTCCCAAGCTGTAATCCGCACGCTTCAGCAGAGCAGGAAGCCCGTGACGAACGCCATTTACGGGAAGGTTTGGAAATGCTTTCTGTCCTGGTGTGCTCCTTCCATTCCGGATATCCATCATCCTAATATGGCTCTCAATTTGGATTTTTTGCAGCGAGGCTTGGATTTGGGCCTTCAGCCGAGCACCCTTAAGGTCCAGGTTTCAGCTCTCGGTGCCGTGTTTGATCAGGATCTTGCTGGCCATCGATGGATCAAACGATTTTTTACCTCTGCTTGTAGACTGCGTCCCAGGCTTCGGCCTTCCGTCCCTACTTGGGATTTGAACATTGTTCTTCATGGGCTTTCTCGGGATCCCTTTGAGCCCTTGTCTGCTGCTTCCCTTCCATCTCTCTCTCACAAGACGGCGTTTTTGGTAGCCATTACTTCGGCCAGTTGGGGAACTGCAGGCGCTCTCGATCCAGGCACCTTACCTCGTGGTTTCCGATGATCGCATTACGCTTCGGTTGGATCCGTCCTTCCTTCCTAAAGTTGTGTCGGATTTTCATCGGTCCCAGGAAGTGGTGCTCCCGTCCTTTTGTCATTCTCCTGCTAATGCAGCTGAGGCCGTGTTTCACACCTTGGATGTCCGTCGGTCCGTCCTCCACTATCTCCAAGTGACCGCTTCCTGGAGATTAGATCAGAACCTGTTTGTTCAGCATTTTGGGAAAAACAAAGGGAAGAAGGCTTCCAAGGCTACCATCGCTTCCTGGATCAAGAAGGCGATCTGTTCGACCTACGTCGCTCAAGACCTTGCTCCTCCGGTGGGGTTGAAGGCTCATTCCACTCGGGCTGCTGCTACATCCTGGGCGGAGCGGGCTGGAGCTTCATCTGAGCAGATATGCAGAGAGGCTACGTGGTCGTCCCTCCACACCTTTTCTCGCCACTATAGGTTAGATCTGTCCTCTAGTCGGGATCTGTCCTTTGGTAGGAAAGTCCTACAGGCAGTTGTCCCACCCTGAGGAGTATCGGTGGTATTCCTCCAATGCTGTCGTGGAAGGCGATGGGAGAAAACTGAATTAGTCCTTACCGGTAATTCCTTTTCTTGGAGCCTTCCACGACAGCATCAGTTCCCCCCCTTATTGTCGATTTTTGGATTCAGGTGTATCAGGTAATCCATGTCTTCAGGTGATCTTGATAATACACTGGAGTGCGGAGGAAGGGGAGGGGCTTTTAACCTCTCTGTGTTCCTGTCCCCCAATAGGGCGTGGACGACATCAACCCTGACTGCAAAGCCGACGAGCTGCAGGCCCAACAGGACCGGGTTGCTGACAGCCCCACAAAGGCACCTCATCCCTCAGGTCTAAAAACCGGTTCAGGACACTAGAAGAAATTAAAAGGGACAGGCTGATTTCTTTGGACGGGGGCTTTAGTCCTTGGGCCCCAAATACCGGACCGGTAATGCACAGACCTTATCTTCTAGACACAGACCGTAAGACTGGCGGGTGAGCTCTACAAAGGTGGGAAAGATAGAAAGACAGAGAAAGAGAGTAGAAAACCCTGAAAGACAAAGAGAGGACATCTAGAGACTCCATAAGAGAAACCCTGAGTTGGCAACACCACCCTAAAAACCAAACTGTACCGTGTCTTGTTATGCCATCAGCCGGTACAGAGTAAAGCAGAGTTAAACTTGAACTGGTTTCTGTTATTTTTCCCGCTGCAGCCTGGAGGGCTCAACATCATCATCAACATCAGTTCAGCAAAGGGGTAAGAACTGCAGTACCACCATTACCATCACTGTCCTCCCTCACCGTCTCACCACAATAGCTGCCCTGAGGTAAAGCTCCACCTGTGGGGAGCTATACCACACTTAGCTGCCTCAACCATCACCTCAGCGGCCGGCTGGCAGCGCCGGTACCATCTTACCGGACACTACAGGTGGCGTCATCTTCCCCTGTAAATAACCCCTTTAACCCCCACTGTTTACCAACAACATCTGGTATAATTGATCACCAGGGCACGGCACCGGGGTCCCGACCATCCGTGACTCCAGTAGCCCCGGTGACCGAGTCCCTCACCCACTATAGCTCTGGTTGAATCAGCAGCATCATGTTGTGGGGTTGTTTTGCTGCAGAAGGGACAGGTGAACTTCACAAAATAGATGACATCATGAGGAAAGAAGATTATGTGGGAATACTGTAGTAACATCTCAAGACATCAGCCAATAAGTTAAAGTTTGGGTGGAAACATGTCTTCAAAATGGACAATCACCCCAAGCATACTGATAAACTGGTTACAAAGTGGCTTAAGGATAACACAGTCAATGATTTGGAGTATCCATCACAAAACCCTGATCTAAATCCTATTGAAAATTTATAAGCAAAGCTGAAAAGGCAGGTCAGAGCAAGGCAATCTACAAACATGGTTCAGTTACACCACTTCTGCCAGGAGGAATGGGCCCAAATTCCTACCAACTATTGTGAGAAGCTTGTGAAAGGATATCCAAATGTTTGAGCCAAGCAATACAGTTTAAGGGCAATGGTATCACGACCCATGACATAAATATTCATCATAGGTCGGGTCCCGGTGTTTGATGTGAGCTCTGGTGCGAAGCTCACATCATTTCCCCGACATCTCAGCTGATCTCATCAGCTGACATATTGGGCTTACAGCACCGATTGGATCCGGTTGGTGCAGTTAACCCTTTAGATGGCGCTGTCATTCAGTGACAGTGCGATCTAAATGCACTGCGATGGGGAACAGATATCCCACGAGGATTATGAGATCTCCGGCCATCACATGATAGCCCGGGGTCCTGTCGAGACCCTGGAAGCAATCAGCGTTCACTTCCTGTGAGTGGTTGGCAAGCACTGCCAAATACTGACAGTGATCATTTATGACAGGTCCCGATGTGCTGCAGCTCATTGGGACCTGTCACAAGCGATCGGATGCTGCAGCAGTGAGGCACCCTATGGGGTTGTGTAAAATGAAGGAAAAAATAAAGTTTATAAAATTATGAAAAAAAAACACAAGTTCAAATCACACCCCTCTTTTTTCCCCTTTCAAAATAAAAGTATTTAAAAAATTAAAAAATACACATATTTGGTATCGCTACGTTCAAAAATGCCCGATATATCATTACATGAAATCAATTCATCAGATCTGTAAACTGCATAAAGGAAAAAAAAATGCCAAAATTATGTTTTTTTTGGTCGCCGCAACATTGCAATAAAATGCGATCAAAACAGTGCATCCATTCAAAATTGGTAACATCAGCTTAAGCCGCAAAAAATAATCCATCACGCCCTAGATTCTGAAAAATGAGAATGCTACGGGTCGCAGAACATGGCACAAAAAGTGCAATTCTTGTTTTTTTCAAACTCCTGAATGTTTTTTCCCCACTTGGGTACAAGTTAAAGTATACATGTTTGGTATCTACAAACTTGTACTCATCACACTGTCACATCACTTTTACCATATAGCGAATATGGCGACTAAAAAAGAACAAATGTGTAATTGCACTTTTGTTTGCAATTTCACTGCATTTGAAAGTTTTTTACAGTTTTAATGTACACTACAAGGTAACATAAATGATTGCATCTGAAAGTACAACTTGTTCCGCCAAAAACAAGCCATCATATGTCTATATTGCTTGGAGAAATAAAAAAGCTATGGCTCTTGGAAAATAAATGTCTCAAAATATTCTCTCTAATTATTCTGGAATTTGGCACATAATAATTATGGTAATCCTAATTGACCTAAAACAGGAAAGGTTTATTCTGATTTCTTGTCAGACAGTGAGAAAAATGTGCATGTGTTTCTTTTTATATAATATATGTAAATTTCTGGTTTTAAATGTATAACTTATTATGTTAGTGATATTTCCATTAAATTAATAATGCTTACACATAGGAAATCATGAGGTCCACATATGTTATATCATTTTACTAAATGATCCACACCACCTTCTTGTATAGTCTTTTCTCAGGTCCCTTACCACTCCTATATATTGTGATGAAATAACTCTGATTATTTTCTGAATTCTCCATAAGTGTAGGTGGGTGTTTTGTCCTTTTTTCATTACGCTCTTATTCTTTCTCTTATGTGATCATTCCCCCTATATGTACATAATTATTCTCATTTTTTTGGCTACTCTTGCCAATATGAGGCATTCTGAGCACGATATATTCTGCTTCAACTACGCTATTAGATAGGAAAAAAATCTGTTATAAAAAATATCAATACGGTATATTGTGATCTGCAGATTATACCTGTGTGTCTTTCTTTTGAAAATGTTTATGTTATGCTATTAAATTCTAATTCAACAATGAATGTATGACTTTAATATATTCTTATGCACCATTATTGCTTTCTAATTGCTTCTCTATGCCATTTAAATGCAGATTCTTGAGAAAGGCCGTCAATAATAGGCTGAAACGTTGAAGCAATCATCTGTTCTAGAAAAGTTAATACTGCAACAAAAATAATTTAGAAAATAAATATTCATCCTTCATAAATTTTGTGTGCCGGGGTTTAACTCTTTCTGCTACTCCCTCTTTCCTGTCCTACATTGTACTGTACTATACTATTACATATGATGACATATGACACCTGCATCATTTGGTTCTATAGGCCAGGGGTCACCAACCACCGGTTCGTGGACTATGACCGGACCGTGGAGGTCTCTGTGCCAATGCCTGCTGCCGCAGACTAGCATTACTCAGAGAGTGTGCTTTGCTCCGGCTCAGAGTGGTGGATGCTACCCGCTTCCCTGCCTCACTGACGCTTCCCAGCGCACCGCTACCCGCACCTACAGCTACGCCGCTCTGAGCTGATCTCTGCCTCAGCTGCGTTCATAGATGTATGAGCAGAGCCGTTGGCCAATCACAGTGCAGGAGCCAGGCCTTGACTGGCCAGTGGCTGCTGCACTGTTATTGGCCTACAGCTCTGCTCGAACATCTAGGCAACTGAGGCAGAGAGCAGAGCGGCGCCAACTGCAGCGGTGAATTGGTGAGCAAGGTGTATGGCTTTGTGTGTGTGGCTGTGTGAGCAAAGTGTATAGCTGTGCGTGTGTGGCTGTGTATCTGTGCCTGTGTATGTCTGTGGCTGGGTGTTTTTGTGGCTGTGGGTGTGTGTGGCTGTGTTTGTTACTGTGTGTATGGCTGTGTGTGTGGCTGTGGCTGTGTGTGGTTGAGGCTGTGTGTGGTTGAGGCTGTGTGTGGTTGAGGCTGTGTGTGTGGCTGTATGTACCCGTGTGTGTGTGGCTGTGTGTGTGGCTGTCTGTCTGTGTATGGACAGGGGATAATATGGGCTGCTGCAAGGGGATGATGGGGATAATATGGGCTGCTTCAAGAGGTTGATGGGGATAATGTGGCCTGCTTCTAGGTGACGATTGGGATAATGTGGCCTGCTGCAAGGGGATAATGGGGATATTGTGCCCTGCATGGGGAAGATGGGGATATTGTGGCCTGCATGGGGATGATGGGGATATTGTGATTATCAAAATCTGCATCAAAATAAGCATCAAACACACTGTTGGCACAGCCCCTAAAAGGGTCAAAGGAGAGCCGCAGTTGTGATGAAAGGGCTAAAGGATTCTTGATCCCCACTACCTCCATAGAGACCTCTAGGAAAGGCATGGCCAATTACAGTCTTCAAGGTCTTAAAACTGTGCATGCTCTTAGGATTTCCTTAGCATTTCACAAGTGGTAATTTCATCTCATACAGAGGTGATGATTCCATCACATTGTGCTATGCTAAGTAAATTCTAACAAATATGCACTGTTTGCGGACTTTCAGGACTGCACTAGGCCAGCCCTATTCTACAGAAGTGTTTTTAGTGTCTTGCATTTCAATTACTCGGACTTTCAAGCCAGAGGCCTGCAGCTTGTTTGCCAGTCTCTGCAGGGCTGTATCAAAACACTTCTTTGCAGAAACAGTCCAGCCCACAAAAAGTTAACTAAAAAAAACTTTAGTATAGCACAAACTGCTGTATAATAAGTCTCAAAGACACATACAGTTGTGGCCAAAAGTATTGATACCCCTGCAATTCTGTCAGATAATACTCAGTTTCTTCCTGAAAATGATTGCAATCACAAATTCTTTGGTATTATTATCTTCATTTAATTTGTCTTCAATGAAAAAACACAAAAAGAATTGTCCTAAAGCCAAATTGGATCTAATTTCACACCAAACATAAAAAAGTGGATGGACAAAAGTATTGGCACTGTTAGAAAAATCATGTGATGCTTCTCTAATTTGTGTAATTAACAGCACCTGTAACTTACCTGTGGCACCTAACAGGTGTTGGCAATAACTAAATCACACTTGCAGCCAGTTGACATAGATTAAAGTTGACTCAACCTCTGCCCGGTGTCCTTGTTTGTACCACATTGAGCATGGAGAAAAGAAAGAAGACCAAAGAACTGTCTCAGGACTTGAGAAACCAAATTGTGAGGAAGCATGAGCAATCTCAAGGCTACAAGTCCATCTCCAAAGACCTGAATGTTCCTGTGTCTACTGTGCGCAGTGTCATCAAGAAGTTTAAAGCCCATGGCACTGTGGCTAACCTCGCTAGATGTGAACAGAAAAGAAAAATTGACAAGAGATATCAACGCAAGATTGTGCGGATGGGGGGTAAAGAACCTCAACTAACATCCAAACAAGTTCAAGCTGCCCTGCAGTCCGAGGGTACAACAGTGTCAACCCGTACTATCCGTCGGCGTCTGAATGAAAGGGGAATGTATGGTAGGATACCCAGGAAGACTCCACTTCTCACCCCGAGACATAAAAAAGCCAGGCTGGAGTTTGCCAAAACTTACCTGAGAAAGTCTAAAACGTTTTGGAAGAATGTTCTCTGGTCAGATGAGACAAAAGTAGAGCTTTTTGGGCAAATGCATCAACATAGAGTTTACAGGAGAAAAAAAGAGGCATTCAATGAAAAGAACACGGTCCCTACAGTCAAACATGGTGGAGGTTCCCTGATGTTTTGGGGTTGCTTTGCTGCCTCCGGTACTGGACTGCTTGACCGTGTGCATGGCATTATGAAGTCTGAAGGCTACCAACAAGTTTTGCAGCGTAATGTAGGGCCCAGTGTAAGAAAGCTGGGTCTCCCTCAGAGGTCATGGGTCTTCCAGCATGACAATGACCCAAAACACACTTCAAAAAGCACTAGAAAATTGTTTGAGAGAAAGCACTGAAGACTTCTAAGGTGGCCAGCAATGAGTCCAGACCTAAATTCCATAGAACACCTGTGGGGAGATCTAAAAATGGCAGTTTGGAGAAGGCACCCTTCAAATATCAGGGACCTGGAGCAGTTTGCCAAAGAAGAATGGTCTTAAATTCCAGCAGAGCATTGTAAGAAACTCATTGATGGTTGCCGGAAGCGGTTGATCAGTTATTTTGGCTAAACGTTGTGCAACCAAGTATTAGACTGAGAGTGCCAATACTTTTGTCTGGCCCATTTTTGGAGTTTTGTGTGAAATGATCAATGTTATGCTTTTTGCTTCATTCTGTTTTGTGTTTTTTCTTTGAAGACAAATTAAATGAAGATTAATAGGGGGGCGTGGCTTGGACATGGCGGGGAGCAGACACTGATTTCTGAGCTCCTGTCCCCATGCCGCCTTCGGGCTGAAACAGCCGGTGCCAGACTCTGTAAACTCCCCCACATGCCGGCTAAACGGAAGAGCAACAGACCCCTGCACACCCGGGAGCCGTCGGTGCCCCCCACTGCAAAAATATCATATTATCTCAGGAGCACATCTCAGGACTGTGTGATGGCCACGGGTAAGATGGTGGTGGGAGCTTCCCAGGATGCGGCAGATCAAAGGACATTCCAGGCTGCAGAGACCAGTAGAGGAAACATGAAGGCAGCTCTCACACAGCCCAGCGACGCACAGAGACACAGTGGAGACAGCCGACAGAACCCGGAAACATATGCTCCCTCACCTACTCCCCCGATGCCTGCTGCACACGTGCAGGAACCCGCCCCAGACACCATGAATGCTCTGGACACTGAGAAGCAGCCCGACCAGGTCATTACAGAGGCAGTCAATAACGAGGCTCAGTTACACAGCATACCGATGACCTCCCAGAGTAACAGTGACTGGCCTCTGATATATAATAGGAGGGATCCTGCAGACATGGATCAAAGGTGCCCTCAGGCTGACATAGGAGAAGGAATGGTTAACTCTAATCAGCAAAGAGCATCAGACCCCTATAAAGACTTGGCTGGAGGAATGTGGAAGCCCCTCTCACAGACAAAACAGAGAGGAGAATTGGAGGAGATGATAGTGAGAAATCCCATAGAAGAAGACTATTCAGTAGGTATTAGGGAGAGGGCCACTCAACCATTGATCAGAGAACCTATACAGGCTGTTACATGCATCAGGGAACTCTTACCCCCTAGTAGCATTTCATTGCCCACAACATCAGGGGTCCAGGGGCTATGGGACGACCTCAGGTCCCGAATACAGGCAATCCCTACCAGGGAGGAAATGGAGGGCTTCATCGCATGGATGGAGGCTTCCTTTAAAGCCGAGTCCTCTGAGCTAAAGGGGGAAGTCAATAAACTCAGTCTGAGGGTGGCCTCTACAGAATCATCAACTCTAAACATGGACGAGAGATTGAGGATACTAGAAGACACTGTTTATACACAAGCCTCCCATTTTGAACGAATGTTAGACTCCATGGAAGACCTGGAGAATCGGGAGAGGAGGAACAATATTAGAATCAGAGGCCTCCCTGAGAGTGTCGGACCTAAAGATCTCGACAGTACCCTCAGAAACATATTCAACTCTATTAGAGGGGCACCGACAGACTCGGTCCTGGAATTTGATAGGGCACATAGGTCCCTGGGCCCTCCACCTTTAGATAGACTCCGGGATGCGGTGTGGCAGGATACATAAGTATAAAATAAAAGAGACTATTTTTACCAAGGCCCGAGCCAAGGGACAGGTTCGATTCCAAGATTCTCCTCTCCAATTACTGGCGGACTTATCGAGACGCACCCTGCAAAAACGGAGGGCATTTCGCCCCTTCCTGGAGATCCTAAGACATCAGGACATACCTTATACGTGAGGCTTCCCGTTCCACCTCCAGGTGCGGACAGACGGGGTGACCCATTTTGTCACACACCCAAGAGGAGTACCAGAATTCACAGCTGCTCTGGGACTTCCCTTGGTCTCTATTTCCCTAGAGGATTGGCCGGGATTAACCGTCCAGAGTGGATGCCAACTGCCCTGGAGCCAACGAGAGAGAAAAGGAGGAGAGGGAGGGGGGCATCATGGAGAAGGAGAGATAGGGGTTGGAGAAAGGAATCGATGGGTGAAGGTTGAAGGTTCCTTTTTCCCTATATGTTGCTATATATCCCGTTCTTTTGCCTAATTGTTGTTCTTTAACAGGAAGCGCTGTAGATAAGGCCGGAGTCTTTGACCGCCCTGTTTTTCGTGGACAGACGCATAAAAGGACATGACCCACCGGTTATTAATTAATCCAATTTATTGTGACGTTGTAAGTGTTTTTAGTTCATGCACCGACTCAGATATTTCAGTTGCATGTGTTCATAGACCTAGGGAATTTTCAAGGTTTCTGCTAATCGAATATATGAATAGCATACACATATGATACAACTATTTATGTGTAGGTTTAGCCCGGGGGGCAGGGGCAACCCCTAAGTGGACAGGCCACACTTCGCCGGGACATAGTCCCCTGTTCAGGGAGGACTGGTCGAATAGACCGCCCTAAACCTCTATTCCAGATTAATCTGGGAAACTTCTTTCTCTTTTCTCTATACTGTTACATTTCCTTTTCTCTGTTCTCCGCTAATTTCTATCCCCTTCATTTTAGGGTTTCTCTGTTTTCTATCTCCTTCTCTCTCCCCTCCTACCCTTTCCCTCTTTCCTTTTTCCCCTCCGTTCTCCCCTCTGACCTCCGTGTCGACCATGTCAACTTTAAAAATCTGTTCTCTTAATGTACGGGGATTCAACACCCCCCAGAAGAGGTCTCAGATCTTATACTCTGCTCATAAGCAGAAGTGTCAGATTCTGATGCTACAGGAGACTCATTTCAAATCAGGACATGTACCGAGTCTCCGCAACAGATACTTCTCGGTCTGGCACCACAGTACCAATCCAGAAGCGAGAACGAAAGGTGTATCCATTGCGGTACACAGGTCACTGACTCACGAGATCCTGGATGCTTGCGTTGATCCCCAGGGCCGTTATGTATTTCTTAAGATGAGAATTGCTGGATCCTTACTAACTATTGCTAATTGGTACTTAATTAATAGGTTCCAAGCAAAAACGTGTAGACTGTATTTAACACGCCTTGCGGAATTTGCAGAAGGATCAACCATCATCGGTGGAGACCTCAACTTCACCCTGGACCCAACAGCTGACTCATCCTCTGGTAAGCGATCTATTCCAAACAAAAAACTTACCTCCCTGAAAAGGTTCCTTCACACTCTGAGACTCATGGACATTTGGAGGATTTTGAATCCCCTGGGGAGAGACTTTACATATTTCTCCCCAATACATAATTCTTACAGTAGAATTGACTTATTCCTCATAAGCCACAACCTATTATCTTGGAGCCCTGAGGCAACTATAGGGGATATCTTACTTTCAGACTTTTTGAGTCACAGTTGCACAGCCAGGAAGTCACAGAGCGTGTGCTTGTGACCCTGGCTGTAGCAGAATTTATTAAACTTTATAAAGCTATATCTTAGCTTCTACTAAACTGTTTTTTTTAGCAAAAACGATTGCCCCAAATGTGTGTGCTGGGTGTAGGGACACATATTAACAGTCCGGGGGGGTCATTTGGGGTGGTTGGTTCCCTTTAAAGTTAACTGCACCAAGACTGAGGCGCTTAATATTTCTCTGCCCTGAGACTTGGTATCTCATTTGTCCAGACAGTTTCCGTTCAAGTGGAGGGTGGAGGCCATTAAGTATTTGGGAGTACTTATACCGAGAGATCTTAGGCAACTGTTCAGATTGAATTATCAGCCCTCCTGACTAGCGTGGAAACGGCATTCACTTCATATAGACAATTAAAGCTAACTTGGTTCGGGAGAATAAACGTAATCAAAATGGACGTGTTACCTCGACTCTTATATATCTTCTAAACGGTCTCTGTTCTACCGGACAGGGCGTTTTTCACCAAATTACAAACTTTTATTATCAAATTTATATGGGGCGGAAAGAGATCTAGGTTACGGATAAATATCCTCTCCTTACCTAAATCTAGAGGAGGAGCCGGGCTACCTAATATACGGGCGTATTTCTCCATTCGCCTTCCACGACAGCATTGGAGGATGTCGTCCACGCCCTATTGGGGGACAGGAACACAGAGAGGTTAAAAGCCCCTCCCCTTCCTCAGTACTCCAGTGTCTTCCTGTCCCCCTTGGGACATGGAGAGGTTCCAGTGCTGTCAGGCCGGCAGAGGCAGCATTGGGGTGTACTTACAGCCGGGCCAGGGATGGATGTCAGGGGCGGCCTCCTCCTCCTTCTCGGGGCTCCCGTGGTGGGACCATCCAGCCTTCCTGCGTCCTACGGGGCAAAGCAGGCCATGTATTGCAACGCCGGAGGCCTGTTTAGCTCTCCGGCGTCTCCCTCCTCCAGCTGCGGTCCCTGGGGCATGCATCAGAGGTGCCGCGGAGGAACTTCCGGTTTCGGGGGTGACACACTTCCGGTTCCGGGACGGCACTTCCGGTTTTGGGCGGCGGCTCCTATACGGGCTGTGGCAGGCTGGGCGCGGCTCCAGGGAACCCAGCAGGACTTTCGCGCGCTACTGCCCGCGGTCAGTGACCAGGAGGAGGGAGGGAACAGGTGTTCCTCGTTGGGGGCACGGTACTTCTGGATAAGTACCCGCCGGAAGCTACACCCAGGTAAGACTGATCCCTGAAACATGGTGGGTGATAGGCTTCCACCTCTGCTTCTGCAGAGCCCAGCGTTCCCCCAGCTCATGTAAGTGTTTCTGGGGGTGGTCACAAGGGGTAGAGTTATTTAGGCCCTGCACTCACACTGGGACACCCTTCTCTTCCAATTTTGTCTATAGGGAGACGAGGGCCGTCTGTGAAAGGGAGCAATAATGTGGCTGCGGCACAAAATTTCCCTCTTCCTACAAAAAGGTGTCGGCCATGACTGACAGGGTTGTCAGGATGGACTCCCCATCCTTGCTTGAGGAGCTCCAATCCATTAGGGAAGAGGTGCAGGCTTCTATCTCGGCACTGCGGGGTTTTGCTGCAGCTTCTGGGCCTTCCCCTCCGTAAGAGAGGAAGCTCCAGGATTGTGACTCTGTGGATCTCATGGAGGCTGGCCAGAGCTCAGCGTTAGAGGACGGCGAGTATATTGCCGCTGTTGCCTCTGTCCAGACACGAGAATCTGGACACTACTATTTTTCCACGGAGTCCATGGGTGCATTGGTGGACACTGTCCATTGTACCATGGGAGTAGAGGTGGTGGAATCCTCTTCTTCTGTGCAGGACTAAATGTTCAGAGGCCTGAAGGCTAAGTGGCTCACCCCATCCGAGTGGATTGGAGGGTGATGACTTTGTCTGGGAGGTCCTGAAGGTGGACATCCAGGTGGCCAGGGTAGCAATCAGCTGCCATTGTAAACCCATTGTGCATGCCCTTGACACACTGTTGAAGCTAAGCTGCAGGAGCCTCAGTCACGGGCTGGATGGGAGACATCATGAGAGACCCAATGGAAATCTCTATGGAAGTCTCTATAAAGTCAATGGGACTTCTAACATGAAGGTCTATGGCAGTATTCCATTTGGGAAGCTTAGCATATAAGACCGCGTTGCCTTTTGAAGATTCCTCCCGGTTGAAGGACCCCCTCGTTCGTAATATGGAGTGTCCTCAAAAAATCCTGGGAGGCGGCAGCTATGTCTTTAAAGGTGAACATTTCCTCTACATGTGAGCAGGTCTCTCTTTAAGTGGCTCACCCAGCTGGGAGAATTCATCCTGCAGGGTACTCCCAGGGAGGATCTTTGGACTCCATTCCACTTCTGAGACATGCTACAGGCTTCCTGGCCGATGCCTCTGCTGAGTCGTTCCGCGTTGGCGCCAGGTGCGCAGTGTTGGCTAACACAGCTCGCAGGGCAGTGTGGCTTACAATGTGGAATGGGGAGGTCACGTCTAAGCTCCAGCTGTGTGGCCTCCCCTTTCAAAGGGCATTGGATGATATCCTGGAAAAGGTGTCAGACCAGAAAATGTGTCTCCCGGAACAGGAGCCCTTTCGGAGGCAGTCCTTTTGGCCTGAGCGCAGCCAATCCTCCCAGTCTAAAGGGAAGGGTAAGTCTGGTCACTGGGCATTCCAGTACGGGGACAAGACCCGTAATATCTTGCTCCCCCAGCAGCGGCATCACCAGCCGCCCCCTAAACAAGGCCGCCTTCCCCATTGCGGGGCGGCTCCTGCGGTTTCTGCCACAGTGGCAAGCAATCTCCTTGTGCCCTTGGATCCTCTCGACCATTTGGGAGGGTCTACACTTGGATTCGAGAGCCAGCCCTCCGTGTCTTCGAGTCCTCTCCCTTCCTCAGGGGGACTCTCGCACGGTTTTTCTTGTCGGGTCTGCGACACCTGTTGGATTCAGGTGTGGGGTCCCTGGTTCCTCCTGGAGAGGAGGACCAGGGGCATTACTCCAGGTTGTTGTGGACCTCCAGAACGCGTATTCTCATGTCCCCATTCACCTGTCCCACATGCGCTTCTGCGATTCACGATCTCCGGGGCAGGCGGGACGGTCCATTCTCTGCTTAATGTGCTGCCCTTTGGGATTTCGTCGGCCCAGAGGTTACCAAACTCATGGGGGAAGCGATCACATTTATCCAGACCCAGGGGATATGTGTGCTTCCCTATTTAGACGACATGTTGGTGGTGGCTCCTTCGGCAGTGCTTCTGCGCACAAAGGTCTCCAACACCATTGGAGATTTTTCAGTCCCTGGGATGGGTACTCAATCTTCGGGAATCGGAACGGGTGCCTGCAACCCGACGCCAATTTTTGGGAGTCTTGCTGGCCTCCTCCAGACAGACCTCGTTCCTTCCTGCGGCATATCAGCTTTTGCGCCGCGTGAATCTGACCCGCTTCCGGGCAAGGGGGTAGCCCTCCTTGCAGGAAGCAATGTCCCTTTTAGGGGCCATGACGGCCTGCATTCAGTCAGTAACATTGGCTCAGGCTCCTTCCCGACTGCTCCATGAACACATACTGAGTTCCTGGGACAGACGTCAGGATTCCTTAAACTCGCGGGTCCGGACCCCGGGCGGGTGGTAACCTCACTTTCCTGGGGATGAATCCCAGACACCTTCCTGTGACCTCCGTTCCCACTGATGCCAGCGGTTCCGGTTGGGGCACGATGGTAGTTCGCACACCGTTCCAGGGGATTTGGAGTCGCTCGATCAGTCGCCAGTCTTCAAACTTCTGGCAGTGGAGGAGGCGCTTCTTGCTGCAGCTCACATTTTCCGGGGTCATCATGTCAAGGTCCAGTCAGACAACATGACTACGGTTGCTTTCTTGCGGTACCAAGGCGATACTCGTGGCTTACACTTGCAGGGGCTGGCAAGACTGTTCTTTTTGTGGGCAGTACGCCATCTTCTCTCCTCCTCGGCAGTACATCTGAAGGGAATGGCCAATGTACAGGCAGATCTCTTGAGCCGCACGGAGGTCCACCCAGGAGAATGCCTCCATCCGGAAGTATTTCGCTCTCTTACGGACAGGTGGGGTGTCCTTTCGATCGACCTGTTCGCTTCGGGCTCGAATACAAAGGTGCCAACCTTTTTCTCCCTGACGCGGTTGGACCATCCTCGGGGGCTGGACACTTTTGCGCATCCCTGGGACTTCCGGTTGTTGTATGCATTTCCTCCAATCCCACTACTTCCCAAGACGTTGCAACGGATTCGGGCGGAGGGGGTGACACTATCCTGGTGGCTCCCCTGGGGCCCAAACTGGCGTGGTACGACGCCATCCGAGACCTGGGCCTGGAGGGACTGATTATGTTAGCCACAGTCTCAACCTACTGTCTCAGGGCCCTCAGTGGCTCATTCGGGCAGCCTGGCTGTTGCGGCCGGGATCCTGAGGACCAAGGGTCTCTCCCAGGCAGTGATCCGCATGCTTCAGCAGAGCAGGAAGCCTGTGACAAACGCTATTTACGGGAGGGCTGGAATCGGTTCCTGTCCTGGTGTGCTCCTTCCGTCCCGACCATGCATTATCCTATTGTGGCCCAACTCTTGGATTTTTGCAGCGTAGCTTGGATTTGGGGCTTCGGCCGAGCACACTTTATGTCCTGAGGTCGGCACTTGGGGTGGTTTTTGCCCAGGATCTTGCTTCCCATCCATGGCTCAAGCAGTATTTTACTTCTGCTTGGGGGTGGCATCCCGGATTTGGCCTTCTGCCCTCCCTGGGATTTGATGCTTGTTCTCCAAGGGCTTGCTCGAAGTCCCTTTGCACCCTTGTCTGCTGCATCCCTTACGTCTCTCTCTCACAAGGTGGCGTTTTTTGGTGGCCATCACTTCTGCTCCCAGAGTTGGAGAACTGCAGGCACTCTCTGTCCGAGCTCCGTGCCTCATGGTGTCCGCACTCTCTGTCCGGGCTCCGTGCCTCGTGGTGTCCGTTGTTCGCATTACGCTTCGGTTGCATTCATCTTTCCTTCTGAAAGTTGTCGGCTTTCCATCGGTCCCAGGTTGTGGTTCTGCCTTCAATTTGTCAATCTCCTGCTAATGCGGCTGAGGCCGTGTTTCACTCCTTCGATGTTCATCGGACTGTCCTCCTCTATCTCCGAGAGTCTGCTTCCTGGAGGTTAGATCAGAACCTGTTTGTTCGGCTTTTGGGAATAATACAGGGAAGAAGACTTCCCAGGCTACCATCACTTCCTGGATCACGAAGGTGATCTGTGAGGCCTACGTCGCTCCGGTCCTTGCTCCTCCGGTGGGGTTGAAGGCTCCTTTAACTCGGGCTGCTGCTACTTCCTGGACGGAGCAGGCTGGAGCTTCATCGGAGCTGATTTGCAGAGCGGCTACGTGGTAGCCTCTCCTCACTTTTTCTCGCCTCTATAGGTTAGATCTGTCCTTCAGTCGGGATCTGTCCTTTGGTAGGAGAGTCCTACAGGCAATAGTCCCACCCTGAGGAGTATCGGTGGTATTCCTCCAATGCTGTCGTGGAAGGCGAATGGAGAAAACTGAATTAGTCCTTACCGGTAATTCCTTTTTTTGGAGCCTTCCACGACAGCATCAGTTCCCCCCTTGTTGGTGTTTAATTCCGGTTTGTATCAGGTAATCCATGGCTAAGGGTAATCTTGGTAAACACTGGAGTACTGAGGAAGGGGAGGGGCTTTTAACCTCTCTGTGTTCCTGTCCCCCAATAGGGCGTGGACGACATCCTCCAATGCTGTCGTGGAAGGCTCCAAGAAAAGGAATTACCGGTAAGGACTAATTCAGTTTTCTTGGCTTCCTCTCTCGCCAGAACTTTAGACTGGCATTATTGTGCATCAACCAAGAGATGGGTAGAGGTGGAGCAGGAAGGCTTGGGGATTCCACTGAAGCATTTGCTCTGGATTCCTCCCGGGGACTTAAAGGAAATAGCTCCCCTGACCGACATGACTAGGACCACGTTGACTGTTTGGCATTCTGTGCTGAAAACTCTTCATTTAGACGGTAGACTTAGCCCTCTTAGCCCCCTTTTTTCCAGTCCAGCTTTTCCACCTGGATTCGGTAGACAAAGATTTCTCTGTTGGCAGAGTGTGAATGATACCAGAATGGGACAAACCCTAACCAACGGCAATTTACCCTCGTTGGGGGAGCTGCAATCCAAAGACCCCACTAGGCCACTTATATGGTTCGAGTTTTTCCAATACAGATCGTTTTTATACTCAGCTGACCATACGTGCAGGGTGGGGTCGACGCCCGACTTTCTGGAAAGATTGTTCCAACAGGATTCTCCCCCAAGGCGCAAAATATCGGCTCTGTATCAGGCTTTAAGGTCCTTGAGAGATCAGGGTACCCTGTATTTCCAGCGTGCTTGGGAGAGGGAGCTGGACAGGAAAATCTCAGATAGTGATTGGCAGAAATGCTTTTTATTTACTCACAAATTGGCAAATGCTTGTATTGCATAAGAGAGAAGCTACAAGCTGCTCACCAGATGGTATCTATGTCCAGCTGCTCTTCAGCGCATGTTCCCTGGAACCACTGATAGCTGTTGGCGTTGCGGAGAGACGGCAGGGACGATGCTACATATTTGGTGGAGTTGCAGGGAAATCCAGAGGTTCTGGTCTAAGGTATTCTGTACTTATACACAGAAAACGGGTAAACAGATTAAATGCTGTCCCGAAACGGCACTGCTGTCCATATTCCCTGGGCCTATTGGGCTTCACAAGAGGGATATCCTCCATTTTTGTGTCTCGGCAGCTCGTGCATTGATCCCAAGGTTCTGGAGATCTTCTCAGGTACCATCCTTGCTTGACTGGTTCAGGGAAATGATGGATATCTTCCGAATGGAGGAATTAGCTGCCGACGCATCGGGATCTCATGTGGTCTGGATTGAGTGGATTCTCTTCCAAGATTCTGTTGACTTCAGGAGTACCTTCGCCGAGGTCGATATAGTGGACTGACTTCTGGCCGACTTGGAGTCAGGGTGACCCACATTCCCTCTCCATCTTCTGTTTAACCCCCTTCTTTGCCTGACCCCAATTATCCTAGAACAGCCCTCCACTCTACTTACAATTCTCTTTTCTTTTCCTCCTTTCTTTCCTTTTCCTCTTTTCACCTCTTCAGTATTCCTTTACTCTTAGCTTCTGTAACTCTTCTCTTAGCTCACTCTCTTCTGAGCTTCCAGTATCACCAGAACCGAGATATACACACATTGGTCGAGATTTTCCATAGATGACAGGCTCTTCTCCTGGATGCCTCAGATTAGGGTGAGTCCTCTAAGGCCTTGCTCTTCCGGGTCTTAACAGGTATAAGGATAAGATAGGACAAAATAATCCAATACTTGATCCCTTTTCTACAGCCAACATTATGGAGGGGGAAACGTTGACATAACCTTTTGGTGGAGTTCTCCACCTCCTCCCAGGCTGACAGCTCCAATTTCCAGAGAAGGGTCATTTGTTTTTTTTTTGTTTGTTTTTTTTTTCCATTAGATTTTATAAAGTAAATGTTGGTCTGGTTGACCCTAACCCATAGTGGGTGAATATAGGGGGGGTTGTTCGTATTGTAATGTTCTTGTAACTGACGTCATTGTTGTGATTCTTGTACCTTTTTTTTCTTCAGGTTTATACATATATGCATACCTTTGTAATGCCTTTCAAAATTTAATAAAAAGAGATTAACCATAAATGAAGATAATAATACCAAAGAATTTGTGATTGCAATCATTTTCAGGAAGAAACTGAGTATTATCTGACAGAATTGCAGGGGTGTCAATACTTTTGGCCCCAACTGTATATCAATGTACACAGTATATATAAGGAAAGTCCCACAGGGATCAGCAGACTCAATATTGTGCGGAGTCTTTTACGAAGATGCAGCAGTGTGTACCATAACAACGATGACCAGTACTTTCTTTGGCTATGAAGCCAAACCCATTTGCTAGATGATTTCTACCACCTTGTCTCTCGTACATTGGTCTTCAAAGTCGTTGGCTTAGGCCCATATCACCAATCTCAGGTGATGTTATAAAGGAGCTGAATATCCTGTGATATAGTGATCACGGAGCGGGCCGGGGTACACTCGCTTGGCAGTACAAAACCATGAACACAGCAACAGCCTCTTCTATGAAATAGGTCCAGCTGGTTTATTTAGGACAGCATAAACCGCTAGGAGCAAATTAAACATGAGCCTTCCTTTGGCTGTACAAAAACATAGTCCGTTTATCTAACACACAGCCTGTAGGCAGTCCACATAGGGCATCTGAGAGACTGCTTCTTCAGAAGGGACGTCTGACTTTGGCTCACAGCCCAGCACTCTGCAGGCTCTGCATGCATTAGTCTGTCTCACATGTCAAATACAGACTCCATTAAACATCCTGAGATACACCCACATCTCCAGCAAGTTGCAAGCTTAACTCTTGCAATGCTGTGAAGCAGGCTCTGGCTTCCAAGTACTGGCAAGACATTCATAAAAACATTGCAGCAGACTTCTATCTGTGCAAAACATACTGGCCATTTATAGTGCTGCCATTCAGACCATGGCTGGCCGCCATATCACACTCCTCAAGAAAGAAGACAGGACAGGGTGGCTCAGGCTGCATCAGATAGTTGCTCAGAGGGGGTAGGGGTACACGCATGGCATTCTCCCAGTCATAGGCCTCTGGCGGGTATACTTCACAAAGCTGGGAAACAGGCTTTTTCTGCCTCTATTACCTCCTCCTCTTCCTTGTCGTCATCCTCCTCAGCCTCTCAGGCTAGGGTCACATTTGCGGTTTTGTTTTCAAAGCCGTATCCGGTTTTGACCATTAAAAATGATCAAAACCGCATCTGCATCCGCAGCCTATAGGCTTCAATAGAAAAACCGGATTGCTCTATTTGCAATCCAGTTACCGCATCCGGTTTTGCAGCCTGTGGTAAAAATCATGCAGGCTGCATTTTTCGGAGCGGTTGAAAAACCGGATCCGTTTTTTCTATAATGGGCGCCTATGGCAACCGGATCCGGTTTTTGGTGTCACTATTTTTTCTCATTGCAGATCCAGATCCATTACTGGATCCATATCTGCAATGTGAAGCCAAATGTGATGGCACATGGTAATACCGCATCCGGTAATGGATGCCGTTACCGGATTGTGCCTTCCAAATGTGACCCCAACCTTAGGCCTATAATAAATAATAGGCCCTATAAGGAATGGTTAAAGGTTCTGGGAATAATTACCACTCAAAAAAGAGGGCAAGGAGGAGACTTAATAGCTGTCTACAAGTATATGCCTATATGTATAGGGCATACTTTGCAGTTCTCTCACCTTCCTTGTACTCTTGCCTGAACTTGCTCCAGTTTTTCTATGTCTTTATTAAAATGTTGTACCCAAAACTGGATGCAGTATTCCAGATGAGGTGTCACCAAAGAGGAGTAGAGAGGATAATTACTTGACGTGATCTAGAGTCTATGCTTCCCTTAACCCCTTAGTGACGAAGAAATTTGTCATTTCTCATTTTCTTTTTTTCGCTGCTCAGCTTTCAAGAGCCATAACGTTTTTATTTTTCTGTCGACACAGACATATGATGGCTTGTTTTTTGCGGGATGAGTTGTACTTTCAGATGCAATAATTTGTTTTACCATATAATGTACAGGGAAATTGCAAAAAAATTCCAAGTGCAGTGAAATTGCAAAAAAGGTGCAATTAGACGTTTGTTTTTTGGGTTTTGTAGTCGCCGTGTTCACTATATGGTAAAACTGATGTGACTGTGTGATGCCTCGGGTCAGTACGAGTTTGTAGATACCAAACATGTATACCTTTACTGGTATCTAGGTGGTGGAAAAAAATACAAAAGCATGAAAAAAAAAAACATTGCACTTTTTGTGCCATGTTCTGCGACCCGTAGCGTCCTCATTATTCGGGATCTGGGGCTGGGTGACGGCTTATTTTTTGCGTCTCGAGCTGACGTTTTTAATGATATCATACTTTGGTGGATGCGCTGTTTTGATCGCCCGTTATTGCATTTTTTAGCATTGTTGCAGCGACCAAAAAAACATAATTTTGGCGTTTGAACCATTTTTTGCGCTACGCAGTTTATGGCTCTCGTTATTTGATTTTTTTATATTGATAGATCGGGCGATTCTGAACGCGGCGATACCAAATATGTGTTTTTTGTTTTTTTTTAATACTTTTGTGGATGGGAGAAAAGCGGGGTGATTTGAACTTCTATGGTTTTTGTTGTTTTTTTTCAACTTTGTAAAAACTTTATTTGCTTATTGATTCTTACTTTTACACAGCCCCTGTGAGAGGCATGCAGCTGCACAGTCCGATCGCTTCTGACACATACAGATGAGCTGCAGCTCATCTGCATCTGTCAGAATCGCGGACCTGTGGTTGGCAGCCCCTGCCAACCACAACCCGGAAGTGCTCCGTGACAGGCTCCGGGGTCAAGCCAGGACCCCGGCCTGTCACGTCAGCACGGGAGGTCCCGCGATACTATCGCGAGATCTCCCCTGGAGCCGGGTAAGAGCGCGCTGCACGCTCCTGCTCCCTTAGATCCCGCTCTCAGAGATTGATGGGGGGATCTAAGGGGTTAAACAGTGCCGATCGGCGGCGGGACCGATCGGAGCTGTTACTCTCACATCTCAGCTGCTGAGAACAGCTGAGATGTCGGAGCTTTGATATGAGCTCCGTGCAGGAGCTCACATCAATCTCCCCCTAGTGGCAGCCGACTTATATATACGGCAGGCCATCACTAAGGGGTTAATAATAATAATAATAATAATATTTATTCATATAGCATCATTAATTCCACACTGCTTTACACACATTAGTAACACTGTCCCCATTGTGGCTCACAATCAGAGGATTTTATCAGTATATGTTTGGATTGTGAGATGAAACTGGAGTTTCTGGAGGAAACCCACACAAACACAGGGAGAAGATCCACATTCATGTTTTCTTTATTTTCAACCAGCCATCCTGTCCCTGCAGCTGGAAAATACTCCCATACCATGATGCTGCCACCATCGTTTCACTGTTGGGATTGTATTGGGCAGGTGATGAGCAGTGCCTGGATTTCTTCACACATACCACTTAGAATTATCACCAAAAACTTCTATATTCATGTCATCAGTCCAAAGAATCTTATTGCTCATAGTCTGAGAGTCCTTCATGTTTTGTTGGGCCACTATGCCATAAAGGCTCGACTGGTGAAGGGCTGCACTGATGGTTGACTTTGTGGAAATTTCTCGCATCTCCCTACTGTATCTCTGGAGCTCAGCCACAGTGATCTTGGGGTTCTTCTTTACCACTCGCCACCGTTCTTCTCCCACGATTGCTCAGTTTAGCTGGACAGCCAGGTCTAGGAAGAGATCTGGTGGTCCCAAACATCTTCCATTTTAGGATTATGGAGGCCACTGGGTTCTTAGGAACCTTGAGTACTGCAGAAAAATTTTTGTTAACTTGGTCAGATCTGTGCCTTGCCACAATTCTGTCTATGAGCTCCTTGGGCAGTTCCTTTGATCTAATGATTCTCATTTGATCTGAAATGCACTGTGAGTTCTGAGGTCTTATATAGACAGGTGTGTGCCTTTCCAAATTAAATCCTATCAGTTTAATTAAACACAGCTGGACTCAAGTGAAAAAGTAGAACCATCTCAAGGAGGATCACAAGAAAATGGACAGCATGTGACTTAAGTATGAGTGTTTGAGCAAAGGGTCTGAATACTTATGACAATGTGATATATCAGTTTTTCATTTTTTATAAATTAGCAAAAAATTCTACATTTCAGTTTTTTTTCAGTTAAGATGAAGTGCAGAGTGTACATTAATGAGAAAAAAATGAACTTTTTTTAAATTTACCAAATAGCTGCATTGACACAAAGAGTGAAAAATGTAAAGGGTTTCTGAATACTTTCTGTACCCACTGTATACCAGGATGGGGAGTCATATACCAGGATGAGGGATATATATACCAGGATGAGTGACATATATACTGATTGTAAGACGGACACTGGCATTATAAGACGGACGGAAAATTGGGGTGCGTTTTATAATCTGGTTTAGGGGTGATGGACCCAGCGCTAACTGATTTAATTACACTAAGATTTTTATAGTATGGATGGGGGAAGGAATAGACCGTGAATTGATTTGCTAGATAATAAACAATTTATTCAAGTTTGTAGTAGTTTTACAAGACAAAAATTTTTTATTTTAAAAATATTCAAAGATAGAGCTCTAAGTTAAAAATTGAGGACTGGATACCTCAACTGTACTGCTTCTGGGTTTTAATAAGATAATAAAAATTATTTTAAAACATTGGTAATTCCAGAATTAATCTTTGACATGAGACATCAGATGCTGTGCTTCATAAACCTTCTGTCACCTCCTTCTGTGTAAAGAGAAAGGAGAGGAGAGGAAGTTTAAAATGGTCCTCCCTCAGAGGTGAAGGCTATATAGCTGTTTAGACTAGTGATAGGAGTAACTATTTAGACTAGTAATATGATTAGGTACCTGTAGTCCATACGAGAGTATTGCATTAATAGTGACTTTCTTTATAGTAACGTTTTTCTGGTGGTTTACCTCTGGACTTCTGCTCAGGCTGAAAAAAGAGGGGACAGATATCAGTTTTAGGTCCAGGCTGCCAGTAAAAACCACATAATTTGATAAGTACCTGCAAATTAGAATATTCAAGTGGACCTTCCTTTCTCTATAGTGGTTTCCAGGTTGGTTTTTTTGAAAGAAGGGGATTGGGCTGCAAGAAAACTGAATTATTGATCTAAGTTCAATCTTTACACTATGCTGTTCATATTAGAAAACCTACTTGCAGTAGCTGTACTTCCAAAAGCTGTTGCTGTCTCAGCTACCTGAGATTAGTGTTGCAGGGTTAGAACGCTTGCATAGCGTCTAAAATCCGTTCGCATAAGTAAGTGTGGTTATGTCTTCTACTTACTAGGTGCTGCTGTTGGGGATTGTTGCGGTCCGAAGTCCTTTTAGAGTGATACGCCGTGGCCAGTGGCGCACACCCGGTCTCCTCGTGTGTCCGCGTCCGCGTCTCCGGATGTTGATGCCGGATGTGACGTGACGGCAGCGCGGCACACAGGATTCGTCCTCCCTTGCAGCGTTGGTGCTGGGAGGCTGCACTACGTCAGTCTGGAATAGTACGCAATTGCTTAGCACAGGGTGGGCGGGATCAACGCGTTTCGTTGATCACGGTCAACTTTTCTGAGACCGCGGTTTTTTTCGCTGCCGCACCTGCCGCAAGTGCAAAACCGCACTTGCCGCACCTGCCGCAAGTCCCCCTATACTTTCTATGGGAAAAACCGCAACCGCGCCGCAAGTGTATCGGTTATGCGGCAATTGCGGCAGATGTGTTTTTTTCACCGCATCTGCCGCAAATTTCAAAAAACGCTGATGTGAAAGGGCCCTTAAACTACTACAAACTTGAATAAATTGTTTATTATCTAGCAAATCAATTCACGGTCTATTCCTTCCCCCATCCATACTATAAAAATCTTAGTGTAGTTAAATCAGTTAGCGCTGGGTCCATCACCCCTAAACCAAACCCTACAAACATCAAGGCACTAGAGCACAGGTGTCCTTAGGACCTCCTAGCAACAACTTATTGTGGTTACCCCCATTCCAACCTCCATTGGGATAACCCCTATGTGGGGAAACAGCTTGCTCCATTGTAAAAAATCTATACAATGCGTTTTATAATCTGGTGCATTTTATAAAGTGAAAAATATGGTAACTGGATTATTCAATATTCCATTAGCAGAGGAAAAAACAGTAGAACCTTGCTGTTGTCTGGAATTTCTAGGAATTGTGTTAGATTCAAACAGAAGGAATGTAGACTTCCAGTTTGTAAATTGACTAAGCTTAGATATGCTGTGTTTTCCTTGCTAGTAGAGATGAGCAGACCTGTAGATATTCATGTTCACCAAATCTAAATAGGTAAAAAAAAAATAACAACTATGTCCTCTGCACTGCCTTAAAGTGCCCACTGCATTTACAAACTCGGTTCATATAAGAATGATGCTTTTTTAATGAACTCTGAAAAATAAAGGATTTTAAACATGCCATAGTAAGGGTTCCTCCGCTAGATGATATTTCCTCTACTTCTAAGCGACTGCCGGAGGGTGTGCCTCCCTTATCTACTTGCTTATCCCTGGCAGATGATTGAACTTGAGATGAAAACTACCATTTGGGTAAGCTGGCTTTATTTATTCTTTACTGTGTAAAAAAAAAAAATGGTGCTCAGTTTTTTGCGTACTGTCTACTTATGTGTATTTTAAATAAAATTATTGAACTGAGACTATGCTTAATGAGGACTTGGTCCGAGACCAACTTAATGAATATTCTGTGGTGGCGCTACTAATTAACAACCTAAGAGCTGGGCTACAGAAGTGAGCAATCCTGAGGACAAATTGTATGCATCTCTCATTATACAATCCCAGTTTCCTCCTCTTCACCATGCAGAACCTTATGCGATTTGTGAACTAACTGAATGTTCTAGTTACCGAGTTATTACTAATTGACATAAGCAGCTCTCCCCCGAGCTGGTTACTAAGACCTTGATAACATTCCTACTGTGTACAAAAAGTTGCTTTACTACTTCCTAAATGTTAATTTTAAGTTGCATTCCACTGACCTTTCTTTTCCCTTCTGTAGAACTCAAACTTCCATCCCCTCCTCTCTTTTCTCCCCTTCTCTTGACCTCCTCCAACATCCAGGACACCCAAAATTTGCTCAAATACAGCACTACTCGACATGAATCCCAACACCATCATGACAAACACAGATTAGGTATTTACCATTTCCCCACTCAATACCAATGGTCTTAATTCACCCTTCACTAGACACCAGATGCTAAAACAACTTCAAAAACTAGGGACAGATGTACTGTACTCCAAGATACACACTTTAAGCCTGACAATGTACCTGATTTTTGTAAGACGTACTATGATAAATGGTTTGAATGCCCCTTTACCACACTCAAACTTAAAAAGAACCTCAATAGCAATTGCAATAGGGATTCCCTTTCAATTACATAGCTCAATCTCAGACCTGGAGGGACAATTTGTCCTGGTTAAGGGCCTCCTGGCAGGTAATGTTGTTACACTATGCAGTTTATATGCTCCGAACACAAGGCACTTGAAGTGGATATTGTCGATATTAAAAAGAATTAGGGAGTTCAGAGAGGACATACTCTTCATCGGGGTGATCTCAATGTGGCACTTGAGCTAACAATAGATACCACTAAGAAAAAAGGGAGATATCGCTGAACGATCTGAACAGGATTAAATAATGCTAATTAATTGCGTGTTTAATACGTTTCTCAGTTCTATAATTTGGGGTTAATTGATTTTGTATCATCTGAGTATTTGCAATTGTCTACTGATGCTGCTGGTAGTTATGGGTATGGTGCCTTTTTTAATGGTAAATTGTCTGCTGAAATGTGGCCTTATTCTTAGATTAGAAATAAGGTTGATAACAACATATTTAGAATTTTTTCCAAACAATTGATCTGTAATAATGATGGGGTCTGAGCTAAAGGATAGAAGGTTTATAATCCATACAGACAATCAAGGTGTAGTTTTTGAAATCCATACATTGTCTTCAAAATTTAGCTGGACAGTTAAATTACTAAGAGATTTAGTATTGTGCTGTTTAAAAAAAGAGTATTTGGCTGAAAGCTAGTTATATAAAGTAGAGTTTATCTGATGCTCTCCCTGTGGCCAGTGGCCAGACGTTTTGGGCTAAACTTGCAGAAGCAGAATTGGTTGGGAAGCTATGCCCACTACATCTAATATATAATTCCCCTAATGCACTTCTGTAAGTTTCGGCGCTACTTCAGTCGTCGTGGACGTGGCTGCTCAGCAGCCACGCGACCCACGAAGCATTGCCCGTGCAGCGGGCATTGCGAGCCGTTGCAGGGGCACGAGCAATGGCCGCGAAGCGGCCATTGCGAGTCTCCCGCCCCGGCGACGACCGACGAGAGCCGAGCGCCGTGGCTGAAAATAGAACCAAGGACCCGGCCATGCATAGCTCGAAACATCGCTATGTATCTCAATGGGAAGTGAGGCGCTATGCTGATTGGTCGGCGCAGCACACAGCGACCAATCAGCATAGCGCCTCACTTAAGCGGGAAATTTAAAACTCAAAGTGCTCCATTATATCTCAATGGGAAGTGAGGCGCTATTCTCATTGGTCGCTGTGTGCTGGCGCCAACCAATGAGAATAGAGCCTCACTTTCAGCGGTAAATTTGAAACTCAAAGTGCTCCATTATATCTCAATGGGAAGTGAGGCGCTATTCTCATTGGTCGCTGTGTGCTGGCGCCGACCAATGAGAATAGCGCCTCACTTTCAGCGGTAAATTTGAAACTCAAAGTCCTCCATTATATCTCAATGGGAAGTGAGGCGCTATTCTCATTGGTCGCTGTGTGCTGGCGCTGACCAATGAGAATAGCGCCTCACTTTCAGCGGTAAATTTGAAACTCAAAGTCCTCCATTATATCTCAATGGGAAGTGAGGCGCTATTCTCATTGGTCGCTGTGTGCTGGCGCCGACCAATGAGAATAGTGCCTCACTTCCCATTGAGATATAATGGAGGACTTTGAGTTTCAAATTTCCCGCTTAAGTGAGGCGCTATGCTGATTGGTCACTGTGTGCTGCGCTGACCAATCAGCATAGCGCCTCACTTCCCATTGAGATACATAGCGGTGTTTCGAGCTATGCATGGCCGGGCCCTTGGTTCTATTTTCGGCCATGGCGCTCGCCTGTCGTCGGTCGTCGCCGGGGCATGAAACTCGCAATGGACCTACGTGCCGGAGTTACCGCTGCTGCAGCGACTCGCCTATCTATCTATCTATCTATCTATCTATCTATCTATCTATCTATCTATCTATCTATCTATCTATCTATCTGTATATCTATATATCTATATGTATCTATATCTATATCTATATGTATCTATCTATCTATCTATCTATCTATCTATCTATCTATATCTATCTATCTCTATCTATATCTATATCTATCTATCTATCTATCTATCTATCTATCTATCTATCATCTATATCTATATCTATCTATCTCTATATCTATATCTATCTATATCTATCTATATCTATCTATCTATCTATATCTCTATCTATCTCTATCTATCTCTATCTATCTCTATCTATCTCTATCTATCTCTATCTATCTCTATCTATCTATACTAGAAAAAACCTTGCAGCACTCAGCTACTACCAATGATGTACATATGCTGACAAGCTATATATATGAGAAAAAATTTAAAAACTTACGTTTTTTTCAAAAAACTCAAAATTCTTATTCTTTTTTTAAAATCTGAAGTTCTTAGTACACACATTGGCCAATGTCTGCTTGCTCGTCGACTGCGACAAAGTGACTTCAGGCCTGACGAGTCCTATCGCTGACACCCAAGTCCTCCTTGTCCACCCTACCCCACTACTAAGTGGGCGGACACCATCTAGACCCTAGATCACCTGTAGGCAACGAGGGTGCACATTGCAGTAATGGAGCCAGCCAACTCCACACGATACAAAAGAGAAAAAAAAGAGAAAAAAAAAACTGCACAGCACTCACAGACAATGTGAACTGGTGCCAGCAGGGATGCTGGGTCAATATACTAGAAAAAAACCTTGCAGCACTCAGCTACTACCAATGATGTACATATGCTGACAAGCTATATATATATGAGAAAAAAATTAAAGACTTACGTTTTTTTCAAAAAACTCAAAATTCTTATTCTTTTTTTTAAATTTGAAGTTCTTAGTACACACATTGGCCAATGTCTGCTTGCTCGTCGACTGCGACAAAGTGACTTCAGGTCCGACGAGTCCTATCGCTGACACCCAAGTCCTCCTTGTCCACCCTACCCCACTGCTAAGTGGGCGGACACCATCTAGACCCTAGATCACCTGTAGGTAACGAGGGTGCACATTGCAGTAATGGAGCCAGCCACTCCACACGATACAAAAGATTTAAAAAAAAGAATAAGAATTTTGAGTTTTTTGAAAAAAACGTAAGTTTTTAATTTTTTTCTCATATATATAGCTTGTCAGCATATGTACATCATTGGTAGTAGCTGAGTGCTGCAAGGTTTTTTTCTAGTATATTGACCCAGCATCCCTGCTGGCACCAGTTCACATTGTCTGTGAGTGCTGTGCAGTTTTTTTTTTTCTCTTTTCTATCTATCTATCTATCTATCTATCTATCTATCTATCTATCTATCTATCTATCTATATATCTATATCTATATCTATATCTATATCTATCTATATATCTATATCTATATCTATATATATCTTTATCTATATCTATATCTATCTATAGATTCAAGATTCAAGATTCAAGATTCAAAGAAGCTTTATTGGCAGGACCAAATACATCTCAGTTTTGCCAAAGCAATTGTATAAAGGGAATAGAGATAGGGACTGTGGGATGTGGGGTAGGAGCTGTAGGGAAGGTGGATGGGATGGATCCAGGATGGGGGGGCTATAGTCCATGGCATAGGGAGGGTGGATGGGGCAAGTCCAGGGTGGGGGCTATAGTCCATGGCATAGGAAAGGTGGGTGGGGGCAGATCCAATGTGGAGGCTATAGAGTCCATGGCATCATAGCTCTTTTTCTCGCAGTCTATGGCATTCGCTCACATACCGCACTGCTATCTCCACTGCTCTCTCTTCTTCTCCCAGCAGGATAGATATTTTTTCTTCCTCCTTCATGGTGATGAAATCCGGGAAGAGATGCGAGAGTCTCCTGAAGTGAGTGTCCCTCACTGCTGAGTATTTGGAGCAGTGTAGCAGGAAGTGGGTTTCGTCCTCCAGGGCCTCCTGATCACAGTGTTGGCACAGTCTTTCCTCCCTGGGCTTGTATCTCTGCCTGTGTCGGCCGGACTCGATGGCCAGACTGTGGGCACTGAGTCTATATCAGGATCTTGCGGTCTCTGGGATCCGGGAGTTTCTCCAGATATGGGGCCAGTTTGTAGTCTCTCTGTAGACTCCGGTACATGGTCAGTTTCTGTGAGCTGAAGATATCATTCTTCCAGTCACTGACATACCTCTCCTGGCCCTGCTCTACCATCTTCCTGATTCCGGCTTTTGTCAGGCTGTGATTGGTGTTCCGGTTGTGTTGGGCTTGGCTGGGCTGTTCTATATCTATAGCTATATCTATCTATATCTATATCTATATCTATCTATCTCTCTCTCTCCAGACGTTGGGAGAAAGTGACGGATGTGACGTCACAAATCCCTCCGGGAATTATAGCTTAGATTGACCACACATTGCCTTCTATACAATATAATGGGACACACATTGCCTTCCATCTATTATATAATTGCCGTAGCGACTTCCGTCGGAGCGGCGCGACTTCCGGTGGCTTGGTTAGCGAGCTGTTTCTTTCTCCTGGACTCTGTCCGTGGCCGCGTAGCGGCCGCGGCGACTCCCGAAGCAATGCCCGCAAAGCGGGCATTGCGAGTCGTTGCAGCCTCGCGAAGCAATGCCCGCGAAGCGGGCATTGCGAGTCGCTGACACCCCCCACTAACCAAGCCACAGAAGCCCATACTACTCTACTATACACCGCTATAGTATACTACAGTCCCATGCCCATAAGCGCTATGGGACTGTAGTATACCATTGCGTCGCTCACACCCCCCACTAACCACGCCACACAAGCCCATACTACTCTACTATACACCCCTACCCCCTGCCGCCCTAAGCCACTACCCCCTACCGCCATGCCGTCTACCCCCTAAGGCACTGCCACCCCTAAGCCCCTACCCCCTAAGCCCCGTAGCGCCATGGGACTGTAGTATACCCCCTAAGCCACTACCCCCCGCCCGAACCCACTACCCCGCTGCACCCACTATCCCGCCGCCGAATCCCCTAAGCCATGCTGACTACCCCCTAAGGCACCGCCACCCCTAAGCCCCTACCCCCTAAGCCCCGTAGCGCCATGGAACTGTAGTATACCCCCTAAGCCACTACCCCCCGCCCGAACCCACTACCCCGCCGCACCGACTATCCCGCCGCCGAATCCCCTAAGCCATGCCGACTACCCCCTAAGGCACCGCCACCCCTAAGCCCCTACCCCCTAAGCCCCGTAGCGCCATGGGACTGTAGTATACCCCCTAAGCAACTACCCCCCGCCCGAACCCACTACCCCGCCGCACCCACTATCCCGCCGCCGAATCCCCTAAGCCATGCCGACTACCCCCTAAGGCACCGCCACCCCTAAGCCCCTACCCCCTAAGCCCCGTAGCCCCATGGGACTGTAGTATACCATTGCCATGTACACTACAGCGCCATGCTCTACAGCGCCATGCTCTAAAACACCCCTACCCCCTGCCGCCCTAAGCCACTACCCCCTACCGCCGCCAAAGCCCCTGCCATACCCCCTAAGCCCCGTAGCGCCATGGCACTGTAGTATACCCCCTAAGCCACTACCCCCCGCCCGAACCCACTACCCCGCCGCACCCACTATCCCGCCGCCGAATCCCCTAAGCCATGCCGACTACACCCTAAGGCACCGCCACCCCTAAGCCCCTACCCCCTAAGCCCCGTAGCGCCATGGGATTGTAGTATACCATCGCCATGTACACTACAGCGCCATGCTCTACAGCGCCATCCTCTAAAACACCCCTACCCCCTGCCGCCCTAAGCCACTACCCCCTACCGCCGCCAAAGCCCCTGCCATGCTCTACAGCGCCATGCTCTAAACACCCCCTACCCCCTGCCGCCCTAAGCCACTACCCCCTACCGCCGCCAAAGCCCCTACCCCCCTACGCCACTACCCCCCGCCCGAACCCACTACCCCGCCGCACCCACTATCCCGCCGCCGAATCCTCTAAGCCATGCCGACTACCCCCTAAGGCACTGCCACCCCTAAGCCCCTACCCCCTAAGCCCCGTAGCATCCTAGGCCCCCGCCGATACCCCCTAAGCCCCGCCGCCTATCCCCTAAGGCACCGCCGTCCCTAAGCTCCCGCCGCTGTCACCTAAGGCCCTACACCCGAAGCCCCCGCTGTCCCCTAACCTAACGTCCCCGTCGATCACTTACATGCCTTCTTACTCATCTGATCGTCTGTCCGATCCACAAGTCCTCCGTCCGGCCAGGCGTCCTCTTCCTCCGGCCCCGGGGGTCTTCTCTCTTCTTTCCGCCATCTCCGCCTCTTCGTCCGGCCCCGGGGATCTTCTGTCTTCTTTTCGCAAACTTCCACCTCCGACGTCCTCTTCCTTCTCATTAACATAGAATGGACGAAAAATCCCCCATTCTATCTCAATGAGATCTGAGGCCCTCTTCTGATTGGTCGCTGTATACTGCCCTCAGCCAATCAGAAGAGCTCCTCAGACTGAGACGCAGTTCTCATTCAGGTCCGCATTTTTTTTTTTTTTTTATTATTATTTTTATTTAATTATTTATTATTTTTATTTTTTTTTTTTATTATTTTTTAATTCTTTTTAAATTCTTTTTTTTATTATTAAATTTATTTATTTTTTTAAGTGACAGTGAGACACAGTTCTCATTCAGGTCCGCCTTTTTTTTTCCCCATTGACATACATTACCGGTGTGTCGGCGCTTTTATGGCCGCCGACCTGGTTCTATTTGTCGGCCCTAAAATCGCGGACACACCGCTAATGCATCTCTATGGCCAGTCAGCCCGATTTCGGATTGGTCGGTCGAGCTCACTGCCCATAGACATGCATTAGCGGTGTGTCCGCGATTTTAGGGCCGACAAATAGAACCACGTCGGCGGCCATAAAAGCGCAGACACACCGGTAATGTATGTCAATGGGGAGAAAAAAAGGCGGACCTGAATGAGAACTGTGTCTCACTCTCACTTAAAAAAATAAATTAATTTAATAATAAAAAAAATAATTTAAAAATAATTAAAAAATAATAAAAAAATAAATAATAAATAATATTAAAAAATTAAATAAGCGGACCTGAACGAGAACTGTCTCTCTGCCTCACTTAAAAAAAATAATGTATTTAATAATAAATAAAATAATTAAATAATATTTAAAAAATAATTAAAAAATAATAATAAAAAAATAATATTTAAAAATTTAATAAGCGGACCTGAACGAGAACTGTCTCTCTGCCTCACTTAAAAAAAATAATTTATTTAATAATAAAAAAAATAATTAAATAATATTTAAAAAATAATAAAAAAATCATTAAAAAATAATAAAAAAATAATTAAAAAATAATATTAACAAATTACATAAGCGGACCTGAACGAGAACTGTCTCTCTGCCTCACTTAAAAAAAATAATTTATTTAATAATAAAAAAAATAATTCAATAATATTTAAAAATTAATAAAAAAATAATTAAAAAATATTAAATTAAATAAAAAATAATACTAAAAAATTACATTAGCGGACCTGAACGAGAAATATCTCTCAGCCTCACTTAAAAAAAACAAAAAATTTTAATAATAAAAAAATAATTAAATAATATTTCTAAAATAATACAAACAAAAATTACAAAATAATTTAAAAAATTATAAAAAAAAAAAAACCATAAAAAAAAATAATAACAAAAAATAAAATAAATAACCACGCACAGTGGTTGCTAATACGCTACCTATCGCCGCAAATCGCTGATTCCCAGTTTCGGCCCCGTCGAATGATGCCTCTGAGCCGAGTCGTCTGGCCGGAAATAGAACCAGCGGCTCGGCCATAAAATCGCCTCCTTTGTCTATCTATTCTATCTATCTCTATAGGAAGGCGCCGCCCAATCACAATCGCCGCGCCTTTTTTGAAAATCCATAGCGACCAATCACATTCATGGCACCAGCTTTCTGAAGTTGCCGCCCTCCAATCAGATAAGCCCGCTTATTTATAGCGCCAATTTTGAATCTTCAACCTCTTTGAATCCTCTTTGTGGGAGAACGAGAACCTATCGCTGGACTATCTGTTGGATTATATTTCTGCCAAGAAATCCATCCTTCCTGAGGGTCTTTCAAGGACAACGAGAAGCTACCGCTGGACCGTCTGTTCGACTACATTTGAGCCGAGATATCCATCCTTCGTGCGGGACGTCGGGAACCAAGCGCCGGATCGGGATCTACCATTGATCAGCTAAGATATCCTTTGGACAATCTACCTTTTCACATCAGAGCTTATAGTCCTGATGTGCATTTTTATTTTCACCTCTTTTACTATCTTTATTTTTCACCACTTTTACTATTTTGCGCCATGCAGCGCCAATCGCCGCTGCATGGAGCGTGCGCCACAGTTCGGACACTTCGCCGCTGCAAGCGCAGACGTCTGCGCTACAAACGCAAACTTCGGCGCTTCTAGCGGCCTCCGTGGTCTATGAGACCGCTGTGTCCGAACACGCATTCAGGCGCCGACCCTAGAACTCGCCGCTCTAAGATGGCGGACGCGAAATCTTCATTCATAAAATGCCGGTATACTTCAGCCGCGCTGTGATTGGCCAGCGGAAACTTCATACACATGGCGCCGTCAATCCGGTTGGTCGGCGCTATTGTGTGAAGATGCCGCTGTCCTATCACAACTCAGCGGGGCGGAGCTATAGACTTCCACTCTCCCGAACGCCGTGTCCGATAATCGCTCCAGGCGCTCGGCAACGAAAGTTCAGTGCATTTTCAAAATTGGCGCCGCGATTGTGATTGGATGTCGACTTCCCATAGACATCCATTGACAAATGAGGCGCGATTTTGATTGGTTGTTGTTTATGGCGCTTTGATTCCGATTGGTCAGCGCACAGCGGGGACTTCGGAACTTTTCTTGCCGAGCGCCTGGTACGATTTTCGGATATGCCGTTCGGCCGGCTGGAAGTTTGTAGCTCCGCCCCGCTGAGTTGTGATTGGACAGCGGCATCTTCACACAATAGCGCCGACCAACCGCATTCACGGCGCCATGTGTATGAAGTTTCTGCTGGCCAATCACAGCGCGGCTGGCGTCTGCCGGCTTTTTATGAATAAACTATTCGCGCCCGCCATCTTAGAGCGGGAAATTTGAATTTGTGACCAATGTACAAGTGAAAAAGCTGTTTTCACTGTACAATCTCACAACAGAGTATATATTCCTAATGCCTATCCTTACATTAACCCTTTGTTTATACAAATTAAATATCAGCTACATTTCACCATAGTGCCCTCTTCTTTTCATACTTTATTAACCCCTTCTATTCTCTTTCTGCTCAACTTGTTATCTGACTATGTGCTGTACTACGGCCATTTTAATATTAACCCCTTCTATTCTATTAGTCCTACACTGCTTATCTCACTATGTGCTCTACTACCGCATTTTTTATATTAACCCTTTCTATTCTATTACTCCTACACTGCGTATCTCACTATCTGATGTACTATGGCCATTTTTATCTTAACCCTTTGTATTCTATTAGTGCTACACTGCGTATCTCACTATCTGCTGTACTACGGCCATTTTAATTTTAACCCTTTCTATTCCATTAGTGCTACACTGCGTATCTCACTATCTGCTGTACTACGGCCATTTTAATATTAACCCTTTCTATTCTATTTGTGCTACACTGCCTATCTCACTATGTGCTGTACTACGCCCATTTTAATATTAACCCTTTCTATTCTATTAGTGCTACACTGCGTATCTCACTATGTGCTGTACTACGGCCATTTTAATATTAACCCCTTCTATTCTATTAGTGCTACACTGCGTATCTCACTCTCTGCTGTACTACGCCCTTTTTTACATTAACCCTTTCTCTTCTATTACTCCTACACTGCCTATCTCTGTATCTGCTCTACTACGCCCATTTTAATATTAACCCTTTCTATTCTATTAGTGCTACACTGCGTATCTCACTATGTGCTGTACTACGCCCTTTTTTATATTAACCCTTTCTATTCTATTACTCCTACACTGCCTATCTCTGTATCTGCTCTACTACGGCCATTTTAATATTAACCCTTTCTATTCTATTAGTGCTACACTGCGTATCTCACTATCTGCTGTATTACGGCCATTTTAATATTAACCCCTTCTATTCTATTAGTGCTACACTGCCTATCTCACTATCTGCTCTACTATGCCTTTTTTTACATTAACCCTTTCTATTCTATTACTCCTACACTGCCTATCTCTGTATCTGCTCTCCTACACCCATTTTAATATTAACCCTTTCTATTCTATTAGTGCTACACTGCGTATCTCACTATGTGCTGTACTACGCCCTTTTTTATATTAACCCTTTCTATTCTATTACTCCTTCACTCCCTATCTCTGTATCTGCTCTACTACGGCCATTTTAATATTAACCCTTTCTATTCTATTAGTGCCACACTGCCTATCTCACTATCTGCTGTACTATGGCCATTTTAATATTAACCCCTTCTATTCTATTACTCCTACACTGCCTATCTCTGTATCTGCTCTACTACGCCCATTTTAATATTAACCCTTTCTATTCTATTAGTGCTACACTGCGTATCTCACTATGTGCTGTACTACGGCCATTTTAATATTAACCCCTTCTATTCTATTAGTGCTACACTGCCTATCTCACTATGTGCTGTACTACGGCCTTTTTTATATTAACCCCTTCTATTCTATTAGTGCCACACTGCCTATCTCACTATCTGCTGTACTACGGCCATTTTAATATTAACCCCTTCTATTCTATTAGTGCTACACTGCGTATCTCACTATCTGCTCTACTACGCCCTTTTTTATATTAACCCCTTCTATTCTATTACTGCTACACTGCCTATCTCACTTTTAGTTGTACTAAGACCCTTTTAACATTAACCCTTTATATTCTATTTCTACTCCACTTGCTATCTCACTATCTGCTGTACTAAGGACATTTTTACATTAACCTCTTCTATGCCTTTTCTATTTTAGTTGCACCATGACTATTTTATAGGCTTTAAACTCATACATTAACCCCTTCTATTCTGTTTGCTGGACATCTGCCATTTTACAACTTCACCACTCATGGGCTGAAAAAAACCCATCTGCTGCGATTGCCCATTAAACCTTGCACTTGCGGCACAGTTGCGGGAATACCCATAGAAACTATAGGAACACTTGCGGCAGGTGCGGCAAGTTTTTTTTTTTTTTCTAGCAACACTTGACGCAACTGCTACATTGCACCCGCCGCAAGTCCCCTTATGGTTTCTATAGGGATTACCGCTACCGCCCTGCAAGTGCAATGTTAATGTGGCTATCGCAGCAGATGCATTTTTATCACTGCATCTACTGCAATTATATCGAAAGACCTGATGTGAAAGGCCTCTAAGGCAATTTGTACATTTACCCGTTCTATTGTATTTCTGCCCCCCTTGCTATCTCAGTATGTGGTCCACTAAGCCCATTTATACATTATCCTCTTCTATGCCATTTGCCATTTTGTTTTCCGACACTGTTTTATAGGGTTCGAAATGCTACATTAACCCCCTACTTTCAGTTTGCTATTCACTCACTGTGTTACTAGGTGCTGTACTCAGGACATTTGCAAATTAAACTCTTCTATACTATTTGTTATTTATTTTCTCATCCACACTCTTTTATAGGATGTAAGTGGTACATTAACGTCTTCTATTGTTTTGCCTATTCACTGTCTATGTCACTATGTGGTCTACTACTGGCATTTCATTACTAAATACTTTAATACTATTTTTATTTTTTTTAATTGTCCAGTATTTTTTATCCGTGCAAATGCTATATTAACTCCTTACAGGCTCTTTGATTTTTTTTTTGGAGTTAGGAGTCAGTCATCACACGGTTACGAGTACATTAACCCATTATATGTCAATTTTTAATATTTTGCATAGTAATGACTCTGTAGCACTACTACCTGTCTTATATTTAACAGTTTGGTGGTAATGCTACCTGCCCAGTTCACATCAGCGCTTATTTGAAATCGCACAAGATGTCCTGACAGAATTGCATCAGCTCGGTTTGCTGCATTGCCACCGCATAACTGCTGCACTTGCGGTGTCGTTCCGCTAATCCCCATAGTAAGTATAGGGGAACTTGCCACAGGTCCCGCCACCATAAAAAGCGTGGTTACCCATCGTTTTTTTTCCATACAGCACCTGCTACAAGTGCAAAACCCAAATTGCTGCACCTGCTGCAAATAAATACATACTGACTATTATGGCGATTATAATGACTATGGGGATTCACATAACCGCCTGCAAGTCCTGCAGTTATGCTGTAGCTATGTGCCACATGCGGCAGATGCTGTTTTTCCAACGGTTATGATGCTATTTGAAATTAACGCTCATGTCAAAGTCTCTGTCATCCCAGTAGGACATTCACTACTTTTACATACCTAATATTTTCCACTCTATTACTCACTGGGTCCCCTTTCACACGTCCATTGTATATGCACATTTACATACTTCCATAACATGGGCTAAGATTTAAATTTTAAACGCCACTTTTCCATACCCGTCACCAGGGCTGCAGTTGCGTAACGTTACACTACATCACCGCATTTACGTTACTTTTTACATTGACCTGCCTCTTTCAATATCTCATACGCAAGTTGCCTTATTTCTTTTTTAACCCTGCTTTGTCACATTCTGCCATTTCATACTTCACGTTAAGGCCGCTGTTTCCCCTACTCCACCAACAATAATAAAAACCACTACTTCTGCTATAATACCAAAAACTTCAGTTCTTGCTATCAATTAACCCTAACTCTCCCATTTTTCAACACCTTATGAAACTACAACCTTGCTGGTGGTTATGCAGAAATTGATGTCATCCTGCTTCTATTTACGCTTTTATTACAATGTTGCAAATTTGCTTTGATACCGCGTATCGGAAAGGGCCCTTACATCCATTTGTTTTGCCTTCACGGCAGTTTTTAAGGAATTTTAACACACTCATTGCCATTCAATACTCCATACAGTAAACATCATTACATCTTTGTTTGTTACTTTAAAGAAGTCTATCATTTCATTATAACAGCTTTTTGAAATACACACTGTAGTTTTATTGTTTTTGTCTTTTTACACAGTTATTATTCATTGTTTCCTTAACTAACACACTCTAGCTCTTTTTCGATTTCAAACACTGCTTATTCTTACTAAGATGAGCTCTCCAACACAAAATATCGTTCTTGCCAAGGAGGCTGCATCTACACCTAAGAAGAAGCGGGCGGACAAGACTTTGGAAGAGAGACGTCTTCGGTTAGATCGTGATAAGGCTGCTAAAGCTAAACGCATTGCAGAGGAGAGTTTGGAAGAGAAACGTGTTCGGTTAGATCTGCGTAAGGCTGCTAAGACGAAACGTACTGCAAAGGAGACTTCAGAAGAGAGGCGTCTTCGCTTAGATAGTGATAAGGCTGCTAAGGCGAAACGCACTGTTGAGGAGACCTCGGAACAGAGACGTATTCGTTTACATCGTGTTAAGGCTGCTTCCGCCAAACGTATTGCAAATGAGACTTCTGCCGAGAGACGTATTCGCTTAGATCGTGTTAAGGCTGCTTACGCCAAACGTATTGCAAATGAGACTTCTGCCGAGAGACGTATTCGGTTAGATAGGGCTAAGGCTGCTAAACTCAAACGGTTTGGTAAACTCTCTTCTCCACTGAGACGTTTTCGGTTGGATGCTGCGAAGACTGCTTTACATACACGTATTTCACAAGTGTCTTCTGAAAAAACAAGCCAACGAATGCAAACAAGAGCCATGACTACACGTTCCACATGCAAACAAACAAACATTCCAGTCACTGAAGAACCGTCTGACACAGATGCTACTCCAGCCTCTTCGTGTACTGACATTCTACCAAGTGAACTGCCTTTAACACCTCCCATTACCTCTTTGGAAATCAAAAAAGGAAAGGTTCGCAAGGTGTCTGTGCGTATGCGCAAGACGGGTGTGGAGGAGACTTCAGAAGAAAGACAAATTCCCTTGGACAAGGAAAAGGCTGCTTTGAAAACATCGGTTTCAATAAAGTCTTTAGAAGGAAGGACAGAACGATTAGGCAAAAAATCAATGCCTCTGCCTCAACGACGCAAACAGAAAAAGTTAATGCCTGTAGAAGATCCGTCTGATCCTCAGACTGCTGCCACCTCTTCGTCTGATCCTCAGACTGCTGCCACCTCTTCATCTGATCCTCAGACTGCTGCCACCTCTTTGTCTGATGCTCAGACTGCTGCCACCTCTTTGTCTGATGCTCAGACTGCTGCCACCTCTTTGTCTGATGCTCAGACTGCTGCCACCTCTTCTTCTACTATCTTGACTACAACTGAACAGCCTTTACCGCATCGCAAGGCCACATCAAAACGAAAACACTGTGCTGAGGAGACGCCATACAGCAAACAGTGTAAAATTTTGAGGCTTAAAAGGAAAAGACAGATGCGTCAAGATACAGATTCTCCTATGTCTAGACAAGTCCACTTGGCCAATTTGGCTACATTACGTCGTGAACAACGCCAAACTTCTTCTTCCACTTCTATATTCCAAGAGGCAGAACGCAATATATATTCCACTTCTTCATTTATTGAATGTTTGGAATCTACATCCCTTCCACGTCTCATCTATGTAGGATTACATAATAAATTTCTACGTTTATTCTATTCACCTCTCATACATCAAATGGGATTTATTGATCAGGATCATGTTATTGTAGAACATTTCTGTGGTTTCATGAATGTAATATGTGAACATTGTGAGGCTCGACATTTTACTGCTGAACGACCATCAGATCATCAGTTTACTCTTTGTTGCCACAAGGGAAAAGTAAAGGTACCATTACCTCAGTACCCGCACGTGTTCCAACGCCTTCTGAAAGGAGAGAGTGAGTACAGTCAAAATTTGATGGAGAATATAAGGAGCATTAATAGTTCTTTTGCTTTTGCCTCCATGGGTGCCCATGTTTCTCTACCTCCTGGACATGGCCCATACTGCTTCCGTATTCATGGGCAAATTTATCATCGCACTGGAACACTCCATCCTGCTCAAGATCAACCTCCAGCATATGCACAATTGTACATTTTAGATACTTTAAGCGCTGTAGAACAACGTATACAGTCTCCAGAAAATGTGAAATGTAATTCTACTTTAATGAGTATCATTGCACTTCAATTGGATAATATTACTCCCTTTGTTTCGGCCTACAAAATGCTACGTCACGTTGAATTAGAAGAAGAACAGAAGGCAGTAGAACATGGCACCGTCATGCCAAATATTATCATGGCCATTAAACAAGACAGAGGCCAAGACCCGAGACGCTATAACAATCCTACTGCCAATGAAGTTGCTGTGGTCTTTCAAAATGCTGATGGAGAGCCACCATTCAATAGAGACATTTTAATTCATTTGAAACCTGATCCAAATAACCCCTTGGCCCCAAAAACACAGCAAGTCAGTATTCTACACAGCAATTTAGATGCATTACTCTATCCTTTATTTTTCCCTCATGGAGAACAAGGCTGGCATGAGGACTCAAGCATCAAGGCAAAAGTCAACGCCGGGTTACACAGCTCCAGTATTACTGCTATTTGCTGTCTGTACGGAATCAGTTCAATCCTATCCTGAATGGTGGCAAACTAACACAGCAGTACCTAGTGGATGCGTATGTGAAAATCGAGGCTAATCGCTTAAATTTTATCCGTCATCATCAAAAGGATTTAAAAGTGGAGGATTATTGCGTACTCCAGGAACATCTCCTGAAACAATCTGTTGAGAAAGGTATTCCCATTGGCAAGACGGTGATTTTACCATCTTCCTTTGAAGGCAGTCCCAGAAACATGCAGCAACGCTATCAGGATGCCATGGCTATTGTGACTAAATTTGGACGACCAGATCTTTTTGTAACCATGACCTGTAATCCTAAATGGAGGGAGATTACAAACAATTTAGAGCCATGGCAGCGTGTGGAACATAGACCTGATTTAGTCGCCCGTGTCTTCAGAATTAAACTGGAAGCCCTATTAAAAGAAATTAACACTGGATTATTTGGCAAAGTTTGTGCAATGGTTCATGTGATTGAATTCCAAAAGCGTGGCCTACCACACGCTCACATTTTGATCATTCTGGATAGCAAATCCAAACTAAGAACTGAGGTTGAAGTGGATAATATAGTTTGGGCTGAAATCCCTGATCCAGAAGAATACCCTCTGCTCCATGACATTGTGATGCAACACATGATTCATGGACCCTGTGGACAACACAACCCCAATTCTCCAGGTATGGATCTTGGCAAGTGTAAGAAAGGTTTTCCTAAAGATTTCCAACCAAGAACACTCATAGCTAAGGATGCATACCCTACTTATCAAAGAAAGGAAGGATCATCCTTTCAAATCCGTTCAAGGTTATTGATAATTCTTGGGTTGTTCCCTATAACCCTTACCTACTATTAACATACAAGTGTCATATTAATGTTGAGGTATGTGCTTCCATTCAAAGTGTAAAATACCTATTCAAATATGTCTACAAAGGACATGATAAAGCCAATCTTGAAATTTGCCAAACCAATATCCACCATGATGAAACACATCAATTCATGGATTCAAGATACGTGAGTGCACCGGAGGCAGCTTGGCGAATATTTGCTTACCCGATGCATAGACAATCGCACTCCATTATTCGCCTGGCCGTACATCTCCCACATTCTCAACCACTTTATTTTCATGAGGATGACTCTGTTGATGACATCAGTTACACAATGCACAGAAAATCTACTCTTATGGGCTACTTTGAGCTGAATGAGAGTGACCCGCATGCTCATGATTACTTCTACCGCCAAATTCCAGAGCACTATGTTTGGAAAGAAGGTGCATGGGAAATTAGAAAGCGAGGAGGTTCTTCAGTGATTGGAAGAATGTATACTGTCAGTATGAAAGATCAAGAACGGTACTATTTAAGGTTGTTGTTACTGCATGTCAAAGGAGCAACAAGTTTTGACAACATTAAGACTGTTAATGAAGTGACATACCCAACTTTCAAAGAGGCAGCATTAGCTCTTGGATTGCTCTTCGATGACACTGTTTGGAGAAATACTTTATTGGATGCCTGTGTTCTCAACATGCCTGCACAGCTTCGTGATATGTTCGCATATATATGTATTTTTGGTCCTCCAGCTCATTCATTGGAGTTGTGGAAAGAATTTAAACAAGACTTTATCCAAGACTACTGCCATGCATATCACTCCAACACTGAGGAGTGTGAGAATTGTGAAGGATATGCTATGACTGATGTCCAAACTATTCTAAAATTTCATGGCAAAACTTTTACTGATTTTAATCTACCACGACCAAAAAGAAAGCCATACATCGCTCCACTATACAACAAGGATGATGAGTTAAGAAGAGCTCAGCAAATGAAAGCTACTTTAAATGACCAACAACTTTTGGCCTATGATGCGATCAATCAAGCTTTACACGATAGAAGTGGACAACCTAAGTGCTTTTTTTTTCATTGACGGTCCAGGTGGCAGTGGCAAAACATATCTGTATGATTTATTAATTCATGAACTAAGAGGAGAAGGCGAAATTGTCTCACCTGCAGCCAGTACAGGATTGCAGCTAACTTACTGCAAGGAGGTAGAACCATCCATTCGCTTTACGGAATACCAATTCCAATAAATGAAACATCCGTTTCAAGGATTAAAAATGATACAGATGCTGCACAACATTTGAAAAGTACCAAACTTTTCATTATTGACGAGTCCACTCTGTTATCTAAATATGCATTGCATGTGATAGATCAACTTTTACGGGATGTCATGACAACAGATATCTCCAAGAAAAATACAACACCTTTTGGAGGGAAAGTCATTGTTCTGGGAGGAGACTTTCGACAGTGTCTGCCTATCATCCCACATGGTACAAGAACTGACATTATAGAGAGTTGTATTAAATACTCACGACAATGGCAGCTTTTCACTCAATTGCCACTCTTCAACAATATGCGCTCCATTGATCCTGATTATAGCCGTTGGTTACTTCAACTGGGAAATGGTGAATTGTCCAATGATTTCAACCTTGGAGATGATACCATTGAAATCCCACAAGACATGATCTGCACTGGCTCAATTATACTTGCTATATTTGGTGAAAACATTGTCATTGATGTAGATAACAATGAAAGCATTCAGATTGCTGCATCACATGCCATTCTTTGCCCTAAAAATGACCATGTGGATATGGTGAACTCTAAGGTCATGGATTGCATTGCTGGTGAATACACTGAATACATTAGTGATGATTCCATTGATCCTGATGAGACTGAAGATCCAGATCAATATCCAGTGGAATTTTTAAATTCACTCACACCAACGGGAATGCCTTCTCATCGCCTCAAATTAAAAATCGGTACCATTGTCATGCTTTTGCGCAACTTTAACAGCAGAAAAGGTCTTTGCAATGGGACTCGCTTGATTGTCATTGCTTTGTTTGACAATCTGATTCAAGCAAAAGTCATTACTGGCTCTGCAGAAGGAAATGTGGTGTTTATTCCAAGGATTGATTTATCTCCATCAGAGACTGGATTACCTTTCAAGTTAAGACGTCGACAATTTCCCTTGAAGCCTGCTTTTGCCATGACCATCAACAAATCCCAAGGCCAAACACTGGAGAAAGTAGGGATTTTTTGCCAGAACCTGTTTTTGGACATGGACAGTTATATGTGGCTTTTTCACGAGTGAAAAGACGATGTAATGTTAAGGTGAAAGTGCTGGATACACCCATTCAAGGAAAGTTGGTGCCTAATTCTGAAAAAGTCTTTACTAAAAATATTGTCTATAAAAATATTTTATCTTAAATTCTTTAGATATATATTACACTTACATACATGATGGATATAACAATGAAAGCATTCACATTGCTGCATCACATGCCATTCTTTGCCCTAAAAATGTCCATGTGGAAATGGTGAACTCTCAGGTTATGGATTGCATTGCTGGTGAATACATTGAGTACATTAGTGATGATTCCATTCAGACTGAAGATTCAGACCAATATCCAGTGGAATTTTTAAATTCACTCACACCAATGGGAATGCCTTATCATCGCCTCAAATTACACATTGGTACCATTGTCATGCTTTTGCACACCTTTAACAGCATAAAAGATCTTTGCAATGGAAATCACTTCATTGTCATCACTTTGTTTGACAATCTCATTCAAGCAAAAGTCAGTTCTGGGTCTGCAGAAGGAAATGTGGTGTTTATTCCAAAGATTTATTTATCTCCATCAGAGACTACCTTACCTTTCAAGTTAAGACGTCAACAATTTCCCGTGAAGTCTACTTTTTCCATGACCATCAACAAATCCCAAGGCCATACACTGAAGAAAGTAGGGATTTTTTTGTCACAAACAGTTTTTGGACATGGACAGTTATATGTGGATTTTTCACGAGTGAAAACACGATGCAATGTTAAGGTGAAAGTGTTGGATACACCCATTCAAGTCAAATTGCTGCCCAGTAGTGAAATACTCTTTACTACAAATATTCTCTCTAATAATATTTTATTTTAAATTCTTTAGATACATATTAGATTTACATACATACTTACTTTCTAATTAAATACAAATATTACAATAAATTAGTTTACCCATAGATGTATAGGAATAAAAAAAAAAAAAATAAATAAAAAAAAAAAATATATATATTATTTGTTATACAAAAAGATATTAAAATTAGTTATTATATATACAATAGTTATTTAAGAAATACAGTCATTAGTGTTCATTTTCAATAACAATATAGTATATAGAAATATTTTAGTTTAAATTCTTTATATGCATATTATATTTAGATACATAATTATTTTCTAATTAAACAAAAATATTCCCATAAAATAGTTTAGCCATAGATGTATAGTACTAAAAAAAAAAAAAAAAAAATTACTTTACCCATAGATGTGTAGGAATTGACCAAAAAAATTATAAAAAAATAGTTTACAAATAGATGTATAGCAATAGAAATAATCCAAAATACCAAACAAATTACTTTAGTTTTAGATAAAGACATTATAATTAGTTATTACATATTAAATAGGTCTTTAAGAAATATAGTCCTTAGTTTCACTTTTCACTAAAAATATAGTGTATAAAAATATTTTACTTTCAATTATTTACATACATATTCTATTTACATACATACTTTCTAATTAAACACAAATATTACAATAATTTAATTTAGTTATAGATGTAGAAGAATAGAAATAGACAAAAATAGCAAAAATATTACTTTCGTTATAAAGATATTATAAATAGGTTTTAGATATAAAATAGTTATTTAAAATATATAGTACTTACTTTTTTAGCTTTTAAACTTTCTTTTTACATTTCATTGTATATGTATATAAACACACATTTTGTAGTAGATTGTAGATGTGTATCATCTAAATGCTTGCATTTAGTGATAAGAACCTGAAGCTTCAGCAGTATAGCTGCTGCGAGATTTCATTTTCTTTTTACACAGGGTGAGGTTTTTGTGAACAGCTAAGGCTGCCTTCAGATTTGCAGATGCATCTGCAGTGTTTTGAAAATGCATCTGCAAGCATCTGCATGCAGACGGTAGCAGGGGCGGAACTACGCTGGTGCAGCCGGTGCAGCTGCACCAGGGCCCCGCCCGGTTAGGGGGCCCCTTCAAGCCTGGAGGGGGCCCCCAGCCGACCCCCACAAGCCGCGGGAGAGCGCGGCTGTCAGCGCGGCTCTCCCAGCCGACCCCCACAAGCCGCGGGAGAGCGCGGCTGTCAGCGCGGCTCTCCCAGCCGACCCCCACGAGCCGCGGAAGAGCCGCCGTCACCAGGAGGGAGAGCGCGGCAGGACCAGCGGTAAGAGCACGACACTGGCACCCCCCCCCCCGTCCACAACCTGCACCAGGGCCCCCGGGGGTGACGGTCCGCCCCTGGACGGTAGACCCTATCTTTATAATGGGACGCACGGTGTCTGCAGATGATTGCAGGCAGCCGTGCGCACACATTTACTCCTATATGTGATCTGTGCGCAGGCGGATGCCTGCATACAAATCACACACTCCCACCCTCACCAGGGATGCAACATGTCGTGTCCCTGGTGCGGAGGAGAGTCTGTGATAACTACCCAAGCATCTGTCTGCGCAGAGATCACATATAGGAGTGAATGGGTGTGCTCGGCTGTCTGGAAGCATCTGCAGACACTGTGCGTCCCATTATAAAGATAGGGTTTACTGTCTGCATGCAGATGCATCTGCAAAATGCTGCAGATGCATCTGCAAGTCTGAAGGCAGCATTAGAGACGGGTGGGACAGCTGTTCACACACATCTCTATCTTGAAGTGTGTTCTGTATATATAAATACGTACATACATATAGGTACATATTTAGACACATAGGGAAAGAATAGACATTTTCATTTTAAATCTGACTTATTCTGCTATTTGTGGAATTTATAGTGTGAACAAATCAATTTTGACACTTGCTGTCTAATGGTGACCTACAGCACTCTTACTGTAAGTTGCATGAAATGTTAATGGAATTTGTGCTTTACTTGCAGTAGTTGCGGCACATGTGCTTTCAACAGTTTCAACTGCCAAAATCACAGTTAGCTCTGATTTTTAGTGGTTGCATTTAGTCAATCTGTTAAAGCTGTGCTTGCCGTATTTACTGCAAGCTAATTGCAAGTTCCATATACATTACATGTTACTTGCTGAAAGTGAGCTGTAGGTAGGTCCTTTGGTGCGAAGTGCAGAAATTGTATTTGGTTATTCTACACCTTCTGCAAATAGCCAAAAAATATCTGCTTTAAAAGGAGTCTAACTATTAATTATTAGGGGTAGAGTAGAGTAGGTCCCACCAGTTGTAAGGCTACCTTCCCGTGGTTGGTGGGGAAACATGTACTGGCTTAATCATAGATTATTAATATTCAGATATAAATTGAATATACGTAATCTGTACAAAACATCAGTGCCAGTATCTGTACGAAAAGCCTTGCCTTAGAATCATGACATGTACTACACTGACATGTACCATATAAACATTGGTAGTTGATAGATACATATCATGTGTTATGTGCATTATTGTCAAATTTGAATGAATAATGTATATATGCATGCTACACTCCCGATTCTTTAAAATTGGGCCGCCATCTATCATGGAATAATTGGATTATTAGTTAAAAATCTAATTTAATAAACTATACACCAGTTCTAGAATCCCGATGCAATCGCATCGGGCTCACAGCTAGTATAATATAATGGGCCACGCATTGCCTTCCATATAATATAATGGGACACGCATTGCCTTCCATATAATATAATGGGGCACACATTGCCTTCCTTATAATATAATGGGACACACATTGCCTTCCATGTAATATAATAGGCCACACATTGCCTTTCATATAATGGACCACACATTGCCTTCCTTATAATGGACCACACATTGCCTTCCATATCATATAATGGACCACACATTGCCTTCCGTATAATATAATGGGGCACACATTGCCTTCCATATAATATAATGGGGCAACACATTGCCTTCCATATAACATAATGAAAAACACATTGCCTTCCATACAATATAATAGACTACACATTGCCTTCCATATAATATTATGGAGAACACATTCCCTAAGTTCCATACAACATAATGGGGCACACATTCCCTTCCATATAATATAACGGACCACACATTGCCTTCTATATAATATAATGGAGAACACATTGCCTTCCATATAATATAATGGGGCACACATTGCCTTCCATATAATATAATGGAGAACACATTGCCTTCCATATAATATAATGGGCCACACATTGCCTTCCATATAATATAATGGACCACACATTGCCTTCCATATAATATAATGGACCACACATTGCCTTCTATATAATATAATGCAGAACACATTGTCTTCCATCTATTATATAATTGCCGTAGCGACTTCCGCCCCACACGCCACTACTTCCGTGGCTTTGTTTGTGGGCGCACAGCGCCCACGCGACTCACTCGCAATGCCCCGAAGCGGACGTTGCGAGTTGTTGCAGCAGCCCGAGCAATGCCCATGAAGCGGTCATTGCTCGCGGTCGCAATGCCAGCTGCTCGGCCCTGAACCCCGCCAGAAGCCCCACGTACACCCCGCCGAGCTATGCCCGCAAAGCGGCCATTGCTCGGCCCTGCACCCCGTACCGCGAGCAATGCCCGCGCGGCGGCCATTGCTCACCCCTGAACCCTGCCAGGAGCCCCAAGGTAGCTGGGTGAAGACCGAAGGTCTTCGCCCAGCTACAGACATCGGCACAGACAAAGCGGCGGACCCACGTTGATATCCACCATACAAACATATGTAGTTAATGGGAAGATATCATGGAACAATTGGATTATTATTTTAAACTCTTAATAAATGAACTATACACAGATTCTAGAATCCCGATGCAATTGCATCGGGCTCACAACTAGTTTAACATAGTTTAGTAACATAGTAACATAGTTTTTAAGGTTGAAGGAAGACTTTAAGTCCATCTAGTTCAACCCATAGCCTAACATGTTGATCCAGAGGAAGGCAAAAAAAAAAACCGGTGTGGCAACACTAGCTCCACATTGGGGGAAAAAATTCCTTCCTGACTCCAGATATGGCAATCAGACTAATTTCCTGGATCAACGCCCTATCAAAGAATCTAGTATATATAACTGGTAATATTATAGTTTTCAAGAAAGGCATCCAGGCACTTCTTAAATGTTAGTAGTGAGTCACTCAATACAACATCATGTGGCAGAGAGTTCCATAGTCTCACTGCTCTTACAGTAAAGAATCCACATCTGTGATTATGATTAAACCTTCTTTCCTCCAGACGTAGAGAATGCCCCTCTCAGGCCTAAGAGTAAAGAGATCATTAGAAAGTTCTCTGTACTGTTCCCTCATATATTTATACATTATTATAAGATCACCCCTTATCCTTCGTTTTTCAAGCTAAATAACCTCAAGTTTAATAACCTGTCTTGGTATTACAGACCCCTAAGTCCTCTAATAACCTTGGTCACTCTTCTCTGGACCCGCTCTAGTTCAGCTATGTCTTTCTTATACACCAGAGACCAGAATTGTACACAGTATTCTAACTGTGGTCGCACTAGTGACTTGTATAGAGGTAAAATTATGTTCTCCTCATGAGCATCTATGCCTCTTTTAATGCATCCCATTATTTTATTTGCCTTTGCAGCAGCTGCCTGACACTGGCCACTAAATGTGTGTTTGTCATCTACCCATACACCCAGGTCTTTTTCAGTGTCAGTTTTGCCCAATGTTTTACAATTAAGCACATAATTATACCTTTTGTTTCCTCTGCCCAAGTGCGTGACCTTACATTTATCCCCATTAAAGCTCATTTGCCATTTATCAGCCCAAGCTTCTAGTTTACATAAATCCTTCTGTAATATAAAATTGTCCTCCTCTGTATTGATTACCCTGCAGAGTTTAGTGTCATCTGCAAATATTGAGATTCTACTCTGTATGCCCCCACAAGGTCATTAATAAATATATTAAAAAGAAGCGGGCCCAACACTGACCCCTGTGGTACCCCACTGTTAACTGTGACCCATTCTGAGTGTGTTCCATTAATGACCACCCTTTGTTTCCTATCGCTAAGCCAGTCTTTAACCCACTTGCAAATATTTTCCCCTATCCCCATTGCTCTCATTTTATGTATCAACCTTTTGTGTGGCACAGTATCAAAAGCTTTTGAAAAGTCCATATACACCACATCCACTGCATTTCTTTGGTCCAGTCCAGAACTTACTTCTTCATAGAAGCTTATCAGATTAGTTTGACAGGAACGGTCCCTCGTAAAACCATGTTGATATTGGGTCATAAGGTTATTTTTCTTCAGATACTCCAGTATAGCATCTCTTAGAAAACCCTCTAGGATTTTACCCACAGTACAGGTTAAGCTTACTGGCCTATAATTTCCAAGCTCAGTTTTTGTTCCCTTTTTGAATATTGGCACCACATTTGCTATACGCCAGTCCTGTGGTACAGACCCTGTTATTATGGAATCTTTAAAGATTAAAAATAATGGTCTATCTATGACAGTACTTAATTCCTGCAGCACTCTGGGGTGTATCCCATCCGGGCCCGGGGATTTGTCAATTTTAGTGATTTTTAGACACTGCCGTACTTCCTGCTGGGTTAAGCAGGTGACATTTAATTGACAGTTTTTGTTATCACTGATCATATTGTCTGTCATGGGATTTTCTTGTGTAAATACTGTTGAAAAAAAGTCATTTAGCATATTGGCTTTTTCCTCATCCTCATCCACCATTTTACCCAGATTATTTTTAAAGGGCCAACACAATCATATTTTAGTTTCTTACTATTTATATAATTAAAAAATATTTTGGGATTATTTCTACTTTCTCTGGCAATGAGTCTCTCTGTCTCAATCTTTGCTGCCTTGATTTGCTTTTTACAAATGTTATTTAATTTTCTGTATTTATTTAATGCCTCATCACTACCTACTTGCTTTAATTCCCTAAATGCTTTCGTTTTGTCACTTATTGCACCTCTTACCGCTTTATTTAGCCATATTGGTTTACTCCTATTTCTAGCACGCTTATTCCCATAGGGTATATATTGTGCACTTGCCCTATTCAGGATGCTAATAAACATCTCCCACTTGCTTTGTGTACTTTTATGTCTCAGGATATCGTCCCAGTTTATTGCACTAAGATCATCTCAACCGTTGGAAATTTGCCTTCCTGAAGTTTAGTGTCCTTGTAGCCCCTCTACTACACATCTTATTAAAGGATACTTGAAAACTTATTATTTTATGATCACTATTACCCAAGTGATCTCCAACCCGTATATTTGATATGCGGTCTGGCCTGTTGGTTAATATTAAGTCCAGCAGTGCCCCCCTCTTGTTGGGTCCTGAACCAGTTGTGAAAGGTAATTGTCTCTCATAGTTGTCAAAAACTTATTACCTTTGCTAGAACTGCAGGTTTCTGTTCCCCAATGTATTTCAGGGTAGTTGAAGTCCCCCATAATAATGACTTCTCCCTGAGTCGCTGATTTATCTATTTGCTTTATGAGGATAGTCTCCTCCACTTCCATTATTGTTGGGGACTTATAACAAACCCTATCAGTAATTTATTATTTTTTCCCGCTCCCCTTATCTCCACGAACAGACTCTACATTTCCATTAGATTCACCTATATTATCACGCAGGATGGGTTTTAAGGATGATTTTACGTATAAACATACACCTCCCCCTCGCTTATTTGTACGGTCATTTCTGAACAGACTATTGCCCTGTAAATTAACAGCCCAGTCATGGCTCTCATCCAGCCATGTCTCTGATATCCCTACCACGACATAATTATTTTCCAACAAAATCAATTCTAATTCCTCCATTTTGTTGGTGAGGCTTCTGGCATTAGTGTACATACACTTTATGCATCTCTCTTTACCTCTATTCCTTCCTACTATATTGACTGTTCTAACCCCACCCCCCATGCCACCCCCAATTTTATTACTTGTGCCCAGGTTACTATTTACACTACCTTCCCCTCCTGTACAATCCCTAGTTTAAACACTCCTCCAACCTTCGAGCCATTTTCTCCCCCAGCACTGCTGCACCCTCCCCATTGAGGTGCAGCCCGTCCCTAGCATAGAACCTGTAGCCAACAGTGAAGTCGGCCCAGTTCTCCAGGAACCCAAACCCCTCCTTCCTACACCAATTCCTGAGCCACGTATTTATCTCCCTAATCTCCCGTTGCCTCTCTAGCGTGGCTTGTGGCACAGGCAGTATTTCAGAGAATACTCCCTTGGAGGTCCTTGCCTTAAGCTTGCAGCCTAACTCCCTGAAATCATCTTTAAAGACCTTCCACCTACCTCTAACTCTGTCATTTGTGCTATGTCCACCATGACCGCTGGGTCCTCACAAGCCCCTCCCAGTAATCTGTCAACCCGATCAGCAATGTGCTGGACTCTAGTGCCAGGTAGGCAGCACACTGTTCGACGATCCCTGTCTTTGTGACAGATTGCCCTATCTTTTCCCCTAATAATTGAGTCCCCACTACCAGCACCTGTCTGTTCTGCCCTGCTCTCCTATTTTCCCCCTCACTGGAGCAGACACTCCTATGGCTTTCAGAGGTCATGCCCTGCTTCAGCAGTGCTGTACCTGAACTCACATCCCCCTCATCTGCCAACATAGCAAATTTATTGGGGTGTGCCAGATCATGGCTAGCCTCCCTGGCACCCTTCCCTCTACAAGGCCTTCTAACTGTCACCCAGCTGGCTACCTCACTGTCCTGCAGCTCATTGCTACCATCCTCCCCCACATCTATCCCATTGAGCAGCTGTTCAGTGAGCAGCAGACTCCTTTCCATATTGTCTAGGGATCTCAGCGCTGTCATTTGTTCATTTAGATCCAGTATCTGGGCTTCCAAATGCACAACATACTCACATCTCACACAGCAGTATGCACCCTCGACCGGCTGTTCAAGGAATGCATACATGTGGCAAGATGTACACTGGATGGCATTGTCAATTATGGAGCTCATTTCCTAATGGGGATTGCACCAGACAAAAATGATAAGTAAAAAGAAATGCAAAGTATTAATAAAATACAACCAGCAATTCAGTGAGTCCTCCCTTCCAAACTTCCTGAATCCAAAGTTACTGAATCGCAAGTCACACACATACTTATGTCCGCACTTACGCTTCCGGTCACACTAAGCTCGCGGTCACACTCGCTAAGAACTAAGATTTAAATTTTTTTTTCTTTTTTTTCCTTAGCAGAAAATCAGCCTACAGCTCAGTGTACTTCCCAAAATTAAAATTTATGGAATTTAATGTGGGATTAACCTTTTTTTTTTTTTTTTTTTATATAGGGAGATCAGTGCCAACATAAACAAGGGTTGATTACATGGCTGAATGGAGAAACTGCACCCATTTTTTTTCAATACATTAAATGTAGATGACTATGAAAATGATTGCATGTGGTATTACGCTTTCTTGAAAGTTTAGTTTAAAAAAATGTCATTCTCTTCAATAGCAAAATTAATAGCTCGACTGTCATTTGTTTCTTGAGCTGTCAGGCAAGGCTCCTTTAAATAGCTTTTCCCTATAAAGTATACAAAGTGTATAAAAAAATCTGTTGCTAGACATGATGCTAAGTTTCCAATATTGATTAAATTGTTGTGAAAGTTTTGATAAGTATCGGATAAAGTACTAGGGATGGGTATGATGTATGTTTGTTTAGAACAGCATTTGTTTTAGACATTTTTTTGCAGCGTTACGAACCGGAGAGTTGGGCTCTGTACCCACGCTGTTGGATTTGCTGCACATTTGTATGGCATATTTGTAGATGCGCAGCAAATGCACATGGTATATATTTGTCAGCCAGCTAAGTCAATGTGTCTGTGTGTGTGCTGTGCCCACATCTGCGCTTTTTAGTGAAGATTTTGACAGATGTTTGACCCATAAAAATCTGCAGAATGTCAATTATTGTACAGCATTTTACTGCTGTACAAGTCACTACTCCATGGTTTCGGTTGTGAGAAATACGCAAACAGCATACCTGGCTCGCAAAAACAGCATAAGCATACTTTGTGACAGGCACCTGGAACCTGAAATCCGACACTATTTATGAGCTCTACCATCTAAAGAGAGTTGGGTGCGCCTCATGTGTCATTCATTACACAATATTTGACAGCCTTCTACTCTGTCTATATTGGGGAACAAAATGTGTGCTCAGTTTCATTTAGATGGAAAGGCTAAGGGTGCTTTCACACTGCGATTTTCTGTGATCCGTGGCTGTCCGTTGTAAAACTGACAGCCACGGATCAGATTTTGGCCCCATGTTATCCTATGGGCACGGATCACATCGGATTTGGCCTTATTGGCATCCGATTTTTGTCGGATGCGATCCTGGCCGATTTTTTGCTGTACCCAAAATCGCAGCCTGCTGCGATTTTTGGCACAGCGGGTCAGATCGGACCGAATTTCATCCGACCTGATCCGCGCCAAATAACATGGGGCCTATGGAGCAAGGATCCGAGGAAACAGCTGGTGTCTCCTCGGACCCGATCTTAGTGTACTGAGCATGCTCAGTACACTAAAATCGCTGTGTGCCATGTAATATCACTTCTGCAATGTATATTCATACATTGCAGAAGTGACATCTCCTGAAAATAAAGGGTTTAAAAATAAAAAAAACTTCATTCTCACCTCTCCACGATCCAGCGATGCCTCCTGTGCTCGGCTCTGTGCTTCTAGGACCTGGCCTGACGTCACAGTTGAGTCACATGGCCGGTTACCGCGGTAACCGGTCATGAGACTGTGACATCACGCCAGGTCCTGTGTATCAGAAGAAGAGAAGCTGGAAGCACCGCGGGTGTCGTGGAGAGGTGAGAATGAAGATTTTTTTATTTTTTAAGGTCTGCAAACAGGGGAGCAAAGAGGGGGTAGATAGAGGGGGACAAAGAGGGGAGACACAGGGGAGACACAGGGGGACAAAGAGGGGAGGCACAGCGAAGACAGAGGGGGACAAAGAGGGGAGACACAGGGGGACAAAGAGGGGAGACACAGGGGAGACACAGGGGGACAAAGAGGGGAGACACAGGGGAGACACAGGGGGACAAAGAGGGGGTGCAAAGAGGGGAGACAGAGGGGGACAAGGAGGGGAGACACAGGGGGACAAAGAGGGGAGACACAGGGGGACAAAGAGGGGAGACACAGGGGGACAAAGAGGGGAGACACAGGGGGACAAAGGTGACAGGAGGGAGAGAGAAGGGGGATGAGATGACAGGAGGAGCAGGGACAGGATCCAGCTGATGCTGCAAAATATCGGGATTGGATGCCTATTTGGCATCCGATTGCAGTCATCAGTTTGGATCCGATGCTGTCCGAGGGGAGCAGCAAAAAGTCTGATCCCCTCGGACAGCACAAAAACGCTGTGTGAAAGCAGCCTAAGGCTGGGGTTACACATAGAAATCCGTTTTTGGAAGTGATTTCCATGACCAATCCTTTTTTTTTTTATGGGTGCTTTTTGTGCCTCCTACACCCCTGAACGTTTTTGGACTCAGTAATTGTTTGACCAAAATTCTCAAAAAAAACGGATCCGTTTTTTTAAGGCACCTCAAAAAAACGGATCCGTTTTTCCATAGGGCCCATGTTAAAAAAAAAAAAAAAAAAAAAATTTTTTTTTTTTGAAAAACGGATCAAAAACGGACATAGCAATGTTTTTAAGTGCAGAAAAAAACGGACAGGGTGTTTATTACATCCAATAAGTTTTTCTGTCAGTTTTTGGACTTAGAAAAAAAAATTAACAAAAATGAAGCCAAAAACGGACCAAGGGCTCATGTGTAACCCCAGCCTAAACAGTACTGTCAGATTTCAGGTGCCGGCCTTGGCTGCAAATTTCATTCCTTACACTAGATTTGACACCCTTCTACACTGTCTGTGTATGGCAATGATATGCTCACTCAGTTTCCTTTAGACGGTATGGTTAAATAGTACTGTCGGATTTGAGGTGCCAGCCATGGCCACAAATTTCGTTCCAAAGGGCTCGAACACACTTCAGTGAAACTCGTCTGAGTGTACTGTGCAGAAAAATCGCATTGCTCTCGGACCAATGTTAACTAATGTCTGAGAGCACATTTCCAAGTCTCGTACACTTTTTCCGCATCCGATTCTTGGACTGCGAGTCAATCGCAACATACTGTGATTCTATGCGAGTCACAGACGAGACTCGCCAATGCAAGTCTATGGGTCCGACAAAAAACTCGGATTGCACTCGGACCACACTCGCACCATCCGAGTCTGATGCGAGTTTTCATTGATACATTACCATTCTGTAGCTCAGACAATTGTACAAAGTGTTCCTGTAAATGATTACACAGTAAAAAGCTGCTGACGAAAAACACGGATTGCACTCGGACAGCACTCACAAGTAACACTGAACAAAAGTCAGATGACACTCGTCCGACTCTCGGATCCTTGAATAGGAGCGTTTTTTCACTCGCATGTGTCCGTACCCTTATGCAAGATTTGACAGCCTTCTATGCTGTCTGCATAGGAAAATGCAGGGAAGACAGCGTAGAAGCATGCTAAATCTTGCATAAGAACGAAACTTGCAGCCTTGGTCGACACCTGAAATCTGACTATACTACTTAACCATACCGTCTAAAGGAAGCTGAGTGAGCTTATAATTTCCATATACAGATAGTGTAGAAGGCTCTCAAATCTAGAGTAAGGAACGAAATTTGTGGCACATGGGGTCTGCTCATGTAAAATTTTCTGCACCAATTATGCTGCAAAAACACAATGTTTTTGTTGCCTAATTCTGTAAAAAGCAGATGAAGATTTGATACACAACATTCTGCATCACTTTTTGAGCATGGGCACAGGGCCTTAGTGTCAGCAAATAGGACATTTATAACAGATTTATTATTTAAGGATGTTAGCATTAAAAAATCTTCTGTAATTATTGCTAACAAGGAATGAAAACAGAGTTTGTTGCTAGTGAGAGGTTGTTGTATAAAATTGAATACAATGTTAGGCTATTCAATTTCAATTTGGTTGGGCATGAAGGTGCTTTTCTGATGCATAAAGATATTTCACAAGCAACACAATTTCAAATTAATGATATTTTGAAGAAATCCCTATTAAATCTGAAAATTAGTCATGTTAAGCCTTTTTTACATTTGTTTGGAATTGGTGCGGCTTCTGTGGCAACTAGACAAGGATTAGGCTGGGGTCACACTTGCGTTTTTTCCATGACTTTTTTGAGACTTGCATTTTTAAAAGAACATGTAAAAACGCACCCATAGGCCCCCATGTTAAAAAACGCATGCCCTAATAGCAAAAACGCATGTGTTAATAGCAAAAACGCAGTATCATGCGTTTTTGCAATTATGTGATTAGCTGACATCAAAAATGTATGCAAAAATGCATGGTACATTAGTACCATTTAGTACCATCCAAAAGCGCATGCGTTTTCCATAGGGCCCCATGTTAAAAAAAACGCATGCATTTTTTAGAAAACGCATGCGTTTTTTAAAACAGCACCAAAAAATAGTGCATGCACTATTTTTTGGTGCGGATTTAAAAACGCATGCAAAAACGCAGGGTGCCATCACACACCTTAAAAAACTCATGATGACATGAAAAAACGCATGAGTTTTTTTAAGTCACTAAAAAAACTCATGTCAAGTGTGACCCCATCCTTAGACAGTCACAAGATTATAAAGTTCAAGAAAAAGACCAGAGAGAGATCGTGCTTTAATGATCCGCGCTGCCGTAGCACCGTACCTAAATAAATGCCCGAAAAAAGATTATAAAGTTAGGCATATGGGTGTTAGGAAAATGTAAATTATATGTTGGACCAAAACATTTACTTAAATATTATTATTTATTGCTCTCAGGTTTTTTAGTCATTTGGCTAATAGGTCATTCCTTTTATTATCGAGCCCGGAAGTGCGTGGCAAAAAGAAGTTATTCTGAAAGTTTATTGTTCAGTCTAGGGGTCTTTGAATATTCATAGAGAGCTTAAAAATATAGCATTATTGTGGCCTAACTCTTATCTCGTGATTTTGTATGTAGGAGGTTATCATGTAGGCAAAGTCAAGATGTTAGAGCTCCTAAGGCTATGGTCATACTTGGAACTTAGTTTTTTTTTAATGAATCCAATAAGGGATCCGTTATTTTAAGGCTGTTTTTTGAGCCTCCAGTACTGCTATGCGTTTTCTAACTTTGCCATTTTTATGGCTAAAAACGCTAGCATTAACGGATCCGTTAACGGATGGTACCTATATGTACCATGAGTTAACTGATCTGTTTTTTTTAATATGGGACCCTATGGGAAATGGAAGCATGTTTTTCCTGCACCCAAAAAATGCTGCTTGCAGCAATTTTTGGATCCGTTACAAAAGCGCATAACCAAGGGTCAACTATTGAAAAAATGATGCTTTTAATGGATCCAGGGCTCAAGTGTGACCCTAGGCTATAATTAAAGAAATAAAGAAAATTATAATCTGTACTATGGAAAAATGTATGTTACTGCTAAGTAAGTTTTCTTATTGGCACATGGGTTTGGAAGAATGTACCCCTGGAATTTATAGAAATTATTTAGATCTTTTGTCTTATAAAGGTTTGGACGTACTTAATTTAAGTATCAAGACAAGTCAATAATTGAGAAATGGCTGTGGTGTTTTGGTATGCGATGACATTTGAGTCCTTGCATTTGGATAATCACTCTGCTGGTTGTATGGTGAACGTCGGTCAATTTTAATTATGGGTATATACTGTATATGTGCTTTATATTTAATTAGGTTATATTAAATTTTGTTAACTCTTAATAAACACCAAGGCTTATTTTTTAATATACTCATTAAGGTGTTTGTGTATTTAATTCATAGAAAAGGGATAGAGTGGGTCTTCTGCCACCATGCCATAGCCATATGGAGGGGACAAATAGTGGCACAGACCCTACATTTTGTATAGTGTATTCTGGCTTAATTCTCTCCTTTGTACCCACCCTTTTTTGTATTTGTCATTAACTGAATGCATAATACTACCTGGACTTAAAGGTCATCTGGGTAACTCTAGCATCACAAGCTTGGTAAATTACAATTATTACAGCTGTTTTGAGTGGGCTTTTCCTGGATGGAAACCTCCCTTTCCATGCTTTGACACTGCAATTTTATCAGTGGAGTAAACTTCTTGGTGACAAGTGCAGCATGATTTTTCTTTGATAAAGTTGTCCTGGATGATGATTGGCTCCTAAAAAAAGCTGGGAAAATTAATCTATTTAAATCTTGGCTGCAGCGTTAGCTGTCAATTTCTGCAAAATCAAGCTGAAAGAAGCACCCACCCTGCATCACTATAGCTGAAGAATAATTGTAAAAACTGTTATGATGTTTAATAAAGGGATTATTGCCAAGCTGATTGCTGAGTGGATTTCGGACAATTTTATTTATGGCTATGGTTTCTTATGTGTTATATTATTTTATTTTATATTTGATTTGATTGATTAGAAATTTGGTCACTCAACAAATGCCATGGTCTACTTTTCAATCCACTCCTTAAGGTATCTGTATTTTCATTTAGTAGGGAAGAGATAGAGTGGGTCTTGTGCTGCCAGGCCTTCATTCCCCTTTTGTTAGTTTAAGTACAGGTAGACATTGGCTTTGCCATCAATAACTAAATTATACTGGGTAAATAGGTTGTTTCATCTGTACAACATTTGTAAGTCTGAAAGTTTTATTGTAGTGCTAGAATCTCATGTAAACTGAGTTTTCTTGATCCTTTTTTAGCATTTCGATACAACATAGATAGATGTCAGATATCATCTGACTGTCTTTCTCTATATACCACAGTCTTTGCTCAGCTGAGTGCTCCTGTGTTGTCTATGAAAGTGTCACTGCCTGACTAATCTGGTGCCAACTTATTGTGATGAGAACAAAAGGATTGTTAGTCCAAAATACCATCTGTCCTATCATTATCTCCTCAGCCAATGTTTGTCATGGAAGAGTTAGGAGAGCCTATTACATATTATACTGTTGGCCGAGTCTGCCAACATCGATCCAATACGTATGAGAGCCTTCAATTTAAACTTTTGGTGATAAAGGGTGGAGTGAGGTCATGGATTACAATCAGATAAAAAGTAGACTGGTTTTGGTATGAACTAGACTTTAGATAATCAAGTATATAACTGAGATTTGACCATCCATGGAAATGGATAAATAAGATTGCCAGCTTCAATATACTTGACCAGTCAAATATATAGTTCATATATTCATGGATGATATAGTAACAAGAATTCTCTTTCCGTGTAAATTGTAATTTGTTAGAATATCTTTGAATAGTTTTTTTTTCTATAACCAATTTCATACCTGAGTTAAACAGGCAAAAAATTATTGTGTATGGCAAGACACTTTTTTCCCTGCCTGGGAATAAAAGCTGCTGATGCTGAGAAAATCAATATTGCAATGTTATATTCCAACTCAGTGATAAAATTGAGTTTTTAACATTAGTTGTCAGAATTTGTGAAATAGCAATGTAAAAGCAAATGTTATTTTAGGTTTGTGTACAGGTACACATGTTGAATTTGGCATTATTGCTTTTCTTAAAATGCCAGTTCTAATGAACAGAATTTCTCATTTTAAAGAATTCTCTTTCCTGTCTGATGAGCCCTGAAATTGAAATTAAGATTCTAGGCAATGGAGAAATCGTTTGTGTACTGTATAGTTAGGAAAGTGTTGAATTGAAAAAACAAAAAGTAGATTAGATTAAGTGGCATCTTTTGATAGCAAACCCATAACTTGGTTGCTTAAGGTTAAATTATCAAATGTAAGCCATAAAAGTATAACCATGGGACTTTTACAGGTCTAATATTTTGAGGAAATTTATTGTTGTAAAAGCTGCATACATAAAACTTTTGGATAAGTGTTTGGAGACCGTGGAGTTATGGCAGCTCCTTAAATGGCTTCCATTGTTCATAATGTGAGGAAGAAAGGAATCCATGTTATAGTGAAGTAAAGCTTCTTTAATAAAAACTTTTTTGAAATGCAAAACTTTTATATAAATAATATTAACGTATTCATAGCATACACAATGCGCTTTGGCTAAAAAATCACAATAGCCTTCATCAGATATTTGTTATATATAAGAACAAATGAGCACAGATACCCTATGAAGGCTATTGTGATTTTTATTAGCCGAAGCCTGAAATGCATAGAGGATGCTATCGATATTTAAATATTAAATCTATAAAAAAAATTTATTTAAAAAAATACTTTTACTTCACCTTCAAATCTCTTTGGGGTTTCTCATTGGGAGTATGATTCCTTACTTTCTCACTCTTTTGTCTCAGTCAGAGATAAACTGAAAAGCTATCTTTGGAAGCTGCATACCATTGGTGGGAATCCCAGGAATAAATTGTAGAAAGAAAAAGAAAAGGGCGCATTTGTAGACACACAGGGGTATTTGTATAAATAAAAAGTGCTAGTGCACTCACCTATAATGGTTGTGTACGTCTACACAACCAAGAATAAACGTGTGGGTAATGGGGCTCCAGGTCGCCTCTCTAATAATGCTGCCGTCCTGCCGATGTTTGCGTTCACAACTCCGTGCTCCGCGAATTTCACGTGATCCTACCGGACCCGATACCGCGTCACCGCAGGTCCTCAGTATGTATATCCAGATAATTAGGTAACCACAGGTCCTCAACCCTCCAGATATGCCAGGCTGCTCCTGCCGCTTTGGCTCCGTAGAGAGAACTCACATAAAAACAATGGTAAAGCGGTCTCAGGGAGCGCCAAAGGAATACTGGACAAATTAGTGGATAAGAACCGACCTTTATTCTTCCTCCAATACCACTGCCACAACGCGTTTCGATGGTCTAAGGGCCCTTTCACATCAGCGTTTTTTGAAATTTGCGGCAGATGCGGAGAAAAAACCGCATCTGCCGCAATTACCGCATACCGGCTGCACTTGCGGCGCGGTTGTGGTAAATGCCATGCAAAGTATAGGCGTACTTGCGGCAGGTGCGGCAAGTGCGGTTTTGCACTTGCGGCAGGTGCGGCCGCGAAAAAAACCACGGCTGACCGCGGTTTTTTTCACGGCCGCACCTGCTGCAAGTGCAAAACCACACTTGCCGCACCTGCCGCAAGTACGCCTATACTTTGCATGGCGTTTACCGCAACCGCGCCGCAAGTGCAGCCGGTATGCGATAATTGCGGCAGATGCGTTTTTTTCACCGCATCTGCCGCAAATTTAAAAAAACGCTGATGTGAAAGGGCCCTAAGCCGTCTTCATCAGGTGGGGTGACCCCACCTGATGAAGACGGCTTAGACTGTCGAAACGCGTTGTGGCAGTGGTATTGGAGGAAAAATAAAGGTCGGTTCTTGTCCACTAATTTGTCCAGTATTCCTTTGGCGCTCCCTGAGACCGCTTTACCATTGTTCTTACAGGAATAAATTGTTTTTTGTATCTGCTTGGATCCAGTGAGTGCATGCATCCTTATCCTCATAAGTTACCAGGCAACTGGCTAATCTTAGATCAACGGCATGTGTGTCCCCCTTTCTCCCTTTCTTGCAGAGTCCTTGATTGCTCATAATGTGATCACTTCAATGCTTTCAACCTTGTAGAGGTATTTGGCCATTGCAGTGAATTAATTTAGATTGTCCATGGGATAAGCAAAAAAACAAGAAAAAATAGGAAGGAAAATAGTTTGGGGAATAGCCAGTGTCAAAACCAGGATCAGAATCAGCAGGCAAAAGAAAAGTTAAGTAAAGTAAAGAGTCATATCAACATATAGCGCAATCAGATAAATCACATAACCAGAGAGGTCCAGAAATATCTTGACAGTGAATAATTACTTTGTGATTTAGGATCTATTGGGATCATAATCTCTTCACAAGCATTGGAATGTTACTGGACCAATTGGAGGATATTTCTGGAATATTTGGAACTTTTTATTGAGTAATTTCTAAAAATTTACAGAGGTAAAAACAAGTGCCACAAAGCTGAAGCACAGATCAGGGGGAAGGAGATTTCTCAGCTGTCTGGACAACAGCACGGTACATGGACTCCATGTAATCTCCTTAAAAACTCATCTCTTTAGGGCAGCCTATAATGCCCCCTAGTCAAAGTCACTCAGACATGGCCTATTCACTCCAACAGACACAAAATGTTTTACAAAGAATGGTTGGTGGCCACTCATGCAACTCTTATCTATTCCCCAATTCCTTAAGTTGACTGCACTATCATTGTAAATAGGCCCCTACACTATGTGTTACTATATTGATGTTTGGACCATATGACCATTTACTTTTTGTGCCTCCCCTATTTCCTCATGGATTATAAGCTTGCGAGCAGGGACCTCACTCCTCATGGTTTATTAAATTTTCGTCACTGTTTTGTCTCAAATTGTCTGTATATGTTATGTCCCTTCTGAATTTCCAAAGTGCTGTTGAATATGTTGGCGCTATATAAATAAAATTATTATTATTATTATTATTATTATTAATCTGTGGGTCAGCTGTGATATTTAAAATTAATAATGATCTTCACATCTGTGGACTAGAGTGGAAATAATATAATTCTGCATACATATTAAAATTCGTCTGCATCAAGATTGAAATTCATGATTAACAAGATTCTTTGGATGGATCTCATCTGCTGGTGGCTACCACTAACAGAAGGAACACCTAAAGATAGTGTAAATGCCTCTGAAGCTCATCAAAGAGATGTAGCAGAACTATCCACCATTATACCGAGACCTGCTGCTGCTTGAAGATTAAAAGTAAAGAATTGAGTGAAGGTTAGTACTATCAGGATGACCCATATTGTGTGGTTCCCCAGAGCAAGCACGGAGTCCTTAGTGATGTACAAGGACTACTAAATAGAGATGAGCAAACTTTTCCGAACAAGGTTCGCCAATTTCAAATTCAGCACGAACATTGACTATTCGGTTCATGATTGGAAAAGCCGAGCAGTTTACTAAAAAAATCAGGAAGTGCAGCTTTGTTCGGGAAAAAGTAAAACATTTTAAAATGGTCTTAAAACTTTTCTTGAATGTTTGGAGCAAGGCCATAAGACATGGGGACGAAGAATTCGGCTAACCTATGGTTAGCTAGTGATGAGCGAATCTGCCAATGCTTGGGTTCGGTGGACTCATCCTGACTTTTTTTAAAGGCCAAGTTTGCGGCCGAATGTAACTTGAACTTGAGTCCCAACACTGAACTCGAACTTTAAAGTCATGGGATGGGGCTGGGGGCTGTAAAATAGAGCATATAGTTATTAATCATTTGGTGCTTCTTAGGAATGTATTCCCTTTTCAGGGTTCCATTAAGGATTCCATACAGTACAATGGAAGGAGGAGGGACATGAAGGGATGCCGGACAATGGCCCGTTTCATGCCCTGAATGGCACTTCTGCTTCATGCCGCTCTCCCACATCCCGCTGCTTTTACTTCCAGGGCCAAACATTAACTTCCAGGATATTCACTGCAGAGGGACCCAACAGCCAATCACAGACGCTGTCACAGAGAATGCGTGTCTTTGAATGGCTGTTGGAGTAATCTGGAATCAGCCCATTCAATCTAGATGCTAGATTTGCTGCAGGTGGAGCTAGAAAGCGTGGGCCACCCTGCGCTGAGTATTCCAGCCCCCACTGCCTAGTTGTACCTGGTTTGAAACCAAAAATACAGCAAAGCCCCATGTCAATTATTTTTCTTGAAATTCATGAAATAATTAAAAAAAGGGACTTACCATACCTATATTTTTGGATTCCAGCCAGATAAAAATAGGCAGCTGGGGGTAGGGGTCAACCCATACCTGCCTGCTGTACCTGGCTGGCATACAATAATATGGTGAAACCCAACATAGTTTATTTTTTACAAATTTCAAGGAATAATTTTATAAAATTGGCTCAACTGTGTCATGGTTTTGGTGTTTTTATGCACCAGGCAATGCGGATAAACATATTGAACACAATAAGTGCAGTTTTGTGCCAAAAGTGCACCAAAAAAGAATGAAATATGCAGCAAAAAATGTTCCATGGTTCTGGTGTTTCTTTGTGCCATGAGATGCAGATGAACACATTGAACACATTGCATGCAGTTTTGTGCTAAAATTGCACAAAAAAAGCATGAAATCTACTGCAAAAACCATGTCACTGTTTTGGTAGTTTTTTGTTCCAGCCAAAGGTCATCTTAAGGAAAGTCAGTTTTCCCATTTTGGCTGTGGACAGGTATGTGTGCTTGTCTGTGATGACACCCCCTGCCATGCTGAACACACGTTTGGATAGGACACTTGCCGTAGGGCAGGCCAGCACCTCCAAGGCATAAACGGCAAGCTCAGGCAAGGTGTCCAATTTCGAGACCCCGAAGTTATAAGGGGCAAACCCATTAATTTGCATTTGAAGTTGTTTGGACATGTAGCCTTCTACAACATTATGGTGCCTGATATTTTGGTGTGTTCATGAACTTTAGCCAAAATTTGCCCAGGTTAAACCTTCCTGGAGACATGGTGCGGGTTCCCAAGCTGTGATGGTGCCTTGCTCCTTTTTCTCGTACTTCAACTGACTCCTCAGTGTCAGGTGGAAATGCTGCCTTTGCTGCCTGCACCAATGCAATCATGTACTCCTTCATTTTGCTGTCCCGTTCCACGGATGGAATTAATGATGTTACTTTGTCTTTGTAGTGGGGATCCAGAAGGGTCGCCAGCCAGTAATTATCAGTGGTAAGAATCCTGGCAACCCAGCAGTTGATCTGCAGGCACAGCAGCATGTATTGGCTTGGCTTATGTGTGCCAGGCTGTCCAGAGCCTCCAGAGCCAACAAGGTGTCCTCGGTGAGAGGTGCAATCTCAATGTCCTCTGTATCTCCCCAGTCACTCTCCAGTGATGCCCATGAAGTTCTTACAGTACCACCCTGTTGTGAACATGGTTCATCTTCTTTCTCATTATAATCATTATCATCCTCTAAAACTGTCCTACCTTCCAAGCCTTATGTTGGTGTGAATGTTATATGTTCTGCCTGCTCCTCCATCTCCTCCATCATGGCCTCAATAGTTTTTTTTCAGCAGGCATAAAATTAGTATAGTGACTAGTGATGGGCGAGTCCTAAATTACTCGGAATCGCTTGACTCTAGCGAGTCCGAGCCCGGGACTCGCTACTGGTTGCGAGTCTAGCGAGTCCAATGTTAATGAATGGGGAAGCGAGTAATAGCGAGTAGTGTGCGATTTACAAATCATAGATGTGTCTCGGAAGCTTCAGCCTGAAGCAATCCTAGTTTTGTCAGAGACTCTGACAAAACTAGGATTGGCATTGACTTGCATTGGACTCATTTACTGTGCATGTAATCGCTGGGAAACTCGCACAGTAAGGAGTCAGGCTGTCTGTTGTGTACAGGCTGCCGCAGCTCCAGGGTCCTAGAGCCCGCCTGCTGCCTGATGTAGCAGAGCTGAGATTGTTCTCAGTCTGCTCATCCCTGTGCATAGACATCTATATCTATGCAAAGGGATGTAGCAGAGAGGACATCGCGTTTTGGACTGCGTCGGACGGAAGAGGATTTTTTTAATTAAAGATGGAGTCCCTAATGGCTTTTTTTTTTATTTCTAATAAAAAATTTTCTCTGTGTTGTGTTTTTTTTAAAACAATTTAATAGAAATTCATGGCGGTCATGTCTAATATTGGCGTGACCGCCATAAATTTTTGGGCTAAGGGCCAGCTGATAATACAAAGCTAGCCCTAACCTCTTTATTACCCAGCGTGCCACCGCCACCAGGGCCGCTGGAAGAGCGGGGTTCAGCGCCAGAGGATGGCGCTTCAATGAACGTGCCATCTTCTGGGGCGGCTGTGGGCTGCAATTTGCAGCGGGGGGTGCCCAGAAAGCTTGGGCATCCCTGCGCTGCGGATTCCAGCCCCAGCTGCTTAGCTGTACCTGGCTAGACATAGAAATTGCGCGGAGCCCCACGCATTTTTTTTTATTATTTCATGAAATTCATGAAATAATAAAAAAAAGGGCTCCCCTATATTCTTGTGTCTGGCCAGGTACAAATAGGCACCTGGGGGTTGGGGACAGCCCGTCGCTGCCTGCTGGATCCGGCTGGTTCCAGAAATACGGCGAAGTCCATGTAATTTTTTTTCTGAAAAATCAATAAAACAATCCTAAAAAAGGGACTGCATCTTTATTAATCCCTCGCCATGGTCCAGGGATTAATAAAGATTCAGTCCCTTTTATTTACATTGTTTTATGGATTGGTCAGAAAAAAATTTCATGTGGGCTTCGCCGTATTTCTGGAACCAGCCGGATCCAGCAGGCAGCGACGGGCTGCCCCCAACCCCCAGGTGCCTATTTGTACCTGGCCGGACACAAGAATATAGGGGAGCCCTTTTTTTATTATTTCATGAATTTCATGAAATAATAAAAAAAAACTGCGTGGGGCTCCGCGCAAATTCTATGTCTAGCCAGGTACAGCTAAGCAGCTGGGGGCTGGAATCCGCAGCGCAGGGATGCCCAAGCTTTCTGGGCACCCCCCGCTGCAAATTGCAGCCCGCAGCCGCCCCAGAAGATGGCGCGTTCATTGAAGCGCCATCCTCTGGCGCTGAACCCCGCTCTTCCAGGTGCCCAGGTGGCGGTGGCATGCTGGGTAATAAAGGGGTTAATACCAGCTTTGTTATACAAGCTGGTATTAAGCCCGAGATTCTTAATGTCAGGCCACGTTTGACCCAGCCACTAAGAATCTCCAATAAAGGGTTAAAAAAACACAACACAGAGAAAAATTTTTATTAGAAATAAAAAAAAAGCCATTAGGGACTCTATCTTTAATTAAAAAAAATCCTCTTCCGTCCGACGTAGTGCAAAACGCGATGTCCTCTCTGCTACATCCCCTGTGCATAGATATAGATGTCTATGCACAGGGAATGAGCAGACTGAGAACAATCGCAGCTCTGCTACATCATCTCTGTGAGCAGGCGGGCTCTAGGAACCTGGAGCTGCGGCAGCCTGCACACAGAGCAGACAGCTAGACTCGGCTCGCAAAGTAACAGCAGTTACTTTGCGAGTTTCCCAGAGATTACTCGCACAGTAATCAGACCAATGCAAGTCAAAGGCAATCCTAGTTTTGTCAGAGTCTCTGACAAAACTAGGATTGATATTGATTTGCATTGGACTCGTTACTGTGCGAGTAATCGCTGGGAAACTCGCAGAGTACCGAGTCCTGTGAGTCCCTTACTACTCGCCGAGTAACGAGTCCTAGCGAGTAGATTCGCCCATCCCTAATAGTGACATCAACTGTGGCATGATCTGCTCTGACCATGTTGGTGGTGACTGTAAAGGAGTGCAACACAGCACACAAGTCCTGCTTGATGGTCCACTCATTGGTGGTGAAGTGAGATTGCTCCACAGAGCAATTCTGCTATGTGTGCTGCATTTGAAACTTAAAGAGACCCTATCACCCCACTGGTGCTTTCCGTGATATGCGCCAGATTCCCGCCCTGCTGTATACATACAGCATAATCTGGAGCAGGGCAGGCTACAGCACTGATGTCACTGGCAGGGGGCATTTCAGCCTCCCTGGACCAGCTCCAAACCATTACTTGCTCTGTGCCTGCATCACTTGAGATGCTGAGGCGCATGAGCGGGCGAGGAGGGGAGACACACAGAGAGGGCAGGAGGCGGCACAGAAAGGAAGGAGGTTGGGAAGATACCCGGGAACAGTGATGACTCCATATGCAGTAAGTCCCTCCGGACTCATTATCTCCACACTTTCTAAAGTGTTACAGCTTACAGGAGATTAGAAACATGGGAGACCCCTTCCCTGAATGCAGCAGACACACTGAATTCAGTGGTGCTTTCAGTTTGGAAAGCACCAGGGGGTGACAGGTCCTCTTTAACTATTGCCTGCTGCTGCTTGCACAGCCTCCCCAGCATATGCTTGGTGGAATTCCACCTTGCTGGTACATCACATATCAGACGGTGAGCAGGAAGTTCAAAGTGATGCTGCGGTTCAGTCAGGAGGGAAGCTGCTGATTGAGAACAATGAAAGGAAGCACACACTGCTCACAACTTCACCAGCAAGTTGGACATATTTGGGTAATATTTTAGGAAGGTGACTACCACCAAATTAAGGACATGCACCAGGCAAGGGATGCATGTTGAACTGGCTAGGCCCAGAGCTACTATTATATTTTGCTCATTATCACACACCACCTGGCCGTATTTAGATTAATCATCAACAACTACTCATCTGTCTGCTTTTTAACTCTCATCCACAGCTTCTGCATGGTGTGAGATTTATTCCTCAAGCAGATGAGTGTAAGAACAGCTGTCACTTCCCGCTTACTGTGCTGAGGATACTGGTGCAGGTATCACTGTGACTGCATGAGAAAGCAGAGTAGGGGGAGGGTTCAACTTGGACAGACAAATGTCCAGCAATCGTAGGTGGTGGTAGAACATGCACTAGAATGCCTTCCATTTCTGGGCCAGCAGCAACTAGATTTATGCAGTGGGCAGTTAGTGAGATGTAATGTTCCTGCTCGTTCTCACTGGTCCACATATCGGTGGTAATGTGAACCACTGATAGCGCTGCGCAGTGCACACTTGATATTGTCTGAAACATGTGTGTGCAGGGCAGGGATGGCACACCTGGAAAAAGTAGCGGATGTGAAAAACATACTGTGGTACAGCCACCGCCATCAGATATTTAAAACAGTCTGTTTCCACTAATCGGAAAGACAGCATTTGTAAGGCCAACAATTTTGAAATTTTGTCATTCAGTACCATGGCTTGAGGGTGGGTAGGGAGTACTTCCTCTTTTTGTTTAAAGATTGGTGGATGGAGAGCTGAACGCTTCCTTGGGAGACTGTGGACATGATCACTGAAAATGGTGTTTGTGATCATGCTCTGTTTGCGGGGATTTCAGTTTTAAAGTCGTTTGTTAGGAAAAGGCTGAGAACCCAGCTGAAGAGGGAGCAGGTTTGCAAATCACCTGTGTCAGCAGTAGATTGTTTGAATAAATTCCACCCCTTAGAGCTCTTTTGAGAAAGTTTAGATGTGCTCAATTCATCATCGCGGTAGGTAGTAGCAGCCAAGGTACTGTCTCGGGGTCGGCCACTGTCCTTTTCCACCTTCCTCCCTCTTTGGCTGTGCTGCTGGGGCAGCATGACTGTCACCTCATCATCCGAACCTGGCATGGTACAATGATATCCTTCAGTCCATGTAACGTCTAGGAGCTCATCATATTAAAGCCACTCCTTATTCCTGCCCTCCTCGCCGTTATGCACATTGTGAAAGCCGCAACAGTTGTCCCCTGTGCTTTGTTATGATCTGAGCTTTGGTGTAGTGCTCTGTTAGCTGGGTTTGTGGGTGTGACCGGCAAAGCAAGACTATGAGGCTGTTTACTCTAGTCCACTAAAAGATTCATGGCTGAGTGCACGTCCTGACACATCACGGTCAAAAATAAAACTTTTTTTATTGGATGTGCTGCAGCCTTTCACAAAATTTTTATTAGGCGGACAAAACAGATACGTAAAAGAAGAAAAACCTGTAAAACCCTTTACTTTGATGCATACAGTCCAGACAGAGCTCACAGCTACTGTCTGCAGCCTCCAGCTATAGGCACTTTATATTGGCTGTTTATCAAATACAATGTCCCCACGCAGCGTGGGGGTCCATCAATTTGATACTCAGCCAAAATAAAACATGCTGCTAGGTGTTGATAATCTCACCTTGGGGAAGTAGATAGTTATTTGGTCCCTCAGGGTAAGAATAGCAGCATGAAGCCACCCCTGAAATTGACATTTTCAGTAGAAGCACCAGTTACTAGTGTTTTACCCAATACTCTTGTGTGGTGGCATCAGGGTTAATAAGGGTCATAAGGGGTTAATGACAACTGAGTATTAACAGCAACAAAAAAAGCACCAAAACCACAATGCTGTTTTTGCCATTGTTTTCATGCTTATTTTTAATGCAATTTGGACACAAAACTGCATTCATTGTTTTTAATGTTTTCATCTGCATCTCCTGACACAGAAAAACAACAAAACCAGAATGCAGTTTTTGCCACAGTTTTCATGTTTTTTGATACAAATTTGGTACAAAACTGAAACACATGGAAATTCTTGGTGGCCGCACCTAATATTGGCCTGACACCATGAATTTTGGTCTTAGTTTCAGCTGACAATGCAAAACTGCCATTAACCCCTTATTACCCATCATGCTGCCCCCACTGGAAGAGCCAGGTAAAGTGCGTGAAAATGGCTCTTCTATGAATGCGCCACTTTCAAGGGCAGCTGGGGGCTGGGAGTTTCAGAGTGGGAGGTCCAGAAAACTTGGGTCTTACTACGCTGAGAATCTCAGCCCCCAGCTGCCTGGGATATTCCTTGGATGGCAATCAAAAATAGTGCAAGCATACGCATTTAAAAAAAAAAAATATTTAAAACAAAAAATGGGCTTCCCTGTATTTTGATTGCTAGCCAAGGTAAACCTAGGCAGCTGGGGGTGGCATCCCGAAGATGTCTGCTTTACCTGTGCTGAAAATCAAAAATACTGCAGAGCACTGTCACAGAGAATGAGCATCTGTGATTGGCTGCTGGAGTAACCTAAAACCAGCTAATAGATTATACCATAGTAAAATATATGGGCTGATTCCATATTACTCCAACAGACAATCACAGATGTCCATTCTATGTGATAGCATCTGTGATTGGCTGTTGGGTCCCTCTCCACTGAATATCCTGGAAGTTAATGAGCGGCCCAGGAGGTAAAAGCGTCAGGATGGCGAGACATGGGATGTGGGATGGCAGGATGCTGATGTATAATAACTGTTTTATTTTAAAGCCCCCTCCACCCTCATCCCATAATTTTAAAGTCCGAGTTCGAGGTTCAGACTCAAGTTTGAGTCACATTCAGCCCTGAACTCAGACATTAATAAAGTCCGGCCGAGTCCGCTGAACCCGAACATCAGGGGCTTCACCCATCACTATTGGTGGTTACTATAAATCATATATCTGATTAACCTCATTAACCCTGGGCTATTTTCTATTTGCGTTTTTTCCTCCCTTACTTCCAAGAGCATTTTTCAATTAATATAGTCATATGAGGGCTTGCTTTTTGCGGGATGAGTTGTACTTTTGAATTAAATCATTCATTTTACAATATTGCATACTGGAACATGAAAAAAAAATTCCAAGCGTGATGAAATTGGAAAAAAAAAGTGAGCCTGCATAAACTTTTTTTATTTTTTATTTACCATATTTACATTACTATATGGTAAAACTAACCTGACAGTATGATTACACTGGTCAATACGAGTTTGAAGATAAAAAAAAAACATGTAAACTTTAACTTTATCTAAGGGGTAAAAAAAAATTCAGAGGTTTGTCAAAAAGACAGAATTGTGCTTTTGTCACCATTTTCCTGAGCCCCATCGTGACTCACCCACTCTGGGGCCATGGGGCACTTGGAACTGGGCTCCGGTCACTGCAGGGGAGTCTCCAGGGTCGAGACCCAGCTTTCGTGACCCCGAGGGAGTCAATTCTCTTATGGTTGGGGTTAGGGGTAGCTGAATGAGGAATAAAATTTGTAGAATTAAGTTTGTGATGCCACCTACGGTTCTCGGTCAAAAGGGACTGACGCTGAGCGTCAGATCACTGCGGTTGTTGGTATTTCAGCCTGATGTTGTCGCTCCCTGTAGGTGGAACAGTACCCTGGGTCAGATGTTCAATTGCCAGGGATGTGCAAAGCTAGGTTCAAGCGGGGCTTCTGTGTCTCATCTGCTTTGCAGTCGGTGGCTCTGCAGGCAGGGGAATAAAACAATCTCACACAGTGTTGGAATTCTGTACCTGGTTTACTCACTGAAGCTGCAACTGATCTCTGGGTGCTTCTCTCTGCCAAGTTCCAGTCTGGTCTGTCTCAATGTAACCGGGATAGTTTGCCCAAGACCCCCTTCATGTGCCTTTCCTTTCTCTGGTCTCTCTCTCCTAGCGATACATCTTTGCCTCTCCTATCAGCACCTCTGCATGCAGTGTTCCCTGGTTCTAGACCAAATCCTCTGCCTGACTAAGGCTAGTCCCGGATCCGGGCGCACAGGTCGTTTTCACTCCACCAGTGCCCTGGAGTTCTGTGTCTCCATACTCACTACTACACACTTCTCCTTACTGCCACTGTCCACCTGTTCTTCCCTTGTCCCCTCAACTGGGCCCTCCCCCAGGTCTGCCCATGGTCCCTTGGGTCCTAGGGTGTGTTGGTGTGTTTGTTGGGTGCCTAAGTTCACCATCCCGGTTCATCAAGGACCGAGACACCACACCCGTTCACTGAGTGCACTACCCCTCGTGGCGGCTAGACCAGTGGGGCGCCACAAAAGCGTTCTCATTTTTGGGATCTCAGGCTGTGATGACTTATTTTTGCATCTTAAACTGGCATTTTTAATTATTTAATTTTTGGGTAGATGCAACGTTTTGATCTGGTACATTATTTTATTGCAATGTTATGGCGACCAAAGAAAAAGTAATTGTGGTATTTTAACTTTTTTCTGTTACACATTTTACCAATCAGATTAATTTATTTTATATTTTGATAGATTGGGCATATCTGAATGTGGCGACAGAAAATATGTGTTTTTTCAAATAGTTTTCTTTTTAATGGGGTAAAAGTGGGGTGATTTAAACTTTTTTTTTTAAAAATCATATTTTTAAAAACTTTTTGTTACTTTCTCTTTTTTTTTCTTGGCCCTTTATGGCGCGTCAATACTGCAGTATTCGATCACTTCAGCAGTACAGAGCAGTGCTGATGAGGAACTCTGCACAGCAGAAATGATCACCACCTGTAAATGCAAGCGGTCAGCTGGCATTCACTGGAAGTACTTCATGACAGCAACAGGGCCTTTATCATCTGACCTCTCACTGTCATGGCAACATCTTGATGCCCGTAATTGTGTCACGTAGTGGGGAGGTGGAATAGCGTGATCACCGCCGTTGAATTTTAGATTGCTTTGACAGAGTTTGACAGCACAATCTAGCAGGCTAACAAGAGTGGGTGGGTTTCCGATCCACCCACTCCTTTATCTGCATAGGTGGGATGATAATATCAACAAACGTGCAGGGAATAATGCAGGCTAAGCGCGTGAGCTTGCATCAAAGGGAAGGACACGATCAATGACATACCTGTATCTCACTGGTCTTGAAAGGTATAAATTTTATTGTATACAAAAAGTTAAAGAGGATATCTAAGATAAAAAAAATTGTGCCTAAGCACTAACAGGCAGGTACCTGCCACCTAACTGTTGTTTGTGCCAGGCACCCTTCACCGCCGACACAGAACAGTCACAGACCTCTCCTGTCGGCAATTTTGCCACTTCCGGTGATGTCAAGACTACAAAGGGGCGGCTTCTCCCTTCTGTAGATGGACGCATAGCCGACGTTATGCTGATTGACTGCCAGCTCCCCCAATCAGGTAGTGGCGAGATGGCTGTCAATCAGGTTTGCAACCCACTTCCACAGAACAGAGTGGAAAAAAAGCTGCCATTCTTTCTGTTCTGTTTACCTTGCCATGCTGTCCCCAGCAGGAGCGGTCTGTGACTGCTGTGTGTCAGGCGTAAACAGCAGGGACTGATGCCGGGCAAAACAAGCAGGTAGGTGGCAGCTACCTGCCTGTAAGTGCTTGGGCACTTTTATTTTCTTGCACAAATCCTGGATAAATACTTTAAATTTGTAGTGTGGATATGTGAACAGCTAAGAATAATCCACACAAATGCAATGCTGTAATTACCTGCTGTCAAAAATTAATTCAACTGGGATTCACTTAACCTTTTTTTTTACTATTTATTTAGTGATTTTCTTTTATGAACAAATTCAGTAATTTGTACATGAACAATAAATTAAAAAAGCAGGCCCTTAAATCATATTATATTTAAAAAGTTCATTGTAATTACTGTTCATGTCATTAAATTCAAGCAAAAAGAGAGTTAAATGGCTAACAATTAGGATACACTATTTAAAAAATAAATGACTTAAAAAATATATATACATATGAAATTTGAGTTGAATTTCTCAAAGTACACATTTCAAGATATAGATTTTAATGCACCCATTTATTATGCATTTTATAGGCAGTCATTACTCTAACATGTCTAAACAGCAGAGAATAAACTATTTAGAAATGAAATATACGGTATATGTATCCCCAAGCAGTTTAGCTTCAATTTGCCACTTTTTGACAACAGCTGCGCAGGCCCACGTTGCAATGTACTAGACAGATGTTTTGAGACGGATTCTATATAGAGTGTGGAGAAAAAGTTTCATCTCTGGGATTAAGAGAAATTGCTGAACATTCTGTGTTTAAGATTTTACTATTTTAAGTATGACAGATAAGGAAAGGCACTTCATGAATATTCTAGTGGGCAACAATGTACAGACTCGTGTCTAATTAATCTGGAAACTTAATGGGAAATATAAACTATAGCAAAATGTTTCAATTGTCAGAGGCCAGTTACCGTAAATAGTCTTTTTACAATATAACATGCATCAATATGATTATTACAGTAAATTACAGTAAATTACTGTGTATCAACCATTTCATTTCCTATTCGCTTTGTTTATCAAATAGTATGAAAGTATTGTGCTGTAATTCTAAGGCTGGTTTCACACTGCAATTTTTTCCTGTCCATGGGGATCCTACTTTTTGCAGGACCCCACGAACAGGAAAAGGATTGTATCGGAGGTGACCTCCTGCTGCCATTTCTGAGTCCGGGTCCGTGAATTTCACGGACCCAGACACAGAAAGCCCGAGCCTGCAAAGTGCAGGCAAGCCGGGCACTTTCACTCCCGCAATGTATACATATGTACATTGCAAGAGTGAACTTAAGCAAAAGCAAGTGTTAAAAATAAAAAGTATATGCTCACCTCTCCGGCGTCTCCCCCGATGTCAGCATCTTCTTTCCCGAGGGTTGAAGTACCTGTGGAGGCAGGGGTAACCGATCAGCTGATCAGTCACATGACTGCAGTTACCGCAGTAACCAGTCATGCGACCGATCAGCTGATCGGTTAGCCCCGCCCAGCTAGGTCCTCAAGCCAGAAGATAGATGCAGACATCGGGGGACACGCCGGAGAGGTGAGCATATACTTTTTATTTTTAACACTTGCTTTTACTTAATTACACTTCCGCAATGTATGTATATACATTGCAGAAGTGAAATTACATGGGAAAGAGCAGTTTTAGTGTACTGAGCATGCTCAGTACACTAACATCGGGTCCTAGAAACGATCAGCTGTTTTCTCAAACCCATGCTCCATAAGCTCCCATGTTAATGACCAGGGATCGGGTCAGATCCGATTTGGTCCGCTGTTCCCAAAAACAGAGCAGTCTCCAATTTTTGGGTACAGCAAAAAATTGGACAGAATCGGATCCGACACAAATCGGATGGCAATTAGGCAAAATCCTGTCCACTCCATTGCATATAGGGATACATGAGGGCCAAATCGGATCCGTGGCTGTCTGTTTTACAATGGACTTCCACGGATCCCAGACAATTGTAATGTGAAAGCAGCCTAAACCAGTAAAAACAAGCAGATGAAAGTGGACGCTCTATTTAAACCACTAACGACCATCCATATGCCTTTATACAGTAAACATCAAGGAACCTTAATCCTTAGGTCTCCTTTTTTAAAACTGTAAGGATCAACCCGTTAGTTACAGAGCCAATTTTCACCTTAATGACCTGACCAAATTTTAAAATTGGAATAGCTAAAACATTATTTACCTAAAAGTATCCCAGTAATTCCGTGATTGTTTTTTGTGACATATTGGACTTAATGTTAGTGATAAATTTAGGTTGATAGTTTTTGTGTTTATTTGTGAAAACAAACTGAATTTTGGTGAAAATTTAGAACATTTTGCAATTTTCAACTTTTGAATATTTATGCTTCCTAATTAAGTTCTTTTTTTCACAACAGTACTACACCTGTGCCTGGCACACACTGCTAATATGCAAAAAGGATTTGCTTGGCTAGATACAGCAAAATACGGCTAGTAAAGACAGGAGGTGTAGCTTTCTTCACAACAGTGGTACACCAGTGCCTGGTACACATTGATACTTGCCAAAAAGGATTTGCTTGACCAGATGCAGTAAAAAATGGCTAGTAAAGACAAGCGGTGTAGCTTTCCTCACAACAGTGTTACACCAGTGCCTGGCACACACTGCTAATAGCCATAAAGGATTTGCTTATCTAGATGCAGTAGAAAAAAAGGCTAGAAAACACTGATGTAGCTTTCTTCACAAAAGTGCTACACCAGTGTCTGGCACACACTGCTGCTAGCCTAAAAGGATTTGCTTGGCTAAATGCAGTAAAAAATGGCTAGTAAACACAGAAGGTGTAGCTTTCTTCACAACAGTTCTACACCAGTGCCTGGCGTACACTGCTATTAGCCAAAAAGGATTTTCTTGACCAGATGCAGTAAAAAATGTCTAGTAAAGACAGGAGGTATAGCTTTCTTTGCAACAGTGCTACACCAGAGCCTGGCACACACTGCTACTAGCCATAAATTATTTGCTTGACTAAATTTGGCCAGATGCTACAAAAAACGCTTGCACAGCACTTGAACAGACCTGCTTGGCAAACATTGCTTTTAAACCCTAAAAAAGACTGTTCTTGGAAGTAGTCCCTAAACCTATTATCTATCTAATTTGGAATGGAATCGCTATCTAACTATCTTTGTATTGTACAGCAGCGGCTGCATCTGACACTGAGCTCCAACAATGATAAAATGATGAGGAGGGAAAATGGCCGGTTTTTATGTGGCAAGGACATATGATATACTCAGCCAATGACACAAGAACTTGTGTGCAAAAAGTGCACTTTTCTCTATGCGTGCTGATAGGTGTGAACATGTTCGATCGAACATCGCTCTCTAATCATTATCTCAGAAAATTAAAGTAGGGAGGATGAAGGGTCTGAGGGATAACATATTACCTAACTAGGTATCAGAGGCTTCACCTTGTGTGGTTGCGAGAGTCACAACCACTAAAAAAAGCATATTACAGCTGCTGCAGTCCCCAGTGTGGTGCATATAGAGTAGGGGGGATGAAGGGTTAAAAAACATGCTGCCGTATTCCACGAGACATGAAAGGGTGAATATTGATTTAATAGTCAATACGTTTCAGGTCTTCCTGACCCCTCTTCAGGACAAATCAATATCATATTGCTATGTTTCAAGGTGTTTCAGGGAGCCTTGAAATGAGTTGACTAATAAATCAGTATTTTATAGTCCCTATATGGACAACATGTCTCTAGGGTGGGTGGACACTCCCTGGAGACATGGTGCCCACATATTATATTAATATTAACCCTTTGTTCATCCCCGCAGCCGCAGGGATGAACAATGCATTTGGCTACCGTAGGCATTCACAGGTGCCTTGCAGTTGCCAGATGGGCTCCTATAGGCACCCATTATACAAAACCAGATCCGGTTTTGGAAAAGCTGTGATGGACGCTGCCTGCATGATTTTTCCTGCAGGCTCCAAAACCGAATCCGGTAATCGGATTGCAAATAGTGCAATCCGGTTTCTGTATTGGAGCCCTTTGGGCTGCGGATCCAGATCCAGTTTGAGTATTTTTAATGCTCAAAACCGGATCTGGATGGAAAAAAAAATGCTAATGTGACCCTAGCCTTAGATAACAGTAAATTATACATGTTTGGTATCTACAAACTCATACCTATGCAGTGCATCATACAGACATGTCAGTTTTACTATATAGTGAACATGGTGAATAAAAAACCCAAAAAAGAAATGTGTATTTTCACTTTTTTTGCAATTTCTCCGCACTTGAAATTTTTTTTCCTATTTTCCTGTACACTGTAATGTAAAATAAGTTATTTAATTCAAAAGTTAAAGTCATCCCACAAAAGAAGCCCTTATATGTCTAAAGTGATAGAAAAATAAAGTAGTTATGGCCTTTGGAAGAAGGGAGGGGGGATAAAAATGAAAACTAGAAAACGGAAAATCGCCCGGAGGTAAAGAGGTTAAACCAGGAATGTATATCACACAAAATAGTTAATAAATAACATTTTCCACATGTCTACTTTACATCAGCACAATTTTGGAACCAACATTTTTTGTTAGCAAGTTAGAAGGGTTCGAAGTTTATCAGCAATTTCTCAGTTTTACATTTAAATTTACAAAACCATTTTTAGGAACCACATAACATTTGAAGTGATTTTGAGGGGCCAATGTGACAGAAAATAACCAAAGTGGCACCATGCTATTAACTGCACCCCATCAGACTGCTCAAAATCTAATTCAAGAAGTTTATTTCCCCTCAGGTGCTTCACAGGAATGGATGCAAAGTGGAATGAAAAAAATGAATAAGTTTATATTTTACCTAAAAACATTGTTTTAGCCTCAATTTAATCACTCTATTTGAACAAATCGGATGGCTCAGAAGAGAAGGAGCGGGATTTGAGATTTGGAACACAAATTTGTCTGAAATAGATTGCGATTGCACCATGTTGCATTTCAAGGGTCCCTAAAGTACCTAAACTCCATTTTGGAAACTAGACCCTTCAAAGATTTTATCTATGGGTATAGTGAGTGTTTTGGACCAACAGGTACATCTCGGAATTTGATAACAATAGGTTGTCATATTGCAAATTTCTTTGTTTTCACAAAAGTGTTGCTTTAGCACCAAATGTTTCACCTTTTTAAGAGGTAAAACCAAAAAGTGGACCCCCCAGCCTGTTAATCACTTTTTCGTGAAAGTGAAATACAGAGATACCCCGCATGTAGACAAGGCACTCTTTTTGGACAAATGGCAGGACTCAGAATGTACTGAGCAATACTTGAATTTTGGAAAGCAAATCTGGCTGAAAAAGATTGCGGCACCATGTGACATTTCAAGGGCCCTTAAAGTACCAAAACAGCAACTCCCTCCCCCCCCCCCCCACCAATTACATTATTTTGGAAACTAGGCCCCTCAAAGCTTTTATCTATGGGTTTAGTGGGCATTTTGAACCCACTGGTATGTCACAGAATTTGATGACAGTAGGTCGTCATATATCAAATTTCTTTTCTTTTTTCTTTTCACAAAAATGCTGCATTAACACCAAATTTATCACTTTTGCAAGATGTAATATCCAAAAGTGGACGACACACTTTGTTACCCTCTTTCTAAAGATGGTGTTACATGCAAAGATATCCTGAACGATATCATTGCAACATCACAGATTTGAGATCGTTGGAACGATATCGTTTGCACATCCTTGCGTGTAAACGAACGATATAGGATGAAAAGATCATTAGATCATTCATCCTAGATTTGAGATCCTGACCTCAAATCTATCGTTCGTCGTCCAATCAAGCACTGAACGATGTGCCACATCGTTCAGTGTGAAGCCTTTTGAATGATATCGTTCAAAAGACTTCAACTCCTGCCGCAGTCATTTTTGTTTAAATGTGTTAAAAAAGCAATTTATTGTAGTGATTTTACATGTAAAAGCCGCTTCTGCAGCTGTGTGGTATATGTCGGCACACAGGTGCAGGAGTGGCTATGAAGCCGGTGTTGGAGGGGTTAATAACATTGTGCCACATGGCCCCAGGGAGTGCCCACATTCCCTGGAGCAATGTAGCCCATGACATTTTCCCCACAGGGGTTAAATCTTCAGGTAGCAGAAGCCGCAGATTGTTGGCTCTGCTATTTCCATTTATAAAAAGCCGGCGGCTACTGTCATATTACTGTGTGCCGTGAAAACTTGCTAAAATGCTTCCAGAATAGGGAGGTATATGAGGTACTAAGGCAAAATGCGTACAGTACCCGTCCCTGTCCAAGGTGCTGATCGCTTAAGAATTCATAACTATAGGCCGCGCACCGAAGTTTCAATGTGCGCAGCCCATAGTTATTAACGCTGAGGAGATCAGCATGCTGGACAGGGACGGGTACTGTACGCATTTTGCTTAAGAATCTCGGAGACCTCCCTATTCATGAAGGAGGTTAGCAATTTTTCACGGCGCACTGTAACATTACAGCACCCACCGGCTTTTTATGAATGGAAGTAGCAAAGCCGACAGTGTGCGACGTCTGCTACCTGAATGATTTAACCACTGCGGTTATAAGGTAATGGGCTACATGGCTCCAGGGAGTGTTTCTACTCTCTGGGGCCATGTGGCACAATTTTATTAACCCCTTAATCTCCGGAATCCAAGCCGCTTCTACAGCTCTGTGGCGACATGTACTACAGAGCTGCAGAAGCGGCTTTAACAAGTAAAATCGCACACAAATTTAATAAATTAAAGTTTGAAAACTAATTTTACATACTATAATGTGCCAGTGCTGCTGTCACAGCGCTAGCACATTATTGTAACGGCATTGCTCAGCATCGGATGGAAAAATCTCCCTCCGATACTGATGCAATGCCAAAATGGATATCGTTAACGATATCCTTGTGTTTGACAACGCACGAACGAATATTGTTCGTACGACGTCTGCCACGTGACTTTTGTAAGGATATCGTTCAGGATATCCTTGCGTGTAACACCACCTTAATGAGAGTTAAAATACATGTACATAAAAATTCTGTTTGGACAAATGGCAGAACTCAAAAGAAAAGGAGCGCTATTTGAAATATGGAACACAGATTTGGCTGAAATAGTTTGTCGGCACCATGTCACATTGCAAGGGCCCCTTAAGTACCTAAAGAGCAGAAACCCCCACAAGACACTCCATTTTGGAAACTAGACCATTCAAGGATTTTATCTTGTGATATCTTGAGCATTTTCAACCCACGTCACAGAATTTGATGATGATAGGTCATCATAAAGAAAATTTTATTTATTTTTTTTCACAAAAGTGTTGCTTTAGCACCATATTTTTGACTTTTACTTTGTTTCCCACTTTCTTATGAGCACAGGTATACCCCACATGTAGACAAGAAGTTCTGATTAGACAAATAAGGGGGCTAAGAAGTGAAGGAGCAATATTTTAATTTTTAAAAAGCTGAAATAGATTGTAGCATTTAAAGAGCTGCAAGGGTGCCTAAACAGCAGAACCCCCACCCCCAATGGAGCCATTTTGGAAACTAGACTATAGATAAGCAAACTTTGCTTGAGCATGTATGCTAATTCGACAAGAATATAGCTGATTCAGTTTGGTGACCAGAAACCTTAACACTTAACAAAAGTTGGCAATTCTGGCTAAGTTCGCGAAAATGTTTGAACTTTAAATAAAGTATATAGGGCATAAAGTATATAAGGTTTTTATACACTATATGAGCTTCCATGTAGACTAATATATACATTATGAGCCCTCATACAGCATCTTAGATACATGCAAACAACCCATATACATAAAAAAGAAATACTCAACTTGCTCTCAGTCCTTTGGCATCTTGCTCCGCCTCCAGCACTTGGATAGGAATAGAAAGTGCGGTGTTATGGAGCGCTAGATGGATAGGAACAGGACTGGGACAATTGAAATTTGATATACCAACCTAATTTATTATACAGATAAAGGAGCAAACTGTCTATCACGCCACAATGCGTTTCGACAGATTATGTACGCTTTTACAAGCGATACATTGACGATCTAATTTTTTTTAGTCAGGAAGTAAAGAAGAAGCCATCTCCCTTGTAGATGAATTAAATTTCAATTCTTGGGGTCTAAAATTCACAGCTACCTTGTAAGACAAAGAGATCCAGTTCCTGGACCTCGTAATACGATTAGATACAGGGGGAAAACTTTCCACCTCCACACATTTTAAGAACGTGGACATGAATAGTTACTTGGAGTTCAAAAGCAGACACCTCCCCACATGGGTCCGTAACATTCAATACAGGCAATATTGGAGAATCTGCAAAAATTCCACTCATGAATCTCATTTTGTGCAAGAGGCTAGAGTTTTAAACAAGAGATTTAGATCAAAAGGCTACCATCAAAAATTACTAACAGATGCCTATCAAAAATGCAAATATTTATCACAGGAAACCTGCATTAATAAACTTGAAGGACGTGAACAGGATGCCCCTCTGGTCGACGAGACGAAAGAAAACAATAAAAATTGTAAAAAGTCTGAGAGATTTAGTCGATGGAGTATGGTCACTACATACAACCAGTCCCATAGGAACATACTAGCCCTGCTTAAAAAATATTGGTTTATTTTAAAAGGTGACCCTATACTATCTAAACATATCCCAAACCACCCTGGAATTATCTTTAGAAAAAGTAAAAACCTACGAGCCATGGTAGCTCCGAGCAAAGTAAGGAGGAATCCCCAAGTCCTGGAGCCAAAAACTTTAGGTAATACTGACATTGGATGCTATAAATGTGGTTCTGCTACATGCAAATGGTGTTTAGCTATAAAAAATGGCAAAAAAAACTTCTCATCTAACACCACAAAGAAGGTATATGACATCAAGCAGTTTTTAAATTGCCGTTCCACCTATGTAGTCTGCCTCCTTGAATGTTCTTGTGACCAACAATATATTGGCCGGACCATTCAGACCATGCAATCAAGGCTAAACAAGCACAGGTCCTATATTCGCAATGGTTTTTTGCTCCATAGTGTCTCTCGACACTATACTATTACTCATAAAAAAGACCCATCCTGTTTGAGTCTCACAATTATTGATCAAGTGAGAGAAGGAGTTCCAGATAGATTGGGTCAGCTTTGTAATAAAGAGAATTATTGGAGTTATAATATGGGGACTCTTGCCCCTGAGAGACTTAATCTCACTATAGAGAATGCCACTCATTAAACTCATGAATCTGATATGCCCAGGATCCTATAGTTAACATTTGTCTGGACATATAACTCTAATATATTAAAATGCTGCTGGGATATTCAGTTGATTTTATTATATGATGGTGTATATGTATGGTATGAATGATTTATTTTTTTATGTCCATCATAATCTAAATACCATTTTATACTAATTTTCCACTATTTTGATTCTAATTTTATACAATTTTACACTAATTTTTATACTAATTTTATATCCCTTTTCTACACTTTTGTATAGGATTTTAGGGAGTTATGTATAACCGGCCTGTGTAGAGATATTTATTAATTATTAATTGAGAGAATATGGATTGTATTAAGACTGACTGTATTTTACATGCTGTTTTTTATTTTCCAACCTGTTTTTAATGTTTTTCTATGTTTTAATATCTAATGTAACAATTCTGGTCACTAAGTATATCTATTGGTCATGTGACTGTGTATATCATGTGACGACACACTTCCTGTGTGATGTCACAACCACAGAATTAACCCTATTGGTGTATAGTGATATATAAGGTGTTGTTTTTATATGGCTCTCTATCCCACCTGAGGAAGACAGCGATGGCTGTCAAAATGCGTTGTGGCATGATAGAGAGTTTGCTCCTTTATCTGTATAATATATTAGGTTGGTATATCAAATTTCAATTGTCCCAGTCCTGTTCCTATCCCTCTAGCGCTCCATAACACCGCACTTTCTATTCCTATCCGTGTTCTTATCTCCCCTCAGGGAGAGCAGTGGGAAGCTGCTCTGAGAAGTTACAGGACCTGGGCTGATGTCAGATATGAACGCGCCACTGCATCACACGGCCGGATCACGTGACATCACTTGGAGGAGATCACTCCACCTCAGCTGCATCTCATTTTTCCCTCTCAGTGACCTGCTCACTGCTCACCCATGCTGGAAGCTCTAGTTGTGTGGATTCTGCACAACTAAAAGAGGAGAATGCAGTGAGGTTGAGGGTTTATAACCTTATATAATTATCTGCACCTAAGTGCATTCTCTCTTTTTATTTTTACAGCCTCCAGCACTTGACACAACATGCACAATGATGTGAGTTCATTTCATCTGCTGTGCCTCACACTTTGGGGGAAGATAGAACCAGTCAGTTCTCCTCCATCAAAATATTAACCACTGTCTGCATCCTGTGGATGCAAATAGCTGTGACATTGTGTCACAGGTAGCAGCTGCAATGAATGGGCAGCAGGGGATGGTACTGTGTGGTTTGCAGTCTACTGTTTTTAGCCTACTGGCCATCTCAGTCTACAGGCCATACTAGAACAGCCGAAGTGCTGGATGTCGCCTGCAGGCTGCACTTTGAGCGGCTCTGGCCAAGAAGATAAACTACAATACTAAATTGTGACACTATGTAGTGTAAATATAAAGGTACCGTCACTCAGGGAAACAGCTCCAGCAACATTGCCGGCAACTGACGGGAGCGCACATTTTTTTGGCCACTGGCCAAGGTCACTGTGCTTCTGTCAGACGGAGAGTCATCGCTGGAAATGCAGCGGCAATGTTGAAAGCAACTATCGCTGCCAGGGTTAAACTCAACACTGGCAGCGATCCTTAACATTGCAGTCAATGGGGGAAGTTTCTTGCAACATCGCTGTTGCGATGTCAGACAGGGCGATTCAGGCAGATCGCCTGAGCAACATCGCCAGGTTTCAGGACATTTTCCTGAAACCTGGCGGTGTTGCTGAAGCAACTATCGCCATTGAAATCACCCTGCTACACGGGGCAACTCTCCAATGATGTTGCTGCAACTTGGCCATGCCCCTGAGTTGCTGGCGATGTTGCCGGAGATGTTGCCCCGTGTAACGGGGCCTTTAGTGTGCTATGGAGCTCAGTGTGTAGCTGAGCTTCACAGGTGTACCAATACTGTAGTAACAAATGCTTTTAGCCAGCATATGACTGCCATATCAACCCATTGGTGTCCTATTATTGTGTATGGTTGATAGTGAGTCAAAGTATCCAAGCAAAGGAGCATATTACATATAAATGTTAATGTTAGAGATTTACAGAAGTGTTTAAGGGGGCTTTCTCACTGACAAAGTTCATTTTAATCAGTAAATATTGCAATAATAATAAGTTTTACAATTGGATGCGTTTTAAAATATGTTCCTATTGTGAGGCACAGCCAGCATGGTCCCATGGCCGGGGTGCATCACATGGGTTATCGGCTTAGGAACCTGTTCACATGAGCCAGTTTTCCTTTGTGTGAGTGATGTGGTCCTGCCGATACACAGAGGGTTTTAATAGCGGAAGGAATCATGAGACCAATGAGCGGCTGAGAGAGCAATGTGTATAGCAGCTCAGGTGGGTGTGTCAGTGTGGGTGTGGCAGCTAGCTCAGGTGTTTGTATGAGAGAACAGAGAGACCAGACTAGAGATGACTGGAGATGAGAGCAGTCCAGAGCTCTGTGGTGTGAAGACGTGCAGAGGCAATCTGTCCCGTTGGGATGAGAGGGGAGCCGGCTTATCTCCGTGTGGGAGGCCCCTAACCCTCTGTTGCTTGTGTGCGAACCAGTGGCCGGGAACGGGGCATTATGGCTCCTAGAGTGGGGAAACCCTGGCTGACCCAGGTGGACGCTGGTCTGGACGTGGGGTCAAGGAGCCCTTGGGGATGCAGGGTGTACCCGTGACTCAGGTTGCTAGACCCGGATACGTGCCCGATAATGCCCGATAATGCAGCAGTTCTCGTATGCTAGAGTGAAATGTGTACCATGTGTGAATCATGTCAGACGGGCATAGCCGCTATTGAGTCTGACTAGACAGTTGGTAAAGGACCCGTAGAAGTATATGATGGCTTATGTAAAAGTGCCATGGAAGTATACGATGGCTTATGTAAAAGTGCCATGTATGAGAGATGATGGCCTATGTAAAAGTGTCATGTATGATGTCGATGGGAGAGACCTAGCGAGTGTGTGAACCTGTGGCCAGATGCAGGGATTAAGAGGGCTCCTAAAGTGGGGAACAACGGCTGATCCTGGAGAGCGCTTGACTCAGACGTGGGGCACAGTCGTCGATCTGGAGACCTGCCTGAGTATGGAGGTTTGGTGGCGGATAGTGGCTTGCACACATGGTGAGGAGGCCTTGGTGACGCATAGTTTTCGGGTCCTCAGGTTGGCCTATCCCTGTTATGGACCCGGATGAGCTGCAGTCCATGGATGTATTACGATGGGCTGTGAGCGTGTGTGAGAATGTATATGATTCATGGATGTGTTATGATGGATCACATGCGGTGTGTAAGGTCCCGGTCAGGCTGGAGGCTGTACTAGGGGTTAGTAGTAAAGTGTGGTGCTGGGTAAGTAAAGCCAGGTGGCTGGTACCGCCATTGGGACCCATAGGGCCCGTTGATAAGTGTGGATAATTAGTTATAGTAAATGTGTAAAGTTTAGATAGGCCGGTGGCCGTGAACACCATGGGACCTGTCATTAGAGCTCCAAGGGTTTGAAGGAGATGTGGTTACAGGTCCCGGTTACTGTAAGATGTATATGTGCAATAGGGTTCCATGTTATATGTAATTTATGTATCATATGATGTACTTATGTGAAATGTACTAGGAATTATACATGCTACCCGGTTTATGATATGTATGTGAGAAATAAACGGGTAGTCACTGGAAAAATTTATAAGCACGTGTTCATGTCATTATGCAGCAAGCGAGTTTCCCGGGTCGCTACCTCACACTATGCTGAAATATTCTTATATATGTGCCCCTGCTATGTACTGTTTAATTGCCATTTCTTACTATACTGTACAGGGACATGGTCTGATCATACCACATCTCCTGGGTAGGGGAGGATGCAAAAGAGAGTATAAAAACATTAAAGCATGAGATAGAAAATATGTTTTAAATACAGGTAGGGAAATGTTTTACATTGATGCAGGGTCCGAGAGTAATAGATTTGGTTTGCTAATGATTATTGGCTCAAATCCCTCTTGCGAGCATCAGCCGAATGTCCTACAACTGTAAAATCTGATCACCAGTGAGGAAGAGAAATTACTCTATCCATTTTCTCCATAGCCTGCCTCTGCATTTATTGGATGACCTCCAAGTGTAGCCCAATGGTTCATACCCATCCATCTATTTGTGTGGGTAAGCGTGATCTGGTTTGCGGAAAAATTGGCATTATCCTGTGACTGTTTTCTCCTGCCAAATCTGCATGAAAAAAAATCGCAGATCTTCTCCGCCTCATTGATTAATATTGGTCAGGATGCAATGCAAGTTTTTAACGCATTGCACTTGTTCGATTCATACGCTCGTGTGAGTGAGGCCTTACCGAAAAAATCAGCTATGATCCCATGCTGTAATGTTGGTATACTCTTTTACATTGTCCCCTACATAGGGGATATGGTATCATCAGACCATATCCCTGCATGGTCAAGAAGGCCATCACACAATACATAGAAAGGACACATTAAGAAGATTATCTTAGCATAGGCCAAGGTCACACATGCCCATCCGCTTTTTTAAGCCCTTAGAAAACCGGGTCCATTTTATTTAGGGTGCCAACAGTGTCCCCTGAGATCCTGGACTTTTTTTGGAATTTTTTGGACTGAGTCATTTTTTCACCAAAAACGCATATGCGTTAACGCATGGTTCCTATATGTACCATGCGTTAACGCATACGTCTCCCATAGGGCCTCATGTTAAAAAAAACGCATGCGTTTTTTTCCTGCAACAAAAAAACGCTGCATGCAACGGTTTTTGGAGCCAGGGAGAAGTCAATGAAAAACGGAGCTACATCTAAGTGCAGCATGCGTTATTGCGTTTTTGGACTTTGAAAAAGAAATGTCAAAAATGATCCTAAAAAACAGATCCAAGCCAAAAACGGATGGTCTGTGTGACCCTGGCCATAGGAACATTTAAAAAAAAAACCTTCTGCTCTAGTCACAATTGTTAGACAAAGATAGTCATCTACCCCATGTGGAAAGAGATTAGCTCTACAGATGAGAACGACCTTAATCACTCAGATTTATATGATTCTATATCAAAGGCTTTATAGCCTTTTATAGACTTTAGAAAAAAATTGTTTGAGTAATGTACGTCATAATAGTTATTTGAAAGTTTTCTCCAATGAATAATATTTCTTTAGTGGACATTTTAACATTTATCTTAAATTAGATTTACATATTCAAACACATTAATAAAAATATCTAAAAATATTACATCTGTTTAGCTTCAATAGTAAACATTGAAACTTTTTTACTTAATCTGTTTTAATATGTTTTTCGTTACTTGGATAGTGACATTCAGATAATAAAATATCAGTTTAAAATTAATAAAAAATGTTAATTATTATGGATGTTGTAAAAATTAAGCATCCTATAGCTCTGGTATAATGTTTTCATCTTCAATTTCCATAATATTCTTAGTGGAACGTACTGTGTAAAGCTTTTAAGGTGTCTGTGAAAACAAGAACATATTATCAAAATGTGCAAATGAAAGAAAAAATAATGAATAAAGGAGCAAGTAATTTACCAAAAGGAGAACAAATATGCAAACAGCAATTTATGTCAATTTTAGCATTGTTTTACTTTCAGAAGTAATTTGGTCTTTTTGTAATGCTTTTTAACATTGCTTTTCTCTCTTGAATACTGCAGCAGAGAAAACAGGTGTAGCTTCAAATTGATAAATTACAATGATGTAAGTGAAAAATCACAAAATTATACAAAATACTCTATAGAAAGCTGCCATTATATCATTTAAATAAATGTAATTATTGGCTTCTTGCTGTTAGTTAATTGGCTTGATACAAATTTTGATAGGTGAAAAGTTTGACATGGTATTCATGTGAACTATTAATTTTATAAGATTACCATAATAAGTTTTAGGAACATTTTGAAAAACAATTTGGGGAATTCATAAAAATTGGCAACCTGTGCTAATACAGATCAAAAGCCTACGCCTCTTATGGCCACTTTACACGTCCTGATATCGTCGTCCAACTTCGACAAAAAGTCACGTGGTTAGTGCGTTGGCGCCGATATCGTTCGTGTGTTGCATGGTGTAAATGTGCAATGCGATGCAAGAACGATGCCAAACCGATATCGGGGAAGAATTGTGCAGGCTCTCCAACTGGCCGATATTGGAAGGACGATCTGGCAGGATCGTGCTGTGTGACAGCCCAACACCGACTTGGAGCGCAACTTCCCCTATTCACTCCCATGTTAAATGGTCGTTCTTGGGTCGCTCATACAAGGGGGCGTAGGACAGCGCAGTTGTGTTGCCTGCCGATATCGCCCTGTGTAACATCTCCAATGCGATCTTGGATTTCAGCCAAAAAAGTGTGCGCTCCTGTGCCATTGTATCCAATATCGAAACGATGTTGGGACGTGTAAAGTGGCCATTAAGCTGGGGCAACACTTGGGTTGGGACCCACGTTTCCAGGCAGTGCTAAAATCTTAGCAATTTCTGCCATTGCGGACAGCACTAACGGCAAGCGCTGCCTGGCAACGGGGCCCCATAGAAACATGTAGTTTACCTTAAATGCAGCTGCACACAGAGTTCCCGGACGTGCGCTTTTCAACAGCTCATTGGAAACGCTGCCTACAGCGTTTTCCTGTGCGCTGTTGAAAAGCGCCCAACCTGGAGCTCTCTGTGTGGCTGCAACTAAGGTGAACTACAGGTTTCTATGGGGCCTCGTTGTCAGGCAGCGCTTGCCGTTAGCGCTGTCCGCAACGGCAGAAATTGCTAAGATTTTAGCGTTGCCTGGAAACGTAGGTTCCAGCCTAAATGTGACCCCCAGCCTTAATGAAATTGGCAGACTTTATGCAGTGCATGTGCTGCAATCTAAAATCTATGCTGGCTATAGGCTGGTTTCACACTGCAATTTTTCCTTGGTCAGGGTTCATCAGGTTTGTGTGCCAAATCCAGGAGCGTCTCCAAAACCAGGAACAGGAGTCAATCTTTCAATTGTAGTTCTTCTCTGCAAGTTTCACTCCTAGTTTTGGCACACAAACCAGATGGAACCTGATCAGGGAAAAACTGCAGTATGAAACCAGTGATCTGTAGTAGATTTTTTTCTAAGGGCTTAAACACACTCTGCTACTTACATGCGAGTCTGTCGGATGAGACTCGGAAGAGGCTGGAGCAGTGATCCTGAATGGCCTCTCCCTCTCTGGACGGGGAGTGTGGAGCTGCACAAAAACACGAGCAGCTGTAATTCCCGTCCAAACAGGGAGCGTCCGTTCAAGGTCACTGCTCCAGCCTCTTCCGAGTCTCGTTCGACAGACTTGCATGTAAGTAGCAGTGTGTCCGAGCCCTAAAGCTGGCATCACACCATATTTTTTGCCCTGTCAGGCTGCTTTGCAGGAGGCACCGAACATAGCCTGACAGCTAATTAATATGCCCTCCAGTCCTGTTTGTAGCCGAATTTTACAGAGCGCAGCTGAGGTAGCTGTCCCCTGCTGAAATGGTGCTGAACCACTTCACAAGGGACAGCTCCCTGGTGCTGAAGTTCAGCGTAGCTCATGCTGAACTGCAGCAGTTGGCGTCTGGCTCCCAGATCAGGGACAATCCGACGCCATAGACTCCCATGTTAGGGCAGATTTTTCGTCCCAGAAACAATAGCGTTGCAAGCAACGTTTGTGTCCGGGAGAAAAATCTGAATTCTCCCGGATCCTCTTGGACAGATGGAAACCAGATGGCACATAGCTGCCAACCGACTCCATCCAGCCCATAGGGCTGCATAAGGACAAAATCGGGTCCAGGGCTGTCAGGTTCACCCTGGACAGCCTCGGACCTGATTCTACCGGTGTGAAGCCGGCCTAAAATAGATGCTACATTCAGGCTTAAATTGTAGGAATTTTTATCACAACTTACCTCCTGCTCAACCTCTTCCTTCTATATAAATACCACAGGTCTTGAGTAGAGATTAGGGATGGGCGAGTCTACTCGCTAGGACTCGTTACTCGGCGAGTAGTAAGGGACTCGCAGGACTCGGTACTTGGCGAGTTTCCCAGCGATTACTCGCACAGTAACGAGTCCAATGCAAGTCAATGGCAATCCTAGTTTTGTCAGAGTTTACTTTTTCTCACTCGCTAGACTCGCTATATCACATCGCTATGTAGCTTGAATCTCCCCAAATCGCTTAATCAATTGCACCGCTTCACGGATACCCGCTGTCAGCAGCGAGTCTGAGCGAGTCTGAGCGAGTCTACGAATCCGAGTCCTGTATACTGTATTCGGGACTCGCGAATACAGAATCTGTTATGTTCCGACAAAGCTTCCGAGACAGCCTAGCGTGTTAGGTCAGAAAACTTGTGAAGATGGACAAGCATGTTAGCCAATCATATTCAGTAATGCCACAGCCATGTTGGTTGTGGCAGGACTATGATTGGCTTCTGTCCATCGTGATGCCTATGTCATGTATTAGAGGCGAGGCTGTATATAAGCCTTGCCACCGCCATTACCTCCACATTCCTGTGACGATCTGAGCTAGTGCAGGGTGAGGTAGATGCTGGAGCAGATCATAGGGAGTGTCAGTCAGTGTAGGGAAACTTCAAGATTCCTTATATTTAACCCAAACAGCTCTTCTGAGAGCTACCAGGAGGACAGAGGAGTACTGTGTAGAGGACTGTAGGCAGGCAGGCAGGGAGGAGCAGCGTTACAGTGCACACAGGACCGACCTCATAGCTTAGCTTACTCACTCAGCTTTCCTAATAGCTGAAGTCAGAGGCTTTGCTGAAGTACTATTTCTTATTTTTTTGCACCTGATAGATTTTGGGTCATAATAACCCCTTCAGCTTTATTTTCTCTGTGGCAGACCAGTGCGTTGCTGCTCTCCTACCTGCAAATAGCACCTACGCCACCTGCTTGTGCGACTACTTGTGCGCACTTAATAATTTTTGCAGGGACTAGTGTGCTGCTTCACTGCCAAGTGTTAGCACACACTTAACCCGCCAAAACGGCAATGCGAGCGCTTTCCGAGACACATCTGCGATTTGTAAATCGCACATTACTCGCTATTACTCGCTTCCCCATTCATTAACATTGGACTCGCTAGACTCGCAACAAGTAGCGAGTCCCGGGCTCAGATTTGCTAGAGTCAAGCGATTCCGAGTAATTTAGGACTCGCCCATCACTAGTAGAGATAAATAAATTGATTTTAGACAAATTGAATTAGCTTCAAGTTTAAAAATAAAACATGTATTTGCTACAATCCACATTTTATTGAGATTCATTTCTGGCAAATTCAGCAAAATGACTAGGTGAGTATAATTTTTTTTTTTTTTCCTTTTAATTCTTTTGCTATGGGGTCTGGAATTGAACATATTACACTGGTTTCACGCTGCACATTTTTTCCTGACCAGTGTCCATCCAGTTTGTGTGCCAAAACGAAGTGTGTCTCCAAAACTCAGAACAGGTGTCAATCTTTCAATTATACTTTTTCTCTGCAAGTTTCTCTCCTGGTTTTGGCACACAAAATGGGTGGACACTGATCAGGGAAAAAATTGCAGTGTGAAACCAGCCTAAGGGTATAGACACACATCAGAGTGAAAAAACGGTCAGATTCACTCATCCGAGAGTCAGATTAGTGTCATCTGACTTTTGGACAGTGTGGCTTGCGAGTGCTTTCCGAGTGCAATCAGTTTTTTCCTCAGCAGCTAGTTAGCTGTATAATCATTTACAGTTGCATTTCCTACAGTTGTATGAGCTACAGAATGGTAATGTAGCAATTAAAACTGGCATCAGACTCGGATGGTGCGAGTGCTTTCTGAGTGCAATCCGAGTTTTTTGTCAGACCCATAGACTTGCATTGGTGAGTCTCGTCCGTGACTCGTACAGAATCGCAACATGTTGCGATTGACTCGCAATCCGAGATGAGACTCGGAAATGTGCTCTCGGACATTAGTTAACATTGGTCCGAGAGCAACGCTGGTTGAAGTGGTTGAAGTGAAATCATGGACAAATTGATCCATTTTGTGGCCGTATACAAATAGACCAATTTGTCCATGATTTCACTTCAACCAGAGATCTGTGAACAATATCTGCACAAATATCTGTGTGTGTGACGTGGGCCTTAATGCACACCTGATACACAACACTTCTTTTTGCAGCATCATGGGAAAGTCTGAAGGAATCAGCCAAGATATCAGGAAGAGATTTGTGGACTTGGATAAGTCTGGTTCATCCTTGGGTGCAATATGCAGATACCTGAAGATGCCTCATTCATCTATACAAACAATTATGCGCAAGTATAAACAAATTGGTAATGTCCAGCCATCATACCGCTCAGAAAGGAGACGGGCTCTGTGTACCATAGATGAAAGTGCTTTGGTCCAACATGTGCATATCAACCCAAGAACAAAAGCAAAAGACCTTATGAAGATGATGGCGGAATCTGGTAAGATTGTGTCATTATCCACAGTGCAACAATTACTGCCTCAACTTGGGCTGAAAAGCCACTCTGCTAGGAAAAAGCCATTATTCCAAAAGAAACATATTAAAGCTAGATTAATTTTTGCAAATGCACACAGGAAGACTTGCCTAAATATTTGTAGACATATCTTGTGGTCTAACGAAACCAAATTGAACCGTTTCTAGGGATGAGCGAGTACTGCAAGAATCAGACTCGCTATACTCGCAATGAGTAGGTCCCGGTACTCGGTACTTGTTGCGTGTATAGCGAGTCCAATGGCAGTGAATGGGCAGGCGAGTACTTTTGCAGTGTATCTATATATACACTGTGAAAGTGCACTAAAAGTGAATAAAAGTTGTTAAAAAATAAAAATATATCATACTCACCTATCCGACGCCGGCAAAAAAGACATCCAATCAACGAAAAGGACCTGTGAGTCTGACAGCCCATCAGATGACTGGTAGTGATCTGGCCAATCAGATGGCCAGACATCACAAACCACCTGATTGCTACCAGCCACCTGATTGGCCAAATATCCAGGTCTTGAACGTGCATCAATGACCTGACAATCTGGCCAATCAGGTGGCTGGCAGCGATCACATGGTTTGTGACATCTGGCCATCTGATTGGCCAGATCGCTACCAGCCATCTGATTGTTTGTCAGACTCACAGGTCCTTGTCGTTGATCGGATGTCTTCTTTGGCAGTCCCGGTGCAGGCGTCGGATAGGTGAGCATGATATTTTTATATTTTTTAACAACTTTTATTCACTTTTAGTGCACTTTCGCAGTGTTTATATATAATACACTGCGAAAGTTAAAGGATTACTCGCTACTCCCTAGTAATCACAAGAAACTCGGGGAGTAGTGAGTAGCCCAATATTGTTACTATTCGGCGCGTACCGAGTAGTAACGATTCTACTTGCTCATCCCTAACTGTTTTGCTATAATGACCATCTACTGTATACGTTTGGAGGAAAAAAGAAGAAGCTTGGAAGCGTAAGAACACCATCCCAATTGTGAAACATGGGAATGGCAGCATCATGTTGTGGGGTTGTTTTTGTGCAGAACGGACTGATGCATTAAACAAAATAGATGTCATCATGAGGAAAAGTAGATTATGTGGCAATACTGAAGCAACATCTCAAGACATCAGCCAGGAAGTTAAAGCTTGTGCGGAAATGGATCTTCCAAATGGACAATGGCCCAAAGCATACTTCCAAACTGGTTACTAAGAGGCTTAAGGAGAACAAAGTCAATGTTTTGGAGTAGGCATCACAAAGTCATGATGTTAAACCTATTGAAAATTTATAGGCAAAACTAAAAAGGCAGGCACTAGCAAGGTGGCCCACATACATGGCGCAGTGACACCAGTGCTGTCAGAAGGAATGGGCCCAAATTCCTACCAACTATTGTGAAAAGCTTGTGGAAGGATTTCCAAAACACTTGACCCGAGCCATACAGTTTAAGGGTAATGGTACCAAATACTAATGAAATGTATGTACACTTGTGACGGAAAAAAGTAATAAGAATGCCTTAAAACATTCTCTCTCGTTATTCCTGCATTTGGCAAACATTATTAATTATGGCAATCCTAATTGACCTAAAATGGGAAAGCCGGGCCAGGGATGGACGTCGGGGGCGGCCTCCTCCTCCTTCTCGGGGCTCCCGTGGTGGGACCATCCGGCCTTTCTGTGTCCTACGGGGCAAAGCAGGCCTTGTATTGCAGCGCCGGAGGCCTGTTCAGCTCTCCGGCGTCTCCCTCCTTCAGCTGCGGTCCCTGGGGCATGCATCAGAGGTTCCTGGATGGCACTTCCTGTTTCGGGCGGGGCACTTCCTGTTTTGGGCGGTGGCTCCTGTACAGACTGGGTGCGGCTCCAGGGAACCCAGCAGGCCTATCGCGCGCTACTGCCTGCGGCCGGTGACCAGGAGGAGGGAGGGAACAGGTGTTCCTCGTTGGGGGCACGGTACTTCTGGACAAGTATCCGCCGGAAGCTACACCCAGGTAAGGCTGATCCCTGAAACATGGAGGGTGATAGGCTTCCACCTCTGCTTCTGCAGAGCCCAGCGTTCCCCTAGCTCATGTAAGTGTTTCTGGGGGTGGTCACAAGGGGTAGAGTTATTTAGGACCTGCACTCCCAATGGGACCCCCTTCTCTTCCCTTTTTTTCTATAGGGAGACAAGGGCCACCTGTGAAAGGGAGCAAAAACCCGTCCAGGAATTTTGGCTGTGGCACAAACTTCCCTCTTCCTACAAAAAGGTGTCGGCCAAGACTGACAGTGTTGTCAGGATGGACTCCCCTTCCCTGCTTGAGGAGCTCCAATCCATTAAGGAAGAGGTGCAGGCTTCTATCTCGGCACTGCCGGTTTTTGCTGCAGCTTCCAGGCCTTCCCCTCTGTAAGAGAGGAAGCTCCAGGATTGTGACTCTGTGGATCTCATGGAGGCTGGCCAGAGCTCAGCATCAGAGGACGGCGATGATATTGCCTCTGTTGCCTCTGTCCAGATACGAGAATCTGGACACTACTATTTTTCCACGGAGTCCATGGGTGAATTGGTGGACACTGTCCACAGTACCATGGGAGTAGAGGTGGTGGATCCCCCTTCTTCTGTGCAGGACTAAATGTTCAGAGGCCTAAAGGCTAAGCGGTAGTTGGGCTTCCCTGTCGATGAGGTCATCCGGGTTCTCATCCGCTGGGAGTGGGAGTCTTCAAAACATTGGCTGCTCACCCCATCCGAGTGGTCTGGAGGGTGATGACTTTGTCTGGGAGGTCCCAAAGGTGGACATCCAGGTGGCCGAGGTAGCATATAAGACCGCGTTGCCTTTTGAAGATTCCTCCAAGTTGAAGGACCCCCTCGATCGTAAGATGGAGTGTGTCCTCTAAAAGTCCTGGGAGGCTGCAGCTATGTCTTTAAAGGTGAACATTTCCTCTACATGTGTGGGGCTGCTCTGGCAGCAACCATGTAGCAGTTAATCACCTGCACCATGCCTCATGTACCCAGCCGTGGCTGTGGGTTCAATCCTAAGCTTTACATCATCCAAGGCATTATGTATAGGTGACACATGATGGCTGCAGGCTATCCCACTGGCAGACCCCGTGTTCTGGTGACTGTGGGCCACTAGCCGTGGGGCGAGGCTTTTAACCAAGTCTCTCTTTAAGTGGATCACCCAGCTGGAAGAATTCCTCCTGCAGGGTACTCCCAGGGAGGAGCTTTGGACTCCAGTCCACTTCTGAAATGTGCTACAGGCTTCCTGACCAATGCCTCTGCTGAGTCGATCCGCATTGGTGCCAGGTGCGCAGTGTTGGCTAACTCAGCTCACAGGACAGTGTGGCTTACTTTGTGGAATGGGTAGGTCACGTCTAAGCTCCAGCTGTGTGGCCTCCCCTTTCAAAGGTCTTTTGCCTTTGGTCCGGCATTGGATGACATCCTGGGAAAGGTGTCAGACCGGAAAATGTGTCTCGCGGAACAGAAGCCCTTTCGGAGGCAGTCCTTTCGGCCTGAGCGCAGCCAACCCTCCCAGCATAAAGGGAAGGGCAATTCTAGTCACTGGGCATTCCAGAAAGGGGCCAAGACCCGTAATATCTTGCTTCCCCAGCAGCGGCATCACCAGCCGCCACCTAAACAATGCCGCCTTCCCATTGCGGGGCAGCTCCTGCGGTTTCTGCCACAGTGGCAAGCAATCTCCTCATGCCCTTGGATCCTCTCGACCATTTGGGAGGGTCTGCACTTGGGATTCGAGAGCCTCACTTCCTCAGGGGGACTCTCGCACATTTTTTCTTGTCGGGTCTGCGAGACATGTTGGATTCGGTTGTGGGGTCCCCGGTTCCTCCTAGAGAGGAGGGTCAGGGGCGTTACTCCAGGTTGTTTGTGGACCTCCAGAACGCATATTATTGTGTCCCCATTCACCCGTCCCACAAGATTCGTGATCTCCGGGGCAGGCGGGACGGTCCATTATTGGTTTAATGTGCTGCCCTTCGGGGTTTCGTAGGCCCCCAGAGTTTACCAAACTCATGGTGGAAGTGATCGCATTCATCCAGACCCAGGGGATATGTGTGCTTCCCTATTTAAACGACATGTTGGTGGTTGCTCCTTCGGCAGTGGTTCTGCACACACTGGTCTCCAAAACGTTGGAGATTCTTCAGTCCCTGGGGTGGGTGCCCAATCTTTGGGTTCGGAACGGGTGATGGCAACCCGTCGTCAATTTTTGGGAGTCTTGCTGGCCTCCTCCAGACAGGCCTCGTTCCTTCCTGCGGCACATCAGCTTCTGCGCTGCGTGCATCTGACCTGCTTCCGGGCAAGGAGGTCGCCCTCCTTGCGGGAAGCAATATCCCTGTTGGAGGCCATGACGGCCTGCATTCAGTCGGTAGCATGGGCTCAGGCTCCTTCCAGTCTGCTCCGGGAACACATACTGAGTTCCTGGGTCAGACGTCAGGATTCCTTAAACTCGCGGGTCCGGAACCCGGGGCGGATGGTCGCCTTGCTTTCTTAGATGAATCCCGGACACCTTCGGACGAGGGTGGCCTGGCTGCAGGCTCCTGTGACCTCCGTTCCCACTGCTGCCAGCAGTTCCGGTTGGAGCGCGATGGTGGATCGCACACAGTTCCAGTGGATTTGGAGTCGCTCGGTCAGTCGCCAGTCTTCAAACTTCCGGGAACTTCTGGCAGTGGAAGAAACGCTTCATGCGCAGCTCACGTTTTCCGAGGTCATCATGTCAAGATCCTGTCGGACACCGTGACTACGGTTGCATTCTTGCGGCACCAAGGCGGTACTCGAGGCTTACACTTGCAGGGGCTGGCAAGACTGATCTTTTCGTGGGCAGTACGCCATCTTCTCTCCTCCTCGGCAGTTCATCTGAAGGGAATGGCCAATGTACAGGCAGATTTCTTGAGCCGCACGGAGGTCCACCCAGGAGAATGGTGCCTCCATCCGGATGTATTTCGCTCTCTTACGGACAGGTGAGGTGTCCCTTCGATTGACCTGTTCGCTTCAGGCTCGAATACAAAGGTGCCGCCCTTTTTCTCCCTGAAAGGGTCAGACCATCCTCGGGGGCTGGATGCCTTAGCCCTTCCCTGGGCTTTCCATTTGATGTATGCATTTCCTCCAAACCCGCTACTTCCCAAGGCGTTGGGGACTGATTAGGTTGCCCCACTGTCTCGACCTTCTGTCCCAGGGTCCTCTTTCACCCGGGCCTTCAGTGGCTTTATTTGGCGGCCTGGCTGTTGCGGCCGGGATCCTGAGGACCAAGGGTCTCTCCCAGGCAGTGATCTGCATGCTTCAGCAGGGCTGGCAGCCTGTGTAGCACGCTATTTACGGGAGGGCTGGAATCGGTTCCTGTCCTGGTGTGCTCCTTCCATCCAGGCCATGCATCATCCTAATGTGGCCCAACTCTTGGGTTTTTGCAGCGTGGCTTTGATTTGGGGCTTCGGCCGAGCACTCTTTAAGTCCAGGTGTCGGCACTTGGGGCAGTTTTGCCAAGGATCTTAATTCCCATTGATGACTCAATCGTTTTTTTACTTCTGCTTGGGGGGGTGTCCCCGGTTCAGCCTTTTGTCCCTCCCTGGGATTTGAAGATTGTTCTCCACGGTTTTTCTCGAAGTCCCTTTGCACCCTTGTTGGCTGCATCCCTTACGTCTCTCTCACAAGGTGGCGTTTTTGGTGGCCATCACTTCTGCTCCAGAGTTGGAGAACTGCAGACACTCTCTGTCCGGGCTCCATGCCTGTCCGTTGTTCACATTATGCTTCGGTTGCATTCATCTTTTCTTCCGAAAGTTGTGTCTGCTTTCCATCGGTCCCAGGTTGTGGTTCTACCTTCATTTGGTAAATCTCCTGCTAATGTGGCTGAGGCCGTGTTTCACTCCTTTGATGTTCGTGGGACTGTCCTCCACTACCTTCGAGAGACCGCTTCCTGGAGGTTAGATCAGAACCTGTTTTGTGCAGCATTTTGGGAAAAATACAGGGAAGACTACTTCCTAGGCTACCATCACTTCCTGGATCACAAAGGTGATCTGTGAGGCCTACGTCGCTCCGGTCCTTGCTCCTCCGGTGGGGTTGAAGGCTCCTTCAACTTGGGCTGCTGCTACATCCTGGGTGGAGCGGGCTGGAGCTTCATCGGAGCTGATTTGCAGAGTGGCTACGTGGTAGCCTCTCCTCACTTTTTCTCGCCACTATAGGTTAGATCTGTCCTTCAGTCGGGATCTGTCCTTTGGTAGGAAAGTCCTACAGGCAATCGTCCCACCCTGAGGAGTATTGATGGTATTCCTCCAATGCTGTCGTGGAAGGCGAATGGAGAAAACTGAATTAGTCCTTAACGGTAATTCCTTTCCTTGGAGCCTTCCACGACAGCATCAGTTTCCCCCCCTTGTTGGTGTTTGATTCCGGTTTGTATCAGGTAATCCATGGCTAAGGGGGATCTTGGTAAACACTGGAGTACTGAGGAAGGGGAGGGGCTTTTAACCTCTCTGTGTTCCTGTCCCCCAATAGGGCGTGGACGACATCCTCCAATGCTGTCGTGGAAGGCTCCAAGAAAAGGAATTACCGGTAAGGACTAATTCAGTTTTTTTTCACAGAAATTTTCTTTTGTCCTCAATTTTTTCATTTTCACATGAGCAACAGGATAAAATGCATCCTAAAATTTGTTGTGCAATTTCTCCTGAGTACACTGATGCCTCAGATGCGGTCATAAACCACTGTTTGGGCGCATGGCAGGGCTCGAAAGGGAAGGAGCGCCATTTGACTTTTTGAATGGTAAATTAGCTCCAAAAGTCAAATTGCGCTCCTTCCCTTCTGAGCCCTGCTGTGCGCCCAAACAGTGGTTTATGACCACATATGAGGTATCGATATACTCGGGAGAAATTGCACAACAAATTTTAGGATGCATTTTATCCTGTTGCCCATGTGAAAATGAAAGAATTGAGGCTAAAAGAACATTTTTGTTGGAAAATTAAAATATCCTTTTTTTGTTTCCATTTTGCTTTAGTTGCTGTGAAGCACCTGAAGGGTTAATAATCTTGTTGCATGTAGTTTTGAGTAGCTTGGGAGGTGCAGTTTTTGGAATGGTGTCACTTTTGTGTGTTTTCTGTCATTTACACCTCTTAAAAGGACTTCAAATGTGATGTGGTCACTAAAAAAAATGGTTTTGTAAATTTTGCTGGAAAAATGAAAAATTGCTGATGAACTTTAAACCCTTATAATTTCCTAACCAAAAATTTATTTTGTCCAAAATTGTCCTGATGTAAAGTAGACATGTGAGAAATGTTATTTATTAACTATTTTGTGTCTCATAACTCTCCGGTTTAACAGAATAAAAATTAAAAATTTAAAAGTTGTGACATTTTCAACATTTTTGATATTTTTTTATATTTTCACAAATAAACGCAAAAATTATCGACCTAAATTTACCACTAACATGACGCCCAATGTGTCACGAAAAAACAATTTCAGAATCGCTAGGATCTGTTGAAGCTTTCCAGAGATATTACCTCATAAAGGGACACTGGTCAGAATTACAAAAAATGGTCTTGTCATTAAGGTGGAAATTGGCTCCGTCACTAAGGGGTTAATTTGCAAATGTATGGATGCATTGAGGCAGTAACTTCAGAGCAAAAGATCTATGGGAGGTCCGCTCTAAATCTCATAATGATCTATTGTAAGTGGTATAGGTATCTTGCTATTTCTCCAAGCTTTACATAAACAGGGCAAAGTCTTATGTACCTTTTAGTTGTAGTCCGGTATAGGGTTTAAGGTTGTAAGGGTTGGTTCATTGTTTAATTAATGATGCTATACACTGTGTCCAGAATTATTAGATAAATGAGTTTTTTGATCACATGATACTTTTTATACATGTGGTCCTACTCCAAGCTGTATAGGCTTGAGAGCCAACTACCAATTAAATAAATCAGGTGATGTGCATCTCTGTAATGAGGAGGGGTGTGGTGTAATGACATCAACACCCTATATAAGGTGTGCTTAATTATTAGGCAAATGCCTTTCCTTAAGCAAAATTGGTCAGAAGAGAGATTTGACCTACTCTGAAAAGTCTAAAATTGTGAGATGTCTTGCAGAAGGATGCAGCAGTCTTGAAATTGCCAAATTTTTGAAGCGTGATCACCAAACAATCAAGCATTTCATGGCCAACAGGGTCGCAAGAAGCGTCTTGGGCAAAAAAGGCGCAAAATAACTGCCCATGAATTAAGGAAAATCAAGAGTGAAGCTGCCAAAATGCCATTTGCCACCAGTTATGCAGTATTTCAATGCTGCAATGTTATTGGAGTATCAAAAAGCACCATGTGTGCTATATTCAGGGACATGGGCAAGGTACAAAAGGCTGAAAAACAACCATATTTGAACAAGAAACGTAAGATAAAACGTCAAGACTGGGCCAAGAAATATCTTAAGACTGATTTTTCAAAGGTTTTATGGACTGATGAAATGCTTGGAAGTGCACTGAGATACAGGCTGATTTTCTGCTAAGGGAAAAAAAACCTCTATATATCTGAGTGTCTAGCGAGTGTGACGAGCTTTGTGTGACAGAGCAAGTGCGACAGAAGTAAGTGTGTGACTTGTGATTCAGTGAGGAGGTGTTTGGGAATCCTGCAACAAATACCTGTGTGAATTGCTGACTGTTTGTTTTTGTTTTTTTTTTTCACCTTTTAATTTTATTGGGCTTTCTTATCTTTCTTTTCTCTCTACAAGTTTATAGTCTCTTATTTTACTACCTGTAAGTTAAAGGGTTAACTACTTGCACTTAAAACCTGTGGTGTAGCTATACTTACAAGAGGTTAATTAAGGGTGGGGGTGCATAATTAAGGGTTTATAAGAAGCAGCTGGTTGGGGCTTCCAGTCCCTTGGAAGTGCACTGAGATACAGGCTGATTTTCTGCTAAGGGAAAAAAAACCTCTATATATCTGAGTGTCTAGCGAGTGTGACGAGCTTTGTGTGACAGAGCAAGTGCGACAGAAGTAAGTGTGTGACTTGTGATTCAGTGACTTTGGATTAAGGGAGTTTGGAAGGGAGGACTTACTGAATTGCTGGTTGTATTTTATTAATACTTTGCATTTCTTTTTACTTATCATTTCTGTCTGGTGCAATCCCCATTAGGAAATGAGCTCCATGATTGGCAATGCCATCCAGTGTACATCTTGCCACATGTATGCATTCCTTGACCAGCCGGCCGAGGGTGCATACTGCTGTGTGAGATGTGAGTACGTTGTGCATTTGGAAGCCCAGATACTGGATCTAAATGAACGACTGACAACGCTGAGATCCATAGACAATATGGAAAGGAGTCTGCTGCTCACTGAACAGCTGCTCAATGGGATAGATGTGGGGGAGGATGGTACTATGGAGCCTCAGGACCATGAGGTAGCTAGCTGGGTGACAGTTAGAAGGCGGGGTAGAGGGAAGGGTGCCAGGGAGGCTAGCCCTGATCTGGCACACCCCAATAAATTTGCTATGTTGGCAGATGAGGGGGGTGTGAGTTCAGGTACAGCACTGCTGCAGCAGGGCATGACCTCTGAAAGCCAGAGGAGTGTCTGCTCCAGTAAGGGGGAAAACAGGAGAGTAGGGCAGGCCAGACAGGTGCTGGTAGTGGGGGACTCAATTATTAGGGGAATAGATAGGGCAATCTGTCACAAAGACAGGGATCGTCGAACAGTGTGCTGCCTACCTGGCGCTCGAGTCCGGCACATCGCTGATCGGGTTGACAGATTACTGGGAGGGGCTGGTGAGGACCCAGCGGTCATGGTGCACATTGGCACAAATGACAAAGTTAGAGGTAGGTGGAAGGTCCTTAAAGATGATTTCAGGGAATTAGGCTGCAAGCTTAAGGCAAGGACCTCCAAGGTAGTATTCTCTGAAATACTGCCTGTACCACGTGCCACACCAGAGAGGCAACGGGAGATTAGGGAGATAAATAAGTGGCTCAGGAATTGGTGTAGGAAGGAGGGGTTTGGGTTCCTGGAGAACTGGGCCGACTTCTCTGTTGGCTACAGGTTCTATGCTAGGGACGGGCTGCACCTCAATGGGGAGGGTGCAGCTGTGCTGGGGGAGAAAATGGCTAGAAGGTTGGAGGAGTGTTTAAACTAGGGATTGGGGGGGAGGGTATTCATTGTATAGGAGGGGAAGATAGTGTAAACAGTAACCTGGGCACAAGTAATAAAATTGGGGGTGGCATGGGGGGTGGGGTTAGAACAGTCAATCTAGTAGGAAGGAATAGAGGTAAAGAGAGATGCATAAAGTGCATGTTCACTAATGCCAGAAGCCTCACCAACAAAATGGAGGAATTAGAATTGATTTTGTTGGAAAATAATTATGACATGGTGGGGATTTCAGAGACTTGGCTGGATGAGAGTCATGACTGGGCTGTTAATTTACAGGGCTATTGTCTGTTCAGAAATGACCGTACAAATAGGCGAGGAGGAGGTGTATGTTTATACGTAAAATCATCCTTAAAACCCATCCTGCGTGATAATATAGGTGAATCTAATGGAAATGTAGAGTCTCTGTGGGTGGAGATAAGGGGAGGGGGAAAAAATAATAAATTACTGATAGGGGTTTGTTATAAGTCCCCAACAATAATGGAAGTGGAGGAGAATATCCTCATAAAGCAAATAGATGAAGCAGCGACTCAGGGAGAAGTCATTATTATGGGGGACTTCAACTACCCTGAAATACATTGGGGATCAGAAACCTGCAGTTCTAGCAAGGGTAATAAGTTTTTGAAAACTATAAGAGACAATTACCTTTCACAACTGGTTCAGGACCCAACAAGAAGGGGGGCACTGCTGGACCTAATATTAACCAACAGGCCAGACCGCATATCAAATATACGGGTTGGAGGTCACTTGGGTAATAGTGATCATAACTTAATAAGCTTTCAAGTATCCTTTACTAAGACGTGTAGTAGAGGGGCCACAAGGACACTAAACTTCAGGAAGGCAAATTTCCAACGGTTGAGAGATGATCTTAGTGCAATAAACTGGGACGATGTCCTGAGACATAAAAGTACACAACACAAATGGGAGATGTTTATTAGCATCCTGAATAGGACCTGTGCACAATATATACCCTATGGGAATAAGCATGCTAGAAATAGGAGGAAACCACTATGGCTAAATAAAGCGGTAAGAAGTGCAATATGTGACAAAAAGAAAGCATTTAGGGAATTAAAGCAAGTAGGTAGTGATGAAGCATTAAATAAATACAGAAAATTAAATAACATTTGTAAAAAGCAAATCAAGGCAGCAAAGATTGAGACAGAGAGACTCATTGCCAGAGAAAGTAAAAAGAATCCCAAAATATTTTTTAACTACATAAATAGTAAGAAACTAAAAAATGATGGTGTTGGCCCCTTTAAAAATAGTCTGGGTGAAATGGTGGATGAGGATGAGGAAAAAGCAAATATGCTAAATGACTTTTTTTCAACAGTATTTACACAAGAAAATCCCATGACAGACAATATGATCAGTGATAACAAAAATTCTCAATTAAACGTCACCTGCTTAACCCAAGAGGAAGTACGGTATCGTCTAAAAATCACTAAAATTGACAAATCCCCGGGCCCAGATGGGATACACCCCAGAGTGCTGCAGGAATTAAGTACTGTCATAGATAGACCATTATTTTTAATATTTAAAGATTCCATAATATCAGGGTCTGTACCACAGGACTGGCGTATAGCAAATGTGGTGCCAATATTCAAAAAGGGGACAAAAACTGAACTTGGAAATTATAGGCCAGTAAGCTTAACCTCTACTGTGGGTAAAATCCTAGAGGGTTTTCTAAGAGATGCTATACTGGAGTATCTGAACAAAAATAACCTCATGACCCATTATCAACATGGTTTTACGAGGGACCGTTCCTGTCAAACTAATCTAATAAGCTTCTATGAAGAAGTAAGTTCTGGACTGGACCAAGGAAATGCAGTGGATGTGGTGTATATGGACTTTTCAAAAGCTTTTGATACGGTGCCACACAAAAGGTTGATACATAAAATGAGGGCAATGGGGATAGGGGAAAATATGTGTAAGTGGGTTAAGAACTGGCTTAGTGATAGGAAACAAAGGGTGGTTATTAATGGAACACACTCAGAATGGGTCACAGTTAACAGTGGGGTACCACAGGGGTCAGTGTTGGGCCCGCTCCTATTTAATATATTTATTAATGACCTTGTAGGGGGCATACAGAGTAGAATCTCAATATTTGCAGATGACACTAAACTCTGCAGGGTAATCAATACAGAGGAGGACAATTTTATATTACAGGAGGATTTATGTAAACTAGAAGCTTGGGCTGCTAAATGGCAAATGCGCTTTAATGGGGATAAATGTAAAGTCATGCACTTGGGCAGAGGAAACAAAGGGTATAATTATGTGCTTAATTATAAAACACTGGGCAAAACTACCACTGAAAAAGACCTGGGTGTATGGGTAGATGACAAACTCACATTTAGTGGCCAGTGTCAGGCAGCTGCTGTAAAGGCAAATAAAATAATGGGATGTATTAAAAGAGGCATAGATGCTCATGAGGAGAACATAATTTTACCTCTATACAAGTCACTAGTGCGACCACACTTAGAATACTGTGTACAATTCTGGTCTCCGGTGTATAAGAAAGACATAGCTGAACTAGAGCGGGTCCAGAGAAGAGCGACAAAAGTTATTAGAGGACTAAGGGGTCTGCAATACCAAGACAGGTTATTAAACTTGGGGTTATTTAGCTTGGAAAAACGAAGGCTTAGGGGTGATCTTATAATAATGTACAAATATATGAGGGGGCAGTACAGAGACCTTTCTAATGATCTCTTTACTCTTAGGCCTGAGACTGGGACAAGGGGGCATCCTCTACGTCTGGAGGGAAGAAGGTTTAATCATAATCACAGACGTGGATTCTTTACTGTAAGAGCAGTGAGACTATGGAACTCTCTGCCACATGATGTTGTAATGAGTGAGTCACTACTAACATTTAAGAGGGGCCTGGATGCCTTTCTTGAAAACTATAATATTACCGGTTATATATACTAGATTCTTTGATAGGGCGTTGATCCAGGGAATTAGTCTGATTGCCGTATCTGGAGTCAGGAAGGAATTTTTTCCCCCAATGTGGAGCTTAGTGTTGCCACATGGGGTTTTTTTGCCTTCCTCTGGATCAACATGTTAGGCTATGGGTTGAACTAGATGGACTTAAAGTCTTCCTTCAACCTTAAAAACTATGTTACTATGTTACTATGTTACTATGAGAGTGACTCCTGATGGGCCAGATGAATGGGCCAGAGGCTGGATCAGCAAAGGGCAGAGAGCTCCACTCCGACTCAGATGCCAGCAAGGTGGAGGTGTGGTACTGGTATGGGCTGGTATCATCAAAGATGAACTTGTGGGACCTTTTCGGGTTGAGGATGGAGTGAAGCTCAACTCCCAGACTTACTGCAAGTTTCTGGAAGACAACTTCTTCAAGCAATGGTATAGGAAGAAGTCGGTATCGTTCACGAAAAACATGATTTTCATGCAGGACAATGCTCCATCACATGCATCCAACTACTCCACAGCGTGGCTGGCCAGTAAAGCTCGAAAAGAAAAAAAATAATGACATGGCCCCCTTGTTCACCTGATCTGAACCCCATAGAGAACCTGTGGTCCCTTCCTAAAATGTGAGATCTCCAGGGTGGGAAAACATTACATCTCTCGGAACAGTGTCTGGGAGGCTGTGGTGGCTGCTGCACGCAATGTTGATCGTAAACAGATCAAGCAACTGACAGATTCTATGGATGGAAGGCTGCTGAGTGTCATCATAAAGAAAGGTGGCTATATTGGTCACAATTTTTGGGGTTTTGTTTTTGCATGTCAAAAATGTTTTTTTCTAAATTTTGCGCAGTTATATTAGTTTACCTGGTGAAAATAAACAGGTGAGATGGGAATATATTTGGTTTTTATTAAGTTGCCTAATAATTCGGCACAGTAATAGTTACCTGCACAAACAGATATCCTCCTAAGATAGCCAAATCTAAAAAAAACACTTCAACTTCCAAAAATCTTTTGGGTTCATTGAGAACATAGTTGTTGAGCAATAATAAAAATAATTCTCTAAAATACAACTTGCCTAATAATTCTGCGCATAGTGTATAAATAAACAATAATAATAATAAGTTACTTGGGCACACAATTGTTTACACCCGTTACGGCATCGTAGGGGAAAACTGTACCAATGCTCAATTAACATGTGGAATAACAAAGAAAAGAGGATTTTTGAATGCTTTTATTATATTATAAATACGACTTACATGCAAGGCAGACATCAGAGACAGAACTGCACAGCCCCAGGCCAAATTAATAAACAAACACACATTTAGGGAAACTAATAAGGTACTGAGTATGTATGTATACCAGCATGTGACTACTATATCATATATATGGCGTATAATGCCAAGGAGTAAGGTAACTATACGTAGGATATCTCAGAGTACTGTGAAGTGTCAAGCTGGGAGGCAGCGTGGCTTCACCATGCATACTGGAGGAACCCAACTAGGCAGTACCACTGCATGGTACATGTCACCATAGATGCGAGCAAGATTCCAGCACATTGGGGAGACAGTGTCAAGTGACAAATATCCAGGACATGTTATGTATTATGGGGGCATGAACAAACCACATCAGGGGGAAAATTAAATAAAGAGCTCATAACCCACTTATACAAAAATCACCCAAATACATTGGTACAAATAGAGAGTAGTATGCACATGGATAAAACATTTATGGCAGAGTTGACAGGTGGTCCAAGGGGTCCAGATAGCCAAGGAGCGTCTTTCCAGACAAATGGAAGTAATTAGACAGGATAAAAGAGCAACAGTGAATTAAAATCAAATCAAACTAAATGAAAGCCTCCCTAAAGGAAAGGGACATAACTAACTGTCTCATTCAGGCCATCAGGGACCAATGTCCCTAAAGTGATGATCCATTTTGTCTCCTATTGGGCTAATAATTTCTTTAAATCCCTTGAGTGCGGCCAGATCCTTCTCTCAAGTTGCAGCACAAATATCACAGCAATGTTCTCATGTCTTCATGCGTAATTTGCAGCTGTATCTGGTATATAAACCACATGGGTTGTACCACAAGAGATGTAGTTTTGACTTTCACATTGGCACACACGGCACAATGTCCACATGGGAAACAGCCTTTTCTTGGCCCACTCGAACCAAATGGGTTTGTTATAATGACTGTGTAAGAATGTCCTGTAGGTTCCTCGAGCGTTTGGGTGTCATGGGGGGATAATCATGTTTCGTGAACTTATTATCAGATTTCAAGACTGCCCAGTGTTTCAACATTATGGACCTCATTGTCCTCCAGTCTTGGTTGAAGGTTGATATGAACCTGACCAGATTTTCCTCCTTTTCCTCCCTACCACCACCACCACCGCTTCCCCTGCAGACATTGAGCAATTGAGCATGGGAGACACTTTTGTCATGGTTATAGGCAGCTTTTATTGACCTCCTGCTATACCCTCTCTCCTCGAATCTAGACCTCAGGTCTCCAGCTTGCAACTCAATGGAGGCTTGTGTAGAACAAATCCACCTCATCCTGAGGAACTGACCAACAGGGATTGCATTTATGGTAGACCAGTTGTGCGATGATGAGGCATGTAGGAGAGAATTTACAGCCTGGAAGAAGGTTCACTGAAACTGAAAAATCAAAACGTTGCCATCTTGTCCTGAAGGCCAAATAGAGACTAAGGCTGGCTTCACACCACGGTTGTGATGTATCAGGTCCTGTCCGGTGTTTTGCAGGAAACACCGGACAAAACGTGACTGCCCGGGACAAACAGAACCGGAGGGCAAATATTCCCTCCGTTCCTGTTTTCTGCCGGAATTTGCAGATCACACCTGCAACTGCTGAAATTTCAAGATCGCAGCTAAGGGGAGCTAGGTGCGGTCCTGAAGTCTCAGGCAGGGAGCTCTCAAGCTGCTGAAGTTCAGCAGCGCTCGCCGCTAAACATCAGCAGCCGGAGTTCGGGTGCCGCATCTGATTTTATGTCGGATCTGGCGCCATAGATTCCAATGTTAGGGGATGACGGATCATGTTGGATCCGGGAGGATCCAATTTGTGCCGATTTTTGGCCCGGACAGAAAATCGCAGCAAGAAAGAGAAAAACCCGCCATCTGGCTCCATCCGGCCCCATAGTATCCCTATACTGAAAAACGTAGTGTGAAGCCAGCCTTAGAAAACCTCAAGAAAGGAATGCTGCAGTTTTCTTCTTGGTGTGTATAACTTGGCAAATTAGGCATTGCTCTAACTGATTTTTGTACCCTGTGGAAGTGGTTGTGCTGCTCTACTTTTTTTAAAATTATATATACCGTATATACTCGCGTATAAGCCGACCTGTGTATAAGCCGACCCCCCTACTTTTGCCCCCAAAACCTGGGAAAACCTATTGACTCGTGTATAAGCAGCGGTTGAACCCCAGCACAAGTATACAGCCCCCAGCAGTGTGGTATACAGCAGCCTCCCCAGTGGTAGTATACAGCAGCAGCCCCAGTGGTAGTATACAGCAGCCCCAGAGGTATATACAGCAGCCCCAGTGGTATATACAGCAGCCTCCCCAGTGGTAGTATACAGCAGCAGCCCCAGTGGTATATACAGCAGCAGCCCCAGTGGTAGTATACAGAAGCCCCAGAGGTATATACAGCAACCCCAGTGGTAGTATACAGCAGCCCCAGAGGTATATACAGCAGCCCCAGTGGTAGTATACAGCAGCAGCGCCAGTGGTATATACAGGCCCCCCCCATCAGTATACAGGCCCCCCCTTACAGCCGCAATCCTGTAAAAGAATAGATTATTATACTTATCCCTGCCGCTGTCCCGCTGCCACTGTCCCGCCGCCGCCATCGCGCTCCTCCGTCTTCATCCAGCGTCTTCCGGCTTCCTCCTCTGGCACGCAGACAATGACGTCATTGCCAGCGCCCACCGGAGGAAGCCAGATGAAGCCGGAGGAGCGCGATGGCGGCGGCGGGACAGCGGCAGGGATAAGTATAATAATCTATTCTTTTACAGGATTGCGGCTGTAAGGGGGGGGCTGTATACTGATGGGGGGGGGGCCGGTATACTGTACACACTGTATACAGTGACTCGCGTATAAGCCGAGGGGGGGACTTTTCAGCCCAATTTTTGGGCTGAAAAACTCGACATATATGTGAGTATATACGGTGTATATATGTATATATATATATATATATATATATATATATGTGTATATATATATTGTGAGGAAGCGGTTAGGATCGGCATGATGGAGGGCAGTGACCCAGGCAACTGTTCACAGAACACACCGTTTATTGGCACAGTTCAGGTATTTACAGACCTCCAACCCACAGACCGATATGCTCTGTACCTCGGCCGGGGCTTTGTCCTGATCAGGGCCACAGCCAATCCTCTCAGCTAGGCTGTGTTGTCTGCACACAACCTTTTCCTTCTCAACGTCCGCTCATTAGTCTCGTGAACATCCTCTCTGAGAGAGCTCCCAGGCTGTGTTAGCTTCACACAGCAGCTCCTCCTGTTCTGTCTCACTCCTCAGACCAGGGCAGCTCATATAATCTCCTATCCCATCACTGGTGGGTGTCAGTGCTTTCAATCAGCACTCAGCTCAGATCCCTCTGCTATTAACCCTGTGAGTGCTGCCACAGAGCAAAAGATACAATGCCTCATGTGCTGTATAACGGTCAGGGGACACATCTGGATCGCATCACCACTATATATATATATATATATATATATTATATATATATATATATGTGTGTGTGTGTGTGTGTGTGTGTGTGTGTGTGTGTGTGTGTGTGTGTGTGTGTGTAAAAATAGGAACAGTACAAAATACCTTAAAGCAGTGCACGCTTCTCCAGACAGCTCAATGTCCTTAGATAATAGCAAAAAAAAGAAAAAGCAGCACTAAAATAATAGTGGTATAAACTTTTTTTTGGATATGGCAATCCCTTCTCAAGCAATGAGTCTGTTACAAACACACAGTCTTATAGGGTGCACATACAATGAACATTAATCGATCAATTCCCCATAAAATCATACATTATTTATATACATGATTCATGGATTTATAAAGTGCTAAGTGCTGCACCATGCATGAAACTTTCCATATCCACACATGGTTTTCAAGTATCTATATAACAAGTATAAAGTGAAAAACAGTGCCATAAAGTCCTAATTGAATTGTAAATTAAAAATTCTCACAGGTGTGTAATCTTATTTCAGGAAAATGTGCACTCACATTATATAGCTCTTCCATGGTGGCAATTGCTTGTCAGCAAGCTCAATGTTTCACTGCACATGTTTGTGTCAAAAAATTACATATCCCACAATCCTCTGCGTGCTCGCACATGAGCAGTAGCGCAATGAGGCCAAAAGTGCCATTTTGCTCATGGTATATACAGGAAGTGGTCATATGATGCATTTTCGGGATATCCAGCGGTGGAAATGCTCAGTATATTAATCCAAACCGCTTATCCCATTATCCATATTGACAAATATTATAATAAAAACCTTAGTAAACAAGATAGTACTTTACTTAATGGTGCCCTTAGTATATTTCTTTCTAAATTAAGATTATTTAATATTACTTTCATGGCACCAGATTAATAGCCACTACAATGCTTCTATAAGGGTGACGAAATCATAAGAGCTACTCATATAGAGGGAAAGGAACTACGTCCAGTATGGTGTCACTAAGCCAAACCCTACTGTGTATAGCAAGATGCCCCCGCTGTACGTGCAAAAACGAGGCCACAAAGGGTATCAGCCCCCGAGCCCCATGCACCCATGACACCCTCTTACCACTCCACTTTCACTCTCCAATCACAGTATACCCCCAATCTGAGCATAATAATAGTTTAAAACCAATATAGAAATTATTATCCAAATAAGAATATTTTTTCTTCCAAATTTAAATTCATACAACTATAAACACCAACTTGTGCAGTGAAAAAAAGAGAGAACATTCTCCAACATAATAACCAATGTGAATACATCCCCTCCATAAGGTCCAAATCTGTGAAAAAATAAAAAACATTATTAATAAAAATTTAAACAGACATAAAAATATGAAGAGAAAAAACGGATTAGAACATCATTGTATGTCTCAAATTTACATGATCTTTTTCATTTAAAGTCCACATTGAGACCAATTGGTTTCAATGTGTTCAACTTCATGATCCACTCAAGTTCCTTTCTTTTGAGAAGACGCAGCCGGTCACCCCCTCTCCTCATTGCTGGCAACGCATCAATTATGCGGAAGCGAAGATGCTTTTCTGTATGTGATTTCTCTACAAAGTGTTTGGAAACTGGTAGATTAATCCGTTTCTTCCTGATGGTACATCGGTGTAGATTTATTCTCGTTTTGAAATCACACGTTGTCTCACCGATGTACCACAGGCGACACGGACACTCTAGAAGATAGGTTACAAAATCTGAATCACACGTTAAGAAATGTTTTATTTTGTATTCTTCGTTAGTAACTGGATGTTGGAAATTAGACCCTTTTAACATAAGACAACAATTCACACAGGACAGACTGGGAAAACATCCCTTTCTGTCACTTCCCATCAATGACATTTGACTTGATTTTTTAAACGGGCCTATGTCAGCTTTGACTAAAGTGGATGCAATTGTCCTATTAAGTTTGTATGAAAATATCGGGGGATTCACAAATTCTTTTACTTGAGGTAGACATTTACCCGACATTCCCCAATGTTTTTTGAGCACGCAATCTGGGTGCTTTCCTCACAAAACGTAGTTACTAATGGGATACGATCAAGAGTTTTTTTTCTCTTTTATCCCATGCAACATAACGTTCCTGTCCATATTATCAACCTTATTTCTCTGGGTTTTTTTTAAAAGGCTTTTAGGGTAACCCCTATCAGTAAATTTGTTCAAGATTTTTTCCATAGACTTTTTTAGAGAGTCATCATCACTTTCAATTCTCTTTACTCGCATCATCTGACTTAATGAGATACCCTCCTGCGTCTTTCTAGGGTGCTAACTATTATACAATAATAAGTCATTTTTGTCAGTGCCGTTTTAAAACAGTCGTGTAGTCAATTCATCATTCTCAAGTTTAACATTAACATCCAAGAATTGAATCTCATTTGGTAAATGTACAAGGGTGAACTTTATGGTCTCATTAATTGTGTCTAGAAAAGAATGAAATTCACGCAGTGCTTCTTCAGTCCCTGTCCAAATGAGGAAGACATCGTCTATGTATCTCCACCACGCATCTACATAACTGAAGTGGTGGGACACATAGACAAAGTCCTCCTCAAGTACACACATCACAATATTTGTGTACGCAGGCGCCATATTGGCGCCCATCGTGGTTCCACATAATTGAATTAAATAATCGTCACCAAAAAGAAAGTAATTTTTTGTTAGAACCAGATTCAGCAACTGAATAATAATATCTCTTGTTTCTGTAGAATAATTTTCATTTAGAAGCTTTTTTCTTATGGCTCTCAGCCCGATCTCATGTGAAATAGGGGTATATAATGAGACAACATCGAACGAGGCTAAAAAACCTCGCCCGATATGCTCATCTCACCCACTTTTACCAGAAAATCTGTAGTGTCTTTTATGTATGACTCTCCATGCTTTGCTATAGGATTTAAAATCTTGTCCAAATAAACACCTATACTGGACAAGATTGAATCATAGCCTAAAGGTGCCGTCACACCTGGCGACGTCGCTAGCGACATCGCCGAAAAAGTGACGTATCAGCGATGTCGCTAGCGACGTCGCGCTGTGTAAATGAGCGGCATGACCGCGTTTTATCGCTGGTCGCAGGTTGACAGGTTTACGGGAAGAACCGTAAACCTGTCAACCGGTGACCTGCGATAAGGCTGGATCGCGCCGTTTGACATCGCCAGAGCGATGTCGGCGGCAATCCAGCCTATACCGCAGCGTTGCTGCGGATCGCTCGCTGGGCTGAGCCCAGCCCAGCGAGCGATGTCACCGCCCGCATCGCTGCGGTGTCGCCGGCCGCAGCGATGCTGTGTGACAGCTGGCCAGCGATGTCGGAAGCGAGCGGGCACCCGCGCATCGCTTGCGACATCGCTGGCCAGATCGTGCTGTGTGACGGCACCTTAAGACAATCGGTCAACCCGGAGGATCTATAAGAGATTTATGCACTTAAGCTTCTAAATGAAAATTATTTTGCGTTCTAGGAAGGCCTGTGGGTACCTGTGGATGCAGGGCACCACATTCCCTTCTAGGTAAGATCAGTACTCCTGGACTGAAAACATTTTTGTGTTAAACATGATATAAAATTTTCAATAGTAGTAACAGGTAACATATGTACAGAGTCTCAAAAATTCAAAAATTTACAAAAACTACTAAAAAAATGGCGTAAACAGGTGAAGTCCATACGGTGCTAGTCCATCCACCGCAGGCTTAAAAAGAAGTCAGTTGTCACAACCAATACTGTGACTATGGTCCTTTTAAGGGGAAAAGTCCCAGGGAAAGATGTTTGTTCAAAGAGTCTCTGTTCAGTAAAGTCTCTGTACGCTCCGGGTAAAAAGGGTAACGTTTTTCAAAAGCTCAATAAGTCCTTACAGGTATAGTCTCTGTAGGCCCCAAAGTTCAAAAAGCACAACAACATTTAATACTATTGCTTCAGCGTAGGAGTCCTAGGTACTATAGGGGCCTTTACCTGTAGGCCTCCTGGCCCTGGGGTCACCTTTTGGCCAAGATTTTGCTCTCCCTAGACAGCTCCTTATGCCAACTCCACTCACCCCTCTTTTGGTGTTGTGTACCTGGTATGATCTGTTTTTGGCCTACTCTTCAACCTTCTATACACTACTATATACACTGGCTCACATTTTATAAAAGTTGCTACTATTTACATGTTACTTTCATTTTACTTCTTATGACATCTCTATTGTGCCCACTCTCCATACCTGGATGGTGGTTGCCCTTGTGTGCTACGACTAGATCTGCGCACTACAGGTGTGGGTATCTCAGGTGATATGTCTAAGGAAGAGTACGATGGTGGCAAATCAGGTAAACGTCTGCGTGTGTCGTTAGTCTTACTAAAAGACTAGCAGATATACCGATTGCAGGATCCTCTGATTCCTGGGTGTATCTTCCTGACTTCTTGGGATCTCTTCTGGCAGTTGATAAAATTGAGTAAGGGCACTATTACTGCTCCATCTTGTTGGGGCCAATCTTCTGGAAAGTCTCCGAGTTTGGTTAAGATGACTCTTTCCTTTGGTTTTGGACATGGAACTGGTGATATGAGTGACTCTGGTTCTTCATTTTCTGAGGAATCAACAAAGTATTGGGCTTTCCAATCTGTTGGGCATTTCTTTAAATGATCCCTTGATACTGTCTGTGTGGTTTTTCCTCCATTTTTGCTGATGAGGCAAACCTTGGTATTATTGAAATTGGATTCTAAAACAGTATAGGGTTCTCGCTCCCATTGGTCATCCAACTTACTGTATGTCTTCTTCGTTTTCTCTTCAAGACAATACTTCCAGGTAAGGCTAGGGTCACACATAGCAATCCGTTTTTGGAAGTGTTTTCCATGACCAATCCGTTTTTTTTGGGTGCTTTTTGAGCCTCCTGTGCCCCTGAACGTTTTTGGACTTAGTCATTTTTTGCCAAAAAATGCTAGAAAAAAACGGATCCGTTTTTAAGGCACCAAAAAAAAAGGGTCCGTTTTTCCATAGGTTTTTCCATTTTAAAAAAATTGATCTGTTTTAAAACAGCCCCCAAAATGTTGGGAGCAACGTTTTTGGGTAAAAAACGTTCCTAGCAATGTTTGTAGGTGCAGAAAAAAAAGGATAAGGTGTTTATTACATATAATCCGTTTTTCTATCAGTTTTTGGACTTAGAAAAAAAAATGCTAAAAATGATGCCAAAAACAGACCAAGGGCTTATGTCTGACCCTAGCCTAATATGCATTTTGCTGGTGCACTTTTGTTGAAGTTCCTCTCTTGCTTTTACCGAGCTTTTCCAAGACTATCTTCAACGCAAGCTTGAACTTGCCTGTACTGTGCTAAACGGGTGGTATTCCAGTCAGAATTGGAAGCTTCTGCTTTGGGTTCAACAACTCTGACTTCCAGATCAACAGGTGATCTTTCCGTACGTGCTCTCATAAGATAGGCAGGTGTACAGTTCATAGAACTCACTGGGATGTGATTGTACATGTCTACCAGATCAGGCAGTTTTTCTGGCCATTGGTTCCTTACTTCAAGAGGTAGTATCTTGAGCATGTCTATCACAATGTTGTTCATCATTTCACATAACCCATTGGATTGGGGATGATATGGCGTAGTTCTTATTTTCTTACAACTGTACAGGTGACAAAACTCTTGGAAGATTTCGGCTTCAAAAGCTGAACCTCTATCAGTTAGAACTTATTCTGGGTAGCCTAGTGGTCTACAGAAGACATTCTGGAAAGTTTTTGGAGCTGTTTCAGCATTTAGATCTTTTACCGGTGCGACCATTAGAAGTCAGAAATAATGATCCACCATTGTCAAAGCATAATTGTAGCCGGTCTGACTTGGAGTCAACTTCACGTGGTCTAAGGCTACAATCTGGAGCTGTTGCGTGGTTACAATTGATTGGAGTGGTGCTCTTTGACTCTGCTGGACTTTTCTGCGTAGGATACAGGGTCCACAGTCTTTACACCATCTTTCTATAGATCCCCTCATGCCAACCCAGTAAAACCAGTCTTTTAGCAGAATTTCTAGCTTTTTTCAACCAAAGTGTCCAGTTTGATTGTGGTAGGCATTCAGTACCATTTGGGTTTCTGTTTTGGGTACTAAGATCTGCCATGCAATTTCATTGCTTCTTGGGTTAATATATCTTCTACAGAGCTTCTCTTGGAAAATGAACAACTTGCTTCTTTCATTCCACAGGTGCTTAGCTTCTGGTGAAGGATTTGGAGGTAACCTTGCAGACTTTTGCGTTATCAGTCCTTTTACTAAACTGATAGCCAGGTCACTGTCTTGAGATCCCTTCCAACCAGTGTGGTAACGGGTTCACTATTCTCTCAGGAGTCTCTGCATGGACCTGTTTGCACTGTGATGTCCTCAGCTGATGGAAGGCGGGTAACTCCATTTCTTCTAATTCATCTTCATCCGCTCTCATATCTGAGAGATGAGGCATCCTGTATAAGGCATCAGCGTTGCCATTGCATCGCCCAGCCCAATACTTGATGGTAAATTGGTAATTGGATAATCTGGCCATCCATCTTGTTCCATGGCTCCCAATTTCAGTTTCCAGGTGGGTTAAAGGGTTGTTATCAGTAAAGGCGGTGAACTTGCTAGACGCCCTGTAGTGTTTAAATCTTTCAGTAACGGCCCAGACCAATGCCAGGAACTCCAGCTTGAAAGAACTGTAGATTTTGGGTTCCTTTCTGTGGGGCGAAGCTTCCTACTAGCATAGGCAATCACTCTTTCCTTGCCTTCTTGCTTCTGGGCGAGTACAGCTCCTAATCCCACATTACTGGCATCTGTATATAACAGGAATGGTAGGTTGTAGTCCGGGTAAGCCAGGATATCCTCACCAGTTAGGGGCTCTTTCATCATCTGGAATGACTCTTCTTGTTCCTTAAAAATATAAAAAGGGTGGGGGACAAGAGGCGCAATAGTGCCCTATCACTAGTGACACTACAGGATGTCAAGGTGGTGTTGTGAAACCACTCACCTGATACAGTTATGATCCCCACAACTGGTTTGAAGGCGTATTATACTCCAAGCTGCTGCAGGACCTGCATATATATATTTTTAAATATAATTTTTAATAAAGTAAATATTTTTTAAAAACAAAAAGAAGTTTTTTCATTTTACAAAAAACGTTTTAATAATATTTTGATTCTTTTTACTCCAACAATTTTATTGAGTTTGGGCATATTGTTCATTCCATCATTTAAATATTTTTGGTAGTAATTTATTGTATCCACAACAATGGGATTGCATTATTTGTACAGCCTTACTATCAGAATATAAGGTGGTGTCTACTACTAAACACCTTAATATATATCCACACTTGTGTAGCCCCAGGTTCTAGCCCCATATAAATAAAAGAGAAAGTTTTTATATATATATAAAAACTTGTATCAGGGATATCTTTCTGTCATTTATTTTTTATTTTTTCTGCATCATTTCTATAAAATTTGAATGAGGGCAAAAGTAATTGTTCTATGAATGTAGTGTGCACTTTAAAGTGTAATTTGAATTGTGGTTCTAATTTTTATAGAAATTGCGCCAAAATGTGGGGATCCTCCCATTTTGATGATGATAATGACATCACTGATAAACAGACAACACCCTTTTTCTTGTAATGCTTGGGGCTATAAAAACCCCACTGTATTGATGAATGTAATATCCGTGAGGAAGAATTAAAGAATGGAAATCTGTTTGTTGAAACTTTGACTCATTTGTGAGTTTTTCTTGAGCTTGGAGCAGCGCGGACCGTGACACACTATCATTCCCATCATCATTCTTCTTGTTCCTTGCCGCACTCCAAGGGAGGATCTCAAGACTTACCTTTCTTGGGTTGGCCTACGAAGAGATTCTGTAGTGGAGCAGCCTTCTTCGTGTACTCCTTGATGAAACTTCGGTAGTATCCCACCAATCCCAGGAACTGACGTACTTCCCTTAAGGTCTTTGGCTCAGGCCATTCACGGGTGATGGTTAGTTTGTCTGGGTCAGGGGCCACCCCTTCGGAACTGAACTGACTATGTGGCCCAGGTACTGAACTTTCGGTTTTAACAAGTGGCATTTGGATAGTTTTAGCTTCATCTCATACTTGGACAAGGCTTCAAATACCTCGACTAGATGAGTTAGATGTTCTTCATAGGACTTGGCGTACACTATGACATCATCCAGGTAAAGCAGTACTGTCTCTAAGTTCTTATGCCCCAGGCAACACTCCATCAACCTCTAGAATGTTTCGGGTGCATTACATAGTCCGAATGGCATGCTGTTAAATTCACACAGACCCATGGGCGTTGTAAATGCCCTCTTCTCGCAGTCTTCTTCTGCAACGGATACCTGCCAATACCCGCTAGTAAGATCTACGGTTGAAAAGTAATTGGCAGACTTCAATGCAGCCAGTGATTCTTCAATGTGAGGTAACGGGTAAGCATCCGTGTGTGTTATGTAATTTATTTGTCTGGAATCTACACCCATTCTCATACTGCCATCTTTCTTTATGACTAAGACTACAGGGACTGCCCAGGGACTACAACTATCTCTTATAACCCCTGCGTCCTTCATGTCCTGTAACATCTCTTTGGCTTTTTGATAGTGTGTGGGTGGAATAGGCCTGTATCGCTCTTTGATTGGTGGATTGTGGGGATGTGGAGTTGTATCCCTTTAATCCTACCAAAGTCAAGTGAATGCTTACTGTATACTTGTTCAAATTCTTGGACTACCCGGTAGACACCTTGCTTTTTGTACACAGGAGTGGTATCATTTCCTATATGGAGTTGCTGACACCAGTCCTCCAGTGGCCCTGTAGTATTATCATGCTCTACCTCCTCGGGTTGAGGTAAGGGTTCCACTTCTTGAATCTCATTGTTATGTACAGTGTACAGCTTAGCAACGCTGGAATACTTGAGTAGTTTTACCTCTTCACTGTCACAGTTTAAGATGCAAACTGGTACCCTTCCCTTGTGTACATCAACTACCCCCTTGGCTGTCAAGAGTGTAGGTCTATGTTCTGAACTGATGGGTTCCATTACTGCCTGGTAGTACTGTCCTCTTAGACCTATGCCTGCTCGACACCAAATCATGATTTCACTCATAGGAGGTATGACAATAGGGAACGGGTCTGTTACCCGTGCAGTACCAATTTCACCACCTGTAAGATTTTCCTGTTGCTGGTGCAGGAGGGCTCTTATCTCTCTTGAAGAACCTTCTTCTACCCAGGTTTGGCAGTGTATGCGATCTGTTGACCCAAGAACAACACTTCGCCCATGCAATTGCTAACAACATTTGTACCAAGAATAATATAAGGATCACAATTACTAGGATTCTCTTTTACCACAATAATTCCCTGGTTTTGCAACTCTACCCTCCCCACCTTTATTGATACTTCATTAACCCCCACTATTGTAAGCGGTTCACCATTAGAAGCATAAAGGTTAAGGTTTTAAGCGGGTGATTGGAGTTCCTTATCTGACCAAAATTGTTTGTAAAGGATATGTGGTATGGTGGTCACCTGTGACCCGGTATCCAATAAAGCAGGTGTTGATATGCTGTCTAGTATGATGGACAGGAACGGTCATTGTCCAATGAAGGTGTTATACCAGTTAGCTGGGCCCTGTTGAGTTACTCCTGAGGTTTGGCCCCGGCCCCCAGGGACTGCTCGTTTAAAAGACAGTGTCGAGTGATATGGCCGGTCTTGCGACAGTGATGGCAAATGAGTTCCCCTGTGGAGCTGTAACGGTCGGTGGTCCTCTCTCTGTACGACGAAGTTTGCCTTGCTCTCATCCACGGGACATCCTCTAGACTGTCAGCAAGCTGGATCAAAGGTTGAGGTTTTGGCTGTGACTTTGGCGTGGGCTTTGTCCCCTGCTGCAGCTTCAGGGCTTCCATGACTTGAGTTAAGTTCTTGCCCATTTGGCGCATTTCAGTGCATAAAGAGTCATATTTATCAGGGTTAGCAGTTTGTACACTGTTCTCAGCCGCAGGCACGGGTACTGGTGTTGTAGTAGCCTGCCCTTCACCACCGCATGATCGCCGGATGGCAGCTTAAGGAGTCTCCACTGGCAAAACCCCTTCATAGCAATGTCCTTTAAAGTATTGAAATCAGCGTACGAGTGGCATAGGGACCAGCATCATAAGGTTTTGTTGGCCTCTGGTGATAGGGGCCCCCGGATGAACTGCTCAGTTAACAACTTGTCTTCATCAAGAATACTAGCAGGGCTGACTTGCTTTAGGGCTCGCAGTGCCTCCCGCAGGCGCCAGGCATAGGTCCGGATATCATAACCCGGGTGTTGATAGCAATGGTAAAAGCACATCCTTATGTCAGCCTCATTAGTCTTCAAAAGTAGCTTTTAATTTATTAAAGATTATGGCCACTGATTCTCGCTCATCTACAGACCAGGATTTAATCTCTCTTTCTGCCGCATCGGTTAACTGTCCCAATACAACCGCGGCGCGCTGTTGACCGGTCATTGCATACATGTCCAACACACTGCAGATCTTTCTTTTGAAAGTGCCTGGTGCACTGGTGGAACTACTGGTTGCAGCCATGGTTGCTTCGGGGTGATTCATGGGTTCAGCAAAAGTGCTATCATCGTCGCTGGACAAGGCGGACATTTTCGGGATCCCCCTAGTGAATCACAGCCAGTCTTTTAACAGTTAAACAGTTTTTGAACCCCATATATAGGGGGTTAAGCATTCAGAAGTTTCCGGACTAGGCCGCCGCGCTTCAGAAGTACTCGGCAGAGCGAGGGGCGGGTTTTGGTTTCATGCTCTGCAAGCCGTCACGCCTCCTTTATTCCAGCTCTGCGGTGCAGTAATGGTGGCTTAGTTTAACAGTCACACAACACAGTCTTAAATACAGCACACAGTACCCGATTGTACTGGGCACGGGATCCTGTTCGTGACACCAGAAAAGTAGACTATCTGTACCACCCCAGGGTATGGGAACTCGGATGTTTGGGCCCTCAGCTTCGGTGGGGAATCTCACTGGTGGCCCGCCCAGGCCCGTGGCCCTGATGGGAAGATAGCTGCCAATTAAGGGTTTGAAGTCTTTATCTAGTGACGCCACCTGTAGTGCCTGGTGACTAGACACCAGTGGCGCCATGGTCCGCCGGAGGGTGGTGGTATTGTGGCTAGGGTAGAGCAGCTCCCTACAGGTAGAGCTAATTTCTATGAGGAAGTGTTCACTGTGAGGGATGGAGCTGGGGTATTGGCCAGGTTGTGAGTTAACAGGATAGTCTCTGCAGGTATCGGGGACAGGGGGTGAAGAATGCACACACACGCTGTTAAATGTCTCTTTACCTTTTACTGGTGGTATATCAGGTAAAAGTCCGGAACACTGTTGGGTGACCAGGAAACACAGTTGAATCTCCACAGCAAGTGGGTGTAAAGCCATCGTGTTCTCTTTTCCCCGTGTTGAAACCCCTGCCCCGTGTAGAACTTGGCTGGCCTCCACTACTCTCTTTCTCTCCACTTGCACTGTTGACGGGCAACCTCTGATGACTACTGCTGCTTCTCTTTCAACGGTGTCTGGCTCCCTGATCGGTGATTAGGAGTTGCCCGGGTGACTGAAGTCTCCGTAGTTTGCTGGGTTCTCTACTGGGCATGTAGCTCTCCTGCAGACAGGGACGCCAGTGTCCGATGTGCTGCTTGGGCGAACCTATTCTGGCTCCTCGGTCCTCACTTTTCAACCAACCGTGAAGGGAAGAGCACAGGAATATGAGTTGGTGAAAGATACAGTGAAGGAGCAGTCAGAGAGGAAGGAGGAGAACAAGTAGAGAATGATGCCCTTGAGCCCAATATAGAGGAGCAAAGAGAGGAAGAGCTGGTGGTCCACAGTATCGAATACAGCTGAGAGATCCAGGAGAATCAGCAGGGAGTATTGAACATTAGATTTATAGTCTAAGGAGCAGAAACCAAAATGTCAAGAAGAGAATTATCTGACAGACAGTGGATCAGATGGGAGTGGATGAAGTCTTCCAAAAGTTTAGAGATGAAGGGAAGATTAGAGACCTGCTGTGGAAACCCAGCTGCGCTGTAGGGAAGTCTGTGGCTACCTGCATGAGCAGAGCGCCACATACCCCCCTAGATAATTTCAGTACTCCTGAACTGAGCAATTTTTGTGTTTAAACAAAAGGAATAACAATTTATAACAGGTAACATATTTACAAAATATATAACCTACAAATAAGAACCTCTTAATTTACCAACCTAAGATTAATTTACCAAAAAAAGTGTGATGATCAAAAATAAGAACAGAATTCTGGTTGAGGGATTTTTCTGAGGGATATGAGGGAAAGATTAAATATTTTAGTTAATATAGTAGAAAGGTGACAGCTGGGGAAAGGAATTGAAGGAGATTTGAGGGAATAGGGTTGCTGGTACAGGTAGTAGGGTGAAAAGATGCAAGGAGCTGGGTAACTCCATCCAGTGAACTGCACTGAAGACTGAAAGTCAGTAAATGTCTAAATGTGCAAGGTTTCTGCGAGGAAATGCGCAACGCCATAGAACTAATGTTACAACTTTCAGGACCAAGGACAGGGGCTCACACAGTACGTACATTACGTACAGTATCTCCTCTACTGTGAGGAACCGCCACATTCATTCAGAAAATTGACAGAGCCGGCAATACTATACTGACAACATTAACCCCTCTCATGCCCACTTGAGTGGACAGCATGTCTCTAGGGAGGGTGGGCACCCCCTAGAGACATGTTGCCCACAGCTATTATTAACATTTAACCCTTCGTTCACCCCTGCGGCGGAAGGGATGAACAAAGCATACGGTAACCGGATTGCTCCGGATTACACATCCGGAGCAATCCAGTTACCGCATTCCAGTTTGCAGAACACATTTTTGACAAAAAAATGTGTTTGAAGGCAATTGCGCTTACTGCATCCGGATCTGGATGCGGTAACCGCAATTACCTGTCCAAATGTGACCACAGTCTAAGTTTAAGATGGCTAAAAACACTCTTTAGTGCCACATAACAATGTACTAAAGGGTCCAAGGTTACAACCATGCCTATATGCTTTCTTCAATCTAAGCTCTCCCTCCTACATAAATTAAGCATCACCCCATTCAGTCTCATATCAGACCTGATTATGCACTGTGGCATTCAGCGTAATTCCAGTAGCCAACATGGCTAGAGCATTACCATGTATTGCATGCAGTCCCTGTATGTTGATTTACTGTTTAACAGCAACGAAACGTGTAATGGTGACTTGAGCATGGCCTCAAGCTCCTGTGATACTCGGCAAAATAAAGGGCTTGCCAAAGCACTCTGCTGCTCAATCTATTATAGAGCAGTGATGAGCATGCTTATTGATCAGTAGTTGTTATGTAAAATAGCAGTACAATAGGTTTTCATGGAAAATTTCAGCAGCTGCTCCCACTTATGTTTAAAAATAGAACATATCAAACCTTTTAAAATTATTTTTCCTATTTTACTCTATTTAAAACAAATATTATTTTTTAATTAAAAATTTACATAGTTGAATTTGTAGAAAAAAAATTTCAATGGCACTTTAACTTAATTTGCATTCATTCTGTTTAAGGATCCGAAATCAACCTTCAAGATAACTTGGTTCATTATCTAAGCTTTTGTATCTACTGTACATAAGCTAGATTTTTTTAATTATAATATATGACACAAGACAACATATATTTTAACATTAAAAAGGATAATCTGAGTGGTATAGAGGTCATATTGTTTATTTAATTTTTTTGCCTTCAGCAATTCTCTGCCTGTTTAAAATGTAGTTTCTAAAGGAATATATGATTTTCCAATAAAATGATATTTTAGAGCATTATTTCTGATCTTCTCACAAATAAAACTTTATCTGAAAAATTGTAATATAGAGAAGGAACATAAAATGTCAAGGGTGATTTTTGTAAATGATTTATGTATTTTTCTTACAACATTTCAGTATTCCAATTCAATGTGTGATCTGAACTCGGCATCTTGTTCCACCTGTTATAGATTGATTCTTGTGTCAAATATCTTCAGAGAGAAAGATTGAGCATAAACACCAGCTACTTTAGCAAGTTTTTATTGTTGGTAATCGGAAAACTTGATTAAAATAGTTACCCGCAATATTACATTTCCAATTACTATAAATTAATCCCTGCAAAATGGTGTGTGTGTATATATATATATATATATATATATATATATATATATATATATATATATATATATAATGTGTGTATATATATGATTCAAGATTCAAAGAAGCTTTATTGGCAGGACCAAATACATCTCAGTTTTGCCAAAGCAATTGTATAAAGGGAATAGAGATAGGGACTGTGGGGATGTTGGGTAGGAGCTCTAGGAAGGTGGATGGGATGGAGCCAGGATGGGGGGGCTATAGTCCATGGCATAGGGAAGGTGGATGGGGCAAGTCCAGGGTGGGGGCTATAGTCCATGGCTTAGGAAAGGTGGATGGGGGCAGATCCAATGTGGAGGCTATAGAGTCCATGGCATCATAGCTCTTTTTCTCGCAGTCTATGGCATTCGCTCACATACCGCACTGCTATCTCCACTGCTCTCTCTTCTTCTCCCAGCAGGATAGATGTTTTTTCTTCCTCCTTCATGGTGATGAAGTCCGGGAAGAGATGTGAGAGTCTCCTGAAGTGAGTGTCCCTCACTGCTGAGTATTTGGAACAGTGTAGCAGGAAGTGGGTTTCGTCCTCCAGGGCCTCCTGGTCACAGTGTTGGCACAGTCTTTCCTCCCTGGGCTTGTATCTCTGCCTGTGTCGGCCAGACTCGATGGCCAGACTGTGGGCACTGAGTCTATATCGGCTCAGGATCTTGCGGTCTCTGGGATCCGGGAGTTTCTCCAGATATGGGGCCAGTTTGTAGTCTCTCTGTAGGCTCCGGTACATGGTCAGTTTCTGTGAGCTGAAGATATCGTTCTTCCAGTCACTGACATACTTCTCTTGGCCTTCGTCTACCATCTTCCTGATTCCGGCTTTTGTCAGGCTGTGATTGGTGTTCTGGTTGTGTTGGGCTTGGCTGGGCTGTTCCGAAGGTCCTGGTTTTCCTGTTTCACCTATATGTATCAGGGCTTTATGGTGATGGGAGCTTGGATTGCTCCTATGTAGGTGAGCCCGGAATGACAGCGCCCTCTTTAGAACCGTTAGGTGTAGAGGGAATCTGCCCAGCTCGGCCCGACAGGCGCTGTTGGAGGTGCTCCGGTGGACCTGGAGAAGATGCTTACAGAATTCCAGGTGGAATATTTCTGTTGGGCTGGAGTCCCACCTTGACCAGTCTGGGTAGGTGTGAGGACCCCAGACTTCACTGCCATACAGGAGGATTGGGGCGATGATAGAGTCAAAGATTTTTAGCCAGACCCTCACTGGTGGCTTCAGATGGTAGAGTTTCCTTCGGATGGCATAGAAGGTTTTGCAGGCCTTGTCTTTCAGGGTCTGAATAGCTTGTTTGAAGCTCCCTGACCGTTGAATCTCTAGGCCCAGGTAGGTATATTTGTCTGTTCCTGTGAGGTCGCAGTTGTTGAGGACAAATGATGGGTGCTGGTCTGATCTTCTCCTTCTCCTCTGGAACACCATGATGTTGGTTTTCTTTAGATTGACCGGTAGGGCCCAGGTGGAGCTGAATTTCTCTAGGATTTTCAGGTTGTCTTGGAGGCCTTTCTCGGTTGGTGACAACAGCAGCAGGTCATCTGCGTACAGCAAGAATTTCACCTGAGCGTCATGGAGGGTGAGACCTGGTGCGGTGGAGGATTCCAGGGCGGTAGCCAGCTCGTTGATATAGATATTAAAGAGTGTTGGACTTAGGCTGCAGCCTTGTCTGACTCCACGGCTCTGTTGGAAATAATCCGTTCTTTTGCCGTTCACACTCACACTGCAGAGGTTCTCGGTGTAGGAGCTTTTGATGACATCGTAGGTCTTTCCTCCTATTCCGCTCTCCAGCAGTTTCAGGAATAAGCCCGGGTGCCACACCGAATCGAAGGCCTTTTTAAAGTCCACAAAGCAGGCGTATATCTTCCCATTCTTTGTATTGTGGACGTGTCTCTGAATGAGGCTGTGCAGAGTATAGATGTGGTCAGTGGTGCGGTGGTTCGGCATGAACCCTGCTTGGCTCTTGCTGAGGACGTTGTGCTCTGTGAGGAAGGTGAGGATCCTCTTGTTCAGGATGTTGTTGAACAGTTTTCCCAGGTTGCTGCTGACACATATCCCCCGGTAGTTGGCTGGGTCATACCTGTCCCCACTCTTGTGGATGGGTGTAATGAGGCCTTGGTTCCAGGTACGGGGGAAGTAGCCGGCCCTCAGCACAATATTGAACAGTTTGACCATTGCAGCCTGTATTTCTGGTGGGCTGTGCTTCAGCATTTCTGGTAGGATCCCATCCAGGCCACCGGCTTTTCTACACCTTATGGAAGAGATCCTCTCGGCTACTTCCTGTAGTGTTATAGGTGTATCCACCGGGTTTTGGAAGTTTTTGATTTTTTCCTCCATTGCTTTTAGTTTTGCCATTATGTTTTCCTGTTCTTGGCTTAGTTCTTCCTTTGGGATGTCTTTATAGAGATCTATGAAGTACTGGAGCCAGATGTTGCCATTTTGGATATAGGTGTTGTTTTTCTTTTCTTTTGTGCCCATGTGGTTCCATAGTTCCCAGAAGGAGTTGTCTTGGAGGGCATCTTGGAGTTGGTTAAGCTTGGTAGTGATGTAACTATGCTTCTTCCTCCTGAGGGTGGTTTTGTACTGCCTTTGTATGGTGTCATAGGCTTCCCTCAGGCCCGGGTGGTTGGGGTCTCTGTGTTTCTTGTTGGAGGCTGTTCTCAGGGTCTTCCGTACGGCTTTACATTCTCTGTCAAACCAACCATTGATCTGTGTTTCTTTAGGTCTCTTGTAGGTGACTTTTTTAAGGTCGGACAGTCTGGCCATTGCATGGAATATATTGTTGAGGTCCTTTGCGGCTTGGCTCACTCCCTCTGGGTTCGGCTTGTACTCGTAGTTGTAGAAGTGGTGGAGCCTCCGCTGTATTTCAGGGCTGCTGGAAGCCTCTTTATACTTTAGTGCCGACATTTTGGACCATTTATAGGATGGAGGCCGGCTGAAGAGACCGCTCTGCTGTGGCTTCTGAGTGGATGGTTTCTCTGTAGATTTCATGTACAGAAGAAGTTGGCTGTGGTCTGACAGGTGCGTTGTGGGGTGACTATGAAGGCGCTGACATCCGCCAGGTTCATGTCTGTAATGGCGTAATCTACTACACTCCTCCCTACATGGGAGTTTAGTGTATACCTTCCTAGGGAGTCACCCTTGCTTCGTCCATTAAGGATATGAAGTCCTAAACTTCTACATACGTTCAGGAGCTTTCTGCCACTTTTGTTGACTGTGCTGTCATAGCTGTTTCTCTCCGTGTGTACAGAGTCCTGGCCGTCATTCTCTGCTCCAAGTATGTAGATGTTTCCATCCGTGGTCAGGAAGTCTCTCTCTCTCCCAGTTCTTGCATTGAGGTCTCCAAAGATGAGAACTTTGCCCAGTGCTTAATAATGGGCGGCTTCTCCTTGTAAGATCTCGAAACAGTCTGGATTGAAGTAGGGGGACTCTGGCGGTGGTATATAGGTGGCGCAGAGGTAGACATCAGACTGACAGGTGAGGATGGAGCTGCTGATTCTGATCCATATGTGGCTGCCTCCTCTCTTCACCGGTTTGATGTACTGGTATGTATATATATACTAGATGGTGGCCCTATTCTAACGCATCGGGTAGTGTAGAATATGTATGTAGTTTATTTATGAAGATTTAAGATTAATGCAATTCATTCACTGAATTAAATCAAATCCCGCGCCAATTCACAGCCAGACTGCACCTGTAGCTGATTAGTTGCTGCCGGTGCTTAAATACCGCACCAATATCGCTGATTGGTCGCGGCCGGAGCGACCAATCAGCGAAGCGGGATTTCCATTACAAACAGACAGTATTAGACGATTATATAATAGATTTGTTTGTGTGTATGTATATGTGTGTATATGTATATGACGTGACATTGCAGGTCACGTTATAGACATACACGTGTTCACACACGTAGACACATGTATACACACATGTATACAGAGACACAGGCATGTACAGACTCACATGTACACACACACACAAACACATGTATACACATGTGTACAGACACAGACAAACATGACAAACACACACGTATACACACACGTATACAAACACACACATACACAAAGACATGTATACAGACAAACACACATGTATACAGTCACACATGTAGACACACATGTACACACACACGTATACAGACACACACATATACAGAAGCACACACAGATATACACACACATGTATACACATATGTACACAGACACACATGTATACAGACACACACAGGTATATGCACACATGTTTACACACACATATACACACATGTATACACACATACAGACAGACATATACACATGTACACATACAATATATGTATAGACACATATATGTACACATGTATACAGACACACACATATGCAGACACAGACATGTACACACAGGTATACGCACACATGTACACACACAGGTATACAAAAGAAAGGGGAGACAAAGAGTCACAAATGTGTCATCGTTTTACGGATAAGGTAGTACCGTCATAGGTGTATGTGCTCATCTGATCCAGTTGTGTTTCCCCACAACTGGTAAATTAGCACAGACATCTGCTTCTGGATCCGCACTCCCACATAACAGTGGTGATGTATCCAAGAAAAAGATTGATATCTCCCTGGTCTTTTTCTTGGACACACGTATACAGACACACACATATGTAGACAGAGACACATGTAGACTCAGACATACACACACATGTATACAGACACACACAAATGTACACACAGGTATACACACACATGTATACAGACACACCCACACATGTATACAAACACACATACATGTATACACACAGACACACATGTATACACACAGGTCTAGAGGCACACCCATGTAAACACACATACACTCATATAGACACACAAACATATACATACAGACACATACACATACACACGCGTGTCAGCCCCCACTTCTCGCCGCTGTCTTCTCACCCGCACCCGGTGGTCCCATTGCCGGTGAAAGCTCCAGGAAGACAATCAGTGAGTCATATCACTGGGCGGGCTGATGTGACGTTACAAAGAGCCTGTCACATGACCCATTGATTCTGTTCCGGGAGCTTTCAGCGGCAATGGGACCACCGGGTGCGGGTGCGAAGGCAGTGGGGAGGAGGGGGGAGGATGGAGCGGGAAGGGGAGGACAGAACGGGTTGAGGAGAACGGAGTAGTGAGGAGAACAAAGTGATGGGGGGGTTGGAGCGGCGGTGGAGGAGGACGGAGCGGCACAGGCAGGGGAGGAGGACGTAGGATGAAGCGGTGGGGTGGGGGAGGACAGAGCAGCAAAGGCAGGGGGAGGATGGCCACAAACTGCGCCTCTCGCTGTTTGTCTGTAATGGAAATCCCGCATCGCTGATTGGTCGCATGCAGGTGGCGCGACCAATCAGTGATGCAGGATTTCCGTTACAGAGAGCCCGTCAGAATTAGACAATTATATATTAGATATACACAGTGTGTGTATATATATATATATATATAACATACATATATATGTGTATATGTAAACAGTACAGGCCCAAAGTTTGGACACACCTTCTCATTCAAAGAGTTTACCTTATTTTCATGACTATGAAAATTGTAGATTCACACTGAAGGCATCAAAACTATGAATTAACACATGTGGAATTATATACTTAACAAAAAAGTGTGAAACAACTGAAAATATGTCTTATATTCTAGGTTCTTCAAAGTAGCCACCTTTTGCTTTGATTACTGCTTTACACACTCTAGGCATTCTCTTGATGAGCTTCAAGAGGTAGTCACCGGAAATGGTTTTCACTTCACATGTGTGCCCTGTCAGGTTTAATAAGTGAGATTTCTTGCCTTATATATGGGTTGGGACCATCAGTTGTGTTGTGCAGAAGTCTGGTGGATACACAGCTGATAGTCCTACTGAATAGACTGTTAGAATTTGTATGATGGAAAGAAAAAAGCAGCTACCGTATTTTTCGCTTTATAAGACGCTCCGGATTATATGACGCACTCAGATTTTAGAGGTGGAAAATAGGGAAAAAAAATATTTGTAGCAAAAAATGACTTTGATATGACACTCAGGCCCTGCGACCAGTCAGCGCTGGTGTCTGTTTCCTTCGGATGCAGGTGCAGCATGTGAGCAACACCAATGACTTCTGCTCCAGTGTCTGATGGCAAGGAGACAGACGCCAGCACTGATTTGTCGGAGGGCTGAGTCTCATATTAATGGGACATGAATATGCAACTTCTGACAATGTTGGAACTGCTTCAGCATGGGGGGAAGGGTGCGTGCACACGATCAGTATACGCAGCGTTTTAGACGCAGCGTCTTGCTGCTGTGTCCAAAATGCTGCGTAGTACAGTACAAGCATAGTGGATGGGATATGTAGAAATCCCATCCTCACTATGCTTAACCCGCCCACAGTGATCTGGCAGCTGCGGTGCAGGTTGCCGGTTCCCCCTCCGCATGTTTATTTCATGCTGCGGAGTCAGAAGCGGCTTCCATCGGGTGACTGCAGGGAGAAGCCGCCCTGCACCCGCTGCACATGGTGAGTACAGGACGGCTGCGGTCTCCCTGCGGCCACCCGTGGCTTCACTCAGGTCCGGTGGAGCCGCGTCCAACATGCAGCTCCTCCCGACCATGAGCACACAGCCTTAGTATGGTCCTTATTACTTTTACAAGGGCCAGCAAGGTGAATGAGAAGGGATTTGTTCATGTAGTAGCAATCCCTTTAAGAACTATAACTCCCAGGATGTACTGTTGATCCTATAGCATGCTTGGAGTTCTAGTTAAGCACAGTATTGTTGTGTTAACTTTACTTTATTAGTGGTTATGTTACACATCCATGTGCACTCACTTTAATGTGTCCTGCTTTGTGGCCAGTCTGCATATAAAGTTCTGATGTGATATACTGTAAGAGGGCCAGGGAGGGGTCTGAACACTGTGCTGAAATACGATGCTCCAGCCTCTGTCTCCTAATTACAAGTCACCACTACAGAGCTTGACCTATAGATGCAGGATGTAGATACAGGAGCTGTACACTGGTGTTATGCAGGCTCCAGCCCTGCTCTAATAGACTGAAGCTCCTGAACTGCAGACCTGACCGACCTTCCTGGATTTCTGCACAGGGCAGGGCTCAGCAGGAGGACACATTACAGAGAGCAGAGGGAGTGAGGCAGGACACTGTGACAAGGTACCTGTGATAAGGTGCCTGTGATAAGGTGCCGATCTGCTCTACCCCTGTCTCCATCGCAGCACAAAGCACAAAACTCAGTGCTCCTTTACTTGCTGCAGCTGCACCCCCGGCACCTGCATTCTCACTTTCTCCAGCACACAATATCCCCAGCCACTGCAAGAAGCTGGGGAGAGACTATGTGTGCAGGCTAAGCAGCTTCTCCTGCTCCCTGTGCTCTCACCTCTCATGCTGTCTTCAGTGCAGAGAGGTGGGTGGAGACTGGGAGCAAGTGAAGTGAATATCTAAGTAGTTAATGAGCCGGGGACACGAGGTGCTCCTGCCGCCCCGGATTCTTCAGCAGGGACCATTCCCTGCCACTTCTGTCCCCACTTCACTGCTGTCTCCCCCTCCCCAGCAACTGAGGATGCTAGAATGTTATATTCCTTTTATAAGACGCACCCCCACTTTCCTCCAAAACTTGGAGGAAAAAAGTGCGTCTTATAAAAGGAAAAATACGGTAAGTAAAGAAAAACGAGTGGCCATCATTACTTTAAGGAATGAAAGTCAGTCGGTCCGAAAAATTGGGAAAACTTTGAAAGTGTCCCCAAGTGCAGTTGCAAAAACCATCAAGCGCTACAAAGAAACTGGCTCGCATGTGGACCACCCCATGAAAGGAAGACCAAGAGTCACCTCTGCTGCGGAGGATAAGTTCATCCGAGTCACCAGCCTCAGAAATCCCAGGTTAACAGCAGCTCAGATTAGAGACCAGGTCAATGCCACACAGAGTTCAAGCAGCAGGCACATCTCTACAACAACTGTTAAGAGGAGACTTTGTGCAGCAGGCCTTCATGGTAAAATAGCTGCTAGGAAACCACTGCTAAGGACAGGCAACAAGCAGAAGAGACTTGTTTGGGCTAAAGAACACAAGAAATTGACATCAGACCAGTGGAAATCTGTGCTTTGGACTGATGAATCCAAATTTGAGATCTTTGGTTCCAACCATTGTGTATTTGTGCGACGATGAAAAGGTGAAGGGTTGGACTCTACATGCCTGGTTCCCACCGTGAAGCATGGAGGAGGAGGTGTGATGGTGTGGGGGTGCTTTACTGATGACACTGTTGGGGATTTATTCAAAATTGAAGGCATACTGAACGAGCATGGCTACCACAGCAACTTTCAGAGGAATGCGTTTAGTTGAACCATCATTTATTTTTCAACAGGACAATGACCCCAAACACACCTCCAGGCTCTACGCCAGATGACTTGGCCTCCACAGTCACCAGACCTGAACCCAATCGATATGGTTTGGGGTGAGCTGGACCGCACAGTGAAGGGAAAAGGGCCAACAAGTGCTAAGCATCTCTGGGAACTCCTTCAAGACTGTTGGAAGACCATTTCCAGTGACTACCTCTTGAAGCTCATCAAGAAAATGCCAAGAGTGTGCAAAGCAGTAATCAAAGCAAAAAGTGGCTACTTTGAAGAACCTAGAATATAAGACATATTTTCCGTTGTTTCACACTTTTTTGTTAAGTATATAATTCCACATGTGTTAATTCATAGTTTTGATGCCTTCAGTGTGAATCTACAATTTTTACAGTCATGAAAATAAAGAAAACTCTTTGAATGAGAAGGTGTGTCCAAACTTTTGGTCTGTACTGTATATATATATATATATATATATATATATATATATATATATTTTAACCAATCAATCTGGAGAAGACATTTTGGAAACAATTATAAGCACAGCTTTAACACCTTAGTGACGGCGCATTGCATATATACGTCGTCAAAACAAGGTCCTTATTCTGTTAGGACGTGAAAATAAGTCATAACAGAAAGGGCCCTGGTTTGACGCCCCTGGAGTTAAAATCTCCAGGGTTTCAGTTACCAGGGGTAGCTGAGACCCTAGAAATTAGGAATTGGCTAGTGTTTTACTGGCACCAGTAATATGATGACCAGTAAACACCGTTTACCGATCATCACATTGCACAAAGTGAAAGTGCCGGTAAAAATGCTTTCACTTTGATCCGACATGAAAACACATGTCGGAACAAAGTGAAAGCATAGACCCCCTAGCCCACCAAGACCCCCAGTGCTGGGGATCATCACCCCCACCCCCCACCCCCTAACCATCTAAAAATGGCGGCGGCCGGCGCCAAACCCGCCGCCTCAGCTGCATCTCTATGCAGTTAATCCCCTGTGTGGTCACAAGGGGTTAACTGCAGATCATCATCCCTGTGTGGTCACAGGGGGTTACTGGATCTGCAGTTAACCCCTTGTGAGCACACAGGGATGATGACCTGCAGTTAACCCCTTGTGTGGTCACAAGGAGTTAACTGCAGGTCATCATCCCTGTGTGGTCACAAGGGGTTACTGGATCTGCAGTTAACCCCTTGTGACCACACAGGGATGATGACCTGCAGTTAACCCCTTGTGACCACACAAGGGGTTAACTGCACATCATCATCCCTGTGTGGTCACAAGGGGTTACCGGATCTGCAGTTAACCCCTTGTGACCACACAGGGATGATGACCTGCAGTTAACCCCTTGTGACCACACAGGGATGATGACCTGCAGTTAACCCCTTGTGACCACACAGGGGGTTAACTTCAGATCATCATCTGAATGAGAATCGTCGCGGGACCTTCCCACTGGACTACGTCGGACCTTCCCAATGGACTACGTCGGACCTCCCACTGGACTACGTCGGACCATCCCACTGGACTACGTCGGACGTCACTGTAATAAAGATGGGGTCTAAATATGGGTTTGTGTTTTTTTTCCAATAAAAATATTTTTCTCTGTGTTGTGTTTTCTTTACAATCTACTAGAGATTCCTAATGGTCCGGTCTAATATTGGGCAGATGTTATGATTGTCGGGCTTAGTGCCAGCTGCCAAAAAGCTGGCATTAACCCCTTATTACCAAATCTGCCACCGCTACACGGCAGCTGGAAGAGCTGGATACAGCGCCAGAAAATGGTGCTTCTATGAATGCGCCATTTTCTGGGGCGGCTGCGGGCTGCAATTCGCAGCGGGGGGGACCCAGAAAGCTTGGGCGTCCCTATGCTGAGGATTCCAGCCCCAGCTGCCTAGTTGTACCTGACTGGCCCAAAAATATGGCGAAACCCACGCCATTTTTTTTAAAATTATTTCATGAAATAATTTAAAAAAAAAGTAGCTTCCCTATATTTTTGGTTTCCAGCCAGGTAAAACTAGGCAGAAGGGGTTGGTGGCAGCCCGTAACTGCCTGCTGTACCTGGCTGGACAAAAAATATGGCGAAGCCCCACGTCATTTTTTTTTTTATTTAATAATGAAATACTAAAAAAAAAAATGCAGGGGAGGAGACGACCAGGACACGGTGTGTCCGCATCTTGTGCACATGCTCTAAAAGTGAGAAATTGTGTGTAAAAAATAAAATGTTCAATATGACATTAGCAAATTCTGTGAAGTAGCTGTAGGTTCCAAATGCTCACTATACCCCTAGATATAATCCTGGAGGTGTCTAGTTTCCAAAATGGGGTGACTTGTGCGGGAGCTCCAATGTTTAGGCACATAGGGTCTCTCCATATGCGACATGGTGTCCGCTAACTATTGGAGCTAGTTTTCCATTCAAATTGTTAGCGGACACCATGTCGCATATAGAGAGCCCCTGTGTGCCTAAACATTGGAGCTCCCCAACAAGTGACCCCATTTTGGAAACTAGACCCCCCAAGGAACATATCTAGATGCATAATGAGAACTTTCAACCCCCAAGTGCTTCACAAATTAGTCTGTAAAAAGGAAAAAAGTAGATTTTTGTGAAAAAAAGTACTTCTTCATTTTTACGTATCAGTTTGTGAAGCACCAGGGGGTTCCAAGTGCTCACTATGCATCTAAATATGTTCCTTGGGGTGTCTAGTTTCCAAAATGGGGTCACTTGTGGGGGAGCTCCAATATTTAGGCACATAGGGGCTCTCCATACGTGACATGGTATCCACTAACAATTGGATTTGTAAGTGCATACCATGTCGTGTATGGCGAGCCCCTGTGTGCCTAAACATTGGAGCTCCCCACAAGTGACCCCATTTTGGAAACTAGACACCCCAAGGAACTTATTTAGATGCATAATGAGCACTTTGAAACCCCAGAAGCTTCACAAATTGATCCATAAAAATGAAAAAGTACTTTTTTTTTTTTCACAAAAAACGTTTTCTCTTTTTTACGGACTAATTTGTGAAGCACCTGGGAGTTGAAAGTGCTCACTATGCATCAGGATATGTTCCTTGGGGGATCTAGTTTCCAAAATGGGGTCACTTGTGGGGGAACTCCAATCCTTAGGCACACAGGGGCTCTCTATATGCGACATGGTGTCTACTAACATTTTGAATGGAAAATTAGCTCCAATAGTTAGCAGACACCATGTCGCGTATGGAGAGCCCCTGTGTGCCTGAACATTGGAGCTCTCCCACAAGTGACCCCATTTCGGAAACTAGGCACCCCAAGGAACTTATCTACATGCATAATGAGCCCTTTAAATCCTCAGATACTTCACAAATTGATCCATAAAAATGAAAAAGTACTTTCTTTTCTACAAAAATGTTCTTTTTTCATGTTTACAGATTCATTTGTGAAGCACTTTGGGGTTCAAAGTGCTCACCACCCATCTAAATAAGTTCCTTGGGGGGTCTAGGTTTCAAAATGGGGTCACTTGTGGGGGAGCTCCAATGTTTAGGCACATAGGGGCTCTCCATACACAACATGGTGTCCGCTAGCAATTGGAGCTAATTTTCCATTCACATTGTTAGCGGACACCATGTTGCTTACGGAGAGCCCCTGTGTGCCTAAACATTGGAGCTCTCCCACAAGTGACCCAATTTTGGAAACTAGGCCCCCAAGGAACTTATCTACATGCATAGAGAGCACTTTGAACCCCCAGGTGCTTCACAAATTGATTCGTAAAAATGAAAAAGCAGTTTCTTTTTACAAAAATGTTTTTTGTCTTCAATTTTTTCATTTTCAAATGGGCAACAGGATAAAACGCATCCTAAAATGTGTTGGCCAATTTGTCCTGAGTACACCGATACCTCATGTGTAGTCATAAACCACTGTTTGGGCGCACCGCAGGGCTCGAAAGAGAAGGAGCGCCATTTGACTTTTTGAATGGTAAATTAGCTCCAAAAGTCAAATTGCGCTCCTTCCCTTCTGAGCCCTGCCGTGCGCCCAAACAGTGGTTTATGACCACATATGAGGTATTGGTGTACTCAGGAGAAATTTCCCAACAAATTTTAGGATGCATTTTATCCTGTTGCCCATGTGAAAATGAAAAAATTGAGGCTAAAAGAACATTTTTGTTGGAAAAATTTAAATGTCCATTTTTTGTTTCCACTTTGCCTTAGTTGCTGTGAAGCACCTGAAGGGTTAATCATTTTCGTGAATGTAGTTTTGAGTAGCTTGAGGGGTGCAGTTTTCGGAATGGTGTCACTTTTGGGTGTTTTCTGTCATGTACACCCCTCAAACGGACTTCAAATGTGATGTGGTCACTAAAAAATAGTTTTGTAAATTTTGCTGGAAAAATGAAAAATTGCTGATGAACTTTGACCTCTTATAACTTCCTAACCAAAATTTTTTTTTTTTTTTTTTTTTTTTTTTTTTTAATTGTGCTGATGTAAAGTAGACATGTGGGAAATGTTATTTATTAACTATTTTGTGTCACATAATGCTCCGGTTCAACAGAATAAAAATGACATATTTGAAAATTGTCAAATTTTCAAAATTTTTGCCATTTTTTTTATATTTTCACAAATAAACACAAAAATTTTCGACCTAAATTTACCACTAACATGAAGCCCAATATGTCATGAAAAAACAATCTCAGAATCGCTAGGATCCGTTGAAGTGTTCCAGAGATATTACCTCATAAAGGGAGAGTGGTCAGAATTACAAAAAACGGTCTGGTCATTAAGGTGGAAATTGGCTCCGTCACTAAGGGGTTAATAAATCTGGTGTATGTGGAGTTGACCTTTTTGTACACATTATGAACAACCAACCATTACTGACACATTATTTATTCTTTGTCTTAAATTGGCCTTGAACCAGCCACTCATAATGGATGGCTATTGGGTTGCATGCTTTGAACGATTATTCAGATGTCAGCCATCTATTCCATACAATGGAGCACATGTTCATTCAAGAATTCTATGAGAAATTTATTGTCAGATAACTCTACTGGTGGCTTATATCCAGAAGAACAAAGTGATTGGCACTCTGCAATTTGTCATGCCTTATCAACATGTACATCCTTACACACTATACAATTGGCTAAACCGATCAATATTGGCAGGTTTGGCCAACATTGGTCTATTGTGTATGGTGGCTTTTATGTCTCATTTCAATATATGTGAAAAATGTACAGCATGAGAAATAAGTATTAAACAAATCACCAATGTTCTAAGTAAATACTGTACATTTCTAAAGGTAAAACATAAGCATAAGTGTCAACAGTACCCAAAAACAAGCATCCTGGGCCAATCCCAGTAATTCACTCATAACAGTATTTATATATGGAGGAAGTATGGAAACATGTGTTGGGGCTCCTCCCTGACACTGTTGGTGCTGCCACATGCTCTAATGGGTATGAGTATGTGATTGTAACATCTTCAGCTAATGTCAATGGTCATTTGGAATATCTGAGTATTTCTCTCTGTTGGTGCATAGTATTAGCCCATTTATGCAAATACTGTTATAAGTGAATTACTGGGATTGGCATAGGATGGGTTGTAATCCCTAAATAATATGTTTAATCTACCATATGAGAACTTGCTTATATATTGTATTCCAGTTGATGAAAAGAATTTGTGATGCTGCTGAAACTGTAACTTTACCCATTATATGTGGTGGTTGACTACCTGTGTCTTAGTCTCACCTCAACTGTCCCGCCTGTCCTGTGTAACCTTTGTATGTATTATGGTTTGCATTCTGTGTTCTTTTTGACATTTACTAACTATTAAATAAACAATTTTGTGTTTTTGCATAAAAATATATGGTCTCCATCAATGCTTATTTTTGGGTACTGTTGACACTTATGCTTGTGCTTTGGTTTATTGAATTGATTGAGTGTTGTACCCGCTGTCACAAAAGAGTTCAATTTTGGTCTCACTGATCAGACTATATTCTCAAAGTATTTCACAGGTTTGCTAAATGTTGATAAGCAAGTTTTAAATGTGTTTTATATTCAGAGTCTTGTATAAAGAGTGTGCATACAGGCCGAGGTTGAGTAGATTACATATTCTTGTTTTAAAACTATTGTACCTGCTGATTCCAGGTCTTTCTTTAGCTCTACAAAAAAGGGCTTTAGCATTTGGAAAATTCTTCAGATAATTCTTTTCACTTTTGTATCTGAAATCTTGCATGGAACACTGATTGTGTCTGGCTTATGGTGAAGTTATGTTCTTTCCACTTCCAGAGTATGGCCCAAACAGTGCTCAATCCATGACTTAGGCTTCCTATAGCTGAAACGCGTAGGATTGCGTTCCAGTGGTTGTCTTGGGGCAATGATATCTGCCATATATTTTACTTGGATAAAATAAACGGAATGTTTTAACTTTCACTTCTGCTATCTGAGCTGCTGGAATTTCTCTGTTTCTCATATCTGCTATACTGGTGTCTAGACCAAGGCATATTCGTGCACCTGAATAGGATCCATTGCAAGTTGACACAAGACAGAAGGGTGAGCTGAAACTTTTTTCTAATTCTAAACAGAGCTCAATAGAATCTTCTCTAACCAATTGTATCACTATGTTTTGCAACAATAAAGTTGCTATGGTCTTGAGACAGCTAATTGGTTTTACCCATCATGACATGTTTCTTGTGTGGCACTATGGTATTGTGACATCTATTTTTACGCCATCAGTTGAACCATCTGATATTATTTCTGACTAAGTAGCAGGATTGCTTTCTAATTACTGCTCGATTTTAGCTGGTGTTATGATTTTCCTTTGTTTTTGCTCCACTGTCTTCATGTATTCAATACTTTACCCCTTAGTCAGTTATAATTAATACACATAACTTAATATATGGACTTCTATTTTTTTTCTTTTTTTGTTAGTTTGGATTGGAAGTTTTGTTACCAACATTTGGTGAGAAATTCATGTCTGTAACACCTTTAGAAATACATTTACTTAGAAAATTGATGATAACTTCAATACTTGTTTAATCCACTATATCTGTTATTGTTTATAATGTTTTAATAGCCGGTGGGGATAGGCCTCATTTATTAAAATGGCATGTTTCTCAAAGCAAAGCTAGCCATGTTTTCCACAGTGGTACATGTGAAAACTGCAGTGTGATTGGTTAAGTTGTAAAAATATCATCTTCAAAATTTCATCTATCCTAAGCTAAAGGCTCTAGACATCTAATTACCAATGAGTTTTTACATTTATATCCTGCTGCTTATACTATGCCTTTCAATGAATAATGTAGTCTCCCTCTGCTTTCTCCAGATGTAGAGCTACAGTAGACATCTTGACATAATTTTTAACAGTCATTTCTCTTTTCCCTAAAATCAGTATATACCTACCGTATATACTCGTGTATAAGCTGACCCGTGTATAAGCCGACCCCCCTACTTTTGCCCCCAAAAACAGGGAAAACCTATTGACTCGTGTATAAGCCTAGGGTGGACAATGCAGCAGCTACCGGTACTGAAAAATTTAAAAAATGAAAATAGATACGAATAAAATGTTGAACTTTTATTTTAAATAGAATCAGTAAACTACCAATGCAGCAGACCACTGTCCTGTTATAAAGCCCCCTATCACTGGTATATAGCCCACCATCCCTGTATATAGCAGCAATAACTAGTATACAGTTGCCGCCAGCAGGGGTAATACAGGCCCCCCAGCAGGGGTAATACAGGTCCCCCCGCAGGGGTAATACAGGCCCCCCCAGCAGGAGTAATGCAGGCCCCCCCCACAGGGGTAATACAGGCCCCCCCACAGGGGTAATGCAGGCCCCCCCACAGGGGTAATGAAGGCCCCCCCACAGGGGTAACACAGGCCCCCCCACAGGGGTAATGCAGGCCCCCCACAGGGGTAATGAAGGCCCCCCCCACAGGGGTAATACAGGCCCCCCACAGGGGTAATGAAGGCCCCCCCCAAAGGGGTAATACAGGCCCCCCACAGGGGTAATGCAGGCCCCCCACAGGGGTAATGCAGGCCCCCCCACAGGGGTAATGCAGGCCCCCCACAGGGTAATGCAGGCCCCCCACAGGGGTAATACAGGCCCCCCACAGGGGTAATGCAGGCCCCACACAGGGGTAATACAGGCCCCCCACAGGGGTAATGCAGGCCCCCCCACAGGGGTAATGCAGGCCCCCCACAGGGGTAATGAAGGCCCCCCACAGGGGTAATACAGGCCCCCCACAGGGGTAATACAGGCCCCCCACAGGGGTAATGCAGGCCCCCCACAGGGGTAATACAGGCCCCTCACAGGGGTAATGCAGGCCCCCCCACAGGGGTAATGCAGGCCCCCCCACAGGGGTAATACAGGCCCCCCACAGGGGTAATGCAGGCCCCCCCACAGGGGTAATGCAGGCCCCCCACAGGGGTAATGAAGGCCCCCCCCCACAGGGGTAATACAGGCCCCCCACAGGGGTAATGCAGGCCCCCCACAGGGGTAATACAGGCCCCTCACAGGGGTAATGCAGGCCCCCCCACAGGGGTAATGCAGGCCCCCCCCACAGGGGTAATGCAGGCCCCCCCACAGGGGTAATGCAGGCCCCCCACAGGGGTAATGCAGGCCCCCCACAGGGGTAATACAGGCCCCCCACAGGGGTAATGCAGGCCCCCCACAGGGGTAATACAGGCCCCCCACAGGGGTAATGCAGGCCCCCCCACAGGGGTAATGCAGGCCCCCCACAGGGGTAATGAAGGCCCCCCCACAGGGGTAATACAGGCCCCCCACAGGGGTAATACAGGCCCCCCACAGGGGTAATGCAGGCCCCCCACAGGGGTAATACAGGCCCCTCACAGGGGTAATGCAGGCCCCCCCACAGGGGTAATGCAGGCCCCCCCCACAGGGGTAATGCAGGCCCCCCACAGGGGTAATGCAGGCTCCCCCACAGGGGTAATGCAGGCGCCCCCAGCAGGGGTAATGCAGGCGCCCCCAGCAGGGGTAATACAGCCCTAGCAGGGGTAATCTCACCCCCTCGGCTCAGTCTGCAGGCACCCGGGTCCCCCAGCTGCTGCGTCTGCGTGCGCAGCTTCTAATTCCGGCGTCCTCCCCGCTCTTCCTGTTTGAATGCGATCATGTGACCGCGGTCACATGATCGCATTCAAACAGGAGGAGCGGGGAGGACGCCGGAATTAGAAGCTGCGCACGCAGACGCAGCAGCTGGGGGACCCGGGTGACTGCAGACCGAGCCGAGGGGGTGAGATTACCCCTGCTGGGGGGGCCTCTGTATACATGGGGCGGGGAGGCAGCGGGGGAGGCTATATTGTGCAGGGGAGCAGCAATGTACTATGCGCTGCTCCCCATGCATAATTAATGAGCGGCACCACGTGACGTGCCGCTCATTCTGCAGCCTCCCCCCGCCTCCTGTGCCCGGACACAGCCCCCACCACACCAAACAGTATATGACTCGTGTATAAGCCGAAGGGGGACTTTTCAGCCCAATTTTTGGGCTGAAAAAGTCGGCTTATACACGAGTATATACGGTAATTTGGTTGTATGTATTTTTCATAAACTATATTGCCGTTAAGTCTTATCAATTAACTTTAATAAGCTAACTGAAAACCTATTGTATGTGAGCTTGATTTATTAGTAGTTGTTTTATTCTTATTTTAAAATTAACTTTGAAACTATAGTACTATCTACAATTTGGTTAATATTCTAAGCAACCACTCCTGAGCGATGTTATCTGCAAACCGAATTTTCTCAATAAAGGACACAGGATGGGGTGGTTCATGCCTTGTCGGATAGTTTCTTGGAGAGGGTTACGGTCCACACATGGCATTCTTCCAATCAAAGGCCTCTAGTGGGGGTGATACACATGGCTGCCTTTTCTACCTACTCCTCTTTCTCCTCCTCTAGCCCTGGTGGAATTGGTCATCCAATAGCTGTGGAACTGATTGCAGGTGGAATACAGCCAGACATGTTGCAAGATCCTTTGTATTCTGACATTTGGTGCTCCTGGTCAAGGATGGCATAAAGAAAGGGTCACCGCCTAGCTGTGAGCTTAGGTTCTCATCTGACATCAGAGCCCAGCACTGGATCTGCTCCTTATTGCAGGTAAGGCCCAATGTAGGTAGCGCGGTCGAGCTCCAGGTCACATATGTGCCACATTGTCCTGTGCAGGCCATTCCAGTTCTGGTGCTGCTGAAGAATCCTCTGCCCCTGGGTGGTGAGGAAGATGATCTCCTACAGATCAAGTATGTCTTGGGGATCCATTGCCAAACTGCATATGCCACGCAGTAGAAAACAGAAACTGTAGCAAAGTGTAGCTGAATAGCTGCGTTGTGTTGCACTACTAAGTTGGTGCTGAAACGCTGAGCTCTACAGTAACACTTGTTTGATTTTCCAAGGGGCCCACCTCTGCCAGTGCCAACAGTCAGAAACAAACAATCACTGCATAATATTACTGTTTTCACAATCTCATTCCCTAGTTCCTCATTAACCCCTCCATGGGGTGAGCAGCAGAAGTGACGTCACTCCCAAATCATATTCCCTATGCCACAAGGTAGCAAATGGGTTGCGGTTAGATGCAGCGATTATTGAAGTCTGACATATTTGGAGGAGAAATATTGGTAAAAACAAATTCAGTTCACCATTCTCCAATTCATTTAAAATTAAATATTAAGCTAGTAGCCAGCAATGCAAAACACTTAACACTTCAGAAAAACATTTCTCAATGACATTCATTCCTATCAGCATCACGGGTTCACGGTCTCGCCGGTTAACATCTACGATTATAATACCCTGGTTCTGCAATTCTACCTTCCCAACCTGAATATTCATCTCTCTAAATCCAACCTTTGGTATTACCAGTCCATTACCAGCCCATACTTCAAAGTTAAAGTCATCTGGCGCATTAGTAATGTCTGAATCAGCCCAGTACCTTTTATATAGAACATGCGGGATAGATGTTATTTGGGATCCAGTATCCAGCAAGGCACTAAAGGGGATGCCGTTCAATACAATAGGGATCCCCGGTTTTCCTCCCACGAATCTATCATACCAGGCTGAGGGCCTCGAGTGTTCATTCCTGGGGAGCGGCCCGCCTGCCCAGGGAATCGTCGTTTAAAGGACACTCACGAGCAAGATGGCCTGGTTCCTGGCAACGATGGCAAATGGGCTGTCCATCCGGTTGGTAGCGATCGCTGGGTCGTCCTCTTGCTGCTGGGTATCTTCTGGGCCTCATCCACGGAACATCCTCTCTGATGGTCGCCGACTTGGTCTTGGGTGCAGGTCTTGACTCTCGCAGTTCCTTGATGACCTTGGCCATGGAGATCACGGTGTCTGTCAGGGCATCTAGCTTTTGATTGATTGCGGCATTAGAAATTAGTTCTCCAGTCTCAGCAGCAGTTGCTGACATGGCAGATGTCGCTGGCACTGCCGGCTGCTGAGGTGCTGCTGCAATGTCCAGGACAGTGGGTAGCTCCCGTGGCTCTTCCAGCTGCTGCAAACGGATAGCTCTATCTTTCAGCTCAGTAAATGTCATGTCAGGGTTCTGCAGCAGTATCATGCTTAACTGTCCTCGATGGGAAGGGGAATGGAGGCCCCCTATGAATTGATCAAATAGCATTTTATCAGCTCCCGGGGCTAAAGCAGGTTCTGCCAGCTTAAGGGCTTTGAGTGCTTCCTGCAGGTTCAAGGCAAAGTCTCCAGCACTCTGTTTAGGTTTCTGGTGGCATGCAAAGAACCTCATCTTAGCCCGGGTATCAACAGCAGATTCAAACGTTGCTTTTAGTCTAGCTGCTAGATGCTCTACAGTGTCCTTATCTGTGTCCAGCCAGGACGCAGCCTTACGCCGTGCATTGCCCGTTAATTGTCCTATTATCATTCCTACATGCTGGGCTTCAGTGAGGGGGTACATCACATAATACTCTTTTATCTTTTGCATAAAGTCAGTTAAAGTATTAGGCTCACCGGAGTATTGGGGCAGCCACATTGCCCCTGGAGTATACGGCATCAGGAACGGCATTATTGGTGCTGTTCCTTGCGCCGCTGCACCGCCGGGTACTATCGCTGGGTCCGGCGCTGCAGCTCCACCGGCTGCTCCGTCTCCGCTTTGTGCATTGGGCTGCGACATCTTGGGCCCCCTTAGTTAAGGTCCGCCCTCCGTCTTCCGCTTCCGTCCGGATGTCTAACAAAGGTTCCGCTGCGCACCAGGGATTCTCTTCCCTTCCGGATGACGTCAGAGCGGTGAGCGGTTTTTCTTCCCGCGCGTCGCGCACTCAGCAATGGCGGATTTTGAAATTTTCAATCTCTGTGGCGCAGTTACAATTCAGCTTGCGCGCGCCCAGTAATGGCGGCAGATCCAAAACAGTCACTAATCACGGCACACAATGCCTGGTACCGGACACGGTAGATCCTGTTCGTGACGCCAGGTTGTGGAGCCCGCTGGGACGGGGCACTCGGAGCCGGACCGGGGTGCTGCTGGGGGATGTCACGGCGGTCCTGGTCCGGACCGTGTCCCGGGCCCACACAATAAAATGGGGGGTTATTTACAGGGGATTTGTCACTCGTGACGCCACCCACTATATGCGGCCAGTAATGGGGCCGCTGCTGCTGCAGAACCTCCGGGGATGATGGGTTAGCAGCTTGGATGGAATAGTTCCTGTGGGCAGAACTGGGTTCCCCGGGGCAGTGGTAGAGGTAGTTAAAGTCTGTGAGGATGTTACTGATGCTGCAGGAGAGTAGGGGTGGCAATAGAGATGATGAGAGTAGAGGCAATGGCAGTCTATGAGGGCAAGTGGGGCTTCAGCATAAGGATAACACACACACTCACGGTTTCTGTTGTTCTTCAAGTCTTTACTGGCAGATGGTATTACACAGTATTGTCCACGGAGTCTGTACCAGGTTGCTCTCACCCTGACCGGGTCCTTGGCTTTCTACTTAAACGCTGTGTGTGGCCCTGCTGCTGCTTGTAGCTGTACTGCTGGCCCTGTCTCTGCTCACGGGTACCAATATGCTGGGCAACTTGAGTCCTCTGTGTCACTGACTCCTTCGTGTTGCTTTGCTATGGTGTGGTGAAGATGGTGGACCTTCACTATGCCGGTGTTTACTGTCCTGTCTGTCTCAGGCACAGCCTCGGATCCGGTATCCGTCTTGAGCGCCTCCCCGGGGTCAAGCTTTTGGGGTAACTCTTTATCCCGGGTATGTTCCTCTGTTACTCTGTCTCCTTTCCTCAGACCTCTCAGGACCTCCACTGACATTTGGCTCTGCTCCTGCTCCAGACTCAACTCTCCTCTGAACTCTGACTAAAACTAAAAACTGAACTAACTGTCACTTCTGCTCTGAGGTAAACAACTTAGCTCCTCCCACTAGTGCAGGTGCCAGCTAAGCTCCTCCCACTTTCTAGTGCAGTGTTGTGTGGGGATTAAACCTGTGTTGTTTCTGTGGCATATTAACCCTTGGGTGCCACATTTGCATGTGAGTATGTGTGTATTTGCATGTGTGTATGTGTAAATGTATGCACATGTATGTGGGTGTGTATGTGAGTATGTGTTTACATGCGTATTTTTGTGTATGCCTGTTTGAGTATGCATTGTGTGCATGCTTCATGTGTGTTTGCACATGTGTGTTTGTGTGTATCTGCATGTGCATATCTGCGTGTGTGGGAACATTATACTGTGTGGGTATGTGTATGCATGTGTATATGCGTATTTGTGTGTATATGTGTGTGTATGTGTGCATGTGTATCTGCATGTACATATGCATGTTAGTGTGTATTTGCATATTTATGTGTATGTGAGTGCTTGCATGTGTGTATGTGTGTATATTTGCATGCTTGCATGTGTATATGCGTGTATGCATATTTGTGTATGCATGTGTATGTATGTGTGCATGCATGTGTGTATGTGCATAATTGTGTGTATGTGCATATTTATGTATATGTGCATATGTGTGTGCATGTGGGGACATTATAATGTGTGAATGTATTTGTCTGTGTAAGCACATGCGTATACATGTATGTGCATGCTTGCTTGTGTATGTGCATCTGTGTATCTGCTAGCATGTGGGGACATTATACTGTGTGTATGTGTCTTTGTATGTGCGTGTATATGCATGTTTGTATGTTCATGCTTGCATGTGTGTATGTGTGTGCATGTGTATGTATTTACATTATACTGTGTGTATACGCATGTGTAAGTGTGTTTGTGAGTGTGTGTATCTGCATATATGTATGCACAGGCGTGTGTGTTTGAGTGTATATGTATGCGTGAGTGTGAGGGGATATTATACTATGTGTATGCACGTGCGTATGCATGTTTGTGCATATGTATGTTTATGTATATGTGCATGCTTGCATGTGTGTGTAGGGACATTATACTGTGTGTGTATACGTGTTTGTGTGTTTACGTATGTGTGTATCTGTATGTGTATATCTGCATGTGTGTGTATATGCGTGCTTGTGTGTGTATGTGGGGACATTGTACTCTGTGCATGTATGTGTCTCTGTATGCATGTGTTTGTGTGTATGTGCGTGCATCAGTGGCGAACCTATAGCCCGGAGGGCCCTGGTGCAGCCATGCTGAGGAGCGGGTGGGGGGGTGCTGGTGGCCGTCGGCGAGGTCCGGGAGAGGGGGTCCGGGTGGAGGGTGCTGGTGGCCGTCGGCGATGAGCAGGGGTTGCTGAGGCAGCTCTCCTACCTGCGCTGCTGAGCGGGCATATGCATTCCTGGGAGCTGGGATCCTGGGGGCCGGGATAGCAGAGGAAAGGAGGGGCGGGATCAGGCAAAGGAAGCAGGAAGCTTCCCTTGCCTGACCCTCCTCTCCTCTGACATCAGGTTACGGAGGTCGGCTGGGGGCCCCCCTGCAGGCTTGAGGGGCCCCCTAGCCAGTTGGGGCCCTGGTGCAGCTGAACCAGCTGCACCATGGTAGGTCCACCCCTGGCGTGCATGTGTAAGTGCGTGTGGGTACATTATGCCGTGTGTATATGTATGCATGTCTATGTTTGTATATATGTGAGTACATGTATGTATTTGTGTGTGTACATGCTTGTCTGTAGTGTGTGTGTGCGTGTGTGTGTTTTGTGTGTGTGCCCTGCTGGTGCCTGCCCACCCTCCTTCGTGCAGTCAAAGCTGGCAGCAAAGACCGTGGTTTGCGGCTTGTGCTGGAGATGAGGTGCAGCGCCATAAAAGGGCGCACACACCCCATCTCCAGCACAGGCTGCAAGCCACACTCTTTCCTGGTGAATGTGACTTCATGGAGGTGGGTAGGTAGGCATTGGTGGGATCCGGCACTTGTTGTCAGGCTGCGGCGGGTCATAGCGGGGGTCTGGTGGTGGGTCATAGCAGGGGTCCGGCAGCGGGTCCTAGCAAGGGTCTGACAGCAGATCCTGGTGGGAGTCCAGCGGTGACAGCAGGGTATCCCAGCATGGGTGTCCCAACGGAGGGTGCCAGCAGTGTCCCACTGGTGGTACTGCGCAAGGGGCTGGTACCACCAGTGGGTGCCATATTGGAACAACCATCACTTGGATGTTCCAATATGGCGGTCGGCGTACTTCTGGTGCAGCGCAGGATTTTGGGGACACCCAGATGGAAGTGGATGATGGAGAATTTTAGGTAAGTATATATTAGATATGTCAACAAAGTCATTAAAATATGTATTTAATTGAAAAAGGCTCAAAACCTCCTCCTATATTACTCCACTGTTAACTATGATTCAAAGTGTTTCTTTAATAAACACCATCTGTTTCATATCACCAAGTAAATTCTTAATTTACATATTTTGCCCTTTTCCCATTGCCCGTATATTATGTGTCAACCAGTGGCGTAACTTCAGGCCCAGGGGCCCCGATGCGAGAGCTCCAACGGGGCCCCCAATTATTGCAAATCTTTAATAGTTTTAGTCTTTTTGTATAGGCCAAAGGGACTTCTGGGGCCCCCTAGGTTGCAGGGCCCGGGTGCGATCGCAACCCCCGATATCGCATTGACATCGTTCCTGCATCTCATTGGACGTTCACACCATACAACGCAGGCACGATGTCGGGTCCAACGATTGAACCACGTGACTTTTGATTGAAATCGTACTACGATATCGCGACGTGTAAACCCGCCATTAAGGTTATGTACTATATGATAGGTCTGTAAACTCAGTAAGGCTAACTAGTCAGGCTTAAAACATTAGATAAAAAATGTAGTCTAAAAGTGTCCCATTCTTGTCCACTACTAGCCAGAGCATATGGGGATCATCTTTTGCACTCTGAACAGAGGATCGCAAGAACATCAGCTTGTATAGGACAGAGAATACGTTCTGCAAAAGTAGATTCTGGACATTGGAGGATACCTCCCTAGGTATCTACTTCCTATATTTCCAGGTTACTTCAAGTATTGCCTGCTGAGTATGTTATTATTGTTGGGGCTAATCGTGTATATGATACACATGGTTGATGGGTCACACTTACTTTGTGCAAATGTATTTTGTCTTATTGTAGTCAACAAATGTAAAGACAACCAATGGTTAAACAGCAAAGTAATTGTAGAGCAAAAGCAAGGTCAGAAAAGAAATGGTCAGTATAAGCACTCCAGAACAGTAAACCGATGTAATAACTGGCAAGGTAAAGAGAAAGGTAGGAATTTAAATATGATAGCAAGATCCACCATGTAATTGGACTGTTAACCTGCTACAGTGATGTGCCATTCATTAGCAACTGGAATAACATGTGGCTATAATGTAGGAGGGGGACATAGGTGACCATGCGTTCCTGCCTCTGAAGACACCAGTCACGTTTATGTCATATATAGTGATAAGGAATAGGGATGCTATCAAAGCTATAGAGTGTGTTAAGCAGAGTTATGTAGGCAAAATGTCTAATGATTATAATGCATATTAATGTTTACTAAGAAAGATCTGCTCAGTTACAAGATTAGTGCAGGGGCAGAAATAGTTTAGCTTGGTACTTCCCACAATGAGAGGGGTTAGCTAATGTGGTAAGTGACTGGTTTCAGTCTGAAAAGTGTGTGTTAATGAAATACGTGTGTACAGATCAGCTTAGCTATCAGGGCTGCACCTTAAGAATTACTGTAGCATCTAATAGAACATCTGAGGGCTAGAGATTGCCCTTCAACCAGCGGCTCCTTTCAAGAAAAAAGCTAGAGTAAAACCCAAAGGTCATTAACTCAGAAAATTAAAGTAGGGAGGATGAAGGGTTAAAAACCATGCTGCCGTATTCCTCGATTGAAAGAAAGGTGATCTGCTGCAACACTAAACACTATGTGTGCACATTAATGAGTGCAAGAAGTGGCTAGACTGCACAGCTAATACAGATACAATGCAAATGGATTATAGCAATCACTGCTCTAGATATAATGCAAAATGGAAGACTTAGCTTCAACAGTGGCCACTGTGGAGTGCCCTGTGACCAGCAACAAGGTGCTTCCGTCTCACTGGGTCCTAGCACTATGACTAACGGAGGTATGCAATGTGTATGGGTTTATATGCCTCTATTTATAATTAAAAACAAGAAAAGTGTGTGTTGGATTCCAACAGGATGGAGACCTCAGCTGCCTCAGGGTGGGGGAAGGGGGATAAGGAGGGAGCTCAGTCACAAAAAATACATACATAAATTAATAGTGTGTATGACTGATATCAACCTCAAAGTGTTGGTGCTTGCATATAGAGGCATATAAAACCATACACATTGTATACCTTCGTTAGTCATAGTGCTAGGACCCGGTGAGACGGAAGCACCTTGTCGCTGGTCACCGGGCACTCCACAGTGGCCACTGTTGAAGCTAAGTCTTCCATTTTGCATTATATCTAGAGCAGTGATTGCTATAATCCATTTACATTGTATCTGTATTAGCTGTGCAGTCTAGCCACTTCTTGCACTCATTAATGTGCACACATATTGTTTAGTGTTGCAGCAGATCACCTTTCTTTCAATAGCCGTATTCCTCGAGAAATCAAAGGGTGAATATAATATTGAGTTATTAGTGAATGCGTTTCATGGCTCCCAGAAACGCCCTGAAACATGGCAATATGATATTGATTCGTCCTGAAGGACGGGCCAGGGAGCCCTGAAATGCGTTGACTGATAAATCAATATTATATTCATCCTCTGATGTCTCGTGTAATACGGCAGTGTAGTTTTTAACCCTTCATTCTCCCTACTCTATATGCACCACGCTGGGGACTGCACCAGCCGTGATGTGCTTTTATACTGGTTGTGACTCTCACAACCACACGAGGTGAAGCCTTTGATACCTATTTAGGTAATGTTTTATCTCTCTGACCCTTCATCCTCTCTACTTTAATTTTCTGAGATAATTAACTTTGTGTTTTCATTGGCTGTAAGCCATAATCATCAAAATTAACAAATAAACACTTGAAATAGATCACTCTGTTTGTAATAACTGTATATAATATGTGTTTCACTTTATGTATTGAACTACTGAAACAAGTAAACTTTTTGATGAGATTCCAATTCATTGACATACAACTGTATATTGTGAAAAAGAAAGTGTGTCTTACATTTGTGTCTGTTACCCCACATTTAAGGCTGTGCCAAAATGTTGTGGAAGTTGTACAGTGACAGACCGTTGTTTAAGAACTCTAGGCTCTGTTTTTGTCTTCACTGCTGATTCATCCTGGCTCATCAGAATCAATGGCAAAGAGTGGCCTGCAAAAAGTTATGACCTGTGCCACAAAATCCCATGCACTGAGCCAAGGCCATTAACACCCCTTATCAATGAATGCATCAAAGTAATACCTGATGGTAACGTCGCAAAACAAAGAAAATATGTTTGAAGTATGCACATTGCAGCAATAAAAGTAACAGGGGTTTGTCTACAGTACGAGTCAAACATGATTAAGTAATGCCACAATGTCTACCCAAGAAAAACTCTTTAAATGAGCATTACGTAAATATAAAGTACAATATAAATAATCACTGGATTTTTATAATACATATGTACATATACATTTATAGTTTATAATTGCATGAAAGAAAAAGCAGTCTGGCATTGTTTTTTTTTTTTTTTTTTTTAGTTTTCAAAATGTATTTATTGAATTTTAGGGAGGGAAGGTCAGGTAGGGAAGGTACAGAAAGAAGGGAGAGGGAATGAATACATACATAAATAACATACAATGGGAGAAGTCATGACACATATAAAAACAGTTACATAAGAAACGGTGTTACAAAGTAAGGCGTACATAGTTGAGATAATAAAAAATTAAAAAAAGTTAAATTACCAACTCTACATATAGTTATAGAAAATAAGGGAAGGGAAAACACAATCCAGGCTAGGTTGATTAATCAAGTTGCAATGTAATCAGTATATTCAATACAAGGTCCTACATGAGGTTCAAGTTTGATTTTATTTATTTCCCCCCCAACGGCTAATTAAAAAGGAAAAAAAAATAAAAATGAGGGCCTGGAGGCGTCAGTGTCATGGAGGCGAATATAATTGAAGTATCAGTGTTAAGGTGACCACATTATCTAATTCAAAAAGAGAGGGGAGTTGTCAAATCCTCAATTAAGTGGGGGATCGTAATAGAAGTAAAATAACTAGAAGACTCCAAAGGACCGGTCAATTCGTCTATCACCTAGGACAAAAATGTGGGAGTAAACAAGCGCCACCAGTCTTCCCATCTCCGTTTTATTTTAGGAAGTTTGTTATTACGCAGAGCTGAATTATATTCATATATTCCATGTTGGGTAACTCTGTCAATCAGGTTATTTAAAGTAGGGGCCTCAGGCTTACTCCATCTGGCAGCAATGAGGACTTTGGCGGTTAGAAAAATGTGTGATATCAAAAATTTTTTGTCGTGTGGGGCGTCCTCAATGCCTATAGACAAAAGTACAACCTCAGGGGTAAGGTTGATGATCAAACCGGTGGTATCTATTATTAATGATTTCACACTTAGCCAGAATTTGGACATATTGGGGCAGTCATAAAAAACATGAGTTAGTGTTCCCTGGTGACCACACCCCCTCCAGCATAATGATGAGATTTGAGGGTTCATGCGATGCAGCTTGACAGGCGTCAGATACCACCTAGAAAAGATCTTGAAATAAGACTCATGTAAGGTTGCACAAGTCGAATTAGAATAGGTAGTTTGAATAGTTCGTACCATTGCCTTGAGATCAATTTGAATATTCAGCTCTGCCTCCCAAGCGGTAATGGAGGAGAGACGTGGCAACTCAAGTTCTTCGTTGACTGTTTTATAAAAGTTGTTAGTTTTCCATCTTGAATTTTCCCTAGGATCTGAGAGCAGGTCGGTTAACAGTTGTGGGAAGGTGAATTTAGGGTTGGTTTTGGATAGGAAATTGGAGATGGACCTCCATTGGGAGCGATCGTCTCTTGTAAGAAGGTATTGGTGTTCAAGGGAGTGAAAAGGTTTAAGAGAGTCCGCAAACAACAGATCACCTATGAAGAGAATCCCTTTGGCTTTCCATGTAGAGAGGTCCAAGCTCGGGATCATGACCTCTAGGGTGGCTATGGGTATGCTCTTGAAGTCCGCCGGAGCAAAGAATTTAGCAGCCTTAGCCATGAAATACCTCCAAGCCAGAATAGTCGCTTTGACAACGGGGTGAGTGGGGAGAGGCTTGTAAGTAATGGTTAGATAGGCGATTACTAAGGCTTTCATGTCACTGCCCACCATTGATTCCTCAATGTCCAGCCATAGCGCGTCAGATTTGTCCACAAACCATCTTTGGGATAGTTTCAGTAGGGAAGCCATGTAGTAATTATAGAGGTTGGGAACCCCTAGACCTCCCGCTAGTTTGTGTCTTTCAAGAGACGCACTTGCCCCAAATAAAGGAGCGTAGTTGCGACTGCAGCTTGTTGAACCAACTTTTTGGGATATACGTGGGGATAGCTCTGATGATGTATAAGAATTTAGGAAGCAAGGACATTTTGAAGGCTTCAATCCTGCTGAGCCAAGAGAGTTCCAATTTCGAGAGATGTGCATAGTCGCGGTGGAGATGTGCATAGTCGCGGTGGAAGGTCTGAAATAAAGACGTCAGATTAGCTTGCATAGTTGCTGTTGATGACTTGGTAAGTACAATTCCCAAGTATGAAACCTCTTCCTCGGCCCAAGTAAATTCAAACTCCTCTTTTAGGTATTCTAGAAATGTTGGTTCTATATTGAGTTCTAGGATTTGCGATTTTGACTTGTTGATTCTATACAAGGAAAATTGAGAGTATATTGCAATAATCGATGAAACATGTCTTAGGGATTTAAGGGGATTCGTTAGTGTAAGTAATACATCGTCTGCAAACAAAGAAATTTTGTGGTGGTGTTGACCCAAAGGTATGCCCCGTATGTTTTCATTTTGCCTAATGCTAGAGGCAAGGGGCTCAATGAATAAAGCAAATAATGCGGGAGATAACGGGCAGCCCTGCCTGGTTCCATTAGAAAGTGGGAATTTTTTGGATAGAAAATTGTTTGAGGAGACCATGGCAGTAGGATGGGAATACATTGATTTAATTAATCGGAGTATATTTCCCCGGAAACCAAAGTTGTCTAGTGTGCAGAAAAGAAAATCCCACTGTACCCTGTCGAAAGCCTTCTCGGCATCTAAAGCCAAGAAGGCTGCTGGTTGACTGGTTTTTTCGATTAGGTCGAAAGCTCTCCTAGTGGCGTCAGATGTTGCTCGGCCTGGGATAAAGCCCGCCTGATCAGGATGGATTAATTTGGTTAAATGGTTCTTTACTCTATTGGCAGCCAATTTAGCGAGGATTTTTGTGTCCGTATTCAGAAGGGAAATTGGACGATAGTTCTTCACGTCCGCCGGGTCCCCTCTCCCCTTAGGCAAGACCACTATAACCGCTTCAAGCATATCTGGTGAAAGTTGGCCCTGAGATGCAGTATAATTGGCCAATTTAGTAATATAAGGAGAAAGAGTGGCAATGAATGTTTTATAAAGCTCGTTCTGAAAGCCATCCGGGCCCGTCTGCGGATTTTTGAATGACCTCAGAGTTCTCAAGGAGAGTATATGGCTTGTTAAGCTCCTTCAGATCCTGGTCGGACAACGAAGGTAGGTTGGTTTGTTGTAAATATTCAGTCATATCCTGGCGCGAAGGCTCATGATATCCAGGGTCATCTTTTAAGTTGTAGAGAGATGAGTAAAATCCGGAAAATACATCTGAGATGTCCTTGGGGTGATTTACTATCCTACCTAGGGGATCTCTTATTTCCTTGATTCTAGATTTTAGTTTTTGTTGTCTAATCCTGGCTGCCAACAGCTTGAAAGGCCTATCAGCAGAGAGGTAATGTTTGGTTTTCAACCTCTGGGTCATTTGATCGTATTCTGCTGACAGAAGGGATTTTAATTCAAGCCTATATTCCATTATCTTCTTAGCGGTAACCAGGGATGGTTTAGAAATTTGGGAAGTCTCTAGGTGATGAATCTGGCTTACCAAATTCTGGGTTTTCTCCTGTTTTTCCTATTCAAGCGGGCGTTAAGCTGTATCATTATCCCTCTCAACACTGCTTTAAAAGTAGACCAGAGGGTGGGTAACGAAATATCCTCCGCATCATTTTCCTTAAAAAAGTTGGTTATGGTGCCTTCAATCTCCTTTTTATATTCGGGATGTTTATACAGATAACTGTTGTTGCGCCAAAGCTTTGGAGAGAATGCACCTAAACCTGTTCTAAGTTCAAACAGTATCGGAGAATGATCCGACCAAGTTCTAAGGCCGATGTCTACTTTATTAAATCTGGAGAGCGAGAGAAAATGTTGGTTAGGACCAGATCAATCCTTGAGAATGACTGATGCCTTTTAGAGAAGTACGAGAATTCAATTGAAGTTGAATTAAGGCACCTAAAAACGTCGTAAAGGTCCAACTTGGTTAACCAGGGATCTAATGTTCCACCTTGTTGACGGGACTTGGACGAAGAGTCCATAGTTCCGTTGGGGACCATATTAAAATCTCCAAAAATTACTAAGACCCCCTTTTGGTGGGCCTCCACAATCCTCATAATCTTGTTGAGGAAAGTGATTTGACCTTTATTTGGCGCATAGATGTTAACCAGCGTATAAACATGGTCGTTCAGTTTGCAGACGATGACTAAGTATCTACCGTTTGGGTCCTCCACTTTTGAAATGAGGTCAAAGGCTAACGTATTTTTAAAAAAGAAAGCAACGCCCCACTTCTTTTTGTCGTTGTTAGCGTGAAAAATGTTAGGGAAATTCTTATACTCGAATTTTGGGGTCTTGGAAGCTGAAAATGTTGTCTCTTGTAAGCCTACCACATCGGTCCTGCTCTCGCTAAGAAGCTTCCACAAATGGAAACGTCGTTGAGGGGAATTTAAGCCGTTCACGTTTTGTGATAGAAATTTAATCGACATGGTCTATATAGGACCTTCCTGCGACCTCTGTAATTTGGGGTAAAGTTGGGTAAAAAACAGAGTTATGTAAGCCTAGATACTTGTGAGGTATTAACTTAAACCTAAGCAGTCTGGCATTGTGAACCATATGAGATGCCAGCTTTTAGCAATCTAGAGTAGTCAGACAAATACACACTCATGCTTGATGCATTGCTCTGGGTAACAGCACATATGGTGTCCAAATATTTTTCATTGCATATGAGTCAATATGTTCTCTAAAATAATCTGACATGTGGTATGAAGCATTTGAAAATGGTTTCTGTCAGTTCTATTGTAAATTCCTCTATTTTTAGGAAAATTTCTATAGATCGCACATAATGTTTTTTTCTTGATACTGTCCCTCCTTTGCACACATTTTCCCTTTCCTTACAACTTTAACTGTTCTTTTCCTTCATTTGATCATAACCTATCTGCTAAAAAAAGTAGATGGAACATTTAACTATTCATAAGGGCGCCCGCACTATCTAATTCTACTCCATAGGCATGTTTTGGTATTCTAGAGTATGTATGTAGTTTATTTATGAAGATTTAAGAATAGTACAAAGCAAAGCTGGGTTTAAATCCTGCGCCAATATCGCTGATTGCTGTCAACCGGCCGGACGCAACCAATCAATGAAGTGTGGTTGAAATCCCGCACCAATTTGCAAGCGGACTGTCTCTATTGCTTAATGGTCGTGGGCAGCTGGCCTGTCCAATCAGTGATGCAGGATTTACGTTACAGACAAACAGACAAAAGTAGACAATTATATAGTAGATACTTACAGCAGTATTGGTGTGCAGTGGTGCCAGTGTGCAGTGCTGCTGGAGTCCAGGAGGGGACAGCGGGTGGGTGCGGTCAGGAGGGGGCCGGGGGACAGCGGCCGGGTGCGGGCAGGAGGGGGCCGTGGAACAGCGGGCAGGAGAGGGCAGAATAAGAGCGGCTGGGTGCGGGCAGGAGGGGGCCAGGGGGACAGCTGCTGGGTGCGAGCAGGAGGGGCCCAGGGAACAGCGGCCAGGTGCGAGCAGGAGAGGGCCGGGGAACAGCAGGCAGGAGAAGGCAAGGGGGCCCCTCCTGCCCGCAGCAGAGTGCTTAGCACAGTATACGGCGGCTCAGTGGTTAGCAGAGTATATGGGGGCTCAGTAGTTAGCAGACTTTACGGCGGCTCAGTGGTTAGCAGAGTTTACAGGGGCTCAGTGGTTAGCAGAGTATACGGGGGCTCAGTGGTTAGCACAGTATACGCTGGCTCAGTAGTTAGCACTGTATACAGAGCCTCAGTGGTTAGCACTCTATGGTGGCTCAATGGTTGGCACTGTATATGGTGGCTCAATAATTAGAACAGTAATGTGGCTCAGTGGTTAGCACTGTATACGGTGATTCAGTGATTAGCACTCTATGGTGGCTCAGTGGTTGGCACTGTATATGGTGGCTCAGTGGCTAGCACAGTAGGGTGGGTCAGTGGTTAGCACAGTAGGGTGGCTCAGTGGTTAGCACTGTATATGGAGGCTCAGTGGTTAGCACTGTATATGGTGGCTCAGTGGTTAACACTGTATATGGTGGCTCAGTGGTTAGCACTGTATATGGTGGCTCAGTGGTTAGCACTGTATATGGTGGCTCAGTGTTTAGCACAGTATGGTGGCTCAGTGGTTAGCACTGTATGGTGGCTCAGTGGTTAGCACTGTATGGTGGCTCAATGGTTAGCACTGCACGGTGGCTCAGTGGTTAGCACAGTATGGTGGCTCAGTGGTTAGCATTGTACGGTAGCTCAGTGGTTAGCACTGTATGGTGGCTCAGTGGTTAGCACTGCACGGTGGCTCAGTGTTTAGAAAAGTATGGTGGCTCAGTGGTTAGCACTATATGGTGGCTCAATGGTTAGCACTGCACAGTGGCTCAGTGGTTAGCACAGTATAGTGGCTCAGTGGTTAGCATTGTACGGTGGCTCAGTGGTTAGCACTGTATGGTGGCTCAATGGTTAGCACTGCACGATGGCTCAGTGGTTAGCACAGTACGGTGGCTCAGTGGTTAGCACAGTATATGGTCACTCAGTGGTTGGCACTGAACGGTGGCTCAGTGTTTAGAAAAGTATGGCGGCTCAGTGGTTAGCACAGTATATGGTCACTCAGTGATTGGCACTGAACGGTGGCTCAGTGTTTAGCACAGTATGGTGGCTCAGTGGTTAGCACTGTATGGTGGCTCAATGGTTAGCACTGTATGGTGGCTCAATGGTTAGCACTGCACGGTGGCTCAGTGGTTAGCACAGTACGGTGGCTCAGTGGTTAGCACAGTACGGTGGCTCAGTGGTTAGCACAGTACGGTGGCTCAGTGGTTAGCACAGTATGGTGGCTCAGTGGTTAGCACAGTATGGTGGCTAAGCGGTTTGCACAGTACGGTAGCTCAGTGGTTAGCACAGTATATGGTCACTCAGTGGTTGGCACTGAACGGTGGCTCATTGTTTAGCACAGTATAGTGGCTCAGTGGTTAGCACTATATGAAGGCAGAGTGGTTAACTTTGTATGGAGGCTCAGTGGTAGCACAGTATGGTGGGTCAGTGGTTAGCACTGTATAAGGTGGCTCAGTGGTTAGCACTGTACACGGTGACTCAGTGATTACCACTCTATGGTGGCTGAGTGGTTAGCACTGTATATGCTGGATGAGGGGTTAGCCCTGTATATGGTGGCTCAGTGGTTAGTAGAGATGAGCGATGTTCGATTTGAAATGTTCGCCAATCTCAGATTCGACCTGTTTTGGGCGGTGTTCGAGTGATTCGTCGAACTCGAACAATTTACATCAAATTCGGAAGTTCTAGGTTATGTTCGAAAACGATTCAACTCCTCCAGCACATAGACAGGCTTCCCCCGTAGGTATACAGGCAGAGAGGGAGGTCACGTGGTGCCGCTCATTTGCTATTCATGATATGCACTGCATCCTCCCGTCCATCAGCAGGGGGGATGCAGTGCATATCCCGTAATACAGGCTCCCACCGTACCGTAGTTATACAGGCTCCCCCAGCATAAATACAGGCTCCATCGTAGGTATACAGGCCCCCCTCACAGTTTTGCGGGCCCCCCCCCTCACAGTATGCCCCTCGCACGCACACATCCACGCACGCTCACATCCACGCAAGCTCACATCCACGCACGCTCACATCCACGTACGCTCACATCCACGCACACTCACATCCACGCACGCTCACATCCACGCAAGCACACATCCACGCACGCTCACATCCACGCACGCTCACATCCACGCACACTCACACCCATTCATCCATGAATCCATCCATCCATCCATACACACATACACACACATACATACACATACATACATACATACACACACATACATACATACACACACATACATACACACACACACATACATACACACATACATACATACACACACATACATAAATACATACACACACACACACACATACATAAATACATACACACACATACATACATATGCACACACATACACACACATACACATACATACACACATACATACATACATACATACACATACATACACACACATACACACATATATACACACACACATACATACACACATATACACACATACATACACACATACACACATACATACACACATACATACACACACACACATACATACACACATATATACACACATACATACACACATACATACACACACATACATACACACATATACATACATACACACCCATCCATTCATGCACTCCTCTGGAGTGCAGGGGTTAAAAATAACAAAGCAGGTCCGGACACCCACCGGGAGCGTACGGGACGTGCAGGAGCGAGGACAGGTGAGAAGAATGGAGGAGGAGGAGGAGAGGGGGAGCAGAGGAGAGACACAGGGGAGCACATAGGAGGACGGGGGAGCAGAGGGGAACACTGCGAGAGGCATACTGTGAGGGGGGGGCCGCAAAACTGTGAGGGGGGCCTGTATACCTACGATTGAGCCTGTATTTATGCTGGGGGAGCCTGTATAACTACGGTACGGGGAGAGCCTGTATTAAAGGGATATGCACTGCATCCCCCCCGCTGATGGACGGGAGGATGCAGTGCATATCATGAATAGCAAATGAGCGGCACCACGTGACCTCCCGCTCTGATTTCAGCCTCCCCAGCCACCTCCAGCCCTCGATATCGGCCCCCACCTGCCAGCTGCCAGTAGTTTGGCAGCTTTTGGAGCCCTTTGAGGGTGTTTTCTGTGTGTTTTTTGTAGCCTGCCATTGATTTCAATGGGGTTCGAGTTGTTCGTCGAACATTCGACTAACATTCGACGAACAAATCACTAATTCGACGAATCGAATCGAATTAGAACACTAGGGGGTGGTTCATCTCTAGTGGTTAGCACAGTATACGCTAACTCTGTAGTTAGCACTGTATACGGTGACTCAGTGGTTAGCACTTTATAGTGGCTCAGTGGTTGGCACTGTATATGGTGGCTCAGTGGTTAGCACAGTATGGTGGCTCAGTGGTTAGCAGTGTATATGGTGGCTCAGTGGTTAGCACTGTACAATTGCACAGTGGTTAGCACTGTACAGTGGCTCAGTGGTTAGCACAGTACGGTGGCTCATGTGGTTAGCACAGTACGGTGGCTCAGTGGTTAGCACAGTACGGTGGCTAAGCGGTTTGCACAGTACGGTAGCTCAGTGGTTAGCACAGTATGGTGTCTCAGTGGTTAGCACAGTACGGTGGCTCAGTGGTTAGCACAGTATGGTAGCTCAGTGGTTAGTGACTCACAGTAACCGGGTCTTCACGTCGCAGGCGTTTGCTTCCCCCTGTCACGGTTCCGCGCCTGCGGCTGTGGGGCTCGGTGGTCCAGATCAATAACGGTTGGCTGAACAGATATTGGTTGAATATTCTTGTCGTGACACCACCTGCGGGAATTCCGGTGATTTCACTCCTGCGCTGCTTGGGCCTCCGGGGGAAGTCCTCAGTCTCGCTGTGGACCTCGTCGTCCTCTTCCTAAACTTCCTCGACGATCACATCAGGTTCTGCGGCTAACGGGGACTCTTGGTCGAAATTCTCCTTGTCGGTGGATTCTGGAGCTGTAAGGTCTTCCTCTGGATCACCCTGCGGGGCTTTTAGGCTGCCCGCCTCCTCATCTGCTGTTTCTGCACTGGTAGGTAGTGGTGCTTCCGCTCCAGTAATCAGGTAGGCCTCAAGGGGTCAGCATCGGCCTCCGGTTCCTGAGGGGAACAGGTCACAGTCTGTGGTTTGGTTGCTGGACAAGTGGTAGGTTCCGATTCCGGAACTAAACAGGTTTCAAACTCTGGCTCTGGAGTGGAGCAAGTTGCAGGCTCCGGCTCTGGAACAGGGCAGGTCGCGGGCTCCGGTGATGAAACGGGACAGGTCATGGGCTCCGGTGATGAAACGGGACAGGTATCAAGCTCTGGCTCTGGAGTGGAACAGATTCTAATCCACTGCTGGACAGCCCGATGCAGTCGGCTTGCTAGACTCGCGCTCCAGCTGCGGATCGCCCATTCTGTGATCTCCATTAACCGCACCCTTAAGTCCTGCAACGCAGTTTCCCAGAACTCGGGATCGCCATCAATTATGAGGACGGGACCCGGATGGCCTATGGCTACACGAGCCTCTTCCTCGACCTCCCTCATCAAGTCATGGAGCTTTAGGCTGGCCATATTCCCTTTCTGGAGAACCGCACCCGTTTGACCTGGTAACCATTCTTTGAGCAGAGCTGTTAGGAAAGCCTCTTCACACACACTTCCTGGTGGTTTTTGTAGTCCATGGGTGGGCTGAAGTCTTTGGCCCGCCCCCATGGTTGTTTCCAGCAATCGGGGCAGACAAGAGTTTTGCTGCCTCTGCCATGGCCCTCCCATGAAGAGGGGCGGAGGCATACCCCTGGGCCAGCACATTGTGGTTCACGTGGCGGGATCCGCCATCTTGGTCGCCATCTTGGCCCAGTGGGGAAAAGGCGGGAAAAGTTCATTTTTGTCGAACAAAGTTCCTTTTGATGAAATAAAAGTTCTTTAAGCACACAATAACCATTGGGAAACGGGCCTGCTCGTATCCTGTTCGTGACGCCAAACTCTGACTCACCGTAACTGGGTCTTCACGTCGCAGGCGTTTGCTTCTCCCTGTCACGGTTCTGCGCCTGCGGCTGTGGGGCTCGGTGGTCCAGATCAATAACGGTTGGCTGAACAGAAATAGATTGAATATTCTTGTCGTGATGCCACCTGCGGGAAATCCGTTGATTTCACTGGCGCTGCTTGGGCCTTCGGGGTATGTACGGCAGCAAGATGGGACGCTCCCCACAGGACGAGCGGGAGTCCCCGGAGCCAGGAGCTGCACCTGATGTTGTACGGCAGCTTTGTTACTCTTAGCATGCAGAGTTAAACAGTTCTGAAAAAGTACAGACACCAGTGTTCTCTGTAACGGGTCTTTTACTGCAACCGGTAGAAGATACAGGGTATACCGGTAACGGGTAATGGACTGGGTGGACTTAGCAATGACCGGTGTTGTTTCAGAGCTCCGCAGTGTTCCTCCGTTCTCAACTTTCCTAAATGGGTTGCTGATGTCGCCTTAGTGCGCCAAGTTCGGGTACAAGGGGACTACTTCAGTTTCCCTGCCAGTGTATACAGCCTGGTGTGAGAGGAGCCAGATTCCTTTTAGTGGGTACTCCGCTGGCAAGATGGCTCTGATTGCGGCTGCAGTGGGGTGCTCCTAGGGAGCGGTTCCTCCACTTCTGGTTTGCTGAGCAGTGATGAACAACTTGCTAGCTTCGGAACCAGTGATCCGGTTGTTGATGGGTGCGGGTGTATTTTGACCCGTTAGATGGTTGCCCAGGTTCCGGTTGTGGGGCACCGGGTAATGGCGCCAACTGGTAGGTGGTCTGCAGGGCTGCACGGTACTGTGCAGAGCCCTCTTCTCCTACGTTCCTCCCCGACCACTTCTTCTCCTCTCTTTTCTACATTCTCCTACACTCTACTCCTACACTCGCCCACCAGGACCTGATTGGCCCTCTATACTGATGGTGCATGTAGGGTATGGAGCTCTGATTTTTAACCACGTCAGTCAGAGAATATTGCATCTTCAGTCAGGGATGCAATACCCTCCTGTGACGCACTCGTTGTGGGGCGCCACATTAGCACTGTGCGGTGGCTCAGTGGTCAGCGCAGGATGGAGGCAGAGTGGTCAGCGCAGGATGGAGGCAGAATGGTCAGCGCAGGATGGAGGCTCGGTGGTCAGCACAGGATGGAGGCTCAGTGGTCAGCACAGGATGGAGGCTCAGTTTGTCAGCACAGGATGGAGGCTCGGTGGTCAGCGCAGTTTGGAGGCAGAGTGATCAGCAAAGGATGGAGGCAGAGAGGTCAGCAGAGGATGGAGGCTCAGTGGTCAGCACAGGATGAAGGCAGAGTGGTAAGCAGAGGATGGAGGCTCAGTGGTTAGAACAGGATGGAGGCTCAGTGGTCAGCAGAGGATGGAGGCAGAGTGGTCAGCGCAGGATGGAGGCAGAGTGGTCAGCAGAGGATGGAGGCTCAGTGGTCAGCAGAATATGGAGACTCAGTGGTCAGCAGAGGATGGAGGCTCAGTGATCAGCGCAGGATGGAGGGCCAGTGGTCAGCACAGGATGGAGGGCCAATAGTCAGCACACGTCCATCCCCCCTTCCATCGGCTCCAGTCTCACCCACACCCAGTGTTTACATTGCTGCAAGAAGCTACAGCAGGTAATGAGCAGTCATCTGATAGGCGGGCACAGATAGTGACGTGCACAGAGCCTGTCACATGTCCGCTCATTACCTGCTGTAGCTTCCGGCGGCGATGTAAACACTGGGTGTGGGTAAGACCGGAGCGGGGGGGTGGTGGAAGATGGAGCGTGGGGGGGGAGATGGAGCGAGGGGAGGGGAGATGGAGCGTGGGGGGGGAGATGGAGCGAGGGGGTGGGAATGGAGTGAGGGGGGTAGGAATGGAGCGAGGGAGGATGGAGTGAGGGGGGGAAATGGAGCGGCGGATGGCAGCGGCGTGCAAGAGGGGGCCGGAGGTAGGTGCACCCACTACAGCGGGCGGGTGCGGCCAGGAGGAGGCTGACAGCGCGGTGTCTGTGTGGCCGAAATCATGCGTCGCTGATTGGATCGTGGCAGTGGCTGTTTTGTATACGCTGCGTTCATTGGTTGTGCAGCTGGCGGTGACCAATGAGCGCTGGCGCACGATTTCGGCCTCAGACTGAAGTGGCCGCAAGACAGTTATATTATAGATGTATTTTACCCACCTTCTACTTATTCTCAACTGCTCCTCTTGTGCTGCTCCCATTTACCAATGGGTAAACCTGAACTTTAAAGTTCAGGGTCCATACCAGACACCTAGTGTCCATGCACAGATCCCAAACCTGGACTTCTCAGGGAAGTCTGTGGTAGGGTATGTGCCCACTGGACGGTTCTTGCATCATTCTGACCGTCAGAAAACCGGTGGAGAATTTATGGAGCCTACAGTCCAGAGCTTTGAAGAGTCCAGCGTTTTTGCAGCGTTATTCAGCGTTTTTCCAGCGGTTTTCTAGCGGTTTATTAGCGGTTTAACAGCGTTTTTCCAGCGTTTGTACAGCGTTTTTTTGTCATCATTCTTGTCCATTTGTAAGCTCAAAGTTTGTACATGAAGTTGTTGTTTTAAAAAAAAATAAATAAAAAAAATAAACACGTCTTGCCTCATTTCCTGTCGCTTTCAATAAAGTTAATTTAAAAAAAAAATCTAAGTAGTAAAAAAAACCATTTTAGATCAATCCTCTGATTCCTGGCTTCATACGCACCACACAGTGCTATCAACCATGCCGTGTGTCCGTCATTTGCGCCTGCGGAGACATTACAAGCAGCTGTTGCTGCGAACAATAATTCATCTTCTTCAATGTGACGAGGAAGAGGAGAATGAGGTAAGATATCTGTATGTGTCTACCCACATACATGTATGTTGACCTTTTTTTTTTCCTTTTCTAATACATTACATATATTTCTACATATGCATTATGCTCTAGCATCAGGAGGGAGTTGTAATGATGAATTGCATTCGAAAACGCTAGGAAATAGTACAGTTGTGTCTGTCCAGAAGGTACTTACATATAAGTAAGGTGTATATGGTGTATCAGTGTTTAACACTGCTTGAGTGTTCTGAAGAGCAGAGTACACTGGGGGCTGAGGGGTTAAGAGCTGAGTACCCTAGCGACTCAGTGTTTAACAGACGAATAGAGAGGCGGATGAGGGGTTAAACATCCAATTTCACGTCGGATGAAGGTTAATTACAGTATTACGGCGGCAGAGGGGTTGAACATTCCAGTATATAGGTGGCTCAAGGGTTAACTTTACAGTATCCTGGTGCTTGAGGGGTTAAAAGCAGAGTACAAAGGCGGATAAGTGTTGAACAGTAGAATATACAATCACCGGAGGATTTAACATTACAGTAAACAGCCGGGTGGAGGGTTAACATTACAGTACACATTAGGCTAGGGGGTCATGTGATGTAGGGCTGGACGGCATTGCAGAGAGACTTGGCTAAGGAGGTGGGCTGGAGATGGGGGCCTTTGATGCTTTGGTTTGGGCAGGACAAAGTATGATGCTGCCTTCTAACCTTTTTGTCCCTTGCTTTCCTTTCCCACAGGTTGCCATAGCACCGAGAATGTGGGTGCATCCCCTTTTACAAACCAGGGAAACGAGGGATCACTTCGCCAACCTGTATCAGGATTTACGGAGGTAACAAAAATACAAACAAACGTTTGTGTTAAGAAAAATAGAATTGGATGTTCTCGTGATATCATGGATGTTGGAGATATATTAATCAGTTAATATATTAATGTGTTTACATTTTATTTGTAGATACCCAGAGAAGTTTGTGACTTTCTGTCGGCTCAGCATAGGTGCCTTTGATGATCTTCTCCAAATTCTTCGGCCCAAGCTCACACTACGGAACACGAACATGCGGAACGCAATTGGAGCTGAAGAGAGGCTGCTGATCACACTGCGGTAAGTCGTCCAATTGTCTACAATCATTTGTTACATATAGATGTTTTGATCTGCAGCACTGGAGGATTGTTCGCTGTCAGCTGTCACACTGACAGATGTTCGCAGGGACCTGTCTGTAGCTAACTCCCATTCCCCTGCCCTCCGTAAACCCAAAGCAGGAAAATGCTGTTCAAACAGGGTGACATTCTGTCTGTAAGCAGGGTCCGGCACTTACAGATTTTTTTTATTTCCCTTGAGCATGCCATCTGCCAGCTTATTAAAGCACCGGAGTATGCTTACAGACACGATGTCACCCTCATTACGATGTCACAGCGCTGCTGTGCTGCGCTACAACATGGCGGGGTTCGCTGTTCACTGATGGCCAGACATGATGACGTGTGTGACTTGTAGGGTTGACTTCAAAACTACGGCTATGCAGAAAAGAGCTGCAGAAGGTATTGGGGATGCATCGAATATGTGTAGATGTTCACGACATAACTTAAGTGGATGTCAAATTTGAGTGCAATCCAGTCTTGCAAATCAGAAAAAGCAATGTTGTGTATAATTCTGCAGCTTTGACATCCTAAAATCCTGAATTTTGAACCATCAGATGTGCGACAGATTAAATTTGTAATATTAAAATGCAATTTTTGTAAGGTTTTTAATTTTCTTTTTTTTTTTTTTTTTTCAGCTTCCTGGCTACTGGCGAGAGCTTTTCATCACTCCATCTGCAGTTTAGGGTGGGGAAAAGCACTATTTCTACAATTGTGAGGGTGACTGCATTGTCATCTTTGAGCAATTGCAGCCAATTGTGATGCCTTCTCCACACGAGGAGACTTGGCTGCAGGTAGCGGCAGGCTTTCAGTCTGTGGCCAACTTCCCTAACTGCATAGGTGCAGTTGATGGCAAACATATCCGAGTGAAACAGCCTCCGCGATCAGGATCGAAGTATTTTTCAGTGGTCCTGATGGCGGTGGCTGATGCTAATTACCGGTTTGTTGCCATCGATGTTGGTGCCTATGGTAGCACTGGGGATTCTCGTGTGTTGAGAAACTCCCAAATTGGTATGCAAGTGCTCCAAGATAACAACACGTTACCTGCCGATACACCTTTGCCCGGTTCCACGCATCCAGTCCCCTACGTAATGGTATCGGATGAGGCATTTCCATTGATGCCGAACCTGCTGCGCCCATACCCACGTAGGGACACGGTATATGAAAAAACGGAAGCTTCTTTCATTCAAAAACAGTGATTTTTATTGAATCATCAGTCAAAAAATAATAGACGTTTCGGCTGGCTTGCCTTTCTCAATTAGACTGACTGTAGATAAAAAACAAAATTTTGTACATCATTACAGTTTGTACATAATCCATCTTAATAATGTACGGAACATCCTCTATCAAAATTGAATAAATGTTGTACACATAGAAGCTATTACTTGAACCCATATGCAACCGAATAAACCTTAATCAAAGCAACATGGGGAAAAAATACCTCTACGAAAAAAACGTAACCCCCTTCCAGAGGGATTAGGTGGCCCCTTAATATGTCTTGGTCCACCAAAACGGAATTAAAATATGTCATGAAATAATATATTTTAACTGAAGGGATCAGTTAGGCATCTACAATCAAACAAAAAGTGAAACCGTGAATAGGTGTCATACCTAGTGACTGATGGTCCTATCCAGACCCAATCTTTCTTCGTGCTTACAGTGCCTTGATAGGGGGTTGCCTGATGGTATGGTATGAGCTATATCAGTGAATTACAGATTTTGATCTGTTCAAGAAAAGAAGTATGAGATAAGAGTATAGTACAGAAGGAAATAACTGTCCTAAAAGTGAAACATGTGAGGATACATACCTCTACACATGGGGTAAATAATGTAGTATATACCTATTGTCTCATAGAAGGTTCATGTAGTATGGCAACTTATAATAGGGTGATCCAAAACCCTATTGCTGATATACAGAATTACTTGTGTACCAGTATGTCTGTATTGGAAATATAAAGCATGAAAAGTTCACAATAATCAGGATAAAGCAAAATTTGTCACTGTGTTATAGAAACTAAAGGTGCCCGACCTTGGTTCTAGCCTTTCCCCTGTTACATCATGCTGGCCTGTGCACTTTCTTGTGAAGTATGCTATGTACATAGGAACAATACAATGGTAATTAGTTTAAGTGTAGAGATTAACTCTTTATATGTCACCTCCCAAATGAGCTCATATACAAGTGTTAAGTGATGATTCATACCTTCAGTGAAGTAGGAACTGTGAACAGAAAGCGAGAAATGCAAAGGATTAGCTGAAAAGCAAAGTTACCATACCATCTTGCAGGTGTGAGAGCATTAGCAGGTCCTACCATGCCCGGGGGTGCGATTTGTGTGCTTGTATCGCGGAAATGCCGCGTTTTAAATGGTGTGTGTGGGTCAGAGGCTTCCTGCTTCCGGAACGCAGGAAGCCTCTATGGACTGTAAATATGCCCATGCGCAGATCGTGCTATTCTGTGTCAGCAAGTTCCTGGACTGTGAGACCTGGTGAATCGAGTGCCGATCATAGAGAACTGCCTCAGACTTGATCAATAGATCTAGAAAGGAATGAAAACATGAAATGAGTGCATAAAATCATGCAGAATCTGTCTAAATACTTTCTAAATACTTTCTAATGGAGGTGACAAGAAAAGAGTTGTGATAATTACTATGATATAATCCAAGTTTGAAGATATGAACCAAATTAGGATATATATGCATATAAATGCACTCTGGTTGGCACAATGTTAATACAGTGTTAGTGGTTCAGCACCATATAACCCATATCTGATATTGTACATATACAATAAGATTATAGTGATATAAAATGCCTTTATAAGGAAAAGAGGGAGAATGGTGATTAAAATAATACAGGTAAGACAGACCTCCAAATAGCTCACTGCGGAAAAAACAAAGGGGAAACAACGGTTATGAATATCAATATTTCATATCATATTCTCTGTTTAAGCCCTGCGGGGCTAGAGTCTGAAGGGTGTGAATCCAGTATAATTCACGCTCTTTGAGTTTGGAGACCCGATCACCTCCCCGTCTGCTGTTTCTATATGTTCAATGACTTGATAGCGTAATTGTGAGACACTATGACCAGACTTCATGAAGTGTTCTGGAATTGGTAACAATGTATGTCCACATCTGATAGTGGACTTGTGTTTACTGATGCGGTCTCGGATATGCTGAGTAGTCTCCCCAACATCCCCGAGACCGCACGGACATTTGATTAAATAGATCACATAACTTGAATCACATGTGAAAAAACCATGTATGGGGAAACGTTTCCCCGTTCTGGGGTGGGTGAAGGTGTCCCCCTTTACTATGTTGGAACATTGATTACAGTGGAGACATGGGAAATTCCCACGTCGTGGGGTATTGAGAAAGGTCTGTCTTGGTACTGTTCGTCCGGAACCTATGTCCGCTTTAACCAATTTATCACGTAAATTCTGTGAACGTTTGTAACAAAAAAGAGGAAGTTCAGAGAATTTAGGTATGGTGGGGTAAGACTGTCCAAGTAAGGGCCAGTGTTTGGTGATGATACCTTTGAATCTATTAAAGAACAGATGATATGTATTCACACAAGTGAGTAGTGGGCCAGTGCGTTTTTCTCTCTGTTGTCTTCCCGCCTGTTCTTCAGCTATATGTAGGGGATAACCCCTTGCTCTAAATTTGTTGCTCATCTCAGTATGTCTAGTCATCTGTTTGCCTGGTGAAGACACAATCTTTGTGATTCTTTTGTGTTGTGACAACGGTAGCGATGACTTGACGTGTCGAGGATGGCTACTGTCAAAATGAAGCAGACTATTTTTGTCAGTAGGTTTGACAAAAAGATCCGTCTCAATGTCGCCTGTTGGTAGTTTGCGGATGACTGTGTCCAGAAAATTGATCTCGTCCGGACCCACATGTTTGGTGAATGTCAAGCCCACTACGGCATTGTTCAAGTATTCAAAGAAACTATCCAATTCATCCAATGTGCCTGTCCAGATCATAAAAATGTCGTCAATATATCTCCTCCACAGTCGCACACAGGTGTCAGTGAATGAAGCAGGATATACAAAACGATGTTCAAAGTAAGCCATGAATATATTTGCGTAAGGGGGCGCCATGTTAGACCCCATGGCGGTCCCCCTCCGCTGCATGTAGAATTGGTCCCGGAACAGAAAGAAATTCTGGCCAAGTACCAATTCAAGGGAATCCATACAGAATTGTTTCCCCAAGTCAGTCAGGTCACTATAGTGTGAAAGAAACCAATCAACTGCCTCAAGGCCAAGTTGATGATCTATACTTGTGTATAGACTATTTACGTCAAAGGAGACAAGTTTACATGATGGTGTCAATGTGGTTAGATTTCTGATACAACCGAGGAAATCTGATGTATCTTTAAGGTAGGCAGGTATCTTAGGAATCAAGGGCGTTAAAATCTTTTCAATAGTGATGGCAATAGGGGATAATATGGACTCCGTCGAGGCCACTATGGGTCTACCTGGTGGTCTTCTTAAATCTTTATGTATCTTTGGTAGAGTGTAAAAGACTGGTATAATTGGATGAGGATGTTTCAAGTAGGTTGCAAGTTTCATGTCTATAGCAGCTGTCCTCACATGTTTTTGTATATAATTATCAATTATCCTAGTGATCTTGGGTGTAGGGTCACAGGGAACTGGTGTATATGTATCCCTGTCCTCCAATTGCCTCTCTATTTCAGCAACATAGTACGATTTATCGAGGACCACAATGGCACCCCCTTTGTCGGCCGGTTTTATGATTATTTCCTTATTCTCCTTAAGGTTACGTAAAGCTTGCGTCTCTAGTGGATTCAAATTATGTTTCAGATGTAGATCACCCCGTTTGATATCAGTGATGGTTTTAGCAAAGTCTGCCTTAACTAATGAGATATATGTCTCTACCGGGTGGTACACGCGAGGAGGTTGAAAGTTACTGGATGTTCTAATGTTCAAACTTTTAGTCGAGAAGATTGTCGTAGTGGGGGGAGAGGTAGTTACTGTCTCACGTGAAGTTGTGGAGAAATGTGCCTTTAGTCTAAGTGATCTAAAGAAGTGATTCATCTCTTGTTCAAGAGTGAATGTACTAAACTGTGGGGTTGGACAGAAACTAAGACCCCTTTGTAATACCCTCAATTCAATGGGAGACAAAATGTACTTGGATATATTATACACGAGGTCTGTCTTACCTGTGATCTGCGTGTCATCCCGTGTGGTCGGTAAGGGTTTCCTCTTCCCCCTCCTCGTCCTCTTCTGAATCGGGGTCTTTGTCCTAAAAAAGGTGGTGGTGATACTGGTTGTTGTCCACCGTACTCGCTCCCTGAACTTGGAGATGATGGATATGATGGAAATCCTCCGTAGTAGGGATATCGGGGTTGTGGATATTGGTCGCCACAGCGCCATCTGTAAACATGTCCTTTTTTATAATCCTCCTCGTCACGGGTAAACTTGGACTTCTTTTTAGTCTGTAATTTCTTTTTGAATTCTGTGGATGTGTTGGTGACCTTGGTCTTGAGGTTATGCCATTCTGTACGGGACATAATTGCACCGAGTTGTTCCTCCAAACTCGCAATCGTGCTTGACAATGACTCAATTTCCTTCTGCAGATGGTCAATGGTTAGAGTAATAATGTCAAAGGAACATTTGTTCAAGATACTCTCAAAGGTATCGCAAAATTCTTGATCTTCACAGAATAGTGTGGGACGGAGGGAAACCCTTAGTCCCCTTGGGATTCTTTTCACTTTCGAGTATTCAACCAATGTTGCCAGGTGTAGCTCAAGTGCAATCTTCCTCCTGATCTCCTTCTCATATTCTTTAGACTTCAATTCTTCGTTCGTAGTTGTTAGGAATTCTCCTTGGACATTTGCCCGTCCGACTATAGCGGATGTCTCGTCATCATTATAGGAAAAAGTAGTTGTAGACATGGGAATTTTATAATAACTCAGGAGCCCACGAAAAAAATAATCAGATAAGAAGAGTATCGTGGCTCACTGAGAACCCGGTGCTCATAGGTAAAAAGTTCAATATATATATATAGATAACCTTGGCACACGGTATATGAAAAAACGGAAGCTTCTTTCATTCAAAAACAGTGATTTTTATTGAATCATCAGTCAAAAAATAATAGACGTTTCGGCTGGCTTGCCTTTCTCAATTAGACTGACTGTAGATAAAAAACAAAATTTTGTACATCATTACAGTTTGTACATAATCCATCTTAATAATGTACGGAACATCCTCTATCAAAATTGAATAAATGTTGTACACATAGAAGCTATTACTTGAACCCATATGCAACCGAATAAACCTTAATCAAAGCAACATGGGGAAAAAATACCTCTACGAAAAAAACGTAACCCCCTTCCAGAGGGATTAGGTGGCCCCTTAATATGTCTTGGTCCACCAAAACGGAATTAAAATATGTCATGAAATAATATATTTTAACTGAAGGGATCAGTTAGGCATCTACAATCAAACAAAAAGTGAAACCGTGAATAGGTGTCATACCTAGTGACTGATGGTCCTATCCAGACCCTATTATAAGTTGCCATACTACATGAACCTTCTATGAGACAATAGGTATATACTACATTATTTACCCCATGTGTAGAGGTATGTATCCTCACATGTTTCACTTTTAGGACAGTTATTTCCTTCTGTACTATACTCTTATCTCATACTTCTTTTCTTGAACAGATCAAAATCTGTAATTCACTGATATAGCTCATACCATACCATCAGGCAACCCCCTATCAAGGCACTGTAAGCACGAAGAAAGATTGGGTCTGGATAGGACCATCAGTCACTAGGTATGACACCTATTCACGGTTTCACTTTTTGTTTGATTGTAGATGCCTAACTGATCCCTTCAGTTAAAATATATTATTTCATGACATATTTTAATTCCGTTTTGGTGGACCAAGACATATTAAGGGGCCACCTAATCCCTCTGGAAGGGGGTTACGTTTTTTTCGTAGAGGTATTTTTTCCCCATGTTGCTTTGATTAAGGTTTATTCGGTTGCATATGGGTTCAAGTAATAGCTTCTATGTGTACAACATTTATTCAATTTTGATAGAGGATGTTCCGTACATTATTAAGATGGATTATGTACAAACTGTAATGATGTACAAAATTTTGTTTTTTATCTACAGTCAGTCTAATTGAGAAAGGCAAGCCAGCCGAAACGTCTATTATTTTTTGACTGATGATTCAATAAAAATCACTGTTTTTGAATGAAAGAAGCTTCCGTTTTTTCATATACCGTGTGCCAAGGTTATCTATATATATATATTGAACTTTTTACCTATGAGCACCGGGTTCTCAGTGAGCCACGATACTCTTCTTATCATACCCACGTAGGGGACTGGATGACCGGCGGAGGATTTTCAACTATCGGCTAAGCCAGGCACGCAGATTCGTGGAATGCACCTTCGGTATCATGAGTAGTCAATGGAGGGTCTTCCATTCAGCCATTCAACTGAACCGAACCACAATTGATGCTGTCATAAAGGCATGCTGCGTCCTTCACAATTTTGCACGGGATTATGCAACCGAGCAGATTGAAGTTTCGCAGCTGCCTTTATTCAGGACAGCTATCAATTGGGGTTCGGGTCGGCCACCTAATTCAGCCGTGCTGGTGCGAGATACCTTTGCTGACTACTTCATGACACCTGAAGGTGCTGTGTCCTGGCAAAACCCCTACAGCCATGTGCACCACCTACCCTAAACTACATATGGTGTACTCTTCCAGAATACCAAGGATGATACTGGCGTCTCCCGTTCTCCACTTTGCTTTTGTGATCAGTATGTGATTTTTGCACTATCTGTAATGTGGTGCCTGCGCATCATGCGCCTTGGCTGGGGGATGGAGACCACACTGCTGAGAAGCAATATGTTATCTGGCTTGAAGACTACAACTTTCACCTATAGTACCTGATAACACAATGTTGTGTAATGTTTTATGCTTTAAGAAAAAAAAGTTTTTTGCAAAATAAACATTTTTATTTGCATAATAAAATAATAACTTTACAAAATTTTGACAATCAACTTTTCACAATTTCTTAAAAGTTGACTAGGGGTTCTGAGTGTTGGCCTGAAATGTAGTTAGGCTACAGTACAATGTACATTTCAAAAAAGGTTAACAATAAAGTTTACAAAAAATAATTTGTAAACATTAGGAACTGCGGGGTGTAAAAACACTTCGAAAATGGTCATCCTGAAGGAAAAAAACAATGTCAAACATTATAACAAAATTCACTCTGTCCACAATTAAATGTGAAGGCTTATAACCAACACATTGAGCAGCATTAGCAGCAAGCTAACGATTCTCACATTAGCGAGGTATTTCCAAAAAAAAAAAAAAAAAAACGAACAAAAATGTAACAAAATTATGTAAGACTTAATGCAAGGTAGTAAAGTTGCGGTTCCCATTATCTCCTCCAAACATTGACTGACCTGACAACTCTAGACTTGCAGAACTATCATCTGATGCCAATTGAGACGAATAAGAGGTGTAATTGTCCAATTGACCAAAATGGCGTTGCCGAATTAAATGTTGCTCATGCTGCATTCCAGAGGCCTGAGGCTGACGTACTAGGCCAGGGCCCACATGATTTACTCCTATACTGCCCAATTCTGGTTGAAACAATTGGTGTATACCGTTCAGAATGGTCAAGGCACTCGGAATCTGCTCTCTTGAACGGTATTCATCAATAAGACCGTATAAGACCACCAAAAACGATGCCTCCCTCTCCCTAGGCATTTCCCCGAGGCAAGATGCCACATGAAGACATACATGATCGAACCGATCCTCTAGCTCAGTTCGCTTCAGCATGCTCAGAGCCTCCTGATCCAGGACGGTATTCTGGGTCTTTCCTTGCTGTGTTCGTTGAACACGTCGCACTGATAATTGCTGTGATGTGGTTGGTGAACGGATGTTGCGGGTTGCCGAACGTGCTGATATAGCACCCGCACTTTCAACATCAGTAGAAGTGCTCGGATTGTCCACATTAAGGTCTGTAGACACACTAGTTGATCTTTCTGGAACCAAAAGGTTGTTGTTAGATCCAGGTAGCTGTTCTTCTTCATTAGCATTCCCGCCTATTTCATCGACTGTGGAACGTCTTGGAATATTTCCTTCCGTTCTATGAAACCAAAAAAAAAAAAACCAAAAAATTATGTTGAGCTGTGTAGGCCCTGCTTACATATAACTTACAATGCAACAACATTCATTTTGACATTGGGACACATTAAATGTGAGTGGTTTGGGGTTATGGACAAATCTTTGACGCCAACAATTTTGGAATTCTAATGCATTACAAAAGGTTGCGCGACTGTAAATACAATGTCATATTCTTAGGTAATGAGAGGTGTGACACAGACTGACGACCTTCTGGCGATATGGAAACAAACACTTTTAACCGCATCACATGAAGTAACAGAAGAGGACGCGCAGCCACTGAAGCAGCGCCGTTGGCTGAGCATAGCATGTATAGTAAGTTAAATTGTTGTTTACTTACGGACGAAGACTTCGACCGGTCAGCGTGAACTGCATCTCGTTGTAAAAAGGGCATTTCTTCCGCGCTGGTGAGGAGCCACTCTTTTCCTGTCTGGCAAGAAACTTAGTGAAGGCGTCCCGAACAGACTTCCATCTCTTCTTCACATCATCTTCTGTTATGGAATAAAACAGTGTCGTCATAAAATGCAAATATTCTGATTACCTTCAACATTTCCAAAAGTAAAACACACTTACCAACTATGAATTGGAGATCATGATTTGCATCTTCATATTCATGGTAAAGCTGCCGACAAATAGCTGTCCAAGATGAACTCTTCCTATTTCGGTCACTGTAACCTTCACTGGACGGATCCCATATTTCTGGATGGGCTTCAATCTCGAAAATACATAAAAAAACAAGCCAATCACCATTTGATATACACAAGGTATTTGCACTATTCATATGATTACATCACTAAAGCCCGACCAACACAATGACGTCAAAAGACACCAAAACTGAAGGGAAAACTTAACATAAGCTGCATTGAAAAATGCCAGCTATGTTATGATTAACCATACGGGGCACATGACATACATCATTAAACATTTCTGACTAGATCTCCCAATAAAATGTCTCACACAACCTGTGTTACTCTCAAGTTCTCTACCTCTATCCACCATCATGTTCTCCTACTACTAACGTATACATGATTTCAACCGGGCATGGAAGAAAATGTGGAACTACCTGGCCCACCTCTACAGACACTGTCCTACCCTGGGAACCTTGAAGACTGACCTACAGACTCAACTCTTCCCAGAGGACTACAGCATTCCATGAGAGCCACTCATGCCTCCAGTATAGTGTGCTGCCACTCATGCCTCCTCTATATACTGCCACTCATGCCTCCAGTATAGTGTGCTGCCAATCATGCCTCCTCTATATAATGCCACTCATGCCTCCAGTATAGTGTGCTGCCACTCATGCCTCCAGTATAGTGTGCTGCCAATCATGCCTCCAGTATAGTGTGCTGCCAATCATGCCTCCTCTATATACTGCCACTCATGCCTCCAGTATAGTGTGCTGCCACTCATGCCTCCAGTATAGTGTGCTGCCAATCATGCCTCCAGTATAGTGTGCTGCCAATCATGCCTCCTCTATATACTGCCACTCATGCCTCCAGTATAGTGTGCTGCCACTCATGCCTCCAGTATAGTGTGCTGCCAATCATGCCTCCAGTATAGTGTGCTGCCAATCATGCCTCCTCTATATACTGCCACTCATGCCTCCAGTATAGTGTGCTGCCACTCATGCCTCCAGTATAGTGTGCTGCCAATCATGCCTCCAGTATAGTGTGCTGCCACTCATGCCTCCTCTATATACTGCCACTCATGCCTCCAGTATAGTGTGCTGCCAATCATGCCTCCTCTATATACTGCCACTCATGCCTCCAGTATAGTGTGCTGCCACTCATGCCTCCATTATAGTGTGCTGCCAATCATGCCTCCTCTATATACTGCCACTCATGACTCCTGTGTACTTTGTCAGTCACCAGAGGCAGCAATCGAGAAAGTACATGCAGGCACATGGGGCAGAACGTCAACAGTGCAAACATTCTGTGTAGACTGGACAGCATGACCAGCACACAGTAGCAATCGAGGCAGCAGGGAAAAAGGCAAATGCAGGGGACAGAGGGCACAATGTGCATTTGGCTCTGGCTCCTTACCAGGGTCAGCAGACGGGGGACATCAATTTTCATGCGCCGGTACCACGCCATTGCAATAACAAGTGCACAGCTTTGTATTTCCGGGATTCAACTCCTCCCTCTGGATGGAAATCGTCTGTAAAACGACGATGTTCCCAGTTTAGTGGCGGCCTCGCACAACTACATTGATTAAAACGAGTCACTTTCCTGGCTTGACCGCTGTAAAGACGCTTTGGAAAATTGACATGCTCAATCTTCAAAAAACTCTGGAGAAACGTGGAACTCGATGGAGATGAGCAAAAATTAACCGACATAGTGGGCACAGCGATTTTAAATTGACATAGGTTTACATGTTAATCCAAATGCTGGATTGAATTAACATAAATTTAAATAAAACCTATGATAAAACGTCGACGTTTTTCGCTGATAAACCGACTTTGAAACTTCCAGTGGGCACATACCCTTACTGTTTGGATTTGGTCGCCCAGATAAAACTTGTTAAAATTGTGCAGGGCATCCATTCAGGAAGCTTTACCGAGGCAAAATGGTAATTAAAGAATACAATTATACTTACCAAGATTTAACCCTGCTGTCACACTGCTTCCAGGTCCGCTCATTAAACATTATGAATTTTCCCCAGCTTCTCTCTCCCACCCTCTGTGACAGCATCTGCGATTGATTGCAATCAGACTATGCCCTTACACTCTGGTCCGGCATCTCTGATTGGCTGGTTTGGCATATCTCGATCCCAAGTGCAATTAAAAACAGACAAATAGAGGCTGCAGTCTGCAGCTGTGTGCATTTTCTTAGCTGGCTGTCAATATAAAAGGGAACCCTTTAAAAAAAATAGTTTAAAAAAACAGCATGAGGCCAATTTTGAAACTCAGCAAGATAAAGCAGACAGCAGAAGGCTAGTATTTTCAGACTGAGGAGGCCCATGATTATTGAGCACTCTTCGGGTACCTTTACACGCCGCTACGGCAGGATGGATGCATCCCGCTACTTCACGTGCACGAGCACGCTCAAACGGTTACAAACGCTCAACGCATCACCTTTACACGCCGCCATAAGGTGCGCTACGCTACGTGACATCTATAGCTAGATACATCGCCGGGTGTCTCAAGTAGCCATCTGTAGCTCATTTACACACCGCTATAACCAGCTACTATGGGCGTACCTGGTACAGCAGGGACAGCACATAGGCGTGCCACAATTGTGGTTTACGAGCCGTCTGTACGCTGATAGGACAAAGCAATACCATCCTGATTGGGCAGGCAACGCAGGAGGCTGAGTAATACTGCACGCTCGAGCGATTGTGCAGTGTGACTCGTCAGCTCCTTAAATATGCCTCCCTATGCAGCGACTACCAATCGTCATGCAGCAGCTTCCACCAATGATCGCACATGGGGCGCGGTAACACGGAGCCAGGGTCACGCCTTAGCTACATTACAGCTACATCGCAGGGTGTCCAGAGTTCCCTTCCGTAACGTCTTTACACGCCGATGCATCTTGCTACCATCGGCTTTGTAGCTCTCTGTTTTCGAGCAGAGGTCGTAAACAGATGTATCTGTTGCCGGCTGTATCGTCACGTCTTCAGATGCCGCTACGACGGGCTATATTGGCGCTACAAGCTACATTTGTAGCCTGTAGCGGGATGCATCCATCCTGCCGTAGCGGCGTGTAAAGGTACCCTTCATGCTAAAAACTGCAGCCTGCAGCAACTCCAGAATTGGTGCATTAATTATGTGCGCCAATCCTGGTGCTTACCCAGCTCATCCCCTTTGTCCTGTTGCAGTGGCAATTGGGGTAATATTTCAATTTAATGACAGCTGTGATTTGACAAAAATCACAAATGTCATCAAGTCCCAGGTTACTACAGGAAGGGTTCTATGAGACACCCCCAATACTAACCTGTAAGTCAATGGATACAAATATCAAAATATTTTTTATTTGAAATAAAAAAACACACACTCTTTCATCCGTTTATTAACCCCCAAAACATCCATGCAGGTCTGAAGTAATCCACACAACATCCCTCAGTGATCCCTGCACTCTTACATCAAGAAGCTGCAGTGATGAAAAACGCAACTACTCACTGCAGTTTCTGGGATACACGGAGCCCCTCAGCTGTGAGAAGTGGTGAAGCTACTGACTTTACAGGAACTCATAGTCAAGGCCTTACAGGCTGCTATCAGTGAAATAAGTTGAATGTGCTGACAGATTGGATTGCGGGACATGCCGGCACAGCAGTCTGGCAATGGTTTCAAATGATTTCAAACCATGGGAACCGCCACCTGTCAACTCAGTTGAACTTTTACTGGATTATAGAATTGCCTTACATGGCGGCACAGCAGTCCATCAATCCTGCAGTCGTTCAACCAAGTTCAAAGTTGTTGGTTCCAATGGTGTGAGCTCAGTTGAACCTGCTGCCAGATTCCCAGACAGCTGTGCCGCATGTCCCGCAATCTTTCAATCTGGTAGTCAGGTCACTTGGGTTCAAACTGGGAGCTCCCCACTGACCTCACAGAACTCAAATGAATCCATTGCTGGATTGCCAGACTGCCAAATGCAGGGAACAGTGCCAAGGTTCAACTGAGCTCACTGAGAGAAGTGGGCAGCCTCCAATGTGAACTCCGGTGGCCTTACTGCAAGATTGTCAGATTTCAGGACACAGCACCACAGCAATCTGGCAATCTGAGTTCACTGAGCGCAGTGGGAGAGCATGAACTCTAGTGACCTAACTGTCAGATTGCTGGATTACTGTGGCACCGCATCCCACAAATGGATTGGGGCTACAGCCTGCTACTGTCTGCTTTATCTGTGCTTTGTAACAAAATACTAGGGACCCTAAACTATTTTTTCAAATTATTTTTATATTTTTACTCTGTGTATATGGCAACCAATAACAGATGCCAGCACAGAAGAGTGAAGGTACTGTCTGACTGCAATCAATCACGCACGTTATCACATAAGTTTTAATGAGCAGACTCGGAAGCAATGAGACAGCAGTGCGGAAACTAGGTAAGTGTAATTGTCTTGCTTTAATCCTCATTTTGCTACCTTTTGCAGCCCCTCAGCCACCGTTTTATAGCACAGAAGTTCAGGTCCACATAGACTTATATGGTGTGGGCGCAATTGAGTCGGATCCGCCGAACCCAAACATCTGCGGGTTCGACCATCTCTACTTCCTATCATATGGGTGCTGTGTGCTCTTAGTCACTAAGTCATTTTAAATCACGGTGATTCACTGTGGTGAATGGGAGAAGTTGTTAATGACATCATTATCGCGTTGTCACACAGAACGATACAGCAGGTTGGCTGATCGTGGATCGTCTGATTTGAGAACATGTTCTCAAATCTGCGATCAGTGATCCAACGATTTATCGTAGTTGAATCTTGGTGTCACATGAAACGACGTACAAACGATGTCGTTTGAACGACTCCAAACCCATGACGTTTCAGCAATATCGTTCACGATATCGTAACGTGTAACGGTACCTGTAGTCCTACTTCTAATCCGAGTTAAGCAGGTGTCAGTGTTTTATATATAATAAGATACAGTACTCCAAACAAGTTAAACAATGTGTGTAATAATCACACAAGATCCAATCTGTACAGGACAACCTAACTTGCCAGACGGGCAATAAAAAAATATGGGATACTTCCATAGTACCTACTACAAATCAGTTGGTAGGACTCTCAAGTTTGCCCCAAATCTTAGTTGTCCACCCTTAGCAGTTTGTCTTGCAAAAATCAAATGTAAAGAATAACATTAGAAAAAATAGAAGAGAGCATGGCTAAGGAAAGGAGTGCCGAGCAGTAAGGGAGAGAGCTGTCAGCAAGGGAGAAAGAGAAGAAAGAGAGAAAAGTAAGTTCAGTTTATTGTTTGGCTGCAGCCAAACAATAGGTCATATGCTATAACTGACATCCCTGCAGGGCCGGCTCCAAGTTTTTGTGATCAGTGGGCGAAAGAGACTCAATGGACCCCTTTTACCCCTTTAACACATACTGGCTGTATATATAATATATAATATAAAGGCTGCAAACCAAAATGTATGTAGATACACAATGTATATATAGATAGTGTTGGCCAAAAGTGTTGATACCCTTGCAATTCTGTCAGAGTTTCTTCCTGAAAATGATTGCAATCACAAATTCTTTGGTATTATTATCTTCATTTAATTTGTCTTAAATGAAAAAACACAAAAGAGAATGAAGCAAAAAGCAAAACATTGATCATTTCACACAAAACTCAAAAAATGGGCCAAACAAAAGTATTGGCACCCTCAGCCTAATACTTGGTTGCACAACCTTTAGCCAAAGTAACTGCGATCAACCGCTTCCGGTAACCATCAATGAGTTTCTTACAATGCTCTGCTGGAATTTTAGACCATTCTTCTTTGGCAAACTGCTCCAGGTCCCTGATATTTGAAGGGTGCCTTCTCCAAACTACTATTTTTACATCTCTCCACAGGTGTTCTATGGGATTCAGGTCTGGACTCATTGCTGGCCACCTTAGAAGTCTCCAGTGCTTTCTCTAAAACTGTTTTCTAGTGCTTTTTGAAGTGTGTTTTGGGTCATTGTCCTGCTGGAAGATCCATGACCTCTGAGGGAGACCCAGCTTTCTCACACTGGGTGCTACATTATGCTTCAAAATTTGTTGGTAGTCTTCAGACTTCATAATGCCATGCACACGGTCAAGCAGTCCAGTGCCATAGGCAGCAAAGCAACCCCAAAACATCAGGGAACCTCCGCTATGTTTGACTGTAGGGACTGTGTTCTTTTCTTTGAATGCCTCTTTTTTTCTCCTGTAAACTCTATGTTGATGCCTTTGCCCAAAAAGAGAGAACATTCTTCCAAAACGTTTTAGGCTTTCTCAGGTAAGCTTTGGCAAACTCCAGACTGGCTTTTTTATGTCTCGGGGTAAGAAGTGGGGTCTTCCTGGGTCTCCTACCATACAGTCCCTTTTCATTCAGACACCGACGGATAGTACGGGTTGACACTGTTGTACCATCGGACTGCAGGGCAGCTTGAACTTGTTTGGATGTTAGTCAAGGATCTTTATCCACCATCCGCACAATCTTGCGTTGAAATCTCTTGTCAATTTTTTTTTCCGTCCACATCTAGGGAGGTTAGCCACAGTGCCATGGGCTTTAAACTTCTTGATGACACTGCGCACGGTAGACACAGGAACATTCAGGTCTTTGGAGATGGACTTGTAGCCTTGAGATTGCTCATGCTTCCTCACAATTTGGTTTCTCAAGTCCTCAGACAGTTCTTTGGTCTTCTTTGTTTTCTGCATGCTCAATGTGGTACACACAAGGACACAGGACAGAGGTTGAGTCAACTTTAATTCATGTCAAGTGGCTGCAAATGTGATTTAGTTATTGCCAACACCTGTTAGGTGCCACAGGTAAGTTACAGGTGCTGTTTATTACATAAATTAGAGAAGCATCACATAATTTTTCTAACAGTGCCAATACTTTTGTCCACCCCCTTTTTTATGTTTGGTGTGGAATTAGATCCAATTTGGCTTTAGGACAATTCTTTTTGTGTTTTTTCATTGAAGACAAATTAAATGAAGATAATAATACCAAAGAATATGTGATTGCAATCATTTTCAGGAAGAAACTGAGTATTATCTTTCAGAATTGCAGGGGTGTCAATACTTTTGGCCAACACTGTATACATATATTCCCTAACAATATCATCCGTCTTGTGTTCTGTTTCCCCCTAGAGTGCTGTATCTCCCCTCTCTGTGCTTGTCTCCTCCCTGTGCACTGTTTCTCCTCATGTGCTATGTCTACCCTCTTTTTGTCTGTCTCCCCATGCACTGTGTCTCCCCTTTTTGCCTGTCTCCCCATGTGTGCGGTGTCTCCCCTCTCTGCCTGTCTACCCCTGTGTGCTGTGTCTCCCCATGAGCTGTATCTCCCCTTTCTGTGCCAGTCTCCCCAAGTGCTGTCTCCCCTCTCTGCCTGTCGCCCACCTGTGCGCTGTGTCTCTCCGTCTCTCTCCCTGTATACTAAACAGAGGGAAATAAAAGCAGGGTCTTGTCTGTGGTCTATTTAAACCAAATGAGTGAAAAGAGGCTTTTAAGGTTGTGAGGAGTCACAACCACTACAAAAACATAAACCAGCTGCCACAGTCCCAAGAGACAAAGCGTGTAGTCAATGGTGCAGAAAGGGTTAACGACCGCACTTCTGGAATGGAATGAACATAAATCTTCGGAAAACATTAATTGTGGTATTTTGATCGTGGTTTGTTAATCAATGCGTTTCAGGGCTCCAGGGCTTCTTCCTCAGGACAAACCACATCTCTCCCCTGTATGATGTCTTCCCCTCCCTGTGCACTGTCTTCCATCTCTGTGTCTGTCTCCTCCTTGTACACTGTCCCTTCCCTATGTCTCCTTTCTTACTGTGCACTTGCTCACTTTCTCTCTTTTTCTCACTCTCTTTTTTTATCTCTTTCTATCGCAGAAATGTTAATTAAAGGGATCCTGTCACCCCCAAAACACCTGTAAACCTATTAAAACCTGTCCCTAGAGCATATTAACACTTTCCCTACACTCTTTTTACCTCCTAAATGCAGTAAATGACATTGAATAAAAACGTTTTATAAGTACCTGATTACTGATGATAATGAGTGACTATGCTATTCATAGTCACTCATCAAGACTGCCCCTCTGCTTCATATCACGCCTGAATAGGCGTGATCTTCATAGCAGATTCAAATTGCCGCCTCCCTGCTGTGCCCTGTGTCGTCCGAGGCTGCTGTGTGGCTGGGTGACGCGATCCGCGTCATTCCCGGCGCCGGGTGACGTATTTACACCGGCGCCGCGCTGTCAGCTTCAAAATGCGCACTGCGCATGCGCATGGGCATGCGCAGTGTGCATTTTGAAGCTGACAGCGCGGCGCCGGTGTAAATACGTCACCCGGCGCCGGGAATGACGCGGATCGCGTCACCCAGCCACACAGCAGCCTCGGACGACACAGGGCACAGCAGGGAGGCGGCAATTTGAATCTGCTATGAAGATCACGCCTATTCAGGCGTGATATGAAGCAGAGGGGCAGTCTTGATGAGTGACTATGAATAGCATAGTCACTCATTATCATCAGTAATCAGGTACTTATAAAACGTTTTTATGCAATGTCATTTACTGCATTTAGGAGGTAAAAAGAGTGTAGGGAAAGTGTTAATATGCTCTAGGGACAGGTTTTAATAGGTTTACAGGTGTTTTGGGGGTGACAGGATCCCTTTAAAACAAAAAACAGCTTATTCATGACAGCAAAAAAAACACACCATTGGCACTGCCACTTTTCTGCTGCAGTGACAGCAAAGCACACTGAATGGCAGGGCATAGAAAACAGAGCCCACTGAAGGCATATCATACAAAGCAGAGCCCACTGACGCCAGAGCACAGGCAGTAGAGCTCACTGACGGCAGAGTACACCGAACTGCAGAGCTCACAGATGTCAGAGCACACAAGACTGCAGAGCACACGGACAGCAGAGCTAATGGACGGCAAAGTTCATGGATGGCAAGACCCACCAGATGACTGAGCACAGCAATCGGCAGAGCACAGACAGCAGAGCACACTGATGGCAGACCACATTGATGGCACAGCACACCGGACTGCAGAGCACACCGGACTGCAAAGCACACTTATGGCAGAGCCCACGGATGGCAGGGCCCACCGGATGGCTGAGCACACTGGACGGCAGAGCACAGACAGCTGAGCCCTCCAGCGGCAGCAGAGTGCTCCAGTCTACACCTGTGCTCAGCACAATGCATCAGCCAGTGCACATAGCAGGGCTGGTGGGGTGGGGTGCAATGCTCTGCAGTCCCTGCCCATCACATGCACACAACTGCACCAGAATAGCCGAGCACTGGACATAAATGATCTGCAGAGCACTATGCACTCATGATCTGCAGAGCCCTGTGCACTCATGATCTGCAGAGCACTGTGCACTCATCATGTGCAGAGCACTGTGAACACATGATCTGCAATCTGCAGAGCACTGAGCACTCATGATCTGTAGAGCACCGTGCACTCATGATCTGCAGGGCACTGTGCACCCATGATCTGCAGAGCACTGAGCATTCATGATCTGCAGAGCACTGGTGCCCCCTCCCCTCTGCACCAGCATGTTGGCTGATGTGCTGACATGCTGCCTGATGTCGGTGGGCCACTGGACACTGTATATTTGCCTTTTACAGGACCCCCCTGTGTGCTGACCCCACCCCACTCTCCCTTCTAACCTGACGCTGATTGCAGTGACCAGCTGTACTGAGCTGGTAGCCTATCTCTATGATCTCCTGCAGGAGAAGCAGGAAGTGTAGGAGATAGAGCTCAACAATGTCAGTACCGCCGCGTTACTGCAATCAGCATCAGGTTAAGACAGAGAACAGGGAGGTTGCACAGGAGGGGACCCCTGTCAGGGGCAAATATACAGCACCCAGGGGCCCACAGTCTTTCAGTGGGATGAGGCAGTATAAGTGCAGGGCAGGGGACACTGTCCTGTGCCACACATTGTGGGTCGCCCACGCTCTCAAGGGCCCCGACACTTGCCTGGGTGCTCTGGGTGCTGACACAAAAAAAAAATCAATTATACACTCAATAAATAAAAAGGAAAACCCTAATAATATAAGGGTTGCCAACTACTATTCACCTGGCTTATTTTACTTGTGGATCTCTTTTTTTTAAAAATCAGTTAACCCCTTTACCCCTTAACCTGTTTTACATTCCTGACAGACCATTGTTTTCAATTCTGACCAGTGTCACTTTGTGGAAAGATAACTCTGGATGCTTCAATGGATACTAGTGATTCTGAGAATTTTTTTTCATGACATATTGTACTTCAAGTAAGTGCAGGGGCGGACTGGCCCAGGTGGCAGGGGGGAAAGTGCCCCTTGGGCTGGAGGTGTAGCCCACATCTAGGGCTGCCCACCCACAGAAATGGGCCGGCCGCGGGCAGCGTTCTGTGGCCGGCGCGGTGATACAGCAGATGGCGTCGGTCGGACACGGTAAGCGAGCCGTGGCAGCACCCCCTCCCCCGCTCCTCAAAATTTTCTGATAGCACCCCCCGGTCCTCAAAAAATTTTGAAAGCAAACAACACACATCCCCTTCCCGGTCCTCAAAAATTTCTGATAGCACCCCCACTCTCCGGCACCCGGTTCTCAACTCAGGGCCGGCAGACCAAAACTGCCACCCGGAGCCACAGGCCCAGCCAGCCCCTGTGTAAGTGGTAAATTTAGGATTAATTTTTCTACATTTATTTGTAAAAATATCATAACGTTTGCAACATTTTTGAAAATGTTGCATTTTTTAAACTGTGAATTTTTATGTCCTTAAACCAGAGAGTAATGTCACACAAAATAGTTAATAAGCAGTATTAACCATATATGTACTTTATGTAAGCACCATTTTGAATTACATTTTTGTAAGGAAGTTAGAAGGGTTAAATGTTTATCAGCAATTTCTCATATTTCCAACAAAATTTACAATTCCATTTTTTTTAAGGACCACATCACATTTGAAGTGATTTTAAAAGGCCTACAGTCATGGCCAAAAGTTTTGAGAATGACACCAAAATTATATTTTCACATGATCTGCTGCCCTCTGGTTTTTATTTGTGTTTGTCTGATATTTATCACATACAGAAATATAATTGCAATCATATTATGAGTACCAAAAGGTTATACTGACAGTTAGAATGAGTTAATGCAGCAAGTCAATATTTGCAGTGTTGACCCTTCTTCTTCAGGACATCTGCAATTCTCCCTGGCATGCTCTCAATCAACTTCTGGACCAAATCCTGACTGATAGCAGGCCATTCTTGCATAATCAAGGCTTGCATTTTGCCAGAATTTGTTGGTTTTTGTTTGTCCACCCGTCGCTTGATGATTGACCACAAGTTCTCAATGGGATTAAGATCTGGGGAGTTTCCAGGCCATGGACCCAAAATCTCTATGTGTTGTTCCCTGAGCCATTTAGTTATCACCTTTGCTTTATGGCAAGGTGCTCCATAATGCTGGAAAAGGCATTGTTGGGCGCCAAACTGCTCTTGGACGGTTGGGAGAAGTTGCTCTTGGAGGACATTCTGGTACCATTCTTTATTCATGGCTGTGTTTTTAGGCAAGACTGTGAGTGAGCCAACTCCCTTGGCTGAGAAGCAACCCCACACATGAATGGTTTCAGGAAGCTTTACAGTTGGCATGAGACAAGACTGGTAGTAGCGCACACCTCTTCTTCTCCGAATAGGCTGTTATCCAGATGTCCCAAACAATCGAAAAGGGGATTCATCAGAGAAAATGACTTTACCCCAGTCCTCAGCAGTCCACTCCCTGTACCTTTTGCAGAATATCAATCGGTCCCTGATGTTTTTTCAGAAGAGAAGTGGCTTCTTTGCTGCCCTCCTTGAAACCAGGCCTTGCTCAAAGAGTCTCTGCCTCACAGTGCGTGCAGAAGCACTCACACCAGCCTGCTGCCATTCCTGAGCAAGCACGGCACTGCTGCTGAAACAGTTTTAAGATACGGTCCTTGCGCTTGCTGGTCTTTCTTGGGCGCCCTGGAGCCTTTTTGACAATAATGGAATCTCTCTCCTTGAAGTTCTTGATGATGTGATAGATTGTTGACTGAGGTGCAATCTTTCTAGCTGCGATACTCTTCCCTGTTAGGCCATTTTTGTGCAGTGCAATGATGGCTGCACGTGTTTCTTTTGAGATAACCATGGTTAACTGAAGAAAAACAATGATACCAAGCACCAGGCTCCTTTTAAAGTGTCCAGTGGTGTCATTCTTACTTAATCATGACTGATTGTTCCATTAACACAGGTGTGGGTGTTGATGAGGACAGGGCTGGCGAACAATCACTAAAACGATGTTAGCTGCTCCTTTTAAGGCAGGACTGCAATGATGTTGAAATGTGTTTTTTGGGTTAAAGTTCATATTTTAGGCAAATATTGACTTAGCAAGTAATTGCTGTTAAGCTTATCACTCTTTATGACATTCTGGAGTATATGCAAATTTCCATTAGAAAAACTGAAGCAGTAGACTTTGTTAAAATTAATATTTGTATCTTTCTCAAAACTTTTGGCCATGACTGTACATGGCAGAAAATAGCCAGAAATGACACCCTCAAAGTGTTCAAAACCACATTCAAGAAGGATATTAACCCTTCATCTTCATATGCATCACAGGAACGAAATCATAGGTCGTAAAGGGGTTAAAAATCTAGTCTACGAAGGATATCTCTTGAGGCATAGAGAGATAGCATAGGGTTATTGGCGTTCTTGAGATCAGCAGATCTTTTAAATTTGGAATTTGCTGACTTCACTGAATTTTCCCACTTATGATGGATTCTGAGCTTTAAAAATCTTTGCTTTAGTGGTGAAAAGCTAAGCTTAGAAAAAAGGATATAAAAGGATTTTATATCTATTGTCCGATATACGTTGCAATGCACCAGAGCTGCCCACACCTGCAGCAATGAGGTTTTAGAATTTGTTAGCTATTCCACTTTTTCCTATGCTTTTAACTATGGCACAATAGACATTTTTGAGCTTTTATGCTGAGCCTGAGAGCTAGAATTTCCTTCTATTCTTAGATTCACCAAGTTACCAGAACAAACCCTGGGCTCCTTCCATGAAAGCATTAGGTGAGCTGGTTCGAGCTTGTTCTTATAGCAATCAATGACCCCATGTTGACTCTGATGTTTTGCACCACCTGACAGCGCTGGAGAGCACGCCAATAAATAGTGTTAATGACCTCTCCACTCCATGTCATCTTTTGCTACTAAAACCCTAAATTTCCCTGTGTGAAGACACAGGTGGCAGTGGGTTCTTACATCTGCGGGCCCAGCCACCTTTAGAAAGATCGCATGAACCAGGGCTCATCCCACTGAACACCTGAACTACTTAACCATGGGCAGAACACTACTAAGACAACACAGGGTGAGGAAGCCACACATTGGCTGGACTTTATCCGATCCCCTACAGTCAAAGACTTATAAAACATACCCAATAAAAACATACATTGTAACATGCAACAGAGTCTCACCATTCCCCTGACTAATGAGGGATTAGAATATTCATGCCTTCAGGGTTTCAAGGGCCAACTACCCCATTCCAGCAGCAGCCCCCTTTTGTTGCTCACCCACTGAGAAAGGAATAGCGGCAAGTTCAGAAAGCTAACCAGGCACAACAAAATCTGTAGCGAGGTGATCAAATTATCCAAACCTGGGTATCTTCCATCCGAAACCTAGGATGCTAGGCTTAAGTCATGAAGAATATGATTCAGGTTATGATCTTCTAACAAGGACTGGAGACCCATATTACGATTTGTATTTAACCCACCATAGATACAGTTATAGGGTGAATATACCAAAGACCTACCGTATATATACTATTGGCTCAAAACACAAAAAAAAGCAGAAGCAATGACTTCCCTTAATAACATGCAAGGACAAGATGGCCCTAACATGTTTCTCCTCCAATTTCAGCTTCAACAAAAGGCCAGGGAATGATAAATATATCTCCAGAATGGATTCTGTATTCCTTAGAGCAAGTTGATATATATAGTAAACAAGAAGTACAACCTTAAACAAGGGGACCAAATGGTAAAGATGTAATAGTTTAAAAACAAAAAGCTAGTCTCTCCAATAATGGACTGCATAAGTATAGAAAAATTAAATATTAGGGCATGGAGACCACGCACTACCTCTTCCTGCATCTTTAGTTTTGCTTATTGGGTGCCATGGGGCAGGACACGTCATGGCACATTGAAGTATGTCCAAGCCCAGTAATCAAAACTAAAATTTAAATTTTTTTGATTCCTGTGGTAACTATGATATACCAGCAGGTAACGCTATGCGCTGCCTGTCTATTGATCTTTATGGCAACAAGACGCTTACCGCAGCCTCCATCTCCACAGAGATCTCCAAGATATGCACTTTTGCAGATCACAGAGGAAAATGCTACAAACAGTATTTCCTGTGTGCTCTGCAAAAGTGAATATCCTGTGGAGCTGGAGGTTGTGATAAGCATCTGGTTGCCATAGGGAACAATAGTCAGGTAGCGCATAGCGTTGCCTGCAGGTAACACTATGCGCTGAGGCAGAAATTTTCTAAGTTTCTGCCGGATCCGCCAGGCATGGGGCAGATGCAGGTCTGACCCTAGCCTAAGGCTACGGTCAGACTTGCGTCATGCATTTGCTAAATGCATGCATTATTTTCATGTGCAAATGTTGAAAAACGCATGTGTTAACGCACCCATAGGCTCCAATGCAAAAAAATGCAAAAGTGTAATGCGTTTGACACTATGCGTTTTTGGTGGTGCACCCAAAAACGTAGTCTGCAGCATTTTTGGGCCTGTTATTGAACATGCAAATGTTTTTTTAACATGGGAGTCTATGGGAAACACATGCGTCAACGCATGGTACATATATGTACCATGCGTGAATGCATGCATTAACGCATGCATTAAAGATTAACACACATGACATGGAAATGGCAAGGGGAAAAAAGCATCCTTTAATGCATCCCTCAAATGGATGAAACCTCCCAAATGTGACCCTAACCTAAGATTTCAGTAGAATAATTTCAAACCATTAAATCTTAAAGTATAAATATCGTTCCATTTGAAGAAAAAAAAATCTACACTGGTTGTTAATAGTGGGTCACATTGCAGCTAAGATAATGCTTTTTTGAGCTATGTGACTTATTTTCTCAACTTTTTTTGTGCACTTTTAGAAACAGCATTTTAGGGTGGTGTAGGCATGGTCAGCACCTGATAACAGTGAGCAGTGCAATGTGACAGCAGAGAAAGGGCTAGTGAGATCCTGAGCTGTGTGGGGAGCCATCAGCTGAGAACAGTTAATAGTACAATGTGCCAGAAGAGAAGAAGTCAGATGACAGATCAGAAGCTTGTGTCAAGGAAAGAGGAGAGGAGTTTGCAGTGATCCTGGCATTCTGACATTGCTTAGCACTGTGCTGTAGCCTGAGGTAATCTGATACACTGTCACCTCATCAGCTGCAGTCAGGATTGTGGATGTTCTGTAATGCCCATTTATGTTTATGTGGTCGTATTCAGACGGATCAGACTGAGAATGAACATATGTCTGCTTCAGACACAGTCTAGTGGGGACACCATGTGGAAGGTTTATGAATGGTGTTCCACCATATTTCACTTATAAAGTATATCTGAAAGTTTATAAAAATCTCTTGCTCTACATTATTATTATTAAATAAAAATTTAAATGGCAATTATGCTTTAACTATGAAGAGACGGATATTAAAAAAAGATAAGACAAAGAGAATTATGGTTTATTATTCATGATTGGTAAAAGAAACAACTCATTTTTATTAAGGAATATTTTGGATGCAAGTCAGCCCTTGTATTATTGACTGTTCTTTTTCCCAAGACTGCTAGGCAAAGCAGTCAATAATATAAATGTGTAGTTCATGAAAAAAAAAAACTTTGCGTTTTCTGTGGGCAAATACACTCCTTTTAAATACAAAAAAATCATCCAAATTTGGTTGAACATTTCTGCAAAGGAAAACTTTTAATCGCACACCATGGGTGTTCCCATCACTACTCCAAATTATTTGCCAGATGTTTTGGAAGATTGAGAATTGTTAGATTAATTAAATAACTGAAGTTGTAAATTTACTTTTAATCAACTTTCCATCATTAGTAAGACCCAACATCTTAAAACTTAGGTACCGCATTAAAGAGAACTTCCTACTATACTCTAATACAGTTTAATTATTTATCTAATTAAAAATGTACATTCCAAGTAAACAAACTGTTAGTTATTTAATATCAACATATTGACCTAAGTTTTATAATGAGAATGTAAATTACTTGGTAATTAAGTTTATAAAGGTGGTTAAACTGAGACCATAATATAATCTTTTTAGTTAAAAAAAAATGGAGGCTGACTTATGTTTATCCAAATGTGAGAAAGCGAAAACACGTACCGTACATTATAGTCCCGAAAAAAATAGTGAAACATTCAATGCAAAGACGACATTAAAGTAAAATAAGCTATTGGTAAACATTAACCCCTTAAACCTTTTAAAAAGGTCCTATAAACAATCTACTTAAATTTGCAATTAGATCATTCTGGAGGATGTATTTATAATGTCTTGCATTGAATCATTCCTCTATTATTCCTTTTAAAAATGTATAAATAAATTGTCAAATACGTACACCCCTTGTTGAGTGTGATAACTGTATATAGAAATGAAATTTATGCCTTAACACCTTGCCGCAAATGAGCATAACTTTATGCTCATGAGTCTTTTTCACACATAAGGGACCCCTTTATGTCAAATGTGAAAGGAGTAAATTAACTAGTCCCACTGGGCATAGTTGGTTTTTATAAACCATGAATTAATATATACATTTAAAAAATAAAAGAACCTCATTTAAATACCTTTACCAGTATATATGATAAAAGGAAAATGGTGGAGTAAAAAAAAACTCAACCAAACAATAAATCAACTTGAAGAAAACGCAAAATGTGAATTGGAGTGTGGAATATATATTTAATTATTTATTAATTATTTCTGTTATGTATATATAATTAACGTTATACACAGAACACATGGGATCATATATTCTTGATATTTATTGACACTTACCGTATATACTCGTGTATAAACCGACCCGTGTATAAGCCGACCCCCCTACTTTTGCCCCCAAAACCTGGGAAAATCTATTGACTCGCGTATAAGCCGAGGGTGGACCCCAGCACAGGTATACAGCCCCCAGCAGTGGTATACAGGCCCCAGCAGTATGATATACAGCAGCCCCCAGTGGTATATACAGCAGCTCCCGGTGGTATATACAGCAGCCACAGTGGTATATACAGCAGCCCCATTGGTTTATACAGCAGCCCCCAGTGGTATATACAGCAGCCCCAGTGGTATTGCAGCCCCTATATACAGCAGCCCCAGTGGTATTGCAGCCCCAGTGGTATTGCAGCCCTTATATACAGCAGCCCCAGTGGTATTGCAGCCCCAGTGGTAGTGCAGCCCCTATATACAGCAGCCCCAGTGGTGTATACAGCAGCCCCTATATACAGCAGCCCCAGTAGTATTGCAGCCCCAGTGGTATTGCAGCCCCTATATACAGCAGCCCCAGTGGTATTGCAGCCCCACTGGTGTATACAGCAGCCCCTATATACAGCAGCCCCAGTGGTATTGCAGCCCCAGTGGTATTGCAGCCCCTATATACAGCAGCCCCAGTGGTATTGCAGCCCCTATATACAGCAGCCCCAGTGGTATTGCAGCCCCAGTGGTGTATACAGCAGCCCCTATATACAGCAGCCCCAGTTGTATTGCAGCCCCAGTGGTTTTGCAGCCCCTATATACAGCAGCCCCAGTGGTATTGCAGCCCCACTGGTGTATACAGCAGCCCCTATATACAGCAGCCCCAGTGGTAGTATACAGGCAGCCCCAGTAATGCAGGGCCCCCCCAGCCTGACTCCGGTCACCTGTAAAGCAAATTATACTTATCATTGTCCCGCTGCCATCCGCGCCCGCATCTGCCAACATCGCGATCCTCCATCTTCATGCGTCCTCTTCCGACTTCCTGTGTTCGGCGCCGGTAATGACGTCATTGGCTGCGACGAACACAGGAAACAGGAAGAAGACGCATGAAGATGGAGGATCGCGATGTCGGCAGATGCGGGCGCGGACGGCAGCGGGACAATGATAAGTATAATTTGCTTTACAGGTGACCGGAGTCAGGCTGGGGGGGCCCTGCATTACTGGGGATGTGGAGGCTGCTGTATACCGCTGTATACAGCAGCCCCCACACTGACTCGCGTATAAGCCGAGGGGGATACTTTTCAGCCCAATTTTTGGGCTGAAAAACTCGGCTTATACGCGAGTATATACGGTACTTTAAATGTCTTGCAAAAAACCTTGTCCATTAAACTTGTAAAGTACTCTGCAGGTAAAAAGTTAAAAATGCAAGTGCAGTAAAAGATATAAATAAACAGGGTACTTGGTCCATACGTTTTTTGTGCATAAATTGTACTTCAAGCTACTTCACCTCATCACTGCAGTCCTATCTGTTGTATTAAAAAAACCTGATCATGTAAATGTTTTCCTAGTGAACAGGCTCCAAACAGGTCCAGTGTCCGACATGGACTGAAGTTGGAAGCAGCTTTTTGTGTGCAAAGCCCAGAGTGAGGAGCGGCAAAAAACAAAGTGACTCATTTCAAACGTTCGTACAGAGGATTTCTTCATCAGGGATGAAGATTATTTACAACTATCATTAGCAAATTTTTACACCTCTTCACTGAAGAACCCACTCTTCTTTTGCAAACTGCTCCAGTTTTCTAATATTTGAATGATGCCTTTTTCTCAACAGCAATTTTAAGATCTCTCCACAGGTATTCAGTAGGATTTAGATCTGTACTAATTGCTGGCCACTTCAGAAATTTCCAGCGCTTTGTTTATATCTCATTCTTGGTGCTTCATGAAGTAAAGACACTCAGTTCCTGAAACAGCAAAACAACCACAAAACATCTGTGAACCTCCACCATATCTGATTGTAAGTACTGTGTTCTTTACTTTGTTGGCCTCATTCCATTATTTATAAATAATAGAATGATGTACTTTAACAAAAGCTTTATCTTGGTCTCATCGGTCAACAAATACATTTTGGCAAACTGCAGTCTAGAATTGTATGCGTTTGTGTCAGCATCGGGGTCTTTCTGGGTCTTCTTCCATAGCATTTCATTTCATATATATGTTGAAGGATAGTTTGTGCTGATAATGATGCACCCTGAGCCTGCAAGAAAGCTTGAATTTCTTGGGAACTTGAATGTGGCTGCTTATTTATCATCCAGACTCAACTATAACCTTTCATCAATTTTTCTTTGTCATCCACGGACAGGGAGACTAGCTACAGTGATATAGTTTTTAAACTTCTTGATTATTTTATTCCCTTTTGGCAAATGATCTGTAACATTGTTGATTGTTTATATTTTTTAACTATTTTCTTTCTCAAGTCCCCAGGCACTTCTAATAATAATAATAATAAAACTTTATTTGTATAGCGCCAACATATACCGCAGCGCTTTACAGTACAATGGTACGTCTAAGAAAAATATACAATACAGAATGGTAGGTAATACAGAACAGTAGTTACATACAATAAACATAGAATCAATGTAGGAAAAAACCCTATACATGTTGTCAGGAATTATAATGATTATAATGATTATACACAGTTATCTTTCACTTGTGCTTTATTCAAAAGCTGCTTATTTTAAACTATATGCACACATATGTGTATTACCTCAGAATGCACAAGAAAAAACTTTTTTAATCTCGAATATGTGCAAGTAAACTTTGTCTAATTATACAGTGTATGTAAACTTCTGGTTTCCACTGCATTTTTGTGGTTTTATGTAAAATTATGTCCAATTTTCCTTGTTTGAACCTTGGACATTAAATTACTTTTTGTTTATTTTTACAGCCACTGAACACTTACACAAGCTTCTCAGGGAAGTCCGTGTTCATGATCCATACCCGATCACTTGGTGTTCGGTACAGACCCCAAACTTTACAGATTGGGTTTTCCCATTTCTAGTCTTCAACAGTCTGTTGGCTTTCAAAGCAATCCATCAAAATATTTTTCTAAGTTGGTAATCATTAGAGAATTAAAATGTCTTGTTACAGTAAAAGAAACCTGTCAAAGAATGTCTAAACAAGTGCCTGTTAACAAATGCAGTATAACGGTGAAATAGCATTGAAACGTTTGAGCACCCCTGGTCAAAATTACGGTTATTGTGAACAGGTAACCAAGTTGAATATGAAATGATCTCTGAAAGGCACTACGTTAAAGATGACACACTTTGGTTGTATTTAGGCAAAAAATAATAATTTTCATCTTTTACATTTTAAAAATGTCAAAAAGGTAAATGGGTTGATTTGTGTTCAGATAACTCAGACCAAGGTTCAAACGTTAATTAGGCTGTTAGGGTTATGGATGTTTCACTATCAAAGTTAGGAAAGGCCAGGTTATGCAAATTTCATAGCTTTATAAAAATCCAACCTTTTGGGAGGAAGGTACTGTTGCAGGGTTACCACAACAGACGCTGCTTCTCCTCCGTTTCAGCTGTTAGATGATGACAGTACATGGTTGCATGCACTCTTGAAATGGTTGGATCTGCTTTGCTTTCCGGCTAGTGACTCACCGATTTAGACAGGCAGTAGCTTCTTCCTCCTTGTCACGGGTGGACCGCGCCTGCCGGTAGTGGGGCCCGGTTGAGTGCAGATCAAAAAGTTGAAGACGTCTTGTGGGAACAGATTAAGGGATTAATTTATTCGTGACGCCACCTATGAGTAGTTCGGTAAGTCTTACCGACGCTGCGAGGCCTCCGGGGGATGGATAGCAGCAAGATGGAACGCTCCCCACAGGCTGAGCGGTGATCCCCGGAGGCTGGAGCTGCTTAAGATGTTGTGCAGCAGCTGCGGTTACCTTGAAGTGCGGACAGACAGTTCATAAGGAAGCACGGACACTGTAAGTCTCTGTAACGGGTCTTTACTGTAACCAGCAAGCAGTACATGGCATACAGTTAACGGGTAGTGGACCGGGTGGACTCAGCAGTGATAGGTGTCCCTCAGAGATCCGCGGTGTTCCTCCATTCTAGCTAAGTGTTTGCCTTTGTCGCCCAGGAATATCAGAACGGGTACGGGGAGGCTGCTTCAATGCCCTATTCAAAGTATACGTGATGGATATTTTGGGGAGCCTTGGATCCCTTGGTGGGTACACCGCTGGTTAGACGACTGGAATTTGGCGGGTGGTGGGGTGCTCCTGTAAAGCTGCTCCTCCACTCTTCTGGTTCGCATAGCAGAGCTGAACTGCTGCTAGCTTCGGTACCAGCAAACCGGCTGTATAAGGGCGCAGGGTGGTTTTGGACCCGCATTTGGATGCCCAAGTTCGGTTGGTGATGCACCGGAAGTAATGGTGCTCAACCGTGGTAAGGGTGAGGAGATGGCCGGTAGAAGGTGGCCAGGGGGCTGCACCGACTGTGCAACCCCCTCTCCTAGGTTGCAGAGCTGGAAGTCTGCAGAGGTCTTCTAAGTTGCTGTTGCTTCTCCAGACCCGAGACTAGAACTCTCTAAGCTGGACTAAACTTTCCACTACACACTACCCTTGCACTCCGCCCACCAGGACCTGGATTGGTCCCCTCTACTAGTGTTGCATGCAGGGTATGAATCTCTGAGTTAACCACATAACTACTGGGTCAGAGAATATTGCTGCTGCATTTATGGCTGCAATACCCTCCTGTGATGCACTCGTTGCGGGGCGCCACACTCCTCCTTGATTAAATTCGCTTGTCCCCAGGCGTCGCACTACCCACATTACAAAGGATTTTTGTATTTTATAACAGGTAATACACTTTTATTAATAACAGGTCATTATTTTACGCAAAAATAAGGCAGGTAAAATAAACAAGTTACACTTTTGCGAGCCCGGCGGACGGTCGGCTGTCCTTGGTTAAAGTTCAGACTGTAGCCGCCAGATCACACAGTCAGTGATTAACAGGAACAGAGTCAGTGATTGAGTGTACAGAAGCAGAGTCAGTTATTGAGTCCAAGCTTTTTAGTCACTGGCGCGGAGAACGATGGCGCACCCGGATAGCGAACCACCCATCCATACAAGCATACCGCTCATAGGTGACTATGTCGCCCCGATATAAGTCGTGATCAGGATGTCCTCTGGGCAAATGCGACTCTACTTCCCGATGCCCCACAAACACTTCTTCGTTCAAACCCACCTCCCAAGCGAACCCCCACCCGTTAGACAGATTAAAGGTGGAAATTCTACCTTCGTGGCGGAGTTCATCAGGCAGCGGCGGTTGGCGGCGAGCCTCGGCATGGGCCTGCATGTTGGCGCGTTCTCGGGCTTGCCACTCCTCTCGTCGACGCTGGCGTACATCTCTGTCGGTACGGCTCGGGGTGTGAAGATGAACGGTAGAACTGGTGGTTTGGTAGGAAGCTTGGGCTTGGCGGACAGTCTGGACCGGCACCCGGTGGAACGGCACAGGAGAAGGTGTCACACATGCACCCGACCAGTGTACCCGAGCTAGCTGCTCGGACGGAGGATCCTCGCTGTCTCCCCAAGCGAAACCGGTGTCAAGATCCTCAGGAATGCTGTGGGTCTCGTCGTCGTCGTCATCTCCTTCTTCTCCCTCGACGACCACATCGGGCTGCTTGATGGTTGGAGATGCTGGAACATGTTCCTCTGTACAACAGGGCGGTGGTGCTGCGGATCCTTCCTCGGGGACGTCCTGCAGGGCTTCCAGGCTGCCTGCCTCTTCTTCTGTTTCTGCAGGTAAAGGGGTCTCAATCCCGGTCACCAGGTAGGCCTCGGCAGCTGCAGAGGAGGCCTCCGGTTCGGGGACGAAACAGGCAACAGTTTCTTGGTTGGTACATCTGTTGACGGGTTCCTCAGGGGGAACCTGGTAGATGTTAAGTTCTTCGGTGGAACGTGTTGTAAGCTCCGGCTCAAAAACGGGGTCGGCTGCGGTTCCAAGCGCTGGGAAGGGTGGAGCTGCGGTCTCTACCGGGATGAAACAGTCAATAGGCTCTGGTGAGGATGCAGGGCAAGCGGTAGGCGTTGGCGAGGTCGTAGTGAAACTGGAGATATCATCCGGTCCTGGGTTGGGTGTACCCGGTCGTCTCTGCTGCATCGCGTGATGTAGTCTATGGCCTAGGCTCGCGCTCCAGCTACGGATTGTCCACTCAACAGTTTCCATGAGCCTCACCCGGAGGTCTTGCAAAGCTTCTTGCCAAAAGTCGGGGCTACCATCGATGTTGAGGACAGGACCCGGACCGGGGTGGCCTATGGTTGCTCTGGCCTTGGCTTCCACTTGTTGCATGAGGTCTCGGAGTCTCAAACTGGCCATCTTTGTAGAGGAACCACACCCGTCTAACCGGTAACCGTTCTGGTAGAGAGCTGGTGAAGAACTGTCTGACACTCCCACTTCCTTGGGGGCTTTTGTAGTCCAATTGTGGGAAAAAGTCTTTGGGGTCCGCCCCCCTGGTTGATTCGAGCAATCAGGGCAGACAAAGAGTTTGGCGCCTTTGCCTTTAGCCCTCCCACGATGAGGGGCGGTGGCTCACCCCTGGGCTTGCACGTGGCGGATCCTCATGGCGGGGACGCCATCTTGGGTGCCATCTTGGCTCAACGGTGAAAAGGCGGGAAAGTTCTTTTTGGGACGAACAAAGTCCATTTTGTAGACATTAAAGTCATTTTAAAGCACATTATACCCGTCAGGGAACGGGCCTGCTCGTATCCTGTTCGTGACGCCAAATTTCTGACTCACCGTGGCCGGGGACTCCAGTTTAGACAGGCAGTAGCTTCTTCGTCCTTGTCACAGGTGGACCGCGCCTGCCGGTAGTGGGGCCCGGTTGAGTGCAGATCAAAAAGTTGAAGACGTCTTGTGGGAACAGATTAAGGGGTTAATTTATTCGTGACGCCACCTATGAGTAGTTCGGTAAGTCTTACCGACACTGCGAGGCCTCCGGGGGATGGATAGCAGCAAGATGGAACGCTCCCCACAGGCTGAGCGGTGATCCCCGGAGGCTGGAGCTGCTTAAGATGTTGTGCGGCAGCTGCGGTTACCTTGAAGTGCGGACAGACAGTTCATAAGGAAGCACGGACACTGTAAGTCTCTGTAACGGGTCTTTACTGTAACCAGCAAGCAGTACATGGCATACAGTTAACGGGTAGTGGACCGGGTGGACTCAGCAGTGATAGGTGTCCCTCAGAGATCCGCGGTGTTCCTCCATTATAGCTAAGTGTTTGCCTTTGTCGCCCAGGAATACCAGAACGGGTACGGGGAGGCTGCTTCAGTGCCCTATCCAAAGTATATGTGATGGATATTTTGGGGAGCCTTGGATCCCTCGGTGGGTACACCGCTGGTTAGACGACTGGAATTTGGTGGGTGGTGGGGTGCTCCTGTAAAGCTGCTCCTCCACTCTTCTGGTTCGCATAGCAGAGCTGAACTGCTGCTAGCTTCAGTACCAGCAAACCGGCTGTATAAGGGTGCGGGGTGGTTTTGGACCCGCATTTGGATGCCCAAGTTCGGTTGGTGATGCACCGGGAGTAATGCTGCTCAACCGTGGTAAGGGTGAGGAGATGGCCGGTAGAAGGTGGCCAGGGGGCTGCACCGACTGTGCAACCCCCTCTCCTAGGTTGCAGAGCTGGAAGTCTGCAGAGGTCTTCTAAGTTGCTGTTGCTTCTCCAGACCCGAGACTAGAACTCTCTAAGCTGGACTAAACTTTCCACTACACACTACCCTTGCACTCCGCCCACAGGGACCTGGATTGGTCCCCTCTACTAGTGTTGCATGCAGGGTATGAATCTCTGAGTTAACCACATAACTACTGGGTCAGAGAATATTGCTGCTGCATTTATGGCTGCAATACCCTCCTGTGCCGCACTCGTTGCGGGGCGCCACACTAGCTGTTCAGATTTTCATTGGTGCTGAAAGGGCTCTGTTTTTTGTACTTTTGGTCTCCTCGGCTCTCCATCCTGGGTTATCTCAGCTCTTCTGATTTTCCTACTCCCTTCTGCAAGAAATACTTACCTTTTAGCTTGCCTGATTGCCAGTGTTCTTCTCTTTAAATAACATGATAACTAGTGACTTCCCATAAATCATGAATATATTATAAAGTGCACTATTTAAAATATAACTTTTAATAAATTATTTGTTAAAACTAGCTGTGAGCCCGATTATAAAAAATCGGGAGTCTAGAATCTGTATATAATTTTTTTAAGAGTTGTAAATAATAGACTTAAACACCAGATATATGACAAAGTAGGCGATGTAGGCAAACCTGTGAGGGTAGCAATATAGTGGAGGTGTAGAAAGAGTTAATGTGCGACTAACAGGACTATAACAGAGTAGGAATTTATAATGATATCAAAAATGTTATTGAAGGAGTTAATGTCCCACAGGCACTCCCACAACAGACTCAGCGCTGTAAATTATATGGAAAATGGTTTTCAAGGGGTTAATGTAGCAGTGGCAGTAGTTATAAACACTACCAAATATGGAGTTAATGCTGAACTGGTATATAATGGGTTAATTTCGCAGTGTGATTACAACTATACAGTGTGTAATAGAAATAACAACAATAATGGAATATAAGGGGTTAATGTTCCTACTGGGAGTAGTAATAGAGACTACAACGTATGGAGTTAAGGCAGAAATGGTATATAAGGGGTTAACTTCGCAGTGGCAGTACAACTACACACTGTGTTATAGAAATTACAGATAAAACGGAATGTAAGGGGTTAATGTTGCTACTGTCATGAGTAGAATGAGAGAAGGGCCTCATTTCCCATTGAGATACATGGAGGACTTTGAGTTTGAAATTTAGTGGTGTAAGTGAGGCGCGAAGGTCATTGGTCGGTGTGTGCTGGCTCCGACCAATGAGCTTCGCGCATAACTTACAGCAGTAAATGTGAAACTCAAAGTCCTCTATGTATTTGAATAGGAAGGGAGGCGCGAAGCTCATTGGTCGGTGTGTGCTGTCGCCGACCAATGAGCTTGGCGCCTCACTTACAGGAGAGAGAGAGAGATTTAGTAATAGGGGAGTGGGGTGAAATGAATTGTGTGTATAGAGGTGGCTGAGTGGTTAGCACTGCGCGGTGGCTCAGTGGTTAGCACAGCGCGGTGGCTCAGTGCTTAGCACTGTGCGGTGGCTCAGTGCTTAGCACTGGGCGGTGGCTCAGTGCTTAGCACTGGGCGGTGGCTTAGTGGTTAGCACTGCGCGGTGGCTCAGTGGTTAGCAGTGAGTGCGGTGGCTCAGTGGTTAGCAGTGAGTGCGGTGGCTCAGTGGTTAGCAGTGAGTGCGGTGGCTCAGTGGTTAGCAGTGAGTGCGGTGGCTCAGTGGTTAGCAGTGAGTGCGGTGGTTCAATGGTTAGCAGTGAGTGCGGTGGCTCAGTGGTTAGCAGTGAGTGTGGTGGCTCAGTGGTTAGCAGTGAGTGCGGTGAGATTGGTCAGCGCAGAGTCGTGGGCAGAGTGGTCAGCGCAGCGCCGTGGGCAGAGTGGTCAGTGCAGCGCCGTGGGCAGAGTGGTGAGTGCAGCGCCATGGGCAGAGTGGTCAGCGCAGCGCCGTGGGCAGAGTGGTCAGCGCAGCGCCGTGGGCAGAGTGGTCAGCGCAGCGCCGTGGGCAGAGTGGTCAGCGCACCGGCGTGGGCAGAGTGGTCAGCACACACATACACACACACACACATACAGACACTTCGGTATACTTAGCAGCGGCCCTGCATCTTCCCCGCCACGTGGATCCTGAGTCGACATGTTGCCGCCCCCGGACGACTGGATCCAATATTGGGTCTGGGAAGTCTGGCGAGACTTCCCGGACGCCATCTTGGACAAAGTATGGTGGCGGCCCCGGACGACTGGATCCAATATGTCCGGGAAGTTTGGCGAGACTTCTTGGACGCTATATTGGATCCAGTAGTTCGGGGGCGGCGAGATGTCGACTGAGGATGCAGTCGGCGGACGCAGGGCCATTGGTAAGTATAGCGGAGTGTGTGTGTGTTTGTGTGTGTGTGTGTATGTGTGTGTACAAAGTGACGGAAGTGCAGACAAAGTGACGGAAGTGCGAACAAAGTGACGGAAGTGCGGTCAAAGTGACGGAAGTGGATACATACACACACATATATATACATACTGTACATTGCATATGGAGGGGTGAGGAGAGCGGAGGCTGGAGGGGTGAGGACAGGGGAGGCTGGAGGGCAGAGGACAGGGGAGGCTGGAGGGCAGAGGACAGGGAAGGCTGGAGGGCAGAGGACAGGGGAGGCTGGAGGGCAGAGGACAGGGGAGGCTGGAGGGCAGAGGACAGGGGAGGCTGGAGGGCAGAGGACAGGGGAGGCTGGAGGGCAGAGGATAGGGGAATCTGGAGGGCAGAGGACAGGGGAGGCTGGAGGGGCGACATCACGCCACCTATCATCCTCCTACAGGCTGCATACCTCTCTCCCTCAGTGTAGGCTGCACAGCAGCGGTGTCCGTATCCCCGGGGCCACTTGGCCTCCTGCTGTCCGGCAGAGGACTGAGCCCCGGAGGCTGGTGGCAGTGCAGGAGCGGAGGGTGATCTGTGCTGCCGCCATTGCGCAGCCCCGGGCGCCGGAAGTGAGGGAGAGGAGCCAGGACTTGTGAAAGAAGCCAGAGGTAATGGCGGTCGTCTCCCGAAGTGGCGTGTGGCGGACAGGAGACAACCGGCTAACGCCGGTCGTCTCTCGGCTGTGATGTGTGGGTGTTTTGGGCAGTGTTGGGGCGGCCGTAAGCATGGCGGGGCTGGGTGAGTCCCGCTCTGCTTAGGGCCAGCATCTTGGTCCACCCTGAGCGGGTGTAGTGCCCAAAGGCACTTGTGTCCGGTGACGTAATTGTTGTCACTTGAAGACGGAAGTGGCTTTGGCTTTTATATATGGCGGGCCGATTGTAAAGAATGGGGGAGTGTAGAATATGTATGTAGTTTACATACTGTGATTGACAGAACTTGTTAAGTAAACATGAGCGAAGTACATATATATATATATATATATATATATATATATATATATATATATATAGCAGTACGATGGTATATGGTGGTAATTAGAGCACATGTATAGCAGCACTATAGTATATGGCGGTAGATTATAGTAAATGTATAGCAGCACTATAGTATATGGCGGTACATTACAGTACATGTATAGCAGTGCTATGGTATATGGCGGTACATTACAGTACATGTATAGCAGCACTATGGTATATGGCAGTACATTATAGCACATGTATAGCAGCACTATGGTATATGGCAATACTGCGGTCACCGCGGTCCCCCACTCCTCCTGGCCCCCGGTCGTCCACAGTAAAATTTAAAAAATCCTCAGTGAGAATACTCACCTGTCCGCCGGCTCGCTCCACCTCCGCCTTGTAGGTCCTACAGGCCTTTAGGACCTGTAGTTGCCTGGGCAAGCCATCAGCTGAGGAGGGGAGGGGGGGCAGGATTGTGTTGGGGGGGCAGAATGGTACAAGTGGGGCAGGATGGAGCGAGCGGGGCAGGATGTAGCGGGAAGGGGGGGCAGGATGGAGCGGGAGGGGCAGGATGGAGGCGGGGGAAACAGGATGGAGCCGGGGGAAACAGGATGAAGCCGGGGGGAACAGGATGGAGGCGGGGGAGGGGGGGCAGGATGGAGGCGGGGGAGCAAGAAGAGCGGGGGGCAGGATGGATTGAGCGGGGCAGGATGGATTGAGGGGGGCAGGATGGAGGCGGAGGAGCAGGATGAAGCCGAAGGGGCAGGATTGAGCAGGATGGAGCCGGAGGAGCAGGATGGAGGCAGATGAACAGAATGGAGCAAGCGGGGCAGGATGAGTAAGCGTGAGGGCAAGATGGAGGCGGGGGAGCAAGAACAGTGGGGGTGAGGATGGAGCAAGCAGGGCAGGATGGAGCGAGCAGGGCAGGATGGAGCGAGCGGGGCAGGAAGTAGCGAGTGGGGCAGGAAGGAGCAAGGGGGGCAGGATGGTGGGTGGCGGAGCAGGATGGGGTGGCGGGGCAGGATGGAGGGGGCGGGGCAGGATGGAGGGGGTGGGGCAGGATGGAGGGGGCGGGGAGGATGGAGGCAGAGGGGAGGATTGAGCCGGAGGGGCAGGATGGAGCCGGAGGGGCAGGATGGAGCCGGAGGGGCAGGATGGAGGTGAGTGGCGCAGGATGGACGGAGCGAAGCAGGATGGAGACGGCAGGGCAGGATGGAGACGGCAGGGCAGGATGGAGGCGGCAAAGCAGGATGTTGGCGGGGGGTGAGGATGGTGGTGGGGGTGTGGGATGAAGTCGGGGGGGCAGGATGGTGTTGGGGGGGCTGGATGTATAGGGGGGGCAGGATGGAGGCGCTCCTCCTGACCCCCTCCGCTCCCCGCGGCACCCGTCCCTCTGGGCCTCCAGTCTCTGCGGCCCCCCTCCCTCTGGGGCTGCACACCCCCTCCCCCGCTCCTTCATGGTGATAATAAAAATAAAAACGCCTCAGTGAGGATACTTACCCTGCGGCGGCTCGCTCCACCCGTCTTGTAGGTGGCAGGACAGGACCTGTCGTTGGCTGGGAAACCGATCTGCTGGGGGTCAGTGGGCAAAGCGGGGGTCAGTGGGCAGAGTGGGGGATGAGTGAGAAGAGCAGGGGTTAGTGGGCAGAGTCATTGGGCAGAGCAGGGGTCAGTGGGCATAATCAGTAGTCAGAGCAGGGTCAGTAGGCAGAGCTGGGGTCTGTGGGCAGAGCTGGGGTCAGTGGGCATGGTCAGTAGACAGGGGGGGGGGGTAAGTGGGCAGAGCAGGGTCAGTGGGCAGAGCGGGGGTGAGTGGGTAGAGTGGGGGGTGAATGGGCAGAGCAGGGTCAGTGAGCAGGATTGGGGGGTCAGTGGTCAGAGCAGGGTCATAGCGGGGGTCAGTGGTCAGAGCAGGGGTTAGTTGGCAGAGTGATTGGGCAGAGCAGGGGTCAGTGGGCACAGTCAGTAGGCACAGCAGGGGTTAGTGGGAAAGATCAGTGGGCAGAGCAGGGGTGAGTGGGCAGAGCAGGGGTGAGTGGGCACAGTCAGTGAGCAGAGCAGGGGTCAGCGGGCAGAGCGGGGGTGAGTGGGCAGAGCAGGGTTTAGTGGGCATAGCAAGGGTTATTGGGCAGAGTCAGTGGGCAGAGCAGGGGTTAGTGGGCAGAGCAGCGGTCAGTGGGCACAGTGAGTGGGCAGAGAAGGGTCAGTGGGTAGAGCATGGGTGAGTGGGCACGGTCAGTTGGCAGAGCAGGGGTCAGTGGGCATGGTGAAAGGGAAGAGCGGGGAGTGAGTGAACAGAGGGTGGTCAGTGGGCAGAGCAGGGTCAGTGGTAAAAGCAGGGGCGAGTGGGCAGAGCAGGGGTGAGTGGGCAGAGCGGGAGTAAATGAGCAGAGCAGGGTCAGTAGGCAGTGTGAGGGGTAAGTGGGCATAGCATGTTCAGTGGGCAGTGTGAGGCGTGAGTGGGCAGTGTGAGGGGTCAGTGGGCAGTGTGAGGGGTGAGTGGTCAGAGCAGGGTAAGTGGGCAGAGCAGGGTCAGTGTGAGGGGTGAGTGGGCAGAGCAGGGTCAGTGGGGCGTGTGAGGGGTCAGTGGGCAGAGCAGGGTGAGTGGGCAGTGTGAGTGGTCAGTGAGCAGAGCAGGGTCAGTGGGCAGAGCATGGTCAGTGGGCAGTGTGAAGGGTAAGTGGGCATAGCATGTTCAGTGGGCAGTGTGAGGCGTGAGTGGGCAGTGTGGGGGTCAGTGGGCAGTGTGAGGGGTGAGTGGGCAGAGCAGGGTCAGTGTGAGGGGTGAGTGGGCAGAGCAGGGTCAGTTGGGCGTGTGAGGGGTCAGTGGGCAGAGCAGGGTGAGTGGGCAGTGTGAGGTGGTCAGTGAGCAGAGCAGGGTCAGTGGGCAGAGCAGGGTGAGTGGGCATTGAGGGGTCAGTGGGCAGAGCATGTTCAGTGGGCAGAGGAGGGTCAGTGGGAAGTGTGAGGGGTCAGTGGGCCGAGCAGGGTGAGTGGGCAGAGCAGGGTCAGTGAGGGGTCAGTGGGCAGAGGATGGTCAGTGTGAGGGTCAGTGGGCAGTGAGGGGTGAGTGGGCAGAGCATGGTGAGTGGGCAGAGCAGGATGAGTGGGCAGTGTGAGGGGTCAGTGGGCGGAGCAGGATGAGTGGGCAGAGCATGGTCAGTGGGCATAGTGGGGGTGAGTGGGCAGAGAGGGGGTGAGTGAGCAGAGAGGGGGTGAGTGGGCAGAGAGTGGGGGTGAGTGGGCAGAGAGTGGGGGTGAGTGGGCAGAGAGTGAGGGTGAGTGGGCAGAGAGTGGGGGTGAGTGGGCAGAGCAGGGTGAGTGGGCAGAGCAGGGTGAGTGGGCAGAGTGTGGGTGAGGGGGCAGAGAGGGGGTGAGGGGGAAGAGTACGGGGGTGAGTGGGCAGAGTTTGGGGGTGAGTGGGCAGAGTGAGGGTGAGTGGTCAGAGTGGGGGTGAGTGGGCAGAGCAGGGTCAGTGGTCAGAGTGAGGGTGAGTGGGCAGGTCAGGGGCAGAGTGGGGGTCAGTGTGCAGAGTGGGGGTGAGTGGGCAGGTCAAGGGCAGAGTGGGGGTCAGTGTGCAGAGAGGGGGTGAGGGGGAAGAGTAGGGGGGTGAGTGGGCAGAGCTTGGGGATGAGTGGGAAGAGTGGGGGTCAGTGGTCAGAGTGGGGGTCAGTGGGCAGGTCAGGGGCAGAGTGGGGGTCAGTGTGCAGAGTGGGGGTCAGTGTGCAGAGTGGGGGTGAGGGGGGCAGAGAGGGAGTGAGGGGGAAGAGTTGGGGGGTGAGAGGGCAGAGTTTGGGGGGTGAGTGGGCAGAGTGGGGGTCAGTGGTCAGAGTGGGGGTGAGTGGGCAGAGCAGGGTCAGGGGCAGAGTGGGGGTCAGTGGTCAGAGTGGGGGTGAGTGTGCAGAGCAGGGTCAGGGGCAGAGTGGGGGTCAGTGGTCAGAGTGGGGGTGAGTGTGCAGAGCAGGGTCAGTGGTCAGAGTGGGGGTGAGTGGGCAGAGCAGGGTCAGGGGCAGAGTGGGGGTCAGTGGGCAGAGCGGGGGGTGAGGGAGCAGATCGTGGGTCAGTGTGCAGCGAAGGGGGATGAGTAGGCAGAGTAGGTTAGATCGGGACAGGACCTTTGATGACATCACGGTCATGTGATCTGTGACTCCACCCATCATCGTGACGTCATCAGAGGTCCTCAAGCAGGATGAAGAGAGATCGCGGCTGGCTTGAGGGAGCTGTGGTAAGAGGCGGGGGGGGTGACCGGACAGTGGAGGGGGTCTGTGCTGACAGGCGGGGGGTGACCGGAGAGTGGAGGGGGGCGATCGGGGAGCGGAGGGGCAGTGGTGATAGGCTGGGGGTGACCGGGCAGTGGAGGGCGGCTATGGTGACAGGCAGGGGGCTGATGGGGCAGCGGGGGGAAGTGTTGTGACAGGCGGGGGTGAGCGGGCAGTGGAGGATGGCTATGGTGACAGACAGGGGGATGATGGGGCAGCGGGGGGAAGTGTTGTGACAGGCGGGGGTGAGCGGGCAGTGGAGGATGGCTATGGTGACAGGCAGGGGGGTGATGGGGCAGCGGGGGGAACAGTGGTGACAGGCGGGGGTGTGCGGGCAGGGAGAGCGGGCAGGAGGAGGTTCACTATATATGTAATGTAATATGACCCTAACGCACTTCCGTCACTTTGGTAGCCACGTCCACGACGACGGAAGTAGCGCCGAATATGACGGAAGTGCGCTACGACAATTATATATTAGATAACAAAATGGTGCTTTCCCACACCTAGTGTCTATGAACACAAACGTCACACAGGGATGGTGTGCTCTACCCTTTCCCTGTTCAGATTCCTGCCTAGCAATGGAGTTTTATACACCTAATTTATGCGGTGTCCCCGTTCCACGACGGCTTTCCCTTAAACTTATTGCCCCATTGTTAGGGAGCAGTCACATCACACATCCAGTCTCCTTAAGGGGTATTGTCTGAACACGGGTCAAGCCCCAATGTCCTTTTAATCTAGGTCACCTATCGGTCGAACCAGGTTTTTTTAAGTTAATAGTGATAAGGGCAATGAGATACCTTTGTCTACCCATACCAGCGCAACCTGAGGACTAAGGCAAGATACCTCAGGCATCTCTGTGGAAAGGACTGTCACTCCTGATGAAACCTATAATCCATCTGTAGGTGGAAACGCGTCGAGTACATGGACAGCAGGCACAAGATAAGTAAATCAATCTATAAGTGACTGCCAGCTAAGACATCCATTATCCTTAAGGGGAGGTTTTGATTTATCTTTTGTCACAAGGTACCTTGGGGGTCAGAAACAGAAGGGACTACATGATATTTGGTATGAGATGGTGCAGGGCACTATACAGTTCTACTTTATGATCTGGAGGAGACTCTGATCCTTAGGAGCCTCCCCCACCTGATAAAGGATTTTGATTGGGGATCCTGCAGATATATCATATGGATCATAGTATCAAACTTTAATTGTGTTGCATTGCACTAATGAATGACATTTATAATCTCTTACCACAGCAGATTCTGGTCAGACAACCATTACACTCAGTGCTGTGTGCAGCTTTGCCCAGGCTATAACTGAAGGCATTATGAATGCAAGACACCAGCCCCAATCACTAAACAACCTCCATTCACACAGAGGGAGTGACCATTGGTTGTCCTGCAAACACAATGGGCTCCATATGGGGCGCAGTTCACACAGGCCTGCACAGTGTATGCCCAGCCTCTTACGTTAGCCCCCATCTCAGTAGGCGGGCTGTTGCGGCATTCAACACCGCTACCTGCGCCGGAACAAACGCTCCCATACGGCCCAGCTACACACAGCAACAAAAGAGTGCAAGAAAAAACCACAATGACAAGTGCTGAAATTGTGGAAAATTAGTTAGTTTTAAACTATATCAAATTGTGGGGTATTGGTTTGTCTTTTGGTCCAAAACACGTAAGCTTGTGAGCCCCTACACGGCTCCCCACAGGTCACAAGTCCTATCCACTAAATTTTTATCTCAAGTAAGCAAAGGACACAAATATAAAATAAATTCTCTTACCACAGCAGATTCTGGTCAGACGACCATTACACTCAGTGCTGTGTGCAGCTTTGCCCAGGTTATAACTGAAGGCATTATGAATGCAAGACACCAGCCCCAATCACTAAACAACCTCCATTCACACAGAGGGAGTGACCACTGGTTGTCCTGCAAACACAATGGGCTCCATATGGGGCGCAGTTCACTCAGGTCTGCACTATTTTCCTTAGTTCCCTTTTTAGTTTGCCTCACTTATTCTCTCCCTTTACTCCTACATGTAGTTTGGTATGCATTGTACCATTGCTGTTTATTGTACCTTTGTTTGCCTTATGCCCTTTATGTTTTTATTCTAGACTGGGATTAGTGTTCCTACTGTCCCGTTATGTTCAGGAAAAGACAGTGATAGGAGTGTTATCATTGCTTGGGGTTACAGAACCCATCTAGGTATGCCAGAGAGCTCAGGGTTGCTTAGGGGAAGTGTCATGAATTGCCCCTTTCAATTGTTCCCTAATGAAAGTATTTCCCTTCCATCATTCTGCCCTACTCCGATCAGCCACCTTGGTAGAGAACGACATCTAGAAGCTGCCTTGTAGTGGTGTCTGTTGCCTTTAGTCAGTAAAGTCCAAGCTCACCATTAGAGGCTTTAATGAAGACTGGGTAGGCACTAAGTCATATTACTTTCAGGGTAATCCTGGTTCTGGGAATAGTGAGACTACATCCCTTTCTCCCCTTCAGCTTGAACTGTGTCAACTAGATTGTTATCTGCTTCTCTTAAAGGGGGTGTCCCAGAAACAAAGTTTATCTTAAACAATAGGTCTTGGAATAATAATAATTTCCACAATTGTATTTGTTATCTATATCTCTATCTGTATAACAGAGGGTCCTCCACCCATATGTGATGGAATACACAAAGAGCCCAAAACATTTTTTTCCGGTGTTAATTGGGCAAAATACAAAGAATACTCTACATGGGAGACAAACAGGCCATGTGCTGGAAAACCAGTTTTTCCAGTTTAGCCATCTTCTGCCTCAGCCAGATAGTTGTGGGAGTCTACATTGTTGGGAAAATCAGACAAAAATAAGGAAAATGGATCTTAGCACATGCCTCCAATTTTCTAGGTATAAAACCCCACACGACACATGTTGGGTCTTTTTTCCCCTTTTTGTTCTCACTCTTGGACCAGAAGACCACAATGCTAGGACTACAAGCATAATGGCTAATTGTATCCAACCTATTCCCCTGCATTAACCTGTACCTTCCCTGTAACCCTCTCCCCCTGATCTCTGTACCTTCACTATAACTCTATAATATTATGTACCTGTAATTCCCCAGCATTATCCTGTACTCTCCACGTAACTTTAATATCCCTGCATTACTCCATTACTCTTGTACCCTCTGTATTCTATGTAAGGTCAGTTAGTGAATGTTGTGTGGGCTTATATTACATGTGTATGTGCGTTTAGGTAACGAAGGTGGGAAATATTGTTGAGGACAAAATTGAAAAATTAACAACAAAAATTCATAAAAATTATAATTTATTGGTATACGTTAAAAACACACCAAAGGTGATTACACTTAGTGATGGACAACATGTAATAATTACTAAACACTGCTACTCACCCCCCACACAAAGACAAACATAAGCTGAAATACACCTTTTAAGCAAAGTCAAGAGAAAAGTATCATCCGTGTATGCATGTCAATGACTCATAAGTTTCATTGACTGTGTATCTGTCGGTGACTAGTTAGTTATGTCCACATTACAGTCTCTTTCCATTTCTGTTATCTGTCAATGATTCATAAGAATTCTAAACAGAATAGTTTCCTTCCTCAATAGTTTTGAGGAAGGACTCTTAAATACATATAAAATATAGGATGCTTTCACTAAATAATAATGATATGACCATCAAAGTATATATGAGGCCCCTTCTCTTCCCTTCTTGGAGGTTTATCAGGGGCAATAAAAACAATAATAGAGTGATGTTACATTGATCATTATTGATCTTAGGTCCTCCTTTCATGAGGAGTGACCTATGATGTCTCTATTGAGGACTACCACCTATGTTATTCTGAACAAAAGGTGAAATTATCGACATAGACATCCATTCTTTCAAGATTCCAGGATTAAGTGTTGAATATTGAACTTGATCCCTAATTATCCTTGATTGTACCAGTCTTCACAACAATTGTTGATATGATCAAATTATAATATCTGGCACCAAGTCAACAGTACACGGAGTATATCTAGAGTAACTTCACAGGAAGATATATTCATCATCTGTCTATAATCCACCCTTATTGTTATTAGAAACACCAATATTTGTATTCCACAGTTTTCTTATCTTATCCTCTTAACATGGCTATGCTACTAAAAGATACACAGAAAACTTCTCCGGATCATGTCTTAATAATAGGGAACCTGACGACCGTTTAATGGTCCAAACTTATCTAACTTAATGTTGTACCTCAGTAAATGGTTATACAGATGGAGATGGAGACATGCTAACTAAACCTTAGAGTTCCATAGTTCCAACTTCCAATCCAGTGTTGGGAGCCAATTTTATGGCCCCATGAAACGTGTTGAGCTATTTGAAGTGGGATCTTATATATTTTTTGATGGTCATATCATTATTATTTAGTGACAATATCCTATATTGTATTTTAACTCAAGAGTCCTTTCTCTACACTATTGAGGAGGAAACTATCCTGTTTTAACTTCTAATGAATCATTGAGAGATAACAGAAAGGGAAAAAGGCTGTATTGTGGACATCATTAGTCAATAGCAGTTACACAGTCAACAAAACTTACGAGTCATGACATGCATACACAAATTATACTTTTCTCTTGACCTTGCTAAAAGGGTGTAGTCCAGTTTATGCTTGTCTTTGTGTGGGAGTGGATAGTAGTGTTTAGTATTTATTATGCAAATTGTCACTTAAGTAGACAAGCTGTAATGCCACCAATAAAGGTAGGAATCCTAAAAGTCATAATTGACTCTTTAACAAGCCTTTTAATATGACTTAGGATTTTTACCAGATCAGAACCCCAAACTACAGATGCTGCTTTTCGGGGTGATTGCCCCTAATCAGTGCAGTGTGTGGGAATTCTGAATTCTAGTATTTATTAGACATTTATTTTCACTTAGTGTTATCACCTTTGGTGTGTTTTTAACATATACCAATAAATTATCATTTTTTATGATTTTTACCTATAAATTTTCGATTTCAACTTAGGTAATACCTAGTATGTTTTTTCAGTGAACTCCTGGCAAATATTGTTAGAAAATTGTGAGCTGATTGTGTACTATTGCAGTATATTATGCAATTGCTGTGTGTTTATAAGGTAGAATATATGTTTGTACCGAGACGGTAGACTTGGGTGCATACAATATACATTCTTTTGTTTGCAAACAAGTTTGTCTCATTTAGACATCATTTATAACTAGGGATGGGCGAGTATACTCGCTAGGACTCGTTACTCTGCGAGTAGTAAGGGACTCGCAGGACTCGGTACTCTGCGAGTTTCCCAGCGATTACTCGCACAGTAACGAGTCCAATGCAAATCAATGGCAATCCTAGTTTTGTCAGAGACTCTGACAAAACTAGGATTGCCATTGACTTGCATTGGACTCGTTACTGTGCAAGTAATCGCAGGGAAATTCGCACAGTAACGAGTCCAGCTGTCTGCTCTGTGCCCTCGGGTCCTACAGGCTGCCGCAGCTCCAGGGTTCTAGAGCCCGCCTGCTGCCTGATGTAGCAGAGCTGAGATTGTTCTCAGTCTGCTCATTCCCTGTGCATAGACATCTATATCTATGCACAGGGATGTAGCAGAGAGGACATCGCGTTTTGGACTACGTCGGACGGAAGAGGATTTTTTTAATTAAAGATGGAGTCCCTAATGGCTTTTTTTTTTTATTTCTAATAAAAATTTTTCTCTGTGTTGTGTTTTTTTTAACCCTTTATTGGAGATTCTTAGTGGCCGGGTCAAACCTGGCCTGACATTAAGAATCTCGGGCTTAATACCAGCTTGTATAACAAAGCTGTTATTAACCCCTTTATTACCCAGCGTGCCACCGCCACGAGGGCAGCTGGAAGAGCGGGGTTCAGCGCCAGAGGATGGCCCTTCAATGAACGCGCCATCTTCTGGGGCGGCTGCGGGCTGCAATTTGCAGCGGGGGGTGCCCAGAAAGCTTGGGCCTCCCTGCGCTGCGGATTCCAGCCCCCAGCTGCTTAGCTGTACCTGGCTAGACATAGAAATTGCGCGGAGCCCCACGCATTTGTTTTTTATTATTTCATGAAATTCATGAAATAATAAAAAAAAAAGTGCTCCCGTATATTCTTGTGTCCGGCCAGGTACAAATAGGCACCTGGGGGTTGGGGGCAGCCCGTCGCTGCCTACTGGATCCGGCTGGTTCCAGAAATACGGCGAAGCCCACGTGAAATTTTTTACTGACAAATCCATAAAACAATGTAAATAAAAGGGACTGCATCTTTATTAACCCCTGGACCATGGGTGAGGGGTTAATAAAGATGCAGTCCCTTTTTTAGGATTGTTTTATTGATTTTTCAGAAAAAAAATCACGTGGGCTTCGCCGTATTTCTGGAACCAGCCGGATCCAGCAGGCAGCGACGGGCTGCCCCCAACCCCCAGGTGCCTATTTTTACCTGGTCGGACACAAGAATATAGGGGAGCCCTTTTTTTTTATTATTTCATGAATTTCATGAAATAATAAAAAAAATGCGTGGGGCTCCGCGCAATTTCTATGTCTAGCCAGGTACAGCTAAGCAGCTGGGGGCTGGAATCCGCAGCGCAGGGAGGCCCAAACTTTCTGGGCACCCCCCGCTGCAAATTGCAGCCCGCAGCCGCCCCAGAAGATGGCGCGTTCATTGAAGCGCCATCCTCTGGCGCTGAATCCCGCTCTTCCAGCGGCCCTGGTGGCGGTGGCACGCTGGGTAATAAAGGGGTTAATACCAGCTTTGTTATACAAGCTGGTATTAAGCCCGAGATTCTTAATGTCAGGCCAGGTTTGACCCGGCCACTAAGAATCTCCAAAAAGGGTTAAAAAAAACACCACACAAAGAAAAATTATTTATTAAAAATAAAGACACAGACACCATTAGGGACTCCAACTTTATTACCATCACATATCCCTTCAAAGACCCAGGTCTTCTCTCTTCTTTCTTCTCTCTTCTGTCTTCCTTCTTCTTCTTGTTGCAGCGCCGGTAAGCAGAGAGTTAACTGTGCTGTGACAGCGGGAGCCTATTAAACATGATTTAGCTATTGTAGCAGATAGAGCCTGAAGCTTCCGAGAAACATCTGCGATTTGTAAATCGCACATTACTCGCTATTACTCGCTTCCCCATTCATTAACATTGGACTCGCTAGACTCGCAACGAGTAGCGAGTCCCGGGCTCGGACTCGCTAGAGTCAAGCGATTCCGAGTAATTTAGGACTCGCCCATCACTATTTATAACACAATACAATCAAAGAGGCAAGGAGTTTCTTTTTCTGCTTATAAGTGAATTATTTTATTTGCAAAAAAAGTGTATCACCTCTAAAATTAGTGTTTTGCAAAAAGATGCAGGGGGGTACAATGGCACATATATACTCACAGCAGCACAATAAGTACAATGGTATTAATACATGTTACAGCTATGACATGCCGTTCACCAACCACATATGGGTTCCCCTGATGAAGCTGATCCACCAACACGTGATACATACGTGGGGATCACACTAGAAGGGTTCCCTCCCTTCCTGGCACTATCAGCACTTTACTTTGCACAAAACCACTGGTATGACATGTATTGAATAATAAGCTGCTCTCCTTTAAATGTGTACAGTATATACTGGAATTATCCGCACTATGCACTTTATTGTGAGACTCATTGTGTTACATTGCTTTAAAACCATGTATGTACTAGAGCAAAAGTGTTAAAGGGAACCTGTCACCTAATATTAAGCCCCTACACTATCTCTAGCTGTCCCTACACCTTCCTAGCAGCTCCCTATCTCTCCCTTTCTTATCTAAAGTGACCCTATTAAACATGTGTAAATTAAGTCTGAACTTACTGCAGTCCCCGTGGTTAGGGGACTGGGTAGGCGTGGCCATGCTTCCACAGCACTCCTCCATGTTGTAATGCACGCCCCGCTGGGCGGCATTATTCAGGGCCCTCTCTGCCCCCATGTCTTTGTAATCTGCCGCCATGTTTGTAGTTCTAAGCACCGGCCGGACGTCACTTCCGGCGCGGTGCATTATGGGGCCGGTCACGTGATCAGCCCTAGTGCATAATGCACCGCGCCGGAAGTGACGTCCGGCCGGTGCTTAGAACTACAAACATGACGGCAGATTACAAAGACATGGGGGCAGAGAGGGCCCTGAATAATGCCGCCCAGCGGGGCGTGCTTACAGCATGTAGGAGTGCTGTGGAAGTGTGGCCACGCCTACCCAGTCCCCTAACCACGGGGACTGCAGTAAGTTCAGACTTAATTTACACATGTTTAATAGGGTCACTTTAGATAAGAAAGGGAGAGATAGGGAGCTGCTAGGAAGGTGTAGGGACAGCTAGAGATAGTGTAGGGGCTTAAAATTAGGTGACAGGTTCCCTTTAAACATCCATATATGGTTGGTGAGCAGCATGTAATAGCTGTAACATGTATTATTACCATTGTACTTATTGTGCTGCTGTGAGTATATATGTGCCATTGTAGCCCCCTGCATCTTTTTGTAAAACACCATTTTTAGAGGTGATACACATTTTTGCAAATATAATAATTCACTTATAAGCAGAAAAAGAAACTCCAGTCCTTGCCTCTTTGTTTGTATTGTATATATGGAGTTTTTTGCTATAGTCCATACTGAGTAAAGATGTGTTTCCCTCTGGCCTTGATTATGATTTTAACCATATGGAACTATTGTTTATACTAATATCATTTATAACACAGTTGACCAAGCAAATAAGTGTCTGAGATATTTAAAGGGAAGCTATCACCTAGATTTAAGGCCCTACATTTTCGCTACCTGTCCCTACACCTTCCGAGCTGCTCCCTATGTATCCCTCTCTCAGCTAAAGGGGCCCTATAAAATAGCAGAAAAATAACTTATAACTTACAGCAGTCCTTGAGTCTGGGGACTGGAAAAGCGGCGCCAGGCTCCATTCTGCCCTCCTTCATGCTGCAGCGCACACCCCGCTGGGCGGCATTATTCTTTATTCATCGCCGCCTCCTCCATTTGGAATCTCCCGTTACGTTACACTGCCCACTACGTCACATCCGGCATGATGCATTATGGGCCTTATCACGTGATCGGCTCGGCTTCAATAAGCGTATTGCGCATGCACAGTGCCGGGCCAATCACATCATCAAGCCCATAATGCACTGGGGCCAATCACATGATCGGCCGCATAATGCACCCTCAACAGAGTAGACAACTTCAATATATTGCGGAACCGACATTACTATATATCACGCTGAACAGACAATACATGGGATAAATAAAAAATTACCATCCAAGCATAAGTAGAGATGGGCGAGTCCGAAAAGACTCGGAATCGCAAGACCCCAACGAGTCCGAGTCAAGGACTCGGGACTCGTTGCGAGTCCAGCGAGTCCAATGTTAATGAATAGGGACCCGAGTAATAGCGAATAATGACATTTACAACTCGCTGATGTGTCTCTGAAAGTGTGCGAGTCCAAACTCGCTGGTTTTTCTCTTATTTTGAGGCTTGTAGCCGATGATGCGAGGGAAGCGATTCTCCAGCACACACCATGCTTTAAGGAAACAGGAAGCGAGTCGCGCTGACAGGCGCACACACAGAGCAATCCATTCATCAGTGCAATCATGGCAGCAGGACGTGGCACGGTGAACACACTGCGTCTTATTGCACTTGTGGAGGCTCGTCCATTTCTATGGCTCCCTACAGATCCTGACTATGGGGATACGACCCAAATTAATACAGCCTGGAGAGAGATCGCCCAAGAGATGTTCCCTGCGTTCCATCGGAGTGACCATGAGGAACAGAGCAATCTAAGTAAGTTAAATGAGTTCACACGTTATATATTGCATTTACTGTATATATACTCGTGTATAAGCCGACCCGTGTATAAGCCGACCCCCCTATTTTTGCCCCGAAAAACTATGAAAACATATTCACCGTCATCCTGGTATACAGCGGCTATCACTGGTAGACAGCCCCCCAGCAGAGTATACACCTCCCCCTGCAGAGTATACAGGCCCCCACATGCCCCCATATTGTGGTATACAGGCAGGGGCGGACTGGCCCAGGTGCCACGGGTCATGCGGCTGCAGGAGCATGAATAATCCGCATGTCCCTGAAGCAGCAGGCGGAAACGGAAGCTCCTGGCCGCGCGATGACGTCATCAGCACGCGGCTGCGTCCGGGAGTGAGCGTCTGTGAGTGGCGTGCGGCTGCGACTGTTAGCGAGCGGCTGTGAGGAGCGCGAGGCTGCGGCTGGGAGCGAGCCATAGGAGAATGCGGGAGCTGCGGTGACTGTGAGGCGGCCGCCAGTCATCACCCCCCCCACCCCCCGTCCTCACCTGTGTCGGGCCGGTGAGGGAGGGTTGCGACCCAAACTGTAGGGTGCCAGTCAGTCCCTGTATACAGGGCCCTCAGTGTGTGTACAGGCCCCCCCAGCAGTGGGTAGACAGTGGCCCAGTGGGTTTACAGGGCCCTGAGCAGTGGGAATACAGGGCCCCCATAGCAGGGTATACAGGACCCTGAATGTGTTATCATGCTCCACCGCATAGTTGCCTATATTTGGATGGGGTCACAACAGTACAATGAGTTTAATGTCTGATCCTCCTGGCTCTTTCGGCCAAGGGGTTGGGTGTATATAAATACCACTAATGACCAGAGTCTGGTGCCCGCACTATTACATTCTCTATGCGTTGACATGTGTCCTGCCTCATTTGTGATTGTGGCCACGTGAGCTCAATGTCCGTAATGCTGTTGATGATGTTCCACACTGTCGTGTCACTGTGCCTTGTATACACATTACACACACAAAATGAATAAAATGTTATTGTTGATTTGTACACATACTTTTGTTGTTTCAAATATTACACATCTCTAAACCCGGTTTCAAATCATTTCACAGTTGACCATCTTAAAAAACGGTGGAGGAGCTGCCGGGACCAGCATAAGAAGCAGTACCGGCAGTACTCAGAGAGACAACCGGGAGCCGCTCCATTGCTCAACCACTACCACTTTTATGACCGGCTGTCCTTCCTTCACCCGGTGGCCCGTATGCCAAGGTATGTGTCTGCAGCACTGTTGTGTACATTTAGTATTATTTATTAATATATACATTAGGTTCCATTTCGGCTCTGTGGGTAGCAGAGTATACACGTGGCTCTGTGGGTAGCAGAGTATACAGGCGGGTCTGAGGTAGCAGAGTATACAGGCGGGTCTGTGGGTAGCAGAGTATACAGGCGGGTCTGAGGTAGCAGAGTATAAAGACGGCTCTGTGGGTAGCAGAGTATACAGGCGGGTCTGTGGGTAGCAGAGTATACAGGCGGGTCTGAGGTAGCAGAGTATACAGGCGTCTCTGTGGGTAGCAGAGTATACAGGCGGGTCTGAGGTAGCAGAGTATACAGGCGGGTCTGTGGGTAGCAGAGTATACAGGCGGGTCTGAGGTAGCAGAGTATAAAGACGGCTCTGTGGGTAGCAGAGTATACAGGCGGGTCTGTGGGTAGCAGAGTATACAGGAGGGTCTGTGGGTAGCAGAGTATACAGGCGGCTCAGTGGGTAGCAGAGTATATAGGTGATGAGAATAGGGTTAATAGATGGTGCTACAGTGTTGGGGCGTGCTAGAGGGAGCAGAGATCCGATTACTGCCATCATTACTGACCTTATTAAAGATAGCGGCCACAGCTAAATGACATCATGGCAAAGGTAAACATGGGGTGTGGTTAGCTGCAGGAGGTTAGTGAGAGGTGTGGATTGTTTGGCAGAGGGCGTGGTGTGGGCGTGGTGAGCGCGGCTCCTGCGTCAGATACGCTGCGAGCGCGGAACCGCGGCACATCTCCAGGAGCAGAGGACGTGTCCGGTACGTCCGTAGCCCCCGGCCTCCTCCTCTGCAGTGTCACAGGCCCCGGCGGGCGGCTGTCATCTCCTCCTGACACTGACCTCCTCCTGATTTGATTGTCTGTGTTGTCCCCCCCCGCTGTCAGCATCAGTGATCTGCTAAGACCTGTGGGTGCACAGACGGGGGAAGTACAAATGCCAGCATGCCGGGGCGGATTGGGTGCTGTGAGGGGCGCAGGTCTTGCTGTGAGCGGAGGGCGCGAGGCCTCTCGAGAAAACGCTATAGCGGCTGTGTGAGTTAAGCGTCTGCGGCTCGCGAAGGCGCATACGCGTCTCCGCTCGCAGTGACGCTAAGGAGTTTGGGATTCGGCTACAGTGCTGGAATTTCAAACTCCCGATTATATAAATAGATTATATATATATATATATTGTATACCTTTCAACCCTTCCCTGCTTTATATAGATGATATAAGCTAAAAGTTTTGTGAATTAAGTATGTCAAGTTAAAAGTGAAGTCAGGGGGACTTTTTTTTTCATGTGAACCATTGGTGTTATTGATCGTCTAGATTAGATGGGATGGGGGGGGGGATGGGTGTTAATCAGGGGGTGAAAAATTATGTATTAGTATGGAATTAGCAAAGAAAGTCACGTATTCCTTTATGTTATGTACAGTTGGTTATTCTTTCATAATAATAATAAATATCTGATTAATAATACACAGATACACAGAGTCTAAAAAGCGTGCAACTTAATGTTTGACCTATGTTTTTGTTTCCAAATGCAATGCATTCACCAAATTTTTTTTTTACTTTACCCACAGAGAAGCTTACTACAGAGGGCGGCGTGCTGTTAACCCTCCACCGCCAAACAGAAGGCGGCGTGGAGAAAACCAACCACCACCACCACGGCCGGCGCCACCACCACCACCGCCGTCGCCGCCGCCACCACCACCACCAGCATCGCCGCCAGCAGCGCCAGGGCCAGCACCACCACCGCCGCCACCAGCGGCCGGGCCAGCACCACCACCGCCGCCACCAGCGGCAGGCCCATCAACACCACCACCGCCGTCCCCGCCACCACCACCACCACCGCCACCAGCGGCAGGGTCCGCACCACCGCCCCCACCAGCGGCAGGGCCAGCACCACCACCGCCACCACCAGCGGCAGGGCCAGCACCACCACTGCCACCACCAGCGGCAGGGCCAGCACCACCACCGACGCCACCAGCGGCAGGCCCAGCTTATGGTCCGATCCCGGGGTCAGCACATTTAAGTGTGCAACAGAGTAATGCTGACTTTGCCCGCAGTATTATACCATTCATGGATAATATTCCATTTGACAGGCTACTGCGGGCAAGGTCAGCATTACAGATAGTGCTGGAAGCCTGTCAGCCAAATAACGACCCCGGTGATGTGTTCCAATATTTGGATGGGTAGAAAATAAACTCTAACAGGCTAGGCAGGCCCACAACACGGGACAGCCATGTCCCACCCCACAGGGCTTTGCCTCACTGCCAGTGGCCAGCTAACAGGGACCTACCACCGTTCCCTACACCTGTTCAGATGATCCACCCTGAAGGGTTCGGCCAGGCCATACGTGGGGCCCTTGACCTGTTGCAGGACGGACAGCCCACCTACCAGGACCTGTAGGGCTCCATTTGTTGTTGTTGTTGTTGTTACCTTAATTGTAAAAGGTAGTATTTTTGGGAATGTCCAAACAGTGCTGCCATTTTTTTTTTTTAAACACAGTTTTAAAAAACAGCTTTGTGTCTGTCTTTTTTCAAGGAATGAATGTGGAGTTTTTTTGTGGTTGGGCTTCAAGTCATCATAATTATTATAATTATTTATTTATATAGCGCCCATAGGTTCCATGACGCTTTACATGAGGAAAAGGTAGAGAAGGACAAGTACAATAAACATAGACAATAAGGTCATACAGGTACAATAGTAGAGGACCCTGTACGCGTGGGCTCACATTCTACGAGGGGTGGGTGGGGATACAATAGGGTGGGGAAGGTGTCGGTCGTGGGGCGTGTAGCGGGGTCTCATGGCAGGTTGTAGGCCTGTCGGAAGAGGTGAGTCTTTATAAGTATCTTTAAGGTTCAGAGGGTAGGCGATTGACTGATGAGGTGGGGCAGGGAGTTCCATAGCATGGCGGATGACCGGGAGAAATCCTGTATGCGGTTGTGGGAAGAGGAGATGAGGGTGGACTGTAGGACAAGTTCTTGGGATGAACGCAGGTTGCGTGAGGGATGGTATCGGGAGATCATGTCGGAGATGTATGGTGGGGATAGGTTGTGTAAGGCTTTGAATGTCATGGTCAGTGTTTTAAAGTGAGCTCTCTGTGGGCCGGAGGGGCCAGTGAACGGCTTGGCAGAGGGGGTAGGCAGGGGAGTAGCGTGAGGACAGATGGATTAGTCGGGCAGCAGAGTTTAGTATAGATTGGAGAGTTGCAAGAGAGTTGGCAGGGAGACCTATGCGAAGGAGGTTGCAGTAGTCAAGGCGGGAGATGATGAGGGCATTTATGAGTGTTTCAGCAGTGTCAGGATTGAGGAACGACCGAATTGGTTAAATATTTTTGAGTTGTAGTTACAGGGACTTGGTTAGGGACTACAGGTGGGGCTTGAAGGAGAGGGAGGAGTCAAGGATTACCCCGAGACATTTGGCGTGGGGGACAGGGGAGAGAGCATCATTAGCAAGTACTTTACGGCCCGCATGGCGCATGAAGTCACCTTGGTTACTAAGTGTCAAATCATGACTCCACATACAACTGTTGCTGACAAACAGTGCCTGTGTTTGGGGGGTTACTTTATGCCTCGCTATGGCAACAAGACTATGGACACACATGTGAGAGGCTGGGACGTCTACATGCTACACATTGCGTCTACGCGTTTTGTATGGAGCGTACAGTGGGACCCTTCAACAGGCTCCAGCAGGATGATAGTCCAAGCAACGCCCACGATGCAGGCATAGGATTGGTGCCTGGAAAAATTAGCCCAAGGGGCTGTTTCCCATTTTTGGTATAAATGTAGGCCTAAGGGCCATAAAAAGCTTGTTAGCCAGGGTGTCTCCCAAAGCATGATAAGCTTGTTAGCCTGGGTGGCTCCAAAAATTAGCCCAAGGGGCTGTTTCCCATTTTTGGTATAAATGTAGGCCTAAGGGCCATAAAAAGCTTGTTAGCCAGGGTGTCTCCCAAAGCATGATAAGCTTGTTAGCCTGGGTGGCTCCAAAAATTAGCCCAAGGGGCTGTATCCCATTTTTGGTATAAATGTAGGCCTAAGGGCCATAAAAAGCTTGTTAGCCAGGGTGTCTCCCAAAGCATGATAAGCTTGTTAGCCTGGGTGGCTTAAAAAATTAGCCCAAAGGGCTTAATAAAGTCTATTTATAAATAAAGCAGGGCGCTTGGCCCATTGCATATTATTGCTTGGACTAGGAGCATAGAAGAAGCAAGGCCAACTATGCAGTCCTAGGCTTGGTGCCTCAAAAAATTAGCCCAAAGGGCTTAATAAAGTATTTTTTTACATAAAGCAGGGCGCTTGGCCCATAGCATATTATTGCTTGGACTGGGTGCCGAATGAAATCAACAGAGCTACGGGACTTGTCATTAATTCCTGTCAAAAATGGGCATATTGTTAACAGCGCAATATCCCAATCATATAAATTATGATTAGGTTAATCTAGGATTGTGTACTGTCGTCAGGAGGGCTTAGGAACTGTGATGATATCCAATCCTTGTTGAATTTAATTAGAGTGAGCCTGTCGGCATTTTCTGTGGTGAGGCGGGACCTTCTATCAGTGACTATACCCCCAGCGGCACTGAAAACACGCTCTGATGTCACACTAGCAGCTGGGCATGCCAGCACCTCCAAGGCATACAATGACAGCTCAGTCCAAGTGTGCAGCTTGGAAACCCAGTAATTAAAGGGTACAGAAGGGTCGGTTAGGAAGCTGGTACTGTCACTGAGATACTGCTGCACCATGTTGGACAATTGTTGACTCCTACTCAAGGTCACCGTAGGCAAATTACGTTCTTGATTAGAAGGTCTGTTGAACATCGCCCAGTTGGCGGACATCTTACCCCCACCTCTTCTTGTCATTGATGGCGTTTGTGTCCCAACCAAAGGCTGCTGTTGGAAAGAGCTGGTTCTTCGATGTATAGCAGATTCAGACGGTGATATTGCCAGCAAAATATCAAGAAGAACCCTCTTTACATGATCCATCGTTAAGCCCCTGGATGAGTGCGACAGCAGCGACTGAAATTTGTCTTTGTACCGTGGGTCCAAAAACGTTGACAACCAGTAGAGGTCGCTGTCATAGATGTGTATGACGCGTGGATCTTTGGAGACACATTGACACATTACTTCAGCCATGTGTGCTAAGCTGCAAAGACTCATCTCCTCGGTTACAACAGAATGAAGATCACTACGCGTCGTGGCCTCTAAATCGGTGTCCGCCTCCTCCTCTTCAGCCCACCCATGCTGTACCGACATAAACGTAGGGTTGGGAGTCCCATCAGGGTTCACATCAGTACCAGAGAAAAATAAATCTTCTTCATCATCACCCTCATCACCATCTTCCTGAACCAATGTAGCCTGCTGATATTGGCTAGGGTGGCTAGGATCAGCGATGTTCAATTCTGGCTCCATAGCCATCCGCTGTGCTCTCAAAGCATCTGTTTTGAGATTCAATAGGGATTCTTGGAGCAGGCAGAGCATGGGGATGGTGAGACTTATAATCGACTGATCCCCACTGACGAGTTTGGTACAGTATTCGAAGTTATCCAGCAACTCGCAAAGGTCAGCGATCCAGACCCACTCGAAAGTACCGATGTGTGTGGTATGACTTCCAGGTTGACGGGCATGTTGCAGCTGAAATTCCGCTATTGCCTTCTGCTGCTCATTAAACCTTGCCAGCATATGGAAGGTGGAGTTCCATCGCGTAGGCATGTCGCAAATTAGCCTGTGTTTCGGCAAGTTAAATTGGATTTGAAGGGCAGAAAGACTTGCAGCTGCTGTGGACGAATGTCTAAAGTGGGCGCAAATTCGCCTCACCTTATCCAGTAGCTCAGATAACTCTGGGTATATTTTGAGGAATTTCTGAACTACCAGGTTCAGGACATGAGCCATGCAAGGCACATGTACAAGTTTACCGTGCTTTATTGCCGCCACAAGGTTTGCACCATTATCGCTCACAACTAGACCTGGTTGTAGTTCCAGTGGGGCCAGCCACTCATCGGTCTGTTGCTTGAGACCTTTCCACAACTCTGTTGCAGTGTGACGTGTGTCACCTAGGCAGATAAGCTTCAGAAGAGCCTGTTGTCGCCTTGCAGAAGCAGTACTGCAAAGCTCCCAACTCGGACGTGATGGTGCTTGAGGCTCAGCAGTGGACAAGGAAGTGGCAGAAGCAGATTTGGCACTGGACATATATGAGGAGGCAGACACCCGGAATGATGTTGGGCCCGCTATTCGTGGAGTTGGAAGTATGTCAGATGGTACAGTTTTAGAAGTTGGGACACTCTCCACCAGGTTGATCCAGTGAGCCGTTAGTGAAATGTATCTGCCCTGTCCACAACTACTTGTCCACGTGTCCGTTGTTAGGTGGACTTTGGCGGTGACAGCATTTGTTAAAGCACGTTTTAAGTTGTTAACCACGTGCTGGTGTAAGGCGGGAACGGCACTACGTGAGAAAAAGTACCGGCTGGGTACAGAGTATCGTGGTGCTGCCTCAGCCATCAACTCCCGAAAAGACTCTGTACCCACAAGCCTAAACGGCAGCATTTCCACAGCTAACAACTTGGCTATTTTCGCTGTCACTTTTTGGGAATATGGGTGTGTCGGTTGGAACTTCCGCTGTCTTTCATACAGCTGTGGCACAGACAACTGCACGTTTGGACCAGACTGACAAGAGGATTGACTACTGTCATGTCTGTCTTGTAAAGCACCTTGGGAGGAGTACGCTTGAGCAGGAGCTGAAGCCTGAACACTTGCTGGTGAAGAATGTATCTGAGGTGGCCTGGAAGTGTTTGGATCAGAAGGCACTGATTTTGAACCCTGATAGGGTGCCCACTGAATTGGGTGCTTAAGAGACATATGCTTGCGCATACTGCTGGTGCTCTGGTTTCCTTTTACCGTGCCTCTGCTAAGCCTTGCCTGGCACATCTTACAGATAACCATATTTGGTACTGTTGGGCTATCCTTAAAAAATTGCCACACACTGGCTGTTCGTCCTTTATTTTTAATTGGAGGAAGAGGAGGATGACTCTGTTCAACACCAACTGTGGACACATTTTGGGCAACTGTGTTTGCAGTTTGTGCAACAGTTGGCACAGTTTGTGCCACAGTTGACGCTATTTGGGCAACTGTTCTCACTGTTTGTGTTCTGGAGACAGTACGCCTTTGTGATTTTGCCAGTGGTACATAGCCACTTTCGTCCTCCTGGCTGCTCTCTTGGCTATGCAATTCAGCAATCCAGGTAGGATCTGTGGTGTCATCATCCACCCCTTCCAGTTCAAAGGATTCTGGATAAACTGACTGAGCAGGCTGGCCAGATGAGATGTGTGTCTCATCATCCTCATCATCATCCACCTCCTGAGATACTGTTTGCATTTCGTGAAAGTGTCTTTCCTCAGGACGCGCTACTTCCAAACTTTGGCCATGAGTAGACATTTCGTCTACTTCAAGTATGTCGTCAGGCAGTGACAAAGAAACCCCTTGATAAGAACCGAATAAGTCATCCGAGTGACCAAGGTCCATATCCAAATTTTCCTCTGGCTGCCGATGGGTTGAGGCAATATGACGACTTTGAGGATTGGATGGCGCTGCATTGTCTGTAGCGACACTAGAATGTCTTGCCACGGATGATTGCGTACTGCAAGAACCAGTGGTCGAGGGCGTCTGAGCCATTCAAGATGTTATCTTGTCATGCTCATCCGGCCTCAACACACGTTTTCTTTGAGTACTGGGATTTCTAGGTAGAAAAAAGGACGTTCTATCAATCCTAGGCTGTGTACTTGTACCAGTGCCTTCTTGGGCAAGACTGCTGCGGCCACGAGCTCGTCCCTGTCCCTTTGCAACATCCTTTTTGGTAATTGTTTTTTTTTGAGACATTGTAGACGAATGCACAGTCACCGAGTTGGAGTTAGGTGTTGCTGTATGCGTCACTTGCTGGCGGGGTAAGTGTGCGCGCTCACACTTGGCAGTGAAGCCGCACACTACACTCCCTAAAAAAATTAGTTTCAAGTGAGCACAGCCACCGAGATGTGGTTAGGTTTGCTGAATGCGTCACTTGCTGGCGGGGTAAGTGTGCGCGCTCACACTTGGCAGTGAAGCCGCACACTACACTCCCTAAAAAAATTGGTTTGAAGTGCGCACAGCCACCGAGATGTGGTTAGGTTAGCTGAATGCGTCACTTGCTGGCGGGGTAAGTGTGCGCTCTCACACTTGGCAGTGAAGCCGCACACTGCACTCCCTAAAAAAATTAGTTTCAAGTGCGCACAGCCACCGAGATGTGGTTAGGTTAGCTGAATGCGTCACTTGCTGGCGGGGTAAGTGTGCGCTCTCACACTTGGCAGTGAAGCCGCACACTACACTCCCTAAAAAAATTGGTTAGAAGTGCGCACAGCCACCGAGATGTGGTTAGGTTAGCTGAATGCGTCACTTGCTGGCGGGGTAAGTGTGCACTCTCACACTTGGCAGTGAAGCCGCACACTACACTCCCTAAAAAAATTGGTTAGAAGTGCGCACAGCCACCGAGATGTGGTTAGGTTAGCTGAATGCGTCACTTGCTGGCGGGGTAAGTGTGCGCTCTCACACTTGGCAGTGAAGCCGCACACTACACTCCCTAAAAAAATTGGTTTGAAGTGCGCACAGCCACCGAGATGTGGTTAGGTTAGCTGAATGCGTCACTTGCTGGCGGGGTAAGTGTGCGCGCTCACACTTGGCAGTGAAGCCGCACACTACACTCCCTAAAAAAATTGGTTTGAAGTGCGCACAGCCACCGAGATGTGGTTAGGTTAGCTGAATGCGTCACTTGCTGGCGGGGTAAGTGTGCGCGCTCACACTTGGCAGTGAAGCCGCACACTACACTCCCTAAAAAAATTGGTTTGAAGTGCGCACAGCCACCGAGATGTGGTTAGGTTAGCTGAATGCGTCACTTGCTGGCGGGGTAAGTGTGCGCGCTCACACTTGGCAGTGAAGCCGCACACTACACTCCCTAAAAAAATTGGTTTGAAGTGCGCACAGCCACCGAGATGTGGTTAGGTTAGCTGAATGCGTCACTTGCTGGCGGGGTAAGTGTGCGCGCTCACACTTGGCAGTGAAGCCGCACACTACACTCCCTAAAAAAATTGGTTTGAAGTGCGCACAGTCACCGAGATGTGGTTAGGTTAGCTGAATGCGTCACTTGCTGGCGGGGTAAGTGTGCGCGCTCACACTTGGCAGTGAAGCCGCACACTACCCTCCCTAAAAAAATTGGTTTGAAGTGCGCACAGCCACCGAGATTGTGGTTAGGTTAGCTGAATGCGTCACTTGCTGGCGGGTAAGTGTGCGCGCTCACACTTGGCAGTGAAGCCGCACACTACACTCCCTAAAAAAATTGGTTTGAAGTGCGCACAGCCACCGAGATGTGGTTAGGTTAGCTGAATGCGTCACTTGCTGGGGTAAGTGTGCGCGCTCACACTTGGCAGTGAAGCCGCACACTACACTCCCTAAAAAAATTGGTTTGAAGTGCGCACAGCCACCGAGATGTGGTTAGGTTAGCTGAATGCGTCACTTGCTGGCGGGGTAAGTGTGCGCGCTCACACTTGGCAGTGAAGCCGCACACTACACTCCCTAAAAAAATTGGTTTGAAGTGCGCACAGCCACCGAGATGTGGTTAGGTTAGCTGAATGCGTCACTTGCTGGCGGGGTAAGTGTGCGGCTCTACACTTGGCAGTGAAGCCGCACACTACACTCCCTAAAAAAATTGGTTTGAAGTGCGCACAGCCACCGAGATGTGGTTAGGTTAGCTGAATGCGTCACTTGCTGGCGGGGTAAGTGTGCGCTCACACTTGGCAGTGAAGCCGCACACTACACTCCCTAAAAAAATTGGTTTGAAGTGCGCACAGCCACCGAGATGTGGTTAGGTTAGCTGAATGCGTCACTTGCTGGCGGGGTAAGTGTGCGCCTCACACTTGGCAGTGAAGCCGCACACTACACTCCCTAAAAAAATTGGTTTGAAGTGCGCACAGCCACCGAGATGTGGTTAGGTTAGCTGAATGCGTCACTTGCTGGCGGGGTAAGTGTGCGCGCTCACACTTGGCAGTGAAGCCGCACACTACACTCCCTAAAAAAATTGGTTTGAAGTGCGCACAGCCACCGAGATGTGGTTAGGTTAGCTGAATGCGTCACTTGCTGGCGGGGTAAGTGTGCGCGCTCACACTTGGCAGTGAAGCCGCACACTACACTCCCTAAAAAAATTGGTTTGAAGTGCGCACAGCCACCGAGATGTGGTTAGGTTAGCTGAATGCGTCACTTGCTGGCGGGGTAAGTGTGCGCGCTCACACTTGGCAGTGAAGCCGCACACTACACTCCCTAAAAAAATTGGTTTGAAGTGCGCACAGCCACCGAGATGTGGTTAGGTTAGCTGAATGCGTCACTTGCTGGCGGGGTAAGTGTGCGCGCTCACACTTGGCAGTGAAGCCGCACACTACACTCCCTAAAAAAATTGGTTTGAAGTGCGCACAGCCACCGAGATGTGGTTAGGTTAGCTGAATGCGTCACTTGCTGGCGGGGTAAGTGTGCGCGCTCACACTTGGCAGTGAAGCCGCACACTACACTCCCTAAAAAAATTGGTTTGAAGTGCGCACAGCCACCGAGATGTGGTTAGGTTAGCTGAATGCGTCACTTGCTGGCGGGTAAGTGTGCGCGCTCACACTTGGCAGTGAAGCCGCACACTACACTCCCTAAAAAAAATTGGTTTGAAGTGCGCACAGCCACCGAGATGTGGTTAGGTTAGCTGAATGCGTCACTTGCTGGCGGGGTAAGTGTGCGCGCTCACACTTGGCAGTGAAGCCGCACACTACACTCCCTAAAAAAATTGGTTTGAAGTGCGCACAGCCACCGAGATGTGGTTAGGTTAGCTGAATGCGTCACTTGCTGCGGGGTAAGTGTGCGCGTCTCACACTTGGCAGTGAAGCCGCACACTACACTCCCTAAAAAAATTGGTTTGAAGTGCGCACAGCCACCGAGATGTGGTTAGGTTAGCTGAATGCGTCACTTGCTGGCGGGGTAAGTGTGCGCGCTCACACTTGGCAGTGAAGCCGCACACTACACTCCCTAAAAAAATTGGTTTGAAGTGCGCACAGCCACCGAGATGTGGTTAGGTTAGCTGAATGCGTCACTTGCTGGCGGGGTAAGTGTGCGCGCTCACACTTGGCAGTGAAGCCGCACACTACACTCCCTAAAAAAATTGGTTTGAAGTGCGCACAGCCACCGAGATGTGGTTAGGTTAGCTGAATGCGTCACTTGCTGGCGGGGTAAGTGTGCGCTCTCACACTTGGCAGTGAAGCCGCACACTACACTCCCTAAAAAAATTGGTTTGAAGTGCGCACAGCCACCGAGATGTGGTTAGGTTAGCTGAATGCGTCACTTGCTGGCGGGGTAAGTGTGCGCGCTCACACTTGGCAGTGAAGCCGCACACTACACTCCCTAAAAAAATTGGTTTGAAGTGCGCACAGCCACCGAGATGTGGTTAGGTTAGCTGAATGCGTCACTTGCTGGCGGGGTAAGTGTGCGCTCTCACACTTGGCAGTGAAGCCGCACACTACACTCCCTAAAAAAATTGGTTTGAAGTGCGCACAGCCACCGAGATGTGGTTAGGTTAGCTGAATGCGTCACTTGCTGGCGGGGTAAGTGTGCGCGCTCACACTTGGCAGTGAAGCCGCACACTACACTCCCTAAAAAAATTGGTTTGAAGTGCGCACAGCCACCGAGATGTGGTTAGGTTAGCTGAATGCGTCACTTGCTGGCGGGGTAAGTGTGCGCTCTCACACTTGGCAGTGAAGCCGCACACTACACTCCCTAAGGTGGAGTACGTGCTAGCAGCAACACACTGGTCTGCCACAGAAAAAATAACGCTCTATGGCTTATTAGGAACAAAAATCGATCTGGTGCAAAAACAAAAAGGAAACAGCACCTCAGCTAAGCCTCTGACTGCAGCTGTTAGCAAAGCTGAGTGAGTAAGCTAAGCTATGAGGTCCGTCCTGTGTGCACTCTAAGGCTTCTCCTTCCTTCCCTCCCTGCCTGCCTGCCTACACAGCACTACTCCGTCCTCCTCCTAGCTCTCAGAAGAGCTTTTTGGGTTAATATAAGGAATCTTCCCTACACTGACAATCCCTGATCTGGTCCAGCATATATCTCTCTCTCCCTATACTAGGTCAGATCGTCTCAGGAATGTGCCCAAAATGGCGGGGACAAGCCTTATATACTGCCTTGCCTGTCATAGATGACATAGGCATCACGATGGACAGCAGCCAATCATAGTCCTGACACAACCAACTTTGCTATGCCATTACTGACTATGATTGGCTATCTTCACAAGTTTTCTGACCTAACACGCACGCTGTGCTGACTCGCAACATAACAGATTCTGTATTCGAGAGTCCGACTCCCGAATACAGTATACAGGACTCGGAATCGTAGACTCGTAGGACTCGGAATCGTAGACTCGCTCAGACTCGCTGCTGACAGCGGGTATCTGTGACGAGTCAAGCTTATTGACATTGAATTCCATTGGACTCGTCACTGTGCGAGTCCAAGCTGGGAGATTCGCCGAGTAACGAGTCCTGCGAGTACCTTCAGAATCGCCGAGTCCCGAGTCCTAGCGAGTAGACTCGCCCATCCCTAAGCATAAGTAATATTTATACAGCAGGCACAATATATACATTGTCTGAAAATACCATCAACATTGATTTTACAAAGCAGCATCATTCATAGTTTCATTTCTCCGCTGTACTCGTGCATTCCACCGGAAGAATGTAATTCCAGCATAAATGCATACAAGGGAGTCCAGTGCCCATCAATGGTGAGATGTTCAAAAATGTTATACCCACATATAAATATTTTTGTTTTACTCCTATTTTTGTTTTCTAGTCCTTATTTTTTGTTCTTTATTTTTTATCTATTGTTTTCCATTTAGTGTTGGGAACAGTATTTACTGTACTTACAATATATATATATATATTTATATGTGAAGAAAACATAGATAATCATACATCTTCCATCTACTTATATAATCGGGAGTTTGGGATTCGGGCGTTGTAGCCGAATTCCAAAATCCTTTGCGGCACTGTGAGCCGTCTCCGCTGCCCACCCGTCCGCCCCGCCGCGAGCCATGCACCTGCAGTAGCAGTGTCCTTGGGGCGACATGTAATTTCCAAGATGGCGTCCAAAATCTCGCGAGATTTTGGCGCCATCTTGGATATTACATGTCGCCGCAGGGACTCCGGTATCCCACCGCCACCCGCTGCTCCATTCTCTCCCCTTCTCGCTCCATCGACCTCTCCGCGCTCCATTGCCCTCCCCCCGCTCTATTGCGCGCGCCCCCCCCAAACGCTCCATTGCGCCCCGACAGCTCCATTGCGGCCCCCCCACCGCTCCATTACCCCTACCCGTTCCCGTCTCACCCACCGCTCTGTCTCACCCACACCCAGTAATCAGCGGTCATGTGACAAGCTCCTCAGCCCGCCTATCACATGACCGCTCATTACTTGCTGCGTTTTCAACACCGGCTGCGGCTCAGACCGGATGGCAGGGGGGATCCATCCTGCGCTGACCACTGCCCCTCCATACTGCGCTGACCACCCACTGGCCCTCCATCCTGCGCTGACCACTGAGCCTCCATCCTGCGCAGACCACCCACTGGCCCTCCATCCTGCGCTGCCCACTGAGCCTCCATCCTGTGCTGACCACCCACTGGCCCTCCATCCTGCGCTGACCACTCAGCCTCCATCCTGCGCTGACCACCCACTGGCCCTCCATCCTGCGCTGACCACTGACCCTCCATCCTGCGCTGACCACTGAGCCTCCATCCTGCGCTGACCACCCACTGGCCCTCCATCCTTTGCTGACCACTGAGCCTCTATCCTGCGCTGACCACCCACTGGCCCTCCATCCTGCGCTGACCACTGAGCCTCCATCCTGCACTGACCAATGAGCCTCCATCCTGCGCTGTCCACTCTGCCTCCATCCTGCGCTGACCACTCTGACTCCATCCTGTGCTGACCACTGAGCCTCCATCCTGCGCTGACCACTCTGCCACCATCCTGCGCTGACCACTCTGCCACCATCCTGCGCTGACCACTCTGCCTCCATCCTGCGCTGACCACTCTGCCTCCATCCTGCACTGACCACTATGCCCCCATCCTGCGCTGACCACTCTGCTCCCAGACTGCGCTGACCACTCTGCTCACATCCTGCGCTGACCACTCTGCTCCCATCCTGCGCTGACCATTCTGCTCCCATCCTGCGCTGACCACTCTGCCCCCATCCTGCACTGACCACTCTGCCCCATCCTGCGCTGACCACACTGCCTCCATCCTGCGCTGACCACTCTGCCTCCATCCTGTGCTGACCACTGAGCCTCCATTCTGTACTGACCACTGAGCCTCCATCCTGTGCTGACCACTGAGCCTCCATCCTGTGCTGACCACGGAGCCTCCATCCTGTGCTGACCACGGAACCTCCATCCTGTGCTGACCACTGAGCCTCCATCCTGCGCTGACCACTCTGCCTCCATCTTGCGCTGACCACTCTGCCTCCATCCTGGCTGACCACTCTGCCTCCATCCTGCGCTGACCACTCTGCCTCCATCCTGCGCTGACCACTCCATCCTGTGCTGACCACCGAGCCGCCATCCTGTGCTGATCACCCAGCCTACATCCTGCGTTGACCACTCTGCCACCATCCTGCGCTGACCACTTTGCCCCCATCCTGTACTGACCACTTTGCCCCCATCCTGCGCTGACCACTCTGCCCCCATCCTGCACTGACCACTCTGCCTCCATCTTGCGCTGACCACTCTGCCTCCATGCTGCGCTAACCACTGAGCCACGGCGCAGTGCTAACTACTGAGCCACCGCACTCTGCAAACCACTGAGTCACTGCACTGTGCAAACCACTGAGCCATCACACTATGCAAACCACTGAGCCACCAAATACACTGCTAACCACTGAGCCATCATACTGTGCTAACCACTGAGCCACCATACAGTGCTAACCACTGAGCCACCGTATACAGTGCTAACCACTAAGCCACCGTATACATTGCCAACCACTGAGCCCTCATACTGTGATAACCACTGAGCCACCATATACATTGCCAACCACTGAGCCACCATAAAGTGCTAACCACTGAGTCACCGTATACAGTGCTAACCACTGAGCCTGCGTATACTCTGCTAACCACTGAGCCACTGTATACAGTGCTAATCACTAAGCCACCGTATACATTGCCAACCACTGAGCCCTCATACTGTGCTAACTACTGAGCCACCATAAACATTGCCAACCACTGAGCCACCATAAAGTGCTAACCACTGAGTCACCGTATACAGTGCTAACCACTGAGCCTGCGTATACTGTGCTAACCACTGAGCCACCGTGTACAGTGCTAACCACTCATCCACCATCAACAGTGCTAACCACTCAGCCACCATAGTGCGCTAATCACTGAGTCACCGTGTACAGTGCTAACCACTGAGCCACCTTATACAGTGCTAACCACTGAGCCACCATATACAGTGCTAACCATGAAGCCTCCGTACAGAGTTAACCACTCTACCTCCATATAGTGCTAACCACTGAGCCACCATACTTTGCTAAACACTGAGCCACCATATACAGTGCTAACCATTGAGCCACCATATACAGTGCTAACCATTGAGCCACCATACAGTGCTAACCACTGAGCCACCATACAGTGGTTACCACTGAGCCATTGTGCAGTGCAAACCATTGAGCCACCATACAGTGCTAACCACTGAGCCACCGTACAGTGCTAACCACTGAGCCACCATACAGTTCTAACCACTGAGCCACCATACAGTGATAACCACTGAGCCACCGTACTGTGCTAACCACTGAGCCACCATATACAGTGCTAACCACTGAGCCATCATATACAGTGCTAACCACTGAGAAAGATGTATGTAGCGTTGAAACGCGTTATGGGAGAAGGACCTGTACTGTGTTTATCGTAATAAACCTATAGGTAATGTCTACAAAAGCGTTCGGCTTATTCCATTATCCCTAGCGCTCATTTCTATATACCACATTTATTATTGCATTACGTTCCTTTCTCGCTTCGGGGAGAGTGGTGCGAGCAGCTCTGGGAGAGGACCTTGCTGAAGAAAACAGAAACCTGGCCCCTGCACGTGCACAGGACGGTGCACGTGTGAGAGACGGAGCACAGACCTGGGTGAAAAGGAGAGACAGGCAATAGATGAAGACAATAAATCTCACCTACTTGCGGCTAATCTAGTTGTGCAGAGGGCACAACCAACTTAGGTGAGTGAAACGTATAGTGCAACTGGAATTTATACCCCTAAATTTGCAGTGTGGCGCAACCATCTATTTTGATTTTTTTGCATGTTTGCATTCTTATATTCAATCATTCGTTTTCTTATATAACATCTTGTAATAGGAGATCACTTACAGCACATGTACCACGAATGTATCAGCCTGAGTTTCCGCCTACATACACATGCAAGTTCCAATAATATATTTTTACTCATGTGTTCGTTCTTTTTGTTGCAAATTTTTGTTCTACAGCGGTCTAATTCCCATGTATTACTAGATACGTTTGTCCAACATACCCTTCTTGTACTGTTTCCCAATGAAACCATTGCCCTTCTTGTTTTTTTATTTCTTTATTATTTTTTTTATAATTTTTTATATATTTTTTTTAGTTCTTAATTTTTTAGTTTTTCTATTTGATGTTTAACTACGCACCGGGTAACAATACAATGTATTATGGATTACTTTATTAGGATTGTTTTTAATTCTTGTTACAAGCCGAGTAAGGTTCTCGTGTCCAAAACAAGTCCGGCCAGGATGCAAATGGTTTGGTATGGTGAATTTCATTCCTATGGTGGTTGCCAGCCATCTCATGGGGAGCCTGGGCATCCAAGGGTGTCATGAGGTGAGCAGCTTTCCTGACCCCCCTTCCTAATTCACATATGTAGGGAAATGTTTTACCTAACAGAAAGAATCATCAGTGATCCAATGCTGTGCTACAAGTGCATCTTAATGACCTAGAATATCATCAATAATCATCAAAAATTATTTTTTTCCAGCAATTCAATTCATAAAGTGAATTGCATATATTGTATAGAGTCATTACAAACAGAGTGATCTATTTCAAGTGTTTATTTCTGGATGATTATAGCTTACAGCTAATGAAAACCCAAAGATCATTATCTCAGAAAATTACAGTTGGGAGGATGAAGGGGTAAAAACCGCACTGCTGTATTTCACAAGACATCAAAGGGGGAATATAATATTGATTTGTTAGTCAACGCGTTTCATGGCTCCCTGGAACATGGCAATATGATATTGAAATTCTCCTGAGGAAGAGGCCAGGGAGCCCTGAAACACGTTGACTTATAAATCCGTACTATATTCACTCTTTTGATGTCTGACAGCACAGTTTTTAACCTTTCATTCTCCCTACTTTCATTTTCCGAGATAATGACCTTTGGGTTTTCATTGGCTTTAAACCATAATCATTAACATTTACCGAAATAAACACTTGAAATAGATCACTCTGTGTGTAATGACTCTGTATAATATATGAGTTTCACTTTATGTATTGAATTACTGAAATAAATTAACTTTTTGATGATATTCTAATTCATTGAGAGGCACCTATATCTGTATACTCTTTTGCATCCTTCCCTATTCAAATCTTTTTATTGAATTTTTGAAAGAAAAGAAAATCACAGATTACAAATTATAGACGTTTAAGTTGATTTGTCCAATCATACAAACGCATCATAATACAAGTCTATTATAAGGTTACATGAGTTGACAATCTTACTTCTAAGGCCCCTTTCACATCAGCGTTTTTTTTTTAAATCGCGGCAGATGCGGTGAAAAAAACGCATCTGCCGCGATTACCGCATATTGGCTGCACTTGTGGCATGGTTGCGGCGCGGTTGCGGCAAGCCCCATACAATGTATAGGCGGGCCTGCGGCAGGTGCGGCAAGTTCGGTTTTGGCACTTGCGGCAGGTGCGGCCGCGAAAAAAAACACGGTCAGCCGCGGTTTTTTCGCGGCCGCACCTGCCGCAAGTGCCAAAACCGCACTTGCCGCACCTGCCGCAAGCCCGCCTATACATTGTATGGGGCTTGCTGCAACCGCACCGCAACTGTGCCGCAAGTGCAGCCGGTATGCGGTAATCGCGGCAGATGCGTTTTTTTCACCGCATCTGCCGCGATTTCAAATAAATGCTAGTGTGAAAGCACCCTAAGATAGAGTACTGCAATGAGCAATAAATAAAACAAACAGAAATGACATGAGCTTTTTTCTCATCTACCTTCAGAATGATAAGTTATAGTAACTGAATACCTAAACACCATTACTATCTATGCCCAAGAGATTTAGTATTATTTTTCTTAATGTCTCCGGCCTGAGGATAAATGTTGTCTATGCCAATGGGTTAAGAATCAACTGGAGTAAAGGTTCATAGCCAATCCGACCACTTTATACTATATTTGTCTTGTGTATTGTTTCTGAGTGTGAAAAAAATTCCAAAGTATTATGAGTAGTTATCTTTTCTATGAGCACAAAGATATTGGGTACATATGTCTGTTTCCATTAAGAAGCAATTGAGTTTTTCGCTGTCAATAAAATATGTGCTATTAGTGGTCTGTTCCTCGCGGGAATATCTCCTATATTCAATAAAAGTAATGCAACTTCAGGTCAATTTAGACTTCCAGTTTCAGAGTTGAAAACTTGGAATTTAGTTGAGGCAGTAATAAAAAATGAAAACTTCAATTTTAATTTACCAAATATAGTTAATTTATTTACACAACCTGGAAATAAAAATCTTTGAAAGACTAGTAACATATATAATGTATTAAATGAGGACACCCATGTAATTAAACTAAAATACTTGTTGACATGGCAGAAGAACATGACAGATGAAATAGATGAAAATGATTGTCATAACACTATGACGACTATTTATAAGAGCATTTCTTGTGTTTCCCTGATTGAGTCACAGTACAAGACATTAACAACATTAACAACTTCACATGATAGATCCGTGTAACTCTGACAAGTGTTGGAGAAACTGTAGTTCGGTAGTGAACATTATCCATATCTTTTGGTCTTGCCCACAGCTTAAAATATTCTGAGATGCAGTTCAAGACCTTATAAATAGGATAACCAACTTAAACATTACTTTTGCATCCTTCCCTGCCCAGGAGATGTGGTATGATCAGACCATGTCCCTGTACAGTCAGACACATCCATTACACAGTATAAAGCATGAACACATATATAAGATTATCTCAGCACAGGAGATGTGGTGTGATCAGACCATGTCCCTGTATAGTCAGGCACATCCATTACACAGTACATAGCAGGGACACATATATAAGATTATCTCAGCACAGGAGATGTGATATGATCAGACCATGTCCCTGTATGGTCAGACATAGCCATTACACAGTACAAAGCAGGGGAACATTTATAAGATTGTCTCAGCACGGCTTTATTTAAACACATCAAATGGTGGAAATTAACATATTGATTCATATCAAGTTTAAAAATAAATTTCTTCGAAGGAAAACCTTTTAATGTTTCATAATCCACCCTTTTCATAGATTACAGAGGACTGTAAAGTCTTTGAGAAGTTTTTAAAATCTGTACTCGCCAAGCCAGAGGCACCAAGATAGTCTTTAGGTAATCAATGGTGCAGGCTGAAATCTCAGCCAGAAACACGCCCCAACGACGTACAACAAATATCTAGTTTATAAATGCATCTGTTCCCAAATGCTATATATTGCATATTATACCTGATGAAGGCCATGTTAGGCTGAAACACGTTGTTTGATTGTAGTTTTGTATGTTTTAATAAATTCATGTTTGGATAATACCGGGCACCCTCTGAAGTTTCATCAACAACCTGAATCTCCGAGACCGCAGTATGGAGTAAAACCCAATCTCTACTGCATCTTTTCATGACAGCCCCGTTATGAGGCTAGCAAAGTGTGCCCATATATCTTTTTTGACAATTGCTTTCTAGGTTTTACTATTGATCAAATACATAGAGAAAAATTTCCTTTCTAGTTCATTTTACTTGGGCACTTTTTTGTGGTTTACCTTATGTGGCATTGATACTTTATATTTTTGTGCTATTGTAGGTAGTTGGAACATCTTTTTTAACTTTTGCTTTAAATTAAAAACAGTAAATGTATTTCTGCAAATTAAAAAAATATAACAAACATTGTGCTAATTTGATGTTTTGATATGAAAACCATAATGCTATCAATTTGTTTGATATTATACTTTTGTTTAAAAATGAATGTCTGTAAAGATTTGCTTAATCAATAAAACACCAATTTGTTTATAACATATTAAATATTAGATTTCTTCTATTGTCAAATATTTTTCACATTCAACATAGTAGTTATTAGTTTAAGTCATGAATCATGATACTTTTTGCAGTCTTACTACACAGCAGGAAATGTGTTACCCTCAGGTGCATTTATTTGCAATGGTTTAGAACAAGGACCTGTCTCTTTTCATGTTTGAAGCACTTTCATACATCAAAAGTTGACGTGTTGTAATTCCCTGCTGGGCCCAAAACACTACTGACTTCAACTTGTACAGTACCTGGATTTACTTTCATGTTGTGCTGAAAAATATAATCAATCAGTAAAAAGAAGCCAATGCACAATGCATACATATCTTGTGATGAATTTCTATCTGTTGTGGACCAGTGCTTGATAAAGAAAACTACGTATCTTGTCTAAATCATTCTTAGAGAAGAGTGGTCTGCTATTAGGCTATGTTCACACATGTTAGGTTTTGCTGCAGCAACAATGCAGCAAGGCCTTAGGGGGTGTGTCTAGGTTTCTCCAATCTCCAGATTTCTTGGCAGGAGAAAACTTGCATTATCTGCTGCGGCTTTCCCATGTTTTTTGCACATTTTTTTAAAAGTTTTTGCTGCATTTTTGGTTGCTGCATTTTTCTGCGTTTTAGTCATAGCACCGTGTCAAAAATGCAGAAAAGAATTGACATGCTCATTCTTTCAAAAACGCAGCAAAACCTGTGTTGTTTCCACTTTCTGCAAAGAATAAAAGCAATGTGTGTGGACAGCTTATCCCTGAATCACATAGGTTTTTGCTGGGAATCAAAAATGCAGGTTTAGATTCCCATAGATTAGCACAAAACCAAGGTAAAACCTAAGCCCAAAAATGCTGTAAAAATGCACTGTGTTTACACAGCCTTACCAGAGATGGCTAAACTTTTGTGATTGGTTTGACCTCTTTTGACCTTTGATTTACCCAGACATCATGGTTGGGAATGGGTTCTCACCCTCTGATGTATGGGTACATCATGGCGATCATGCAGTCACCATGACTAAAGGCACTGTGACAGCAGGGCACTGGCACTTGTTGCCACATGTGGAATTGCTCACCAAAGAAACAGAGATAATTGAGACTCTAAATAACAAAACCAAAATCCCCACAGGGTGCTACTAAAATATAACTTTTATTTAACTACAATTAAAATACCAGGAATGTATATCCTTTTTCAATATGTATATATGACAACAACACAGATAAACCAGGGGATGGGACTATAACTCTGTACTCACCCTACTCTCAACCTGCCTAACAACAGAGTTTTATTACACCTAAAAAATAAAAACGGTGTCCCCGTACCTTGGCGGCTGGCCCTGATATCCCTATTTCACTAATCAGGGTCCAGTCAGCAAAAAATTACATACTCGCATACATTGTTTCTAGTGATGAGCGAGTATGCTCTGCGCTGCTCGGTACTCACACGAGTATCACTGTACTCGGGCTACTCGGCGAGCACCGAGTAATCTCACGATACTCGTGCTGTGCTCGTGGTCCTCATCCCTGCATGTTGGCGCTCTTTTGAGAGCCAGCCCACATGCAGGGATTGGCTGGCAGACCACTGCAATGCCACAGCCCTGTTAGTTGTGGAATTGCAGTGATTGGCCGGCCTGCACAGCGTGACCAAGCCTTTATAAGACCCGGCCGCGCTGTGCTCTGCACACAGGCATCCAGACAGTGAGTGTAGGGAGAGTGTCTGCTGCTGCTTAGGGACAGATTTGGGGCCCTCATAGGTAGATCCGGAGCAGGGCTGCAAACTGCTGCTGACCACAACAGTCCTTCTCAGGACTAATCTAGGAGGATATAGGCAGGGTGATACAGATCGGAATCCAAGCTGTTCTGTGACCATAACAGTCACCAGACTGTTGTATTTACTAGCTTGATACAGGTTAGGGACTAAAATCCTTCTCTCCTGTGACCATAACAGTCACCAGACTGTTGTACTTACTACCTTGATACAGGTTAGGGACTAAAATCCTACTCTCCTGTGACCATTACAGTCACCAGACTGGTGTACTTACTACCTTAATTCAGGTTAGGGACTAAAATCCTACTCTCCTGTGACCATTACAGTCACCAGACTGGTGTACTTACTACCTTAATACAGGTTAGGGACTAATATCCTAATCTCCTGTGACCATTACAGTCACCTGACTGTTGTACTTACTACCTTGATACAGGTTAGGGACTAAAATCCTACCCTCCTGTGACCATTACAGTCACCAGACTGTTGTACTTACTACCTTAATACAGGTTAGGGACTAAAATCCTAATCTCCTGTGACCATTACAGTCACCAGACTGTTGTACTTACTACCTTGATACAGGTTAGGGACTAAAATCCTACTCTCCTGTGACCATTACAGTCACCAGACTGTTGTACTTACTACCTTAATACAGGTTAGGGACTAAAATCCTACTCTCCTGTGACCATTACAGTCACCAGACTGGTGTACTTACTACCTTAATACAGGTAAGGGACTAGAATCCTACTCTCTTCTGACCATTACAGTCACCATACTGTTGTACTTACTACCTTGATACATGTTAGGGACTAAAATCCTAGTCTCATGTGACCATTACAGTCACCAGACTGTTGTACTTACTACCTTGATACAGGTTAGGGACTAAAATCCTAGTCTCCTGTGACCATTACAGTCACCAGACTGTTGTACTTACTACCTTGATACAGGTTAGGGACTAAAATATTTCTCTCCTGTGACCATTACAGTCACCAGACTGTTGTACTTACTATCTTGATACAGGTTAGGGACTAAAATCCTAACCTCCTGTGACCATTACAGTCACCAGACTGTTGTCGCTGTATACAAGCAAAATGCACAAGGGCGTTGGCAAGGAACAAGGAAGTGAATGTGATGGTGGTGCAGGCAGAGGCCGAGGTCGTGTGCAAGCACTAATTTCGCAACAACAAAGGGGCACATCTACTCGCTCACACGTCCTGTCCCAAATTCTTGGGGCCCGCTGCAGTACACCGCTCTTGAACCAACACCAGTGTCAACAGGTTGTTACTTGGATAGCGGATAATGTTTCAAGTCATATTGGCACCTACACAAACACCCTGTCTTCCACACGCTCAAGTGTCAGTAGCCGTGATACTGCACCGCACATTTCCCAACCTGATCCTCCTTCCTACCACCAGGCTGAGTACACGGCCACGGACATTACTGATCCCACACTTGGACACTCGGAGTCCAGAAGTGTGTACCCATGGGTGAGTGAAGGTACATGGCAAATTCCCATAACAAAATTTAAATTCAGTTGTCATTTGTCGGTGGTGTGGTGAAGTCTGGCCCAATCCAACCCTTGTTCATCTTGATCAGAGTCAGCCTGTCAGCATTTTCAGTTGACAGGCGGGTGTGTTTATCAGTAATGATTCCACCTGCGGCACTGAAAACACGCTCTGACAAAACGCTAGCGGCAGGTCAGGCCAGGACTTCCAAGGCGTAGAGAGTCTATTCATGCCACGTGTCCAGCTTGGAGACCCAATAATTGTAAGGCACAGAGGAATCTCGCAGTACAGTTGTTCGATCTGCAAGGTACTCCTTCAGCATCTGGCCAAACTTAGCATTTCTTGTGGCACAACCCCGCACCTCAGGGGCTGTGGTACGTGAGGGGCTGAGAAAACTGTCCCACATCGTAAAGACTGTTCCCTTACCTCTGGCGGATTGGACTTATGCCCCTCTCGGCCATACGCCTTGGTTGTCCACCGATTCCTGACCTATGCCGATAGCGTTTTGTGAGGGGAATGATTTGCCTACTTCCGTGACTATGGCCTTCTGGAACTGCTGCATTTTGGCTGACCTCTCCGCCTCAGGAATGAGAGACATAAAGTTCTCCTTGTAGCGTGTGTCTAACAGTGTTGCCAACCAGTACTGATTGTCGACCAAGATGTTCTGAACGCGAGGGTCACGAGCCAGGCAGCTTACCATAAAGTCAGCCATGTGCGCCAGACTCTTAACAGTCATCACTTCAGTATCCAGACCATCACAATGACTGAACATGCTGTCCTCCTCCTCCTCCTCATCTCCCCTGTCCTCTGGCCAGCCACGCTGAATCGAGGGTATGACTGGTGTGCATGTCATATCCTCAATTTGGCCAGAGAGTTGCTCCATGTCTTCATCCTCCTCCTCCTCGTCATAGTCCTCCACTGCACGTTTTGATGAGATGAGGCTGGGCTGTGTGTTTTTACCCACACCCACTACTGTTTCTTGCTCCAAGTCATAGCGCTCCGCCTGCAATGCATCCTCTTTGTTTTTCAGCAGAGACCGTTTTAGAAGGTAGAGTAGTAGTATGGTGACGCTAATAATGGCGTCATCGCCGCTCACCATCTTGGTGGAGTCCTCAAAGTTTTGGAGGACGGTACATAAGTCGGACATCCATCTCCACTCCTCAGGTGTTATGTGTGGAGTTTGACCCATTTCCTGACGGCTTAGGTGATGCAGGTAGTCAACAACTGCCCTCTTCTGCTCGCATATCCTGACCAACATGTGCAGAGTTGAATTCCAACGCGTGGGGACATCACACACCAGTCTGTGGGCCGGAAGACGCAAACGGCGCTGAAAGCCGGCAAGGCCGGCTGAAGCAGCAGGTGACTTGCGAAAATGTGCAGACAGACGGCAAACTTTTACCAGCAGTTCAGACGGCTCTGGGTATTACTATAGAAACCTCTGAACCACCAGGTTGAGCACATGGCCCACGCATGGAACATGCGTCAGTTGGCTTCACCTCAAAGCTGCCACCGGGTTCCGGCCATTGTCACACACGACCTTTCCTGGCTTTAGGTTCAGAGGAGTGAGCCAGTGATCTGCCTGCTGTTTCAGAGCTGTCCACACCTCTTCTGCATTGTGGGGTTTGTCACCAATGCAGACTAGCTTCAGCACAGCCTGTTGCTGCTTCGCAGAGGCAGTGCTGCAGTGCTTCCAGCTTGGGACTGGTGTGGAGGGTAAAGTGGATGAGGATGCGCAGGAGGAGGAGGAGGAGGCTGAAGAGCATGACATTCCGGAGCTGTAGAGTGTCGGTGAAACCCTGACAGAGGTAGGGCCTGCTATCCTTGGTGTGGGAAGTACGTGTTCCGTCCCTCACTCAGACTGGGTCCCAGCCTCCACAATATTAACCCAGTGTTTTGTCAAGGAGATGTAGCGGCCTTGCCCACAAGCACTTGTCCACGTGTCTGTGGTTAGGTGGACTTTAGCTGAAACAGCGTTGTTCAGGGCACGTGTGATACTGTTGGACACGTGGTTATGCAATGCGGGGACGGCACACCTGGAGAAATAGTGGCGGCTGGGGACTGAGTAACGTGGGACAGCAGCCGCCATCAGGTCGCGGAATGCTTCCGTCTCCACCAGCCGGAAAGGCAACATTTCTAGCGCTAGGAGTCGCGAAATGTGAGAATTCAGGACTGTGGCATGTGGGGCGTTGGCAGCGTATTTGCGCCTGCGTTCAAAGGTTTGCTGAATGGATAATTGAACGCTGCGCTGGGACAAGGACGTGCTCGATGGTGGTGTTATTTGTGCGTGGGCAACTTTAGGTGCAGGGCCGGAGGCTTGTTCGCCGCCAGCATGTACAGGGGATTGGCTCGCACGCACAACACGCGAAGACATAGCAGTGACATCAGCAAGCACGGCTCCTCGACTCTGTTCTAGTTCCCACAAAGTCGGGTGCTTGGCTGACATGTGCCTGATCATCAGGGGCGGGCTGGCCCAGGTGGCAGGGGGGCAGGTGCCCCCTGGGCTGGTGGTATAGTCCACATTTCGGGCCGCCCCCTACAGAAACGGGCCGCGGGAGTCGGGAGTCGGCCGGCGCGGCGATAGCACATGACGCTGGAGGTCCGGGATGAGGTAAGGGCTGTGGCTGGCTGATAGCACCCCCCCCCCCCGGTCCTCAAGTCAGGCTGACAGCACCCCCCCGGAGAACGGTTGCCTGCCTTCTGCCTGCGGACCCGACCCTGCTTCGTACTGCCTGTTGGGATGCTACGCCTCCCTCCCCCTGTGCACTGCTGTCCTCCCTCTGCATATCCTCCTGCCAGGTTGGGTCAGCTACTGGATCATCGACCACGTCGTCTTCCTCTTCCTTGGCTGATCGCTGGACTGCTCCTCCTTCTCCTCATGTGCCACCATGATGACCGTTACAATAGTTAGGCTGTTGTTTCAGGTATACCCCAGTGGTAAATTCTTACGCCCATTCTTTTAGAATGGGCATTACAACGACAGGATACCCGCTCCTTTTCAATGGGAAAAATGTTTTGAGGCCCTCCTGCACGTCTCTATCCCGGGACAATGTGGAGCCTCCCAATTTTTGGCTGCCCTGTGAAAGGGCTATACTACAATACACCCACTTCCTTACAATGGGCACTTCAGGTTTACAGGCCCTCATGCATGTCTGTATGCATGGGTCATTGTGGAGCCTCACAATTTTTGGCTGCCCTGACAAAGGGCTATAGTACAATACACCCACTTCAGGTTTACAGGCCCTCCTGCACGTCTCTATCCTGGGACAATGTGGAGCCTCCCAATTTTTGGCTGCCCTGCCAAAGGGCTATAGTACAATACACCCACTTCAGGTTTACAGGCCCTCCTGCACGTCTCTATCCTGGGACAATGTGGAGCCTCCCAATTTTTGGCTGCCCTGCCAAAGGGCTATACTACAATACACCCAATTGAGGTTTACAGGCCCTCATGCATGTCTGTATGCATGGGTCATTGTGGAGCCTCCCAATTTTTGGCTGCCCTGCCAAAGGACTATACTACAATACACCCACTTCAGGTTTACAGGCCCTCCTGCACGTCTCTATCCAGGGGCATTGGTGAACCTCCCAATTTTGGACTGCCCTGGCAAAGGAAAATACTACAATAGACCCAGTTCCTCAAAATGGGCACATTATGTCAAGACTTGGCTTCATGTACGTCTCTTCTCAGGGTCATCGGAGTGCTGCACAATGTTTTCACGTAAAATCTTTCATGTAATCACAAAAAGTAACATACACCAGCTGTATCTCACTATTGGGTATGTGCCCTTAACATTTTCACCCTAAATATTCATTTTAGTGTCATTTTGGAAGGTTTTCTGGACACTCCGTAAAATTGGCGTGAAACTCGGACATGATTGTTCACAGCTGTGACTTTTGAGTGAGAAATGCTTCCAGGGGTCTTCCCCATGGTGTTGCCATGTCATTTGAGCACTCTTCTGAGACTTTTGTGACATTTTTAGGGTTTCTACATGCTGCCGGCAGTCATTTCATAAAAATACTCGGGTCTCCCATAGGATAACATTGGGCTCGGTACTCGGGCCGAGTACACAAGTATCTCGGGATGCTCGGCCCGAGCTTCGAGCACCCGAGCATTTTAGTACTCGCTCATCACTAATTGTTTCCTCTTACCAATGTGTCACAAAAAGAGAGGTGTGACAGAGTACGGATCTATCCCTGGTACTCAACAAGCAATGCACATGTGGTTACAGGATATTTCTACCACCTGTCTATGAGGACTAAAAAATAATGATCCCACAAGTGTCCTATATCTGGATAGATATGCTTTCTAATTCAGACATTTCACACTGTATTACCTGCAATAATCAAATTCCCAGTACACAATTCAAATATCCCACAGATAACACCTTGGCACCACGCTTGAAACGTACCAAATTAGTCCCACAATCGTCCTCCGATATAGGACACTTGTGGGGTTGTTATTTTTTAGTCCCCATAGACAGGAGGTAGAAATATCCTGTAACCACATGTGCATTGCTTGTTGAGTACCAGGGATAGATCCGTACTCTGTGATGCTTCTCTTTTTGTGACATTACATTGGTAAGAGGAAACTGTGTATGTATGTAACTTTTTCCTGACTGGACCGTGATTAGTGAGATTGGGATATCAGGGCCAGCCGCCAAGGTACGGGGACACCATTTCTATTTTTTAGGTGTATAAAACTCTATTGGTAGGCAGGTTGAGAGTAGGGTGAGGACAGGGTTATAGTCCCCTCCCCTGGTTTATCTCTGTTGTTGTCGTATATACATGTTGAAGACGGATATATATTGCTGGTGTTTTAATTGTAGTTAAATAAAAGTTATATTTTAGTAGCACCCTTTGGAAATTTTGGTTTTCACATGTGGATTTGCTGCCCCCTGTGACTATGATTGCTGTCATTGTTTGTTCAATTTTTAACTGCCAATCACAGCAATTTTAATGTTTTTGCAGATGAAATTGCCTTAAACTTTGGCGTCAATCTATGGTCTTTGATATAACAGCACAATCTTAGCATGGTGCAGGGAGACAGCTGTGTCAACAGCGCCACCACAGATTTGTGCAATTGGACAATGATATCTGATCACACAAATCGGTGAGCAGGAGGGCAGTCTGACTTCTTAAGTACCATTCTATGCTGCCTCACTATTGCTTGCTTGGACATGTGAACAGAGTAGTAATTGCGGTTATTCTGCTGCCAATCTGCTGGGACTGGGGTGCAATTGACTATTTTAATCTAATATATAATTCCCCTAACGCACTTCCGTAAGTTTCGGCGCTACTTACGTCCTTGTGGCCGTGGGCGTGCGGCGCCCACGCGACCTGTGAAGCATTGCTCGCGCATTGTTATTTCTATTACACAGTGTATAGTTGTAATGACACTGCGAAATTAACCCATTATATTCCAGTTCAGCATTAACTGCATATTTGGTAGTGTTTATAACTACTGCCACTGGTACATTAACCCCTTGAACACCATTTTGAATATAATTTACAGCGCTGAGTCTGTTGTGGGAGTGCCTGTGGGACATTAACTCCTTCAATAACATTTTTGATATCATTATAAGATCCTACTCTGTTATAGTCCTGTTAGTCGGACATTAACTCTTTCTACACCTCCACTATATTGCTACCCTCACAGTTCTGCCTACATCGCCTACTTAGTCATATATCTGGTGTTTAAGTCTATTATTTAAAACTCTTAAAAAAATTATATACAGATTCTAGACTCCGATTCTTTAGAATCGGGCTCACAGCTAGTCTGTAATAAAACTGCTACTGCTCCTGATTGAAGACCTGAAGAAAAGAAGATAAAAGATTTTTGTTATCTGTTCATCATACTTGCTATTTTCTAATCTACGTCCATCCCTCTCTTCCCCTTATCCAATTTTCCCCTCTACCTATCTCCCTCCACCAACCTCCCTTCTGCCAAGAAGCGCTGATCTGTACTTGATCACTTGATTTTTGACAGTCTTTCTCTTGTGCATTACCTCCATGCATGCGTCCTTCAGCCACTAAGCACTGAACAGGGAATCACTTCGCTGATTGGCATCCATGCTCACTTTTGGCTTAGGACATTTTTTTATGCAGCCTATTTTCCCCCTTTTGCATCACCTTGATGCATGTGTGGAGCCCACTGGGACGGGGAACTCAGTACCAGACCGGGGTACTGCTGGGGATGTCACGGCGGTCTTGGTCCGGACCGTGTCCCGGGTTCCGCAATAAATGGGGGGATATTTACAGGGGAGTTTGTCGTGACGCCACTAATGGGTTGTGGTCGGTGAGGGGACCACTGCTGCTGCAGAACCTCCGGGGATGATGTTTGGCAGCTGGAGATGTAATGGCTCTCCGCAGGTAGAGCTTGATTCCCCGGAGCAGTGGTAGTAATAGTCTATAGATAGTGCTATGGATGTTGTAGGATAGGGGTAGTGGTAGAGATGATGGTAGTTTGTGAGGGTACGCAGGGTTTGAGCACAAGGATCACACACACTTACGGTTTTGAAGTTTTCCAAGGCTTTACTGGTGATGGTATTCAGTAGAGTACTGTCCACAGAGTCTGTACCGGGGCCGGGTTGCTCCCACCCTGTCTGGGTCCTCAGCTTCCTACTCCTGCGTCTTGTGTGTGGCCCTGCTACTGCTTTAGCTGAGCTGCTGGCCCTGTTTTTCCTTACAGGTACCCCCTTTGCTAGGCAACTTGAGTCTTTCCGTGTGCTTCTGACCCCGCCGTGTTGCTTCGCTGAGTTTTGGTGTAGGTATGTAACCTCCACTATTCCAGTGTTTTCTGTGCTGCGTGTTTCAGTCACAGATTCGGATCCGGTATCCTGCTTCTGCGCTCCTCTGGGGCGAGTTATGAGGTCACTCAGTCTCCCAGATATGTTCCTCTGTTTCTTGTACTCCTCTCCTCTTCCTATGCCTTGTCCATGTGCTCAACTTAGGCTAGGGTCACACTTGCAGATTTTCCATGCAGTTTTCACACTTGTCATTTGTGAAAAACGCATGGAAAAACGCATCCATAGACTCCCTTGTTAAAAATGCATGCTCCAATGCCAAAAACACATGTCTAAAGTGCCATGCGTTTTTTGGATGCGTTTTTGGCTCAGCACCAAAAAATACTGCATGATGCATTTTTTGGTGCTTTTCTAAAAACACATGCGTTTTTGTAACATGGGGCCCTATGGGAAACGCATGCATTTTTATATGGCACTAAGTGGTACATGCATATTTGCATGCATTAAGGGTGTCCCACACCTATCAGCAAAAACGCAGCCCAAAAACCCAGGCTGCCGAAAAGCACCTTAAAAAACACATGCAAGTGTGACCCTAGCCTTAGTTGTAGAGCAGATTCTAAAAACCTACCTCAACTTCCTGGTGCTGCTGCTTGTTAAGGTATGCTATGGCTGCACCCATTTCAGAAAGTCACCTAACTCTGGCTGTGCTGCCACAGTCCTTTCAATTGCTACCTCACCAAATGGTATGCAAACTGCCCTTGCACTGAAACACATTACATATGTTGGCAAGACATAGTGAGCAACAGAGGGCATTAGTTGATTACCAGCCGAATGGGAATGGCTGTATGACATCAGTGAAGTTCTCCAAAACTATGAAAACTCTATCAAGATGGTGAGCGGTGATAATTCTATAATCAGCTAAACCATCTTGCTGCTGTTTCTACTGAAACACTTGCTGCACACTCTGAAAGATGATGCAAGAACTTACACAGGGAGATACTACACAGCCCAGCCGCATCCTATATTCTCAGTCCAGATTGGTTGATAATGAGGATGCTGAGGAGGAAGGACAGAAGTTTCTTGTCTGCACTAGAGAGAGGACTACCAACACCAGCAGGAGGAGGAGATGCAGGAGTAAGAGGAGATGATGGACACTCAAAGGTTGCCTCTTGGTAGTCTGGCACACATTGCAGACTTCATGTCCTACTGCCTTTCCCAAGACCCTTGCATGATACACATTTTGGCCTCTATCAAAAACTGGTTGTGCACCTTCCTTGACCCACAGTACAAGGAGCAAATTCCATTCTCTCCTTTCAGGGTAAAATAGGGTTAGCACAATCCAACAATACCAGAAAGCCAATGTTAAACAGTTGCTCAAAAAATTCCCTTTAGACAAGACTGGCAGCAGAGAAGTTGACATTGAAGGGAGATATTGACAAAGATTGTGATTGAGTACCTAAATAGGCATACCAGCATCCTACGTTATTCCTCAGTGCAATACATCTATTAGTTGTCTAAGCTGGATATGTGGCGCAAACTCTCCTTGTATGCCATAAATGTGCTGGTCTGTCCTGCCGCTTGCATCTTGCTTGAGTGGGTTTTTGTGCCTCTGGGTCATAACAACAGATAACCACATCTGCCTGTAAACAGAAAATGCAGACAGGCTGAATCTTACAAAAATAACTAACAGCTGGATTTCAACAGATTTTGCAACCCCAATAAATGAAACCAACTAAGCCAAATGTCACCCAAAATATCCAGTTTTGTAAGTTGTATTAATGTGCATCCCTTCCCACCCTAACAAGAGTATTTTTTTCTCGATTCCTACTCTTTCTTCTTCATCATGTCCTGATGGCCATGATAAATGACCACAGCGACGGGTCATTTTTTTGTCCACCCTTGCACATAGTGCATTGGCTCTACCATTCTAGGAGTGCTCCTCCTAACTCTCGATAATACAATGTTTTATGAGGCCCTCCTCACGATCCCTTCCAGCATGTTTCAGAGCCTCCTTCTAATTTTTTTGTCCGCTCTTGCACATTGTGCAACACCAGCATTGGCATGTTCATCCCTATGAGGTCCTTCACCTGACCTCTGTATCAGTTCTCCTCACCTGCATAATACACTCCACAGATCTCTTCTGTCGCCAGATAATATCATCTGATTTGTTATTTGTACAAAACTCTCCAAGGGACACGCTCTGCCTTTTGAAAAGCTGTTGATCTGTCTGTGGATGAGGCAGAAGAAGTCCACATGGTTGTTCTAAGTCCACACTGACACTCCAGGCTCCTTTACCATAGAAAGCTGCTTCCACTTCAAATGCACAGTATGGTCTTAAAGATTAATCATTGAGACCCTACTAACTAATTTGTCATTTCAGAGCTAAATTTAAGATCAAGATATGTACTTGAAACATATTCTTGAAACTAATAAATTCCAGTTTGTGGCAAAAAGAGCTACCACTTTAGGAGACATTTTATCCCCTAGTATGTTTATGGATCAGAGTACAAAAAAAATAATCAGTGCATCAGTAGCCTTGCAACACTTTGCAAATAAACATGGAGGAGATCCTAAATATTTTTCCTTTAAAGGTATGGAGAAGGTCCACAAACTGATTAGGGGTGGCAATCATCTTAAAAAGATACTAGCTAAGGCAAGTAAATGGATCTTTACTTTGGAGACCAGAATACCACACGTTTTGAACAGCGGGATGGATTTGGTAGCACAATATTATTACCGCTAGTTCGGTACAGAAAAGTTGCATTACTCTACAAATATTTTGAGATCATATGTATTGTTATTTTTCCAAACGTTTTCATATGTTACTTCTACTTGATGAAGTTACTTATAAAATGGTAATGGCAAAGTATATGTGCATATGATGACTGTTAGTATATCATTCTTCATAAATTTGTACTAAATTATTTTATTGCTACATCATTGCACATGAGCACTTATATTTATTCTCCACATCTGTAATTCATTGCTTATGAAAATGTTAAAAAATTAACAGTCAGGAAAAAAATAAATAAATAAAAAAAAAAAAAAAAAAAAAAAATAAATATATATAATATATATATATATATATATCACTGTTAATCTACTATATAATTGCCGTAGCACGTTTTGTGTCGGACCCCGGCACGCCGTGGATATGTCACACTGTGACGTCACCACGCTCTCTCCTCCACGCTCCACGCTCCCCTGTCTCCCCTCCACGCTCCCCGCTCTCCCCTCCACGCTCCACGCTCCCCTGTCTCCCCTCCACGCTCCCCGCTCTCCCCTCCACGCTCCCCTGTCTCCCCTCCACGCTCCCCGCTCTCCCCTCCACGCTCCACGCTCCCCTGTCTCCCCTCCACGCTACCCGGTCTCCCCTCCACTCTCCCCGGAGAGCTTGGTAACCAAGGCCGCGGTCGGGTAACTAAGGGGCGTGTCCGTACCACACACCCGGCCCCAGCCGCATCCATTATGTGCTGAGCCCAGGGGTGGCCCGAACAAGCCCAAGGGGACCACCCCAATCACACAATGATAGGCTGGATGCCACCTCCCCCTTAGATTCCTCACCGCTTCCAGGATCACAGCATCACAGGGGAGGAGCCGCGGTGCATGATGGGAGATGTAGTCCTCAGGGGACCGAAAATGCTGCAAAGCTGAGGAGACAGCTCTAATCACAGAGATAGAGGAGATCTGCGCCTTCTTCATACAAAGTCTGCACTGAAGAGTGAGATTATATGTGTGTGTGTATACTGTATATATGTGTGTGTGTGTATACTGTATATGTGTGTGTGTATACTGTATACGTGTGTGTGTATACTGTATATATGTGTGTGTATGCTGTATATGTGTGTGTGTATGCTGTATATGTGTGTGTGTATACTGTATATGTGTGTGTGTATGCTGTATATGTGTGTGTGTATACTGTATATGTGTGTGTATACTGTATATGTCTGTGTGTATGCTGTATATATGTGTATACTGTATATGTGTGTGTGTATACTGTATATGTGTGTATACTGTATATGTCTGTGTGTATGCTGTATATATGTGTATACTGTATGTGTGTGTGTATACTGTATATGTGTGTGTATGCTGTATATGTGTGTGTGTATGCTGTATATGTGTGTGTATACTGTATATATGTGTGTGTATGCTGTATATGTGTGTGTGTATGCTGTATATGTGTGTGTGTGTGTATACTGTATATGTGTGTGTATACTGTATATGTCTGTGTGTATGCTGTATATATGTGTATACTGTATATGTGTGTGTGTATACTGTATATGTGTGTGTATACTGTATATGTCTGTGTGTATGCTGTATATATGTGTATACTGTATGTGTGTGTGTATACTGTATATGTGTGTGTATGCTGTATATGTGTGTGTGTATGCTGTATATGTGTGTGTATACTGTATATATGTGTGTGTATGCTGTATATGTGTGTGTGTATGCTGTATATGTGTGTGTGTGTGTATACTGTATACGTGTGTGTGTATACTGTATATATGTGTGTGTATGCTGTATATGTGTGTGTATACTGTATACGTGTGTGTGTATACTGTATATGTGTGTGTATGCTGTATATGTGTGTGTGTATGCTGTATATGTGTGTGTATACTGTATATATGTGTGTGTATGCTGTATATGTGTGTGTGTATACTGTATACGTGTGTGTGTATACTGTATATGTGTGTATGCTGTATATGTGTGTGTGTATGCTGTATATGTGTGTGTATACTGTATGTGTGTGTATACTGTATACGTGTGTGTGTATACTGTATATGTGTGTGTATGCTGTATATGTGTGTGTGTATGCTGTATATGTGTGTGTATACTGTATATATGTGTGTGTATACTGTATATGTGTGTGTGTATGCTGTATATGTGTGTGTGTGTGTATACTGTATACGTGTGTGTGTATACTGTATATATGTGTGTGTATGCTGTATATGTGTGTGTATACTGTATACGTGTGTGTGTATACTGTATATGTGTGTGTATGCTGTATATGTGTGTGTGTATGCTGTATATGTGTGTGTATACTGTATATATGTGTGTGTATGCTGTATATGTGTGTGTGTATACTGTATACGTGTGTGTGTATACTGTATATGTGTGTGTATGCTGTATATGTGTGTGTGTATGCTGTATATGTGTGTGTATACTGTATGTGTGTGTATACTGTATGTGTGTGTATACTGTATATGTGTGTGTCTGTATACTGTATATGTGTGTATACTATATATGTGTGTGTGTATGCTGTATATATGTGTATACTGTGTGTGTGTGTATACTGTATATGTGTGTGTGTGTATACTGTATATATGTGTATACTGTATATGTGTGTGTGTATACTGTATATGTGTGTGTGTGTATACTGTATATGTGTATACTGTATATGTGTGTGTATACTGTATATGTGTGTATGCTGTATATATGTGTATACTGTATGTGTGTGTGTGTGTATACACTCTGCCTCCTTCCTGCGCTGACCACTCTGCCTCCTTCCTGCGCTGACCACTCTGCCTCCTTCCTGCATTAGGAAGTGCGTTAGGGTCACTCTGCCTTCTGTCCTCCGCTGATAAACTCTGCCCTCCATCCTCTGCTCATCACTCTGCCCTCCGTCCTCCGCTGACCACTCTGCCCTCCGTCCTCCACTGACCACTGAGCCACCGAACAGTGCTGACCACTGAGCCACCGTGCAGTGCTAACCACTGAGCCAGCATACAGTGCTAACCACTGAGCCACCATATACAGTGCCAACCACTGAGGCACCATACAATGCTAACCACTGAGCCACCGTATACAGTGCTAACCACTGAGCCACCATACAGTGCTAACCACTGAACCACCGTATACAGTGCTAACCACTGAGCCATCATATACAGTGCTAACCACTGAGCCACCATATACAGTGCTAACCACTGAGCCACCATATACAGTGCTAACCACTGAGCCACCATATACAGTGCCAACCACTGAGCCACCATACAGTGCTAATCACCGAGTCACCATATACAGTGCTAACCACTGAGCCACCATATACAGTGCCAACCACTGAGGCACCATAGAGTGCTAACCACTGAGTCACCCTTTACAGTGCTAATCACTGAGTCACATTACTGCTCTAATTATTGAGCCACCATATACAGTGCCAATCATTGAGCCACCATAGAGTGCTAACTACTGAGGCTCAGTTTACAGTGCTAACTATTGAGCCAGTGTATACTGTGCTAACCACTGAGACCCTGTATACTCTGCTAACCACTCAGCCGCCGTATACTCTGCTAACCACTGAGCCGCATAAAGTCTGCTAACCACTGAGTTGCTGTAAACTGCTAAGCACAGTGCTGCGGGCAGGAGAGGGCCGGGGACAGCGGCCGGGTGCGGCCAGGAAGGCCCCCCCGCCCCTACTGCCCGCACCCGGCCGCTGTTCCCCGACCCCTCCTGCACGCACCCGGCCGCTCTTCCTCGGCCACCTCCTGCCCACACATGGCCGTTCTTCCCCAGCCCCCTTCTGCCCGCTGTTCCCCGGCCCCCTCCTGCCCGCACATGGCCGCTGTCCCCCTGACCCCCTCCTGCCGCACCCGATCGCTGTCTCCCTGCCTCCCTCCTGCCCGCATCCGGCCACTGTCCCCCGGCCCCCTCCTGCACGCACCTGGCCGCTCTTCCTCAGCCTCCTCCTGCCCGCACATGGCTGTTATTCCACCAGCCCCCTTCTGCCCGCTGTTCCCCGGCTTGCTCCTGAACGCACCCGGCCACTGTCCCCCGGCCCCCCTGACCGCACCCGCCTGCTGTCTCCTCCTGGACTCTGGCACCGCTGCAGACTGGCACCGCTGCACACCGGTACTGCTGTATGTATTCTATCTACTATATAATTCCGTAGGCACTTCAGTGTCGGACCCCGCAAAAGACCGTGCCTTTGTCACTCTGTGACGTCACCACGTGCGAAGCATTGCCCGCGTAGCGGGCATTGCGACCCCTCGCCGCAGTCAGCACACACCCCCAACCCCTGTCACCACATCCCCCCATATGTCCGCACACCCCCCGCTCCGATCCCGCTCCGGAGCCGCTGCTGTCAGCACATGCTGACACAGTGCTCCGGAGCCTCTCCTGTAACCACACTCCCCGATGTCCACACACACCCCCCCCCCCGCTGTCACCACACACCCCCCATATGTCCGCATCCCATATGTCCGCCAAAATCGCGGCAGATGCGGTGAAAAAACCGCATCTGCCGCGATTGCCGCATAACCGCTGCACTTGCGGCGCGGTTGCGCTAATCCTCATAGAAAGTATAGGGGGACTTGCGGCAGGTGCGGCAAGTGCGGTTTTGCACTTGCGGCAGGTGCGGCCGCGAAAAAAAAAGCAGTCAGCCGCGGTTTATTTCGCGGCCGCACCTGCCGCAAGTGCAAAACCGCACCTGCCGCAAGTCCCCCTATACTTTCTATGGGGATTATTTGAAAATGTTAAAAAAAATTTTAAAATATTCTAGACACCCGATGCATTTGCATCGGGCTCACAGCTAGTATATATATATTACTGTTAAGTTTGATGGACAAAAATTATATTTTCATGTATGCTGATTTTCCTTTTATGGCTTTAATCTTTCTGAACTTGCTATGGACATATTTTTACAAGCTTCTTTTTTCAATATTATTTCTACTGGAACATAGTATACCCCACTTTAATTGAAGCAACACCCATACCACATGAGGCCATTTTCCTCTGCAACTAACATATATTTGGTGTCAGTTCAGTTTAACTTTGGACGTTGATGAAGGCACATTTGTGCTGAAATGCGTAATCTTATCAGGAGTACCTAATTACATTTATTCATGATGTTTGGAGAAACCGGTTGTTTTAATCCTTTGAAATAAGTTATTTTTTGCAACAAATCACTGGCACCGATGAGCTGATTACTGGATATGCTCATTTATATATATATGCTCTTATATATATATATATATATATATATATATATATATATATATATATATATATATATATGTGTATATATATATATATATATATATATATGTATATATATATACATATATATTTGACGTACAGTTGACACCAGACGACATACATATACATACAATATATAAAAGGATACATGGATACATAGATGTTTTTCTCACTATCTGACATGAAAACAGAATGAATCTTTCAAGTTTTAGGTCACTTAGGATTACCATACTTATTAATATTTTCCAAATGCCAGAATAATGAGAGAGAGAACATATTTTACAGCATTTTTATTACTTTCTGCAAAGTCATAAGTTTGCATACATTTATTCAGTATTTGCTACCATTGACCATTGGGTCAAACATTTTGAATATCATTTCTCAAGCTTCTCATAATAGTTGGTAAGAATTTCGGCCCATTCCTCTTGATAGAACTGGTTTAACTGAGCCATATTTGTAGGTTGCCTTGCTCGCACCTGCCTTTTCAGATTTTCCCATAAATTTTCAATAGGATGGAGATTAGTGCATTGAGATGGTCACTCCTAACATTGCATTCTTATCTTTAAGCCACTTTGTAACCAGTTTGGCAGTATGCTTTGCCTCATTGTCCATTTGGAAGACCCATTTTTGCTCAAGCTTTAAATTCCTGGCAGATGCCTTGAGATGCTGCTTCCGTATTGCCACATAATCTTCTTTCCTCATGATGCTATCTATTTTGTAAAATGCACCAGTCCCTTCTGAAGCAAAACAACCCCACAACATGTTGCTGCCACCACGGTGTTACACAGTTATGGCCAAATAGTTCAATGTTAGTTTTGTCAGACCACAGGTTATGTCTCCAAAAATGCAGGTCTTTGTACCTGTGTGCATTTTCAAAAAACAAATCTGGCTTTTTGATATTTCTTGTGGAGTAATGGTTTCTTCCTGGCAGAGTTGCATTTTAGCCCATGTTGATGCAGTACTCGTTTCACTGTGGATAATGACACAATCTTACCAGCTTCTGCCATCATCTTCATAAGGTCTTTTTCTTTTGCTCTTGGGTTGATATACACATGTTGGACCAAAGCACATTCATCTCTGGGACACAGAACCCATCTCCTTCCTGAGCGGTATGATGGCTGGACATTCCTATCTTCTCTGTACTTGCATATAATTGTTTGTATAGATGAACAAGGCCCCTTCCGGTATCTGGAAATTGCACCCTTCGGATGAACCAGACTTGTGCAAGCCACCAATCTCTTCCTGATATATTGGCTGATTTCTTTAGACTTTCTAATGATGCTACACAAAGAAGCAGTGTGTTTAAGGTGTGCATTAAAATACATCCACAGGTGTGCCTCTGATTAACTCAGGAGTTGCCAATAAACCTGTCACAAGCTTCCAAACACATGATATCATCATATGGGCTGTCTCAAATTGTTTCAAGACATAGTAATCTTAGTGTATGTAAGCTTGTGACATTGCAGAAAGTAATAAAAATGCCTTTAAACATTCTATTTCATTATTCTGGCATTTGGTAAATATAAATAATTCTGGTAAACTCAATTGAAAGGTTTATTCTGATTTCATGTCAGAGAGTGAGAAAAACATGCACATGTGCTTTTTATATAATGTATGTAATATTCTGGTTTCAACTGTATATACATTTAGCCACATATTTCAGTTTATATTATTGGAATTTATTCTATATTTATTTGAGGTGGATATTTATCTTAGATACTTTTTTTGGGAACTTCATACACACCTTTAAGAAATATATGTTATTTTTATCTGAAAATCCATGTATACTGTACATACAATTACATAGTGACAACTACCGTACTATTCATAAAGCAGCTACTAGTATATCTTGCTACTAAGGAGCTAACTATAGGAAGTTTTTCTTCTAAGGAGTTAAGTCTTTAAGAATTTTAATTTAATGCCCAAACCACAAGTGTAGAGTTTGCGGTGTTTGTTAGTAATGACAGTTATTTTATGTATAATTTTGTTGATTGAAAATAATTAAAACATAGCCATTATATTGTTAGAATAATTTAGAGGAAATTGCTTTTGAAATATACAAATAGACTTTGAATCCTATATGGTAAGAAAAGAAAGCAATTTTCTTCCTTTTTTATAATGTACTATAAGAGAGGAAAATTGCTCTATCTGCAGAATGATAAATGGTTTACTTTTGTGGAATTTTAGATATTTCACATTGTTCTTACCAGAAGCAGCACAAAAAAGTGATCTCGTATACTGTATATATTTTCTGAAATTCCAAAAGAAATAATATATGTATAATTATGATATATTATCAGAAATTCAACCCCCATTGCAAATTAGATTTTTAAAATATTTGTAAACTTTCCATTGCTAAAAACTTAAATAGCTCAACACAACTAATATAACGAGAGATTTTTCCAAATTCATCTCAGAGAGTGGTTTTAATTAATAATGCAACCTTAGAAATATAAATCACCCTTATGACAGGCACATTTTATATTTAGCAGCGCATCATCTGGCTATTACGACCTATTGCAAGTGTGAGACATCACCAGATACCAGGTTCTCGTAACATTTCTGATGAAGTCTCTTGAACAATGTTTATGTTTCAACCAGAGCTGGGGTGCATGAGGTACTCGGTCACCGAGGCTTCTGTGTGGGATGTCACGGATGGTCGGTATCCCCGGTGCCGTGCTCTGGCGAACAACTATACCAGGTGTTGATGGTAAACGGTGGGGGTAAAAGGGGTTATTTACAGGGGAACGTGACGCCACCTGTAGAGTCCGGTAAGATGGTACCGGCGCTGCCAGCCGGCCACTGAGGTGATGGTGAAGGCAGCTATGTGTGGTACAGCTCCCAACAGGTGGAGCTTTACCTCAGGACAGCTATGATGGTGAGACGGTGAGGGAGGACAGTGATGGAAATGTGGTGCAGTTCTTACCCCTCTGCTGTTGATGTTGATGATGTTAAGTCCTTTGAGCTGCGGCAGGAAGAATAACAGAAACCATTTCCAGTTTAACTTTGCTTTACTCGGTAAACGCACACGTTTCCCACCTGACACCGGGTTTCAGTCTTCCCTCACTAGTGTAGGACCGTCTTTTGGGCATGAGGGGTGAGGTACCTTTGGGGCTGTCAGCAACCTGGTTCTGTTGGGCCTGCAGCTCGTCGGCTTTGCAGTCAGGGATGAACTCCTGGCTGCCTCGGTAGTCCGTGTCACCGGTGTTCCCTCAACATGACCAGCTGGCTCCTACCAGTCCTGGTCCGTTGCCATCTTTCCTGGGCCCCCACATAAAGATGGGGTACCCTCCACTCAGCTGGGCTGCCAGGCCTGACCACTCTGTCTGCCTTCCCAGCGCCGTCTGAGGTAAAACTGTCAACTGTCACGTTACTCTATCCTAAGCTCCGCCCCCACCCTGTGGAACCTACCATATTACCAGTTCCCCCTACACTAAGTGGTGCGGTCCTAAGTGAGTGCTAAAAATAGACTCCATAAGATTTAAATCCTAACCTAGCAACTTACAATAATATTACATATAGATATTAAATGCAATACCACTCTGTGGCACATACCCGCAGAGGCGCCACACACCCCCTTGGTGAAACACACCCGTCCGCGGGTGTTAAACCAAACCTGGAATAAAAAAAATACATTTTACATATAACATTGAACATTTTGGGCGCATCTGCTTAGGAGGCCTGGCTCTACTTAAACCACCCCCAGGCACTTTCTTTTTCTAACTTCATGTGCACGGGGGTTAGTCCAGTTCCTCCACCCTTAGTTCAAAACTATTGAAAACATTTTTACATTTTTAACAGGTATCAACAATAAGATTGCTTCTTTTCTTCCCTTGCGGGAGGCTCACTACTCATAAGGTTGCATTTAACTTTGACTATATTCTAGTCCATACTGGCCCAACTGGGACCAGGTAACAAGTTTCTTGATTTCTGTCCATTAAGTGCTGAAAAAGGAAAAAGAAAAAAAAACAAAACAAAAAAAAACAGTGCAATGCAAGGAAAAATATGCATTTAAACAAATTTTGCTCATACTTTGAACAGTGCAATACCGGGTTAACTTTTTACTGCTCGACTCTACTAACCCGGATTGCAAACCACCCGTGGGGACCTGCGTGGCGTTCATAGGTGATCATGTCCCCACGATATAGGTCCTGGTCTGGGTGGTCCTGGGAAACTGCAACAAAAGACACTCTCCTCTCTCCAGCCGCTGCTGTTGGTGCTGGTACCGCGACCCTCCATAGCTCACGGGGCCCGGCCTCCTCTGCGCCGCCGGCTGTTTCTTCCTCTCGGTCCTCCTCCCCTGTCATGTCGGGCTCTTCGGAGAACCGGATCAGGCTTTCCGGTTCGGTGGTCTTTTCTCCTCCGGGCTCCATGCTCGCTGGATCTTCCGTTACGGTGCTCGACCCGCCCCCTTGGTTGATTGAGAGCAATTGGGGCGGGGAGACTTTTTGACACCTCTTGAATAGCCCATGTTTGTTGAGGGGCCGAGGCATGCCCAAAGGCCGGCACATAGTTGTTTTTGCACTTTTAAGCCCGCCCACCATGAAGTTCCTATGGGCAAGTCTTTCGGGCTTTTCCGGAGCCCGCCACTACCTTCGTCACTCCTCGGCAGAGCGGAGGGGGCGGGACTTATCTTCCTGCTCTTTCTCCTGCTGTAGTGACGCAGTTTGAATTTCTGAGGCGGTGTAATGGCGGCTTGGCTCAGTTTTTATAATCCACACAGTTAGACTGTAATAAAGTTCTTAAGGCACACTTCACCTGGTAGATACCAGGCTGGCTCGTCCTGTTCGTGACGCCAATTTGTTTCAACCAGAGCTGGGGTGCATGAGGTACTCGGTCACCGGGGCTTCTGTGTGGGATGTCACGGATGGTCGGTATCCCCGGTGCCCTGGCGAACAACTATACCAGGTGTTGATGGTAAACGGTGCGGGTAAAAGGGGTTATTTACAGGGGAACGTGACGCCACCTGAAGAGTCCGGTAAGATGGTACCGGCACTGCCAGCCGGCCACTGAGGTGATGGTGAAGGCAGCTATGTGTGGTACAGCTCCCCACAGGTGGAGCTTTACCTCAGGACAGCTATGATGGTGAGACGGTGAGGGAGGACAGTGATGGAAATGTGGTGCAGTTCTTACCCCTCTGCTGTTGATGTTGATGATGTTAAGTCCTTTGAGCTGCGGCAGGAAGAATAACAGAAACCATTTCCAGTTTAACTTTGCTTTACTCGGTACCCGGCTGATGGCATAACAATACACAGTACAGTCTGGTTTAGGGTGTTGTTACCAACTCAGGATTTTTCTTAAGGAGTCTTTAGATGTTCTCTCTCTGTCTTTCAGGGTTTCTACTTTCACTAGATCTCTCAGTCTTTCCCACCTTTGAAGAGCTCACCCGCCAGTCCTGCAGTCTGTGTCTAGTAGGCTTAGCTTGACTTATACTGGTCCAAATGGGAACAGCAGGAACGCACACGTTTCCCACCTGACACCGGGTTTCAGTCTACCCTCACTAGTGTAGGACCGTCTTTTGGGCATGAGGGGTGAGGTACCTTTGTGGAGCTGTCAGCAACCCGGTTCTGTTGGGCCTGCAGCTCGTCGGCTTTGCAGTTAGGGATGAACTCCTGGCTGCCTCGGTAGTCCGTGTCACCGGTGTTCCCTCAACATGACCAGCTGGCTCCTACCAGTCCTGGTCCATTGCCATCTTTCCTGGGCCCCCACATAAAGATGGGGTACCCTCCACTCAGCTGGGCTGCCAGGCCTGACCACTCTGTCTGCCTTCCCAGCGCCGTCTGAGGTAAAACTGTCAACTGTCATGCTACTCTATCCTAAGCTCCGCCCCCACCCTGTGGAACCTACCATATTACCAGTTCCCCCTACACTAAGTGGTGCGGTCCTAAGTGAGTGCTAAAAATAGACTCCATAAGATTTAAATCCTAACCTAGCAACTTACAATAATATTACATATAGATATTAAATGCAATACCACTCTGTGGCACATACCCGCAGGGGCGCCACATTTACAGCATTATAATTTTGGGGGGTTAGCAGGTTACAAACACCTTTTGCAAATATCATGAAGTGTTTTCAGTTGGTTTCATGCCAGATGACTGTGATAACCCCTCCATTATGTTCCAGGACTTTTTGTAAAACAAAGCCTTGGTGGCATTTATGATGTATGCTTGGGATCATTGTTCTTTTGAAAGGTCCAATGATGCTCAAACATTAGCCTAAAGCAAGATGTCTTCCTTTAGATTTCTAGTGCCTGGAAGAAAAATAGCCACAGAAAATTACTGAGCCGCTGTCATGCTTCACCACAGTCAAGGTATTGTTTTCAGCAAATTCTTCATTCTCCCTTTTCACGTCTTATCAGTGATCCATGAGCTAGAAAAGTTTTAGTTTTGTTTAATTTCTGTATATACAGTAGAATAACCAACCATACTTGGCTTACTTACAGTATATGGCTATAAGCATGTCAGAGACAGTCTTTTATTCTCTGCTGTTGGGTAGATAACGATGAATTTCTTAGAGTTTCAGGTTGGAGATCTTAGCAGTTAGTATGCACATCACTGTGCAAGCTGAAACCTCAGTGCCTTCTGCCACCATGTCTCAATACAGGACCTTTAAGGTACCATCACACGCCGCAATATCACCTGGAGATCATAAAGGTGATATGTCACCCCAGAACAATCACCGTGAAATTGCCTCATGGTTGCGGCGTGTGATTAGGGTATTTCGTGGCGATAAATCACTCCTCAGCAGTCGCCTGATTCCTGCACAGTGCTCAGCAATCAGCTGCAATCCTTTAGGCGATATTTCTGTGTTGTGACGTGTGACAGGGCGATAGTGATGGAAACAGCGCTTTCTTTGATTTCCCGTAGGCGTGCCTCAAGCGTTCTGTAGTCCGTGCCCTGTCCGCGATGATTGATGTTGGCTACTGTGTTCCCAATGGCTGTCAGTTGACAGCGCGCCATATTTGAAGAGCTGTCCGTTCAGCACCACACACATCTTCAGCTACACAACCGTCCGCAAACATGCTCCTATCTACATAATGATGAAAAATTGACAGTTACCAGTTGACAGTTGTGAATGAGAGGGGCTTAATGACAGCGCCAAAGACTAACAGCATATACCAGCATATAGTCACTAAGGTGGGACCCCAACATGGGATATTCACCACGCATGGGGACAAGTATACACACCACACTCACACAAAGAGTAACAGCAAGTGTATAGTCGCTAAGATGCAGCCCCAACATTGGATACTCACCATGCACCCAAACACACACACACACCACAAACAGATACACACAACACAGAGACACACACACCCTATAGCGACACATGCACTCACCCCACAGGGACACACATACATACCATAAAGAGACACACACAACACAGAGACACACACCACACAGACCCCGCCCCACAGGGACACACACACATACACACCCTATAGGGACACATGCACTTACCCCACAGGGACACATACACACCCCAGGGTCACACACACCACACAGACAGACACAGATGTGCACAAATTGCCTCACACAACTCGCCTTTTACGTGTGCTATCTTTAATTTATAAAAATAAACATCTGATTAAAAACAGCCAATGTGCAACACATGTGTCATATAGGAAATTAAGGCAGATGTCAGAAAAATGAGCTGTATATTATGTGTATGTGTGAGGGAACATATACTGCCCGGCCGGGGGGAAGGTTTACTGTTGGCTGGAGTTTTATCAGGCTGCTTATAGCAACCAATCACAGCTCAGCTTCTATTTTCCTACAGGTCATTAATATGACATATTCAAATTCTATTTTGTTATAGCTAACATCAGTTATTCATTAACCCGGGCGTAGCCGGGTAGTACGGCTAGTCTAATATATAAAGCTGAATGTGTGTATGTGTGTATGTTGGGGATTGGTATCTACACAGTCGCAAATACAACCACAACATTTTGCACAGTCACACGCCTGGACCCCGAGAGATTCATAGGCTATTTTGTGAGGCGAAATTTTAACTGTGCTTTCCAATTCACCGAACAAATTTGGCCCTATCTACATAATGTGGAAAAAGTGACAGTTACCAATTAACAGTTGTAAATGAGAGGGGCTTAATGACAGCGCCAAAGACTAACAGCATATACCAGCATATAGTCACTAAGGTGGGGCCCCAATATGGCATATTCACCACACACGGGGACATGTATACACACCACATGCACACAAAGAGTAACAGCAAGTGTATAGTGGCTAAGGTGTAGCCCCAACATTGGATACTCGCCACGCACCCGAACACAAACACACACACACACAACAAAGAGACACACACAACACAGAGACACACACACCACACAGACCCATTCACAGGGACACACACACATACACACCCTATAGGGAAACATGCACTCACCCTACAGGCACACACACACCACAGGGGAACACAAACAGGGACACACACACATACACACCTCACAGGGACACAGAGACACACACACCCCACAGGAACACACAGACCCCACAGGGATGGACACACACCACAGGGACACCCCTTCCCTCCACAAGGACACACACCACAGGGACACCCCTCCCCCCCACAAGAACACACACCACAGGGACACACACGCGCACACCCCAGGGACACACACACCCCAGGGACACACACACACCACCCAGACAGACACAGATGTGCACAAATCGCCTCACACAACTCGCCTCATGTGTGTGGTATCTTTAATTTCCAAAAATAAACATCTGATTAAAAATAGCCAATGTGCATCACATGTGCCATATAGGGAATTAAGGCAGATGTCAGTCACATGAGCTGTCTATTATGTGTATGTGTGAGGTAATATATATTGCCCGGCCTGGGGGATGGTTTACTGTTGGCTGGAGATTTATCAGGCTGCCTATAGCAACCAATCACAACTCAGCTTCTATTTTCCAACAGGTCATTAATATGACATATTCAAATTCTATTTTGTTATAGCTAACATCAGTTATTTATTAACCTGGGCGTAGCCGGGTAGTACAGCTAGTCTAATATATAAAGCTGAATGTGGGTATGTGTGTGTGTGTGTATGTCCGGGATTGGCATCTACACCATCGCAACTACAGCCACAAAATTTTGCACAGTCACACATCTGGACACCAAGAGCGTCATAGTCTATGTGTGAGGTGAAATTTTAACCCTGCATGTTCCAGTTGACCAAACAATTTTGCCCCTATCTACTTAATGGGGAAAAAGTGACAGTTCCCAGTTGACAGTTGTGAATGAGAGGGGCTTAATGACAGCACCAAAGACTAACAGCATATAACAGCATATAGTCACTAAGGTGGGGCCCCAACATGGGATATTCACCACGCACGGGGACATGTATACACAGCACATGCACACAAAGATTAACAGCAAGTGTATAGTCGCTAAGGTGCAGCCCCAACATTGGATACTCACCACGCACCCGAACAATCACACACCACAAAGAGACACACACAACACAGAGACACACACACAACCCACAGACACCCCCCCACAGGGATACACACACATACATACCCTATAGGGACACATGCACTCACCCCAAAGGGACACACACACCACAAAGAGACACACACAACACAGAGACACACACACACACCACACAGACCCCCCCCACAGGGACACACACATATACACACCCTATAGGGACACATGCACTCACCCCACAGGGACACACACACCACAAAGAGACACACACAACACAGAGACACACACACCACACAGACCCCCCCACAGGGACACACACACATACACACCCTATAGGGACACATGTACTCACCCCACCGAGACACACACATACACCCCAGGGACACACACACACCACACAGACAGACACAGATGTGCACAAATCGCCTCACACAACTCGCCTCATACGTCTGGTATCTTTAATTTCCAAAATTCAACATCTGATTAAAAACAACCAATGTGCAAGACATGTGCCATATAGGGAATTAAGGCAGATGTGAGTCCCATGAGCTGTCTATTATGTGTATGTTTGAGGTGACATATATTGCCCGGACGTGGGGAGGGTTTTACTGTTGGCTGGAGATTTATCAGGTTGCCTATAGCAACCAATCACAGCTCAGCTTCTATTTTCCTACAGGTCATTAATATAACATATTCAAATTCTATTTTATTATAGCTAACATCAGTTATTTATTAACCCATGCGTAGCCGGGTAATACAGCTAGTTTAAAATAAAACACACAGAACTATTTATTTATTTGAAATAAAACACACATGCAACAGTCATTTTCCCATTTATTAACCACAAACAAACACTTCATCAATAATCCACAGCAATGGTTCCACAAAGCACACTCAGCTCTATTTCATCCAGAGGCTGCAGTGATGAAACAAGCATCCTCTTGCTGCAGTCTTTGGAATTACACTGACTGCGGGGTCACCTGAGTTCACTGCTGTAAAGAGCCCTCAGCGGCAGTGAACTCAGGTGACCCCACTGTAAGATTGCTGAACATGGCTTCAATATACTGTAATGAATGATCATAACAGTACAGTGCAGTTGTCAGAGCTGCAGTCCCAAGGATCAGGCTGCAGACAAGATCCCTGGGGCTTGCAGGACCTGGAGTTATGTGACCCTTGGGTCACCATGTCAACTTCAGCACCTCACAATGACATTGCGGGGGCTAAACTGATAGAGAGAGGGCGCAATCTCTCTCCCAATCAACTAGGTGCCACGATTGATATCAATTGTGGCATTTAGGGGGTTAAAACACTAGATGGAATGCAGGGACCTGCTCCTCTCACAATCCATGGATAGCACGTGGCTGTCGGAGTGGTCACTGAAGGTTACACCGCCCCCTCTGCATACTGATTAGAGGATCATGCATCATAGCACGATCTGTTCAATAAGGGCTGAAGGGGGGTGACACTGCAGTCTCTTAGCTACAGCCTATGATTAAAGCTGTTAGAGCTTGAACATAGGGTGGAACTCAATGATTTAGCCAATTTCATTGCTTGAATCATTGAAATTGCTATGATTGGATTTTCAATTCTTAAACAGTCAATCACGGTGATCGTAGTTGCTGGTTTGGGAATCCACCAACCGTGGGCTCGAGTTCTGATCTCTTGCTGATACAATCTACAGGCACCTTCACTGGAGGGCCATTTTTACGGTGACGGAACTGAATTTTTACCAGGAAGTTCCTATACAGTAAGTACCACTAAACTTAGACATACAGGGAACATCTAAGGTTGTGAAGGGTGTAAATGAAAAAATGTGCTATGAAACATCAACAGCTAAAAATACTTAATTCATTCAAATGTATTGTTTTGTAGTTGTTCATTTTGTTAAAAAATAAATGAAAATAATGATTTGCCTGCCACATTTATCTAGAAAAGTGAAAATATTTTTGTCATTTTATTAAATTAAGGAAATAATTATTTCAATTGAATCAGCCAAAATCTAAGCTTTATATTAAGGATAAAAATTGCAGTCAGCTATAGAGCGCTAAGGCAGATAGAGCACACTACATATGATTTGTGGCAAACAAACCTTTTATTGAACCATTATGCATTTCAGTAGCGGACCGCTACATTCTTCTTGTGGATACGCCACCTGCCCGGGTAAGAGGCTAATCCCCCCACCTTAATTAAATTGGTCTCCACTAGACCACCGAGTGCTTCTCATTGGTGCGCTCTCCTATTTCTTTTCTTTGAAAATATAAGCTTTAGACATTGAGCTTGGCTACTGGAACGTGAAGTATTCAACACTGCCAACCCTAAGCAAAAATAAAATTTAGAATTTGGCGAAAACAAATTAGAAGCATTTTGTGTCTAAAACATGCTAATAGGTACAGCATTGTCATTCTGAGCTTAGTAATGTTCTTCATGTTTGATTTTATTATGCTGGCAACACAATTTTCATTACCTTGGCAAGAAAGTCAAATGAAGGTTTCTTTATTATGAGTAAAATTCTAAATGAAAATTGAGATCATATAATTTTTGTGTGCTTTATCCAAGTTAATGATTTGTGTAATTAAGGTTCCAATAATATGTAAAATGAACTTTATGTGAAATAATTTAGCCTTCTAAACAAATCAGTAGATTTCATGGTATTTTTGTACTATGTTTCAACAACTATATATATTATATTGTGGCATTAAATAACATGATTCTTTTTCCTCTCCTTCCTGAAAAGAGATGATGAATTCCGCTCAAAGGATTTTTTGTTGCACAACTAACTCTACAATACATTAGACCTTCAGAGGAAATTATTCCAAAGTTGCTTGTAATATATATTGTATATTTACTTTATATATACTGTACTATAACAAAATGTTCACATTAACTTAGAAAAACGTAAACTTTATTTTTATTGAGCATTTAAATATCAATAATGAAAGAAACAATGTAAATTGTGAACCATAATACATATAACTTAGGCGGCCGTCACACACACAGATATCTTGAACGATATTGTAAGCGATCACGTGCACGCGCGATCGCTTACAATATCGTTCACATCGCTGGTGAGCTGTCACACAGACAGACTCACCAGCGATGTTGGCCAGCGAAATCGCTGGTAACTATGGTACACATCGGGTTGCTAGGCACCGCGCGGCGCTTAGTAACCCGACGTGTGCCATAGTTACCATCTCCCAGCATAGGCTCAGCCGCTGGGAGATCGTTCATCGTGGTGTCATACACCACGATGAAGCAGATTGTTACATCGTTCATCGCTAGATATGAGGTCCTGCTCTCATATCTGCGATGTCACGATCAAGCGATTTTACATTGTAAAATCGCTTGACCGCACGTAGCGATGCACAAACGATATCGCTTAAGCGATCAAAAAGCAGATCGCTTAAACGATATCGTTCAAGAAATGGTAGCGTGTGACGGCCGCCTTAGAGGCAAATAAGTGCCTCAATACTTTTCAAATTCAGGGGTTAAATTCAAGTTAAAAAAAAATGAATTACATAAAGTAGAGAATTGCCTTTTTTTTTTACTCATCAAGCCACTAATAAAGAAATGTAGAGCAATAAGAGGTAACGCAGTAAAAAAATACCATTAAAGGGAACCTGACCTCGCAAAATATGCCCGCAGCCGTATATACCTGTCCCTTCACCATGTTAATAGATTTCTAGGCATCCCTTTGTGCTTGAAAATCGATAAAGTAAACTTTAGAAAAGTTGTTATGATACCTTATATTCTGCGGCTTCTCATTATTTGAGAAGCCACAAAAGGTGTTCCTTTCTAGGCCTCCTCGCCGCCTGCTTGTCATTTATTCACGCCCCTATGGGCGTGCTACAAAGCAGGGACAGTGCGCGTCATGTAAGGGGCGGTAAAGCCGATATGATGCAAATTGCGTCATATCCGGCTTTACCACGTCAGTACACCCATTAGGGTGTACTGATGACCTCGCGATGCCGAGTGCGCATGCGCGATGGGTGTACTGACGTGGTAAAGCCGGATATGACGCGATTAGCATCATATCGGCTTTACCGCCCCTTACATGACGAGCACTGTCCCTGATCTGTAGCACGCCCATAGGGGCGTGAATAAATAACAAGCAGGCGGCGGGGAGGCTCAGAAAGGAACGCCTTTTGCGGCTTCTCAAATAATGAGAAGCCACAGATTATAAGATATCATAACAACTTTTCTAAAGTTTACTATATCAATTTTCAAGCACAAAGGGATGCCTAGAAATCTATTAACATGGTGCAGGGACAGGTATTTAGAGGCTGGGGGCATATTTTGCGAAGTCAAGTTCCCTTTAAAGACATCAGCTCACCACTACCCTCAAAAATAAGAAAACAAAAGAAACACAAAAAATTGACTACTCTGTTAACGGAAAAAAATTGTTCTGACACTCCTTTACCAATAGCAATGTCTAAAATTGCTGCTAATAATCTTTTGCTAAAATATAAAAAAATACAAAAAATGTATAATTAAAAACAATTACGACATTAGCTCAATTACCTATGTATTTATGCATACATGAAAAAGGACTTTCACAATTTCGACAGCATCTATGATCTACTACCACCGCTCTGTTAAGCTTTGAGTATTTTCAAGGAACTTTCTATTTTGTTTGCATAAAATAAATAAAACCTATGGCTATTCCTAGCAACTCTAGTTGATTAGCGAAAGATAACCATATTCCAAGGAATTTAAGCATTTACCTAGAAACCAGCTCAGCTGTGCTATCATAAAATAGTACTTCCTGAAAGGTAAACAGGTATAAGAAACTATACTCGAACTTTATTCAATACTTTGAACTACAAATGTTCACCTAATTCATTTAACATGTGAATGAGATGTAAATAGAGATAAGCAAATTTCCCAGAACATGTTCGCCAATTTTAAATTTGGCACGCACTTAAACTATTTGGATTCGGGATTGGGAACAAGAACATTTTGGTTTTAAAATCGACGAACTCAGCTTTGTATGGTAACTGATCAAATACGGTATACAAAAAACCTTATTGCATTTCCAGTGATACATTTCTTCTACCATGTGACTGTCTAGGATAGCGGGTGGGACGTGTTTGAAGAAGAGGGGGTGAGAAGAGGTCAGAGGAGCATCAGATTCCATTTTTTTTCTGGCACTTATTGTGTGGATGTTCCAGGTGGGCAACCATGATGCCTTAACCATCGACAACTTGGTGACACTTGGGTTTGTGTCATTGGCTGCCTAAGTCCCATGTCTCTCAGGATATAAGAAGTGTCCATTTGCCATTGTCGCCATTTTGAGAGTGTTACTGCTAAGTACAGTGCTGCTACTGCTGCTCCGCCCCTGCTACACAAAAACTCAATCTCTTCTTGGATAGAATAAGAGGGTGAGAAGGTCCATCCGGACATAGGCATATTTTGCATAGAAAGAGTATTGCCAAATCTTGTTGTTTCCCCTAAGAGATTTCCAAATATTTGCGTTTCCCCTAAAATACTTTTTTGACCTCAATCAAGTGATTGCCAATTTTTGTGGTTCCCCTAAAAGGCTTTTTTGGCCTCAAACAAGTGATTGCAAAATCATTGTGTTTCCCCATAAAGGCTTTTTTTTTGCCTCAAACAAGCCATTACTAAATCTATGTGCATTATACATGAGTGGAAAATCTTGAGGTTGTTGTGGAAAGGGGAATATGCATGGTGTAAAAGCAATGGTGCATGGTGTAAGCTGCAGTGAACAAATACAAGCTCGTCCATTGGAAATACAAGTGACAACATCTGTTAACCTAGGGTCACACATAAGCCCTGGATCCTTTATTAGCATCAGTTTTTCCACTTTTGTGTTCTAAATCCAAAAACTAAGGCAAAAACGGATGCTGCACTCAAGTGTGACTGCAATGGTATCAGTTATTTTACAGGACACAAACGTTGCAAGCAACGTTTTTGGGTGCAGTAAAAAAAGGATGTTTTTTTTAACATGGGGCCCTATTGGAAAACGGATCAGTTTTTTAGAGCATTGCTTATGGCACAAAAAAACAGATCCGTTTTTTAGAGCATTGCTTATTGAAAAAAAATGGCAAAGTCCCAAAAACGCAGGGCTGTTCAGGAGTGTAAAAAAGCACTCTAAAAAAATGGATCAGTTATTGAAAACAAGGGAAAAAACTGATGGCCATATGTGACCCTAGCCTTACTGAATGTGCTACTCCAGTCTAATTCTTTGACAGCAGCAGAGCGGACCAACTTGTAAATGAGGCCCAAGAAATGCATTTACTACAGTTGATTGAAAGCATTACATCAAGAGGCCTCTACGCCTCTTCCTCAACCTGAACATCACACACAGTACAGTCTTCGGAGGTGGCACCCCAATTAGCCATGTTTCACCCCGTGTCACAACTAGAGATGAGCGGACTTTCCCCATACATGTTTGCCAATTTAAAATTCGGCACAAACATTAACGATTCAATTTGGCATTAGAAACCCAAGCAATTTCGTTAACAAAAATTATAAATATAGCAAACGAGGCTTTGTTCCTGGAATAGAGTTCAAAATTTAAAATGGCCGTACAACTTTCCAGAATTGTTTTGGGGCCAAAAAGCTTGCTGGAAGACCTGCTGGTTGGGAACAACACCTAACCATACAGTTAGTAGTGTTCTCAGACATAGGGTCTATCATTTCCTTTTAACCTGTAGGATGTTATGGAGCTTTAAAAAATTTCTTAAGCTTCCTAGAGTTTGCGTGTGTTTTGACACCTGTGGGGTGTGAATTCTGGAAACAGTGCCAGATGTGGCAGCAGCTGGAAGTCCAGGAACTTTAAAATGTCTGTTAAACGTCCGTTTAAGAGAGCTTAATATTTTTTTATTATTATTATTATTATATATATACACCAGTTACACACAGCAAATAAGATCATTATGCTGGATATTGTATTAAATCACTAGTCGGACACTTCCCAAGCATTCAAAACTGCGTGATATATCGGCGAATGAGCCCAGCAGGGTGGACTTTTGCAGCTGACTGATTGTTATTTTGTCAACTCAAATTGTTTTTAAGTGCTGGCCAAGGTTTTAAGGCACAGCACCCATTGTGCCGATTACCACTGGACAACCTTCGCTGGCTTGTTCCAGAGTCTTTGCAGTTTGATCTTTAAATCCTCATATCATGTAAGTTTTTCAAGTTGCTTCTCCTTAATCCTGCTGTCGCATGGTATTGTCACATCGATGATCCACACTTCCTTTTTTCTTACAATGATACGGTCCAGAGTATTGTGTTTCAAGACTTTATCAGTCTGAATTCGGAAGTCCCATAGTAGTTTTGCATGTATATTTTCAATAACCTTTTCAGGTTTATGATCCCACCAGTCTTTTGTGACAGGAAGGTGATAATTGTGGCACTAGTTCCAGTGAATCATCTGAACAACTGTATTATGCCTTTGCTTGAAGTCTGTCTGCGCGATCTTCTTGAAGCAGTTCAGTTTATAATCCATTGTTTCATCTGCTTCCTTGCACAGTCGACATTTGGGGTCTGTAGATGATTTTTTAATTCTGGCTTTAATTTCATTTGTGCGGATCACTTGCTCCTAGGCTACTACAATTAAGCTCTCTGTTTCCTTTTTTGTTCCATTAGTAAGCCACAACCAGGTCTTTTCCTTGTTGATTTTACCCTCAATTTTCTCTAGGAATTATTCATGCAAAGCTTTCTTTTGCCAGTTTTCTTTTCTGGTTTGTACTGTGTTTTTACGGTATTCCTTTTTTGTCTGTTGTACTTTAAGCAGTTTTCTGTTGTTAACTTCCATCAAGGTTTGTTCTCCACTATCATTCACATAATCTGCCAGTGCATGCTTCTCTTCTTCTACAGTTTGCTTCACTTGAAAAAGTCCTCTGCCTCCTGATTTTCATAGCAGGTAAAGTCTGTAAACATCACTACGTGGATACAATGAGTAGTGGATTGTCATGAGTTTTCTTGTTTTTCTGTCCAGATCATCCAGCTCTATCTGTGTCCAGTTCACAATTCCAGCAGTGTATCTAATGACAGGAACGTCCCAAGTGTTTATGACCTTGATGGTATTCCCACCATTCAATTTGCTCTTCAAAATTTTCCTGACCCGTTGGACATATTCCTTACTACCCACATTTTCAAATGTCCGTGCTTGATGTTATCCAGCTGTAATATGCCCAGGTATTTGTAGGCTTCAGGCTGGTGGCATTTTATGGATTGTCCATTATGCATTTCTATGCCTTTATTCTCAATGTTTTTCCCTTTCTTCAGTGCCACTGTGGTACATTTGTCCAGGCCAAACTGCATACTGATGTAATTTCTAAAAATTCTAACAGTGTTGGCCAAAGACTAGATCTCAGTTTCAGACTTTCCCTACTACTTTAAATCATCCATGTACAACAGGTGAGACATTTTTGGTGAATTCCTGGCAGTTTGATAGCTAAAGTTTGTTTTTGCAGAGTTAACGACAATGGAATCATTGCAATGATAAACAACAGTGTTGACAATGAATCACCCAACGAATTCAGTTCAAGCTACTAACACTGACCTACAAAGCCACCCATAACCTGTCTCCTCCCAATATCTCTGAACTAATCTCCCACTATTTCCCCTCACGTAATCTTCAATCCTCCCAAGACCTCCTCCTGTCCTCCACACTTATCCAGCAAGGGCAGCAGAGCAAGGGACAGAGCGTGATAGAGAAGGAACACCAGAGGAAGAAAACACTGACACGTTGCACACTCTGAATGGGTACTTTACTCCAGTAACATGCAGGTTTACAGAGTAATGCAGTTCTTTCAGCTAAGGTAGTGGACCGGGTGGCTCTGGCAATGAGCAGTGTCCCTCTGAAGCTCCACTGGTGTTCCTTCTCTATCACTTCCTCTGTCCTTTTCTGTGGTGCCCTGCACAATCCCACTTCTTGAACCAGCCCCGTCCGGTGATATGAGAACCCTTTATCTCTCCAAAGGTGAATGCAACCCTGTTTAGTGCTTCTGGTGGAGACTGTGCTTGGTGTAGGGCGGTTGAATCGGGCTCCTAGAAAGCTATCGACCACACCGGTAATTTACATTTCAGGGATCCACGTCGGAGTCGGTACCCTGCTTCGGACTGGGCCAGGGTATTTAGTTACACTCTCTCTGCCTCTTTCTCTTCTTGGTCACCAGGTTGCGGTGCCCTCCCCGTTACTTCTCCTCTTTTGTTCTCTGTTGTGTTCACTGTTCTTCTGCCTCCTGAGCTCTACTTCCTGCTGCTCATCTACTCTGGTCACTGTTCCTACCTTCTCCACTCACTATATAACCTAGCTCTCCTCCCACTGGGAATGGTTACCCTAATAAAGGGTGTCTGATTGGTCCCCTATCACTAGGTGTGTGTGTGGTGCTGGAGCTTCAGGCTTCTACTACTTCTTACTAGAACAAAGCATACTGCACCTTCTGCTAGGGGTCCAGTACCCTTTTGTAGCGCGCTGACTAGCGAGGAGCTACATAAACTATATCCATAATTTTGCATGTAACCCCTTGCATGTACACTACCATGGAATTAATGATGCTATAAAAATAAATAATAATAATAACCCAGACACTTGATGATCCAACTGTGTGGCAGTGAGTCTAATGCTTTTCGGTAATCTATCCATGTTGTTTATAGATTTGTTTTATAACTTTTACAGTTCTTTAGTATCATTTCGTCAATCAGGTGTTGATCTTTGGTGACTCTGCTTTTTCTTTTATTGCTTTTTTGTTCTACTGGCATGATGTGATTTGTCTCAATTATTATTATCATTATTATGATTTATTTAATTTATTTATTTATTTTAAGCCCGAGATTCATAATGTCAGGCCAATGTTAGACCCGGCCAATAGGAATGTCTAGTAAATAGTAAAAAAAAATACACCACACAGAGAAAAATCTTTTCATTAGAAAAAAAGCAAAAACAAAATCTTCATAATTAGTAGTCCCAAATGATGGTCCACGATGCTCGATCACCTCTGCTACATCCAAAGACTGCAGCAAGGGATCAAGAGTCCTCTTGTTACAGTCTCTGGTGTCATAGTGATGGTGCACTGTATGGCAGATCATTGCCATACAGTGCACCATCACTGGGACACCACAGACTACAACAAGAGGACACTTGATCCCTTGGTGTAGTTTCTGGTGTCAGTGATGGCGTATTGTATGGAAATAATCTGCTATACAGTCCATCATCACCGTGACCCCACAGACTACAACAAGAGGACACTTGATCCCTTGTTGTAGCCTCTGGGGCCATGGTGGTTGTGCACTGTATGACAAATCAATGCCATACAGTGTACTATCACTGTCACCAGAGACTACAACAAGGGATCAAGTGACTTTTTTTTGTAGTCTTTTGGGTCTCGGTGATGTTGCACTGTATGGAAAATCATTGCAATACAGTGCACCATCACTGTGAAAAATCCAAGTCTCAGAGATCACATGATCTCTGAGGCTTGGGTCAGGTGACCCGACGTTGCCATGGCAACGTTGGGTTACCATTGTAATCGGCTCATTGCCAATCATCGCCTGAGAGAGGTAATTGACCCTGCACCACCTCGTAAGACTACAGCACTTAGAGGGTGATAGAGCCCTTGCAGCATGGTGAAGGCACAGGACGCCGCCGCCTGCTTGTGCCCACTGCTTCTCTGCAGCCTGATGTCTCTGCATGGATATTGGGCTGCAGAGAAGTGATCTGACCCCTGGGCACAGCTATCCACTGTGCCCAGCTGTCGGATCGCTTCTCTGCAGCCCAATCTGCATGCAGGGAGCTCAGGCTGCAGAGAAGGATCTGACAGTGAGGCATAGCGATCACATAGCAAATCACTGTCCCTACTGTCAGATCCTTCTCTGCAGTCTGATCCCCATGCAGGGACATCGGCTGCAGAGAAGCAGTGGGCGCAATCAGGCAGCTGCTGGGCACTGCGGCAACCATGCTGCGGTAACTGCCATGACCTTGTACAACGTCAAAGGTCAGGATGGTACAGTAATCCATGACGTTTGTGTAACGTCAAGGGTCAGGTCAGGAAGGGGTTAATTAATATTAGACCTGTCAATTCATTGTTGCCTACTAGACATATTCAATATTCTAGATAAATTGGTGGTGACCTGAAAAGACTATTTTCTTTTTATTATTTCTCCTCAAAATATGTCAGGCTTCAATAATTACTCCATCCAGATGCAAGCTGAGTTTTTACCTTTAGCATGGGGAATGGGATTTGTAAATCAGATGCCTTCTGCAGCCCACCCTATGGACTGGTAAATAAGGAGCTAGACAACAAGATTGTGCAAACAATAATATCCTGTATGCGATTGTGTCCTGTGAAGAGATGAGCGCACCTTTTGAAGTTCCATACTACTGTATACTACTTGTGAAAGCACTAAAGGTGTTTCAATAGGAAGAATAACTACATGTGCAGCTTCTTATTGAATTACCTTGAGTGTTTAAACAAGTGCCCAGCATTGCGCTGCAAACCGTGAACAGGAGGAATCAACAACTAATCCACCCACTGGAATTATAGGCAAGTTTATAAAGACATCAAAAAGGTAAGTGCAAATAGCACTTGTTTAATATACATTCAAATCTAGCTGCTGCACTCAGAATCTGTGCTCTCTCCCCTCTCTCCATTTTTTTTATTTTATATCCAACCTTTGGAAGATCGAATTCGGATCAGCTCGCTAAACGGGCAATGTTCGCCAAGCAATTCACCGAACATCCGAACCATATTAAAATCAACAGTAGGAAAAACCAAAGACCTTAAAAGCATCTAAAAGGGGCCCAAAATCTGTCAAAGCAGCTCAAATTAGAGACAGACACTAGGAAAAGTGCCATTCATTCCTTAGGCCCTTTTGTGTGTATGCGTTGGTGAATAACCTGCGTTTGCCTGCCCTGCGCTAGCTCAAAAGCAAGCACAGGTGCAGTTTTAGGCAAATGCAGGCAAGCACATCAGCAGATAGATGCAGTGGCCCTGCGCTCGTCTGCGCTCGGTGCCCCCATTTCATTCTATGGCCGAGCACAGCCGAGCGTAGGAGCCGATATCTCTGAAGCGTAAGTGCGAAGTGCCTGATGTTGTCACACATGCGCTTAGTCAGACGCACCCATAAATGTGGAAAGCAGCGTTTCTGGGTGCATCTGACTAAGCGTATGCGTGGTGATGTCAGCACAGTCACACTCGCACTTCGGGCAGACGAGCGCAGGAGCACTGCATCTATGCGCTGATGTGCTTGCCTGCATTTGCCTAAAACTGCACCTGTGCTTGCTTTTGCGCTAGCGAAGGGCAGGCAAACACAGGTAATTCACCAATGCATACATGCGAAAGGGGCCTTAGACTTAAAATGTTCAACATTGTGCCTCATGGATGCATTGGACAAAGCCATGGCCAGTATTTCAAGCTTCAGGTGTGAACATGGTGCTTAAAGAGCCCTACTAAATTCAGGAAACAGGAAAGAAGGAGACCCCACATTTTAAAAAATTAGGGCCAGATACCTCTACAGTGGCATCAATTGACCCAGAAAAAAAATTGAGAATGACACAACCTGCATGCATGACACATGGTCTGGCTTAGCATTAAAAGGATAAATATTTATTAGTAACAGGGCAATGAGTGATCTGTGTAGGCATTGTACTTATATAGCCCTGCTATATTCAGGAAAAAGACAAGAGACGCCAAATGAAGTTTCCACATTTCAACAAATTAGTGCAAGATGCCATTAAAGTGGCATCAATTACCAAGAATAAAAATTGGAGAATGGACAGATTAATGCAGCACACTTAAAAGTACATTGGCTACTCTGAGCAGTCTTCCACTGGGGTTGAAAATTCCTTGGAGATCCATGACTGATTCATCTTGATGAAAGTTAGGCGGTCTACACTTTCAGGATATAGCCGGATGTACCAACAGCGCTGAAGACGTGTTCTGACAGAATGCTGGCTACTGGGCATGACAAATCCTCCAAGGCGTGACTGGCAAGCTCATGCCACTGCTCCATTTCTGAAGCTCAAAATGCAAAAGGGTCAAACCCCCTTAACAGTATGGATATTGAGCTTGAGCTATTCCTGCACAATCCTCTCCAATTGTTCACTATGTGTCGGACTTGTATACAGTTATGCTGGTGGACAAGTTGGTTAAAAAATTGGTCAAAGGACTCCATAAAATTGCTTTTGACAGTTACATTGCTGCTGCTAATGTTTCTGCGCTGATGACTTGATTTAATACGTGTTGTAAGTGTAGATTTGTTATGCGTACTGTGTCTTCACTGATGTGTTGGGGTAAACCAGTCCCTGTTCAGGGCGAGAAGTCTCTGGCTGAATTTTCTCATGCAATAGTGGGTAAACCCAGTAGTCGTCACTAATTCGATAGTGCAGCAAGAAGACGTTCATATTTATGATGCATCAATTTGGCACAAATCCTTGTTGTGTTGGTTGAGGCGTAAGAATGGAGCTTTGTTCCTCTGTCCTCTCCTGACAACCTTGGACAACAGGAAAGAGAATTATTTCTTCTTCATCTTCTGACTGTTCTATCCCCATCACCTCTTCATCCTCATCCTCCTCCATTTGTTGCCCAGCTCCTGTACTTTCACCACTAGTTTGTCTGGTATCACTCTAGAAGCATCTTTTCACCACATTTGGCTCATTTTGAGTCACTGTACGTCTCAGTACATACTGCACCATGGCTTGTCGCTGCTACCACAGTTGCTGAAACATGAGCAGAGTGAAAATCCACATAACATATCAAATGGATAACAAGTTGTCTAAAACACCTCTATAGCAATGCTAGTAAATGAGCTATGGGGTGATAACAGCGGAAGTGAGCACAGAACAACCATGCCATGTGCAGCAGTTCATCCAGGCCAGGATAATGGCATTGGAATGTCTGGAAAACCAGTTGAATAAGTGAGCCATGCAAGGCACACCTGTCAGTTTGCCCCGGTGTACGACTTGTACCGTTATCGCACACAGCCTTGCCTGGCTACAGGTTTAGCAGAGACAGCCATTGATCAAATGACTGCCTGAGGAAGATAGCTTTCTATCAAAATGCAGAAAAAGAGGAAAGAGGCATGTTAAGGTAGAGCGATCACCAATATGAAGTAAAAAATGAAAAAATTATAGTTTGACATGTTTTGAGCAGATCCCTTTATATTTAATTGTGGTGCCCTCAAGTTCCCTTAAATTTCTATCAAAATGCGTCATGATTTGGAGAGTGTATAGATTAATTAAAGGTGTGTGCTTTAATTTCATCCCTCTATGCCTTAGCGCTTCCTTAATACTGCTGTATTGTTGTTGGCATTGATCAAATTTGGCCTGCATAACTGTCCAAAACTCTTCAGCTATATAATAATAATAATAATAATAATCCTTATTTATATAGCGCCAACATATTCCGCAGTGCTTAACAAATCAATTATTTATTTACAAACACCTTAAGAAATAGTTGTGCAAAATACAATAGTTAAAAGCAAAAAAAATATATATGTATGACTCAAATCTCCAAGGCATTTTAATTTAATCACTCCCTCATGGTGGAGAGCCCTGGCAGCGCAGTATGGAGGTGTGGTGGATTGTCTCTGAAGTGTTGCAACTTTAAGGGAGATGGAGGCCCTAGAGGAGGTGGACGAGGCACAATCAGTGGATGAAGAGGTACAGGTAGAAGTTTGTCCCAATAGTCTTGGGGATTTCAAGACTTGGGGAGTAGCCCCTGTCCCACCTGGCCCTACAGCTACACCAGCATATTGCAGACAACATCACCCATTCCTTGAGAAACTGTGTGTGAAAGGAAACATATCACCACTGACACTTGCACGAGCAAATATGGCCAGTGGTCTGTGAATGAGATATAAGGTTCCTGGTCATGTTTGCTCATTCAGGTGTCAGTGGTGATAAGCACACATAGAGTTTCTGAAGGAACGTGGGATGTTGTCTGCAACAATCACAGCTTGCTTGGACAAATAGTGACAACTGGGCAACTGATACTAGGGAACTGTGACTCCCCATGCCACCCGGGAGCATCAGATGTAACAGGAGGAACTTGCAACATGCCTGGAGTTGTTACACCTGCAGCCAGTGTCGCTGCTGGTCGATCGGAAAATCCAGGAGGATAATGAGGAAGATGAGGAAGATAGTAAAGCAAAAAAAAATCCTGTTTCCCAGCCTTGTGTAGCACCCATGTCAGAGGCCTTTGACTAAGAGAATGACATGTGGGAACCACCTCACCTCCTCCAAGCAACTATTCTATATGGCATTTACCACCATGGCTTATCTTCTTTCTTTAGGAGATTAGAGTGATGGATGCCATCACCTGAGAGTTGTTGCATGGGCCTACGTCCAATGAATTTCAAGACCAAACTACGTAAGGCATGTGTTAGGCCTTTGGGACCGCTCCTCAGCTCTCCTATCCTGGGCCTGCATCCTCTGCTCCTCTACCGATCGGGCATCCGGTGTCCAGGCATGCTGTGTCTCAGAGCCATCGTCGGGTGACCTTCCTGTCTGCTGACCACTGGGCTCACACATCAGCACAGTCATGAATCTAATCAGCATTGCACTAGGCGTGGCCGCGCTCCTCCCCTGTGAATCTTGGGGCCGACACAGCTCAACCTGACACTACCCTTGACCAATAGCTGTCCGTCCTCTGGTATATCAGGTCACCTCCACTGGTGGGAGGTGCCTGATTACTGTGTTAGTATGCTTCTGCTTCTCTGACTGGTAGTCAGGCCCACCTTATGCTCTCCTCTGGTAGTTCCAGCTCTCCTGACTCCGGGCTCTGGTGCCTCCTTCTCTGTTTGGCCTCACCGTAGTATAGGCTAACCCTACGAGCAGCCTCCCTAATACTGGCAGCTGTGGTATTTAGACCCCCTGGGCTTGCCCCTGACAATCCCTGTATAGGGGTTGGTTAAACTAGGACCAGCTCACCCAGGGGAGTTCAGTACCACGGCCCAGTGGGTCCACTCTAGGACGCCTTCCCCCAGAAGCGTGACAGCATGGTGGTGAAATTAATTCAGGATAGATGGTTTGACTTTACAGCCAAAGAATGTACTGGTCATATGTTCTTTGCCAACCAGTCTACCCTGCTGCATGACCATCTTCCCAAAAAAATTTGCACATTCTATGTTTGGGAGGAGGTCACCTTCCAGAAGGTGAATGGCTGAAAGGGGTGGTTCACAGCTGGCGTAAGTCTGGTTGTCACCCCCGACGCAACAGAAGGCCAACCTGGAGATAATGTTGCATCAGTTGGAGAAGAGGCCTCTCATAATTAACAAGCCAGATGAACCTAAACACACATAGACAAGAGATCCTGAAGGGCCTGTAAGTTTTGCCCTAATTGCTCTTGTCTCTCCTAGAGGGCATGGTCATCCCCAAATTCCTCCATCCACTTCTCTAGTGGAGGCCATGATGGTGTGTGCTGGGGGCAGGTGGTGGTTGTGATGCCCCTGGAGGAGTAGCACTACAGTGCAGAATGACCACGTCCATCCCAGGCAGTGATGAGAAAGCTAGAAGATAGTTTTTTCTCCTATTATGGTATGTGCTTATGGTCTGGAGGAGCTGAATGAAGCCGCAAGTGGCCGCAGGGAGACCGCAGCCGCCCTGTACTTACCATGTGCAGCGGGTGCAGGGCAGCTTCTCCCTGCAGTCTCTCTATGGCAGCCACTTCCGACTGCCGGCTACCCGCACTGCAGCTCCAACCACGCTGCGGGCAGGTTAAGTATAGTGATTTATTGAAATCCCATCCACTATGCTTATACTGTACTATGCAGCGTTTTGGACATAGCGGCAAGAAGTTGTGTCCAAAACGCTGCGTATACTGATTGTGTGCACGCACCCTAACAGAGGACTTCCCTAAAAAAGGCATGTTGTTGGGCTGATGACCTGGACATTAGTTGGCAAGGTGTCCAGAGAAGGACATTTTTCAGTTGTTTTTGGGATCTTGGAAAAGGAAAGCCTGATTTTTTGTTCATTTTATTTTTCCACTTCCCAAGCTTAGCACTGATTGCGCTTCCCCCTGCTGGATTAGTGGAACTGCAGCCTTCGGGCTACACCTCAAAGATCTTAATGGACTGTGCCTTTGATGGGACTTTGCACCATTATAATGAAGTCTGCTGATGTATGTGGGACTTTCCTCATACAGTGGTTACGGAAAGTATTCAGACACCATTATATATTTCACTATTTGTTTCATTGCAGCCATTTGGTAAATTCAAAAAAGGTATTTTTTTCTCATTTATATACACTCTGCACCCCATCTTGATTGAAAAAATAACAGAAATGTAGAAATTTTTGCAAATTTAATAAAAAAGAACAACTGAAATATCGCATGGTCATAAGTATATAGACTCTTTGCTCAGACACTCATATTTATGTCACATGTTGTCCATTTCCTTGTGATCCTCCTTGAGATGGTTCTACTCCTTCATTGGAGTCCAGCTGTGTTTAATTAAGCTGATAGGACTTGATTTGGAAAGGCACCCACCTGTCAATATAAGACCTCACAGATCACAGTGCATGTCAGTCCAAATGAGAATCATGAGATCAAATAAACTGCCCAAGTAGCTCAGAGACAGAATTTTGATAAGGCACCAATCTGGCCAAGGTTACGAAAGAATTTATGCTGTACTCAAGAATCCTAAGAGTGCACTGACCTCCATAATCCTTAAATGGAAGAAGTTTGGGAACACCAAAAATATTCGTAGACCCGGCCGTCCAGCCAAACTGAGCAATCGTGGGAGAAGAGCCTTGATGAGAGGGGTAAAGGAGAACCCCAAGATCACTGTGACTGAGCTCCAGAGATGCAGTAGGGAGATGGGAGAAAATTCCTATGGGGCCAGTTAAGGCTGTGTGCGATAACGGTGTGAACATGGTGCTAGTCCCAGCCGGGGCAAACTTAGACACATGCCTGCATGGCTCATGTCCTCAACCTGGTTGTACAGCAAATCATACGCTGCTATCCCAGCCTGGATTTGCTTCTGCACAAGGCACTGTCACTGTGTGCTCACTTTCACCATTCACACCCTGCAGCTCATCGACTAGCATCCCTACAGAGTACTTTCAGACAACCAATTAACCAGTTGATATGCAATGTGCCTATATGGTGAATTTCAATCTGCACATGTTGGAGCAACTGTGGCAGCAGTGATGAGTCATGGTGCCGTATGTCATCACTCATAGAGTGAATCAAAGCCAGCTGAAGGTGGTGCAAATGAAACTTGCAGAGTGGACACTGATCAAGGACCTCTTCACCTTTCTGCACAATTTCAAAATGGCTGCTAAGATGGTTAGTGCTGATGATGCCATATTCAGCACCACTATTCTGGTCATCTATATGCTGGAGAAAGTTTTGAAAAGTCTGTGGGATGAGGTAGTTGTCCCAGAGGAATATGATATAGAAGAGTAGGATGCAGATGGGATATCAATTAGAGATGAGCAAACTTCTTGAATTATGGGTTTGGCTCTGTTCTCCAAACAGGCATATGTTCACTGAATAGATTGGTGAACAGTTCACCGAACTTCTAAACCCCATTCAAATTAATCGGAAAAAAAATCAAGGGCATAAAAAACACCTTCAAAGGGTGAAGTCACAGTCTGACTCATCTAAGTTCAGCTAGAGCGACGCGGCTGAGCTCTGACCTCAGATGAGCTCTCTTATGTCACCTGGCTCACAGCTGACAGTAAATTTCATGTCCCGCTATGCACGGACATGGCTGAGGATTATCGTGGAGATTTTTCATGGGAAAAAGGGTTGTGATTGTATTCTTTTTGCAAATAAATGATTTTTCATGGTGTGGTGTATTATTTACTAATAAATTATGGTTTCAAAATAGCCAAGTCTAGCATTAGTCCATCATTATGAACTTTGAGTTTAGTGTGAGGTGGCAATCCATAGCTGGCATTAACCCCTTTTTACTCAGTCTACCAACCCCACAGGGCAGCTGGAAGAGTCCGGTACAGCTCCAGAAAATAGCACTTCTATGAATGTTCTTTTGAGGCTGAGGGCTACAACTTGCAGCATAGAAACCCAGAATGCTTGGGCCTCCCTATGCTGAGGATTCCAGCCACCCAGCTGCCTAGTTTTACCTAACTGGCAACCAAAAATATGGCGATGACCCACATAATTTATTTTTAAGGGAAGCAATGTACGGAATTAGACATAGGTCATAAAACTTATAAACACATCTCCAAGGTATGGGAGAAAAATTTGACACTTACAGGATACTATTGTTTTTACAAACTTGTTGCCTAGCTCCTCATTAAACCTCCAATGGGGTGGACTGCTGAAGGCACCTGAATTACATTTCAAATCCTATTCCCCATGCAACAGGTAACACCTGAGTTTGTGGTTGGGTGGAGTGATAATTCATGGCTGCTTTATATTCAAATATACAGTGTTTTTCAATCCGGGCAAACTGTACAATGAAGTGGACCACAATGGATCAAATGAAAATGGTGCTTTATTCGACACATTTCAATGGCACTGAAAGAAAACACATTCACAAGAAGACTTCACAGCATTCAAACATGCAACTTTCACATTCAAGTCAGCCCTCACCTCTACTAAATAAGCTTACTTCATAATCCTCATATCCTCTTTGTTCCATAACCCCAGGCAGTTATTCAATTAGTTTAAGTCCCTCCTATACCTTCCACTGCCCCCTCCTTTTTCTTATATCTTTGCAGAAGACTTTGCAATACAGTTCAACAATAAGATCAATCAGAAGTCTTTACTGCTCACCCATCACAGCCCATATGTATACAAGACCACTGCTCTCCCCCACTAACCTTTCTCTCCTCCGTCATTGAAGGAGAACTTGCACACCTCCTTTCCAAATCACACCTCACCACTGCACTTGACCTCATCCCATCCCACCTCCTTCCCAAAGTCACCACCACGCTTATCCCATCCCTAACCCACCTGATGGTACCTTTACACGCCGCTACCGAAGGTAGCAACAGGTAGGCACCGCACGTTTTCAACGGTTGCTAACGGTACCTGACACCGAAAATACACGCCGCCACAAGGTGCTCCACAGAAGGTATTTTCGTCCCCCGGGAGTACCGATGGGTGCCGCAGGTTACCTTCTGTGGAGCACCTGTGGAGCACCTTCCCTGATTTACACGCCGCTACCACAAGGTAATATGGGCGTACATATCGTGTGCCGCAAGGACATGGGCGTGCTAGAGTTGCGTATTACGCATCGCTCGTACGGTGATTGGACAATGCAATAACATTATGATTGGCCAGCCAGCGCATGAAGGCTGGCTAATACATGATGCTATTGCAAATGTGTAGTGTGAATGGTCAGCTCGTTAAATATGCCGCCCTATGCAGGGACAACCAATCGTTACGCAGGAGCTTCCACCAATGAACGCTGATGGGGCGTGGTACGCCCCAGGGATTACGCTAGGCCACGCAAATACCTTCCTGTGCCCCGTTACACGCCGCCACCATAGGGTTCATACCTGGTTATTTTTCAGCACGGCTGAAAGACAGGTGTCCACAGAGACAGGAAGGTGCTACCTGAATTACATGCCGCAACCTCGTGGTGTTTTGAAGATATCGGGTACAATTGTCTCCGACACCTGCCGGCTTCTACCTTTCGGTAGCGGCGTGTAAGGGTACCATAATATCTTTCTTTCTGTTTTCTAACATGCCATAATTACACCTCTCATAAACAAAGTATCATTCGCCCTGACATATCTTATGCTCGTTTGGCAAACCGAACTCGAACTTCAACGTTTCGCTCATCACTAGTGCTGATATGCATTCATATAATGAAACTGAGAAGTTGTGTGACCTGAAAAGTAATAAAGAAACGGATATATTTTCTCAAGAACATGTAGAATACCATTTTCAGGCAATCTAATAGTTTATTTCATTAAAATGCAAAGGCATGTAAAAAGACAATGTAATTAAAGTGCTCATATAGAATTAATGGTAACTTGAGGCTGAGCAGAAGGAGAGTTTAGAACATTAACATATTACTTAATAAGTGGAACAGGGTAGCACATTTCTCTAGATTTTTCTTTTTTTCTTGTCAAGCACTATTATTGTTCGATGGCTTACCTGCGTGGGTTAGTTGAGGAAGGGTGAGATATTTGTATTGACATACATTTAGGTGGTATTTTTTTCTCAAGTATGAGCCAACACAACTGACATGTATGTCATTATATTTTATAACTGCTTCATTTGTTGCTATTCAATTGTTTGTTACAATGGACATGTGTTACCATACTATAAAATATCACACACATTGTACTTATTGTTTTTTTTTATGTTTATCTGCAAATTGTTGCAGAAGTATTATACAGAAAAATAAATAAAGCAAACAAAAGAAGTGACTTAGCAAAGTAACATGTTCTTCTTTCTTCCAGTACATTTCAATTGCATTTCATACTCATATATCAACAGCCCATGGTTGTTTTGGTTTACAATAGTAATTGACAGTTATGAAGCATCAATGTTCCAAGATTTTGGACAAAGCTATATTTCTTACAGCACAGAAATGTAATCTTTGTATGAATATATTGGAACACCCCTGCTGTTGTTCAACCTTTATAATGGCCTGTTTATCCAATGCTATCAAACAGGAGCTATGTTTATTTTCCCATTTCATTTTACTTGTCTGTTTCTCAGCTGTGGATCTGCACTGCACAATATTCCTTAAAAATGCAAATAAAATATTATTTTTTTAATGTTTGATTTTTTTAAAGTAGTGATGTAATGCTTTGCCCTTCTCACTTGTCAAATTCATCCCTTCATTACTAGGATCCATCAGCTGCTCAGTAGAAAGAAATTTGCATGCTCAGACTGAATTACTTACAAATGACTCTATTGAGTCAGTCTATTACCTGGAATCCTTCCAGGGAATGTGTGTTTAATTTAATATTCTTAATGTTCTTTTATCAATCAAATTTTACTACTGGCTGGCCTAAAGCAGAGCAAAGACATTGACTGAAATATATAATTTTAGCTTTCTATTGGAAAATCTGCTCACATTGCAAACACCAAGAACATTTTTTTATATCAAAAGTATAGGAAGCCTACAGTATATGATTACTTTTTCATGGAGACACAAACAAATGTCTAGTACTGTGAGAGTAGATTGTACAAATTCTAACAGTATAAATTGAAGACTTTTGCCGTGTATTATTTAACTACCAATGAACATCTAATATTACACAGTCATATACATAGTAACATAGTTTTTAAGACTTTAAGTACAACTAATTCAACCCATAGCCTAACATGTTGATCCAGAGGAAGGCAAAAAAAAACGTGGCAACACTAAGCTCCACATTGGGGAAACAAATTCCTTCATGACTCCACATACGGCAATCAGACAAGTTCCCTGGATCAACGCCCTATTAAAGAATAAAGTATATATAACCTGTAATATTATACTTTTCCAGAAAGGCATCCAGGCCCTTCTTAAATGTTAGTAGTGAGTCACTCATTACAACATCATGTGGCAGAGAGTTCCACAGTCTCACTGCTCTTACAGTAAAGAATCCACGTCAATGGTTATGTTTTTCTTTTTATTCTGGTTCCAAAAAGGAGCTGTTTTTGAAGATAGACTATGGTTCAAATTTATTGAGGATTAGTCCACAAAAAGACAAGAAAATGGTGGTACTCATTCAGGTACAAATTAAGAGTAAAAGGGCACAGACACATTGGTTTGAGAATCAGACAAGTGCAGTGCGATAATATCTCGGATTGCACTCTGACCAATGTTAATAAATAAGTCAGAACAGATTAACGTGTGTCATCAGCTTTTTTCTCATCCAGATTCTGGATGAGAAAAAAGTAGCAACATGCTGCGACTGGGTGCTAGTCTCGTGTGAGACTCACCAATACAAGTCAAAGGGTGTGAGAAAAAAATGGACAACACACGGACTATCCTGGTGGAATCAGTTTTTGACTGATACATTATCATTCTGTAGCTCAGAACACTGTAAAATATTCCTGTAAATGATTGTACAGTAATAGCTGCTGAGAAAAAAAACGCATTGCACACGGACAGCGCACGGATGCTAGGGAAGAAAAAAGAAATCGCACAGTCGCATAGCACTTGCATGACACACGGATCAAAAAACGAATGTCACTTGTCCTGCTCTCCTGCATGAGAAACTGTCACATTTTTTATACACCAGTTTGTTTCCAGCCTAAGACCTGTTCAAGCACATTATAGGCGTAAAACCGCAGTTGTCCAAATGAATTCCACATTCTTCCCTTACAGTAGCATGGATTTTAACAGAATAAAATAAAGAAGAGTCCTTTAATTCATACCTGGGTCAGTGCAACCTTTTTCTTGTCTTTTTGTGGATTATTATGAAGAAACTCGCAATATACAGTGCCTACAAGTAGTTTTCAACCCCCTGCAGATTTAGCTGGTTTGATAAGATGCCAATAAGTTAGAGCCTTCAAACTGCAAACGAGAGTAGGATTTATTAACAGAAGCATAAATCTTACAAACCAAAAAGTTATGTTGCTCAGTTGAATGTTTATAAATTTTAAACATAAAAGTGTGGGTCAATTATTATTCAACCCCTAGGTTTAATATTTTGTGGAATAACCCTTGTTTGCAATTACAGCTAATAATCGTCTCTTATAAGACCTGATCAGGCCGGCACATGTCTCTGGAGTTATCTTGCAAGAGAAAAGAAAGAGAAAGGGGCGCAATAGTGCAGTTACCAGGGGGCTTTTTTTAGCGTGGCGTACTAATAGGTGGCCACTCACCTTATTGGGTTGTGCTGTCCCCGCACATCCCGGTAAAACGTTTGATAAGGCTTCACAGGCTGTAGCTCATCCACACACCGCGTGCTCCAGGGGCTCCGAGCATCCGGTCACGTCACTGCAGGTCCTTAAATTAAAGCTCCTGTTGCCAGGCGACGCCAGATCCTCACATTAAGCTGCACTCTGCGCCTAGCTGCTCCCCGCCGCTTTACCCTCAGAGAGGGATTTATATTAGAAGGTAAAAAACTATAAGCGGTCTAATTGAAGGCGCTCAGGCACAAAGGCAGCAGGCACTGGGATGTTTTTTCAACAGACCTTAATTCAGGCTCCCCTCCTACTCCATAACATGTTTCGATAGATTCTCTATCTTCCTCAGGTGGTTTTTTTACCTTCTGGAGTTATCTTGGCCCACTCCTCCATGCAGATCTTCTCCAAGTTATCTAGGTTCTTTGGGTGTCTCATGTAAACTTTAATCTTGAGCTCCTTGAGCTCCTTCCACAAGTTTTCAATTGGGTTAAGGTCAGGAGACTGACTAGGCCACTCCAACACCTTAATTTTTTCCCTCTTGAACCAGGCCTTGGTTTTCTTGGCTGTGTGCTTTGGGTCGTTGTCTTGTTAGAAGATGAAATTACGACCCATCTTAAGATCCTTGATGGAGGAGCGGAGGTTCTTGGCCAAAATCTCCAGGTAGGCTGTGCTATCCATCTTCCCATGGATGCGGACCAGATGGCCAGGCCCCTTGGCTGAGAAACAGCCCCATAGCATGATGCTGCCACCACCATGCTTGACTGTAGGGATGGTATTCTTGGGGTCGTATGCAGTGCCATCCAGTCTCCAAACGTCACGTGTGTGGTTGGCACCAAAAATCTCGATCTTGGTCTCATCAGACCATAGAACCTTGAACCAGTCTGTCTCAGAGTCCTCCAAGTGATCATGAGCAAACTGTAGACGAGCCTTGACATGACGCTTAGAAAGTAAAGGAACCTTACGGGCTCGTCTGGAACGGAGACCATTGCGGTGGAGTACGTTACTTATGGTATTGACTGAAACCAAAGTCCCCACTGCCATGAGATCTTCCCGGAGCTCCTTCCTTGTTGTCCTTGGGTTAGCCTTGACTTTTGGACAAGCCTGGCCTCGGCATGGGAGGAAACTTTCAAAGGCTGTCCATGCCGTGGAAGGCTAACAGTAGTTCCATAAGCCTTCCACTTCCGGATGATGCTCCCAACAGTGGAGACAGGTAGGCCCAACTCCTTGGAAAGGGTTTTGTACCCCTTGCCAACCTTGTGACCCTCCACGATCTTGTCTCTGATGGCCTTGGAATGCTCCTTTGTCTTTCCCATGTTGACCATGTATGAGTGCTGTTCACAAGTTTGGGGAGGGTCTTAAATAGTCAGAAAAGGCTGGCAAAAGAGATAATTAATCCACACATGTGAAGCTCATTGTTCTTTGTGCCTGAACTACTTCTTAATACTGTAGTGGGACCAAACAGAATTCTGGTGGTTTGAGTGGTTGAATAATAAATGACCCTCTGAACTCACTTTTAACGCTTTAAAAAAAAATTTTTTTTGTGGCACTGCATTTCCCACTTCCAGGCTGATCTACAGTCCAAATGTCACAATGCCAAGTTAATTCCGCATGTGTCAACCAGCTAAATCTACAGGGGGTTGAATACTACTTGTAGGCACTGTAGATTACTGCATCACAAGAAAGTACTGACATGGAGACTCTACCTCGCAGAGGAGAATCCAATACTAGGAGTTCAGTGCTGTTAAGTGCGGTTTCATATTTTTTTGTAAGTAATAAACAACTCATTGAGGAATTTTAGACAACATTCTTGGGTAAAACTCTTATAATAGTCGCAATAGTTTTGTGTAATTTAAAGTTAAGGAAAATTGTGCAACTTTTGGCATTTTATACAAGTTCCAGACACATCTGACAACTTTTATGCAAAGTAGAGCAAACTTCGGACAAACAGGATGTAGAGAAAATTGACCAATAAATTCTTTATAATTTAAACAACAAAAAAGGCATAAATTATTCAAGTTATTTACACTCGACCCCCACTTGGGTTACATTTCAGGTGGAGACGAATGTCAAAAATAAGATGTGTATTCAGTAATAATCACCTGCCTCTTAATCAATTTGGTAAAATGCCAGTCATAATAAACGAAAGCTGAGGTGCCTATTTTTTTTAAATGCAACCCATAGAATATGATATTTCCTTAATATGAAGATTATTTTACTGTGTTAGAGTAAGGAGGTATTAAATGTCTTTGGTCCGACCCAAATCTCAGTGTCAAGAAATTTACTACTGTGTGCAGGCGCTGAAACGCATTGTAAATAAACACCCTGTGGCAGGAATCTCCTGGCTGGCCTCTCTCTGGTGCCTGCACACACTAGCAATCTTCCTAATCTTCATATCATTGTCACTTCAAAGGGAATAGTGGCAGTGGTTCGTAGGAGGAGACCTCTGGGAGCAGAAGACTGAAGTACCTTAAACTGCAGGACCTTAGGTGAAGTCACTGTGACATGATCCGGCCATCCAGGAAATGCTGGGCCCCACTTGGTGAGCAGTAATATACCGCAGGCTGGAAATCTTGGTTGTACGAGTGGTACAACCAGGAAAAGTTACCGTATATACTCGTGTATAAGCCGAGTTTTTCAGCCCAAAATTTGGGCTGAAAAGTCCCCCCCTCGGCTTATACATGAGTCATATACGGGGGGGCTGTGTCCCGGGGGCTGTGGAGGCTGGAGGAGGCGGGGGGGGCTACTGTATGAGCGGCCCCGTCACGTGGGGCCGCTCATTATATATGCACTGCTTCCCCCTGTCAATCAGCGGCAGGGGAAAGCAGTGCATATGGCCCCCTCAAAAGCTGGCACTGTCCCCCCTTGTAAGGGCCCCCCCCGCTGCTTATACATTACCATCCCGGTGTTCTGATCGGCGCCGCTCCTCGGTGCTGCGTCTTCATCCTCCCGTCCGCGCTCGCTGCATCCATCCGGGTTCTCCGGCTGTCGCAGCGATATGACGTCATCGCGCGACCGCCGGAGATCCTGGATGCAGCGAGCGAGGACGGGAGGATGAAGACGCAGCACCGAGGAGCGGCGCCGATCAGAACACCGGGATGGTAATGTATAAGCAGCGGGGGGAGGCCTTACAAGGGGGGACAGTGCCAGCTTTTGGGGGCTGTTGGTACCCCCTGGGGGCTGCTGGGTACCCCCTGGGGGCTGCTGGGTACCCCCAGGGGGCTGTTGGTACCCCCAGGGGCTGCTGGGTACCCCCTGGGGGCTGTTGATCCCCCCTGGGGGCTGTTGGTACCCCCAGGGGGCTGTTGGTACCCCCAGGGGGCTGTTGGGTACCCCCTGGGGGCTGTTGGGTACCCCCTGGGGGCTGTTGGTACCCCCTGGGGGCTGCTGGTACCCCCAGGGGGCTGCTGGGTACCCCCTGGGGGCTGTTGGTACCCCCTGGGGGCTGTTGGTACCCCCATGGGGCTGTTGGGTACCCCCTGGGGGCTGTTGGTACCCCCTGGGGGCTGCTGGTACCCCCAGGGGGCTGCTGGGTACCCCCTGGGGGCTGCTGGGTACCCCCTGGGGGCTGTTGGTACCCCCAGGGGGCTGTTGGTACCCCCATGGGGCTGTTGGGTACCCCCTGGGGGCTGTTGGTACCCCCTGGGGGCTGTTGGTACCCCCAGGGGGCTGTTGGTACCCCCTGGGGGCTGCTGGGTACCCCCTGGGGGCTGTTGGTACCCCCAGGGGGCTGTTGGTACCCCCAGGGGGCTGTTGGTACCCCCAGGGGGCTGCTGGGTACCCCCAGGGGGCTGCTGGGTACCCCCTGGGGGCTGCTATATGTACCCCTGGGGGCCTGCTGTATACCACTGGGGCTGCTGTATACTACCACTGGGGCTGCTGGGGCTCCTGTATACTACCACTGGGGCTGCTGTATACTACCACTGGGGCTGCTGGGGCTCCTGTATACTACCACTGGGGCTGCTGGGGCTCCTGTATACTACCACTGGGGCTGCTGGGGCTCCTGTATACTACCACTGGGGCTGCTGGGGCTCCTGTATATTACCACTGGGGCTGCTGTATACTACCACTGGGGCTGCTGGGGCTCCTGTATACTACCACTGGGGCTGCTGGGGAATCTGTATACTACCACTGGGGCTGCTGGGGCTCCTGTATACTACCACTGGGGCTGCTGGGGAATCTGTATACTACCACTGGGGCTGCTGGGGAATCTGTATACTACCACTGGGGCTGCTGTATACTACCACTGGGGGGCCTGTATACCACACTGCTGGGGGCTGTATACCTGTGCTGGGGTCCACCCTCAGCTTATACACGAGTCAATAGGTTTTTCCAGATTTTTGGGGCAAAAGTAGGGGGGTCAGCTTATACACGGGTCGGCTTATACACGAGTATATACGGTAGTTTTAATTTCCTATCCCCGCCACTAGACCACCAAGTATTACCGATTGGAGCAACCCTCCTTTTTGCCTATCTAAAATCTCAGTGTCATAATTCTCATGAGAACTTACTGAAGCAAAAAACTGTTGAGTGGTCTTACTAAGCTGACTGCATGCACAGAGTGTATTATTATGCAGCTATGTATTCTATTTGTTATCTGTATGAAACTTTAAGTATGTTATGCAAGTAATATTGGACAATATAAGTAAACAAGTAACCGTGGTCTTCATTCCTTAAAGGCCCCATTACACGCTTCAATATCGTTCACGATATCATTGTAATATGACCATTTTGGTGACGCTGCAGAGATGTCGTGAACTACATCGTTGCGTGTGACACCTGTCAACGATCATCGTTTAGTCATTGATCGTTGATTGCACATTTGTGAACATTTTCACAAATCTATCGATGGTTGCCCACTGAACACGCAGCATCGCATGTTCGTTTTTCTATGGTGTGGTGGTGAATAAAAGATTGAAAATCCTTCCGTCTCCTGGGTCAGTGCGGACTAAATCCCGATCTCTACTAATCTGTGCAATCTTCCCTGTCCACGGGATCTGCAGCAACCAGGCTCTCATAGTGGGTTGTGGCTTCTCACAACCCCTAAAGGTGAGTGGACCCTTGTGTTAAATCCCCCGGGTGTCCCTTGGATACTACACTATTGTGCGATCCCCCTCCCCTCTCTTGTGTTGCAAATGGAAAAACACAAAAAAGTGTTGCAAGTAGACCTTTGTCTCATATGCTCTTTCCTTCTCTGGGAAACCTTTGTCCAGTCATTTTGGAGGTTAGTATGGATATTAAAAAAAAAACTTTCTGGGATCCTGTGCTTTCTTAGGTGTATGTTTAATTGACTAACAATGTGTTATTAAATGATTGAGGTAAGTTAAATTCAGGACAGTGCTATTATCTCTTTGATATTGTGAATAAAGACTAACCTGCGGAAATGCACCAGGTTTGACTTGTTGGATGTCTTGGAATATTTTGCTAATTCAAATGCCTGAGTCAGCAGTTAGAAGAGTCAGCAGTTAGAAGGGGCATTGTATAGGAATGTTGTTTTTTTTTTAATTTTTGAAGTGGTTTTATTTTCAATATTGCAAGAGGATGTGATTTTTTACTTTTATGGGGTTATTTCAATTTTTTTTCAGATTTTTTTTAAAAATTTTTTTTCACTTATTGTTTATTTTTTTTGCCCTCTTTAGGGAGCTTGAAGCCTGCATAGTCCGATTGCTAACGCACAGCTCTGCATAGAACGAATGATCATTTTCTGTGAAAACCAGTGCTCAGCCAGCATTCACAGGAAGTACATTATGACAGTGAGCAGGGTCACCAACTGACCCCTAGCTGTCATGGCAACACACTGATACCCCATGATCACGTCATGGTGTCGCCAATTGTGGAGGGGAATAGTGTGATTCTCGCCGCACCACTTTATATTGCGCTGTCAATGTTTGACAGCACAATAAAAGGGGTTAGCAGCAGCAGATGGATCTCTTATCCACCCAAATCTGTTTGCATATCAGCCAACATGTACTTGAAATGATGCAAGTAACGCACCCCAGGGCCGGGGTACTCGGATCCCGGGCGTAGCTTTAATGAACTGTCACTGGTGGCCGGTGCCTGGATCTGTGGCCTTGGTGGTCACGAAAAAGGGGTTTAGTAAAAATAGAATAACAAAAGTTTTTTTAATGTGATGCCATCTGCAGTATCTGGTGATGGTACCAGCGCTGCCAGCAGACCTCCGGGGACGATGGGTAGGCAGCCGGATGATGTCCCTCCCTCCAGGTGGAGCAAAGTTCCCAGGGCAGTGAGGTAAAGAAATGGTTTCACACAGGAACAGCTCTATAGGAGGTTATGACGTAGTCTATATTTGGTGCAGGTTCAGGCCCGAAGGAACTGGAAGGCACACACTGGGAATAGTTTTCATACCTTTTACTGATGTTAAGCAAGTATAGTCCAATGTGCACTCCAGGTAATCGGGTAGCACTTCGGGATTTCCATACCAAGTGGTTTGTAAGGCCTCCTGGTCCTTGTTTCCTTCCTGTTGAAGCCCTGACCTGTATGACACTTAGTCTGGACTTCGCTGTGTCTCTCACCCGTTTTACCTGCACTGAGAACCTTTTAGTGGATGCCGCCTTTCTCCTCTCTGCAGTTTCTAGCTCTCAAGTTGAGTGTGCTGCGGGTGTCCGGGAGACTGGAGTCTCCACGGTGTACCAGTATTTTCTGCTGGGCTAAACTCCCCTAGGCAGACTCGGACTCCGGTATCCGGGTACTTCATGTAGTGAGCCGGTATGGCTCCTCTGCCTACTGTTTATCTGCGTTTCACCTTGCCTCTGTCCCCTAATCCCGGGACCCTCACATTGGTTCAGACTGTTCTCTGGTATGGACCTAGCATGGCTCCGTTCACCAGGTTCTTCACAGTGCTGCCCGCACTTCACAGACTCTCTAATTCTCTCCTTCACTGACTAACTGCCTGACTAGCTCTGCACCCTGCACCTGTATTTATTTGGGAATTCAACTGATGTCAGCAGGTCACCTGACGGCAGCTGCTAGAGCTCTCCCTACAGGCCAGGGGTGGCAGGTGTTGCATGTGTAAGGTGTACACGATGTGGAAATCCCTACATACACTAGGGGTTTCTGTGGCTACCTGAACCACAGGGTGCCACAGAAGCTCAGCGCATAAGCTCATATCACAGGGACGGAGGAGACCAAGAACAAATAGGTATGCTCCAAATTGTAAAATACTTAACCTTTATTGGAGTTTTTTTTTATTAATTTCTTTTCAGGAATTTGCATTAGCCGTCTCTTAAACTAAAAATGAACTATAATCCTGAAATGTTAAAATGTTAAAATGTTAACTATGTTCAAAATTATGTAAACCTGGAATATTACAACGTATTTTCCAAGATTAAAATGAGTCCATTTTTAAAAAGATAAAAAATATATTACACCACACAGGTCTAAAATGATGAAAGAACAAAAGCTGGATAGGTTTACATTCTACAACTAAGCACCTAGTACAAACCAGTTTAACTGTGGGATATGTATAAGAATAATATTGAACTATTCCAACTAGGAAGTATGCAAAAAATATATTGCACAGAACCAACCAGGGTCTCATTGGAGCCAGAGTTATAGGCATGAAGTGAGAAGCTTTGATATTTCAGTACTTGTGGCGTCAATCAAAAAATGCTAGGAGGACAGGACAGATGACATTTAGGAGTGAAGTGACAGAACGGGTGAGCGGTAAGGTGAGTGTTAATATTTTGTTTATTTTGTATCCTTTTGATGGCTCTTTCACTGTCCAGAAAAATGGCCGTCAGCTGCCGCCGTTTTGCTGAATCCATGCAGAACCAAAAAGAACAATGTTGATTTTATACAATTCGAGTACAATTCAATTCCACACAAATATATTAGGTCATCTCGTTGCTGTACTTTATTATATCACAGATTATTCAATTCACAGTCACACAGACCCTGCAGGTCCACAACCTTACTATTATTTGAATCTTTGTATTATGATTCACAAACTGATAATAGCACTCCCAATTTTCATTTTTTTCAGCCATGCAGTAGTACACCATGGTCAGATTTAGGTCTTTTGATCCTTTATCTGTATTGATGAGCTTTGTGCTTCCTATACATATTTTGTAAAATTCTAATATGGACACTGGCTTACCTGCCCTCATATTTATGTTATCTTCGATACCGGTGTGCATCAATGAATTAGAATATCATCAAAAAGTAAATTTTTTCAGAAATTTGATACAAAAAGTGAAATGCATATATTATGTAGAGTCATTACAAACCGAGTAATCTATTTCAAGTGTTTATTTCTGTAAATGTTGATGACTATGGTTTGCAACCAATGAACCCAAAGGTTATTATCTCAGAAAATTAAAGTAGGGAGGATGAATTTTTAAAAACCGGGCTGCCCTATCCACGAGACTTCAAAGCTTGAATATAATATTGATTTATTAGTCAACACATTTCAATGCCCTGAAACAAGGCAATATGACATTAATTTGTCCTGATGAAGAGGCCAGGGAGCCCTGAGATTCGTTGACTAAATCAATATTATATTAACCATTTGATGTCTCGTGAAATATGGCAACCCTTCATCATCCCTTCTATATATGCACCACGCTGGGGACATCAGCAACCTTTACATGTTTTTAAAGTGGTTGCGACTCTCACAACCAAACAAGGCGACCCTTCATCTTCCCTACTTTAATTTTCTGAGATAATGACCTTTGGTTTTTATTGGCTGTAAGTCATAATCATCAACATTTACATAAATAAACATTTGAAATAGATCACTCTATTTATAAAAAAAACAAAAAAGATTAACTGAGGGCACCACCTAATAACGTAAGGATCAGCACCCCACATGCCAAAAAAGTATATATGCAGTAGAAGAAAAGAAAGCTGACATGTAAAAAAGGGGGCGATCACTCAAAAATAATTGAAAAATATAAACAGTGAATTTTATTAGACATAACAGTACACAAAAGGACAATAAAAAACATAAAAAGACCACACAGTGGCCCCTACATTAAAAACAACCTTCCCCACAAGGCATCACAACATGTGCATAAAGTGTGTAAAACAGTGCAGTTCTGAAATAGAAACCGTTTCCCAAGTTAAGTTGAGAACTTACAAATATGCACAAAATACGCAATGGCAAAATCGATCAAATAATAAGTCAGCAAATGCAAAATAAGCCTTGCTGTTGCAAAGCAAGTATTTGTTGCACCATCTGGTAGTTTAGAACAATTATTTCAAGCACAAAGCATAAGCAGTAAATAACCGACCTAGGAAATCCAAAGCAGACATGAGCACTACTTATATACACATACCATAGAGTATATAGTGGAGAAGGACTCAAACAGGACCCCACGCGTATCGTCACCAAAGGTGACTTCCTCAGGGGTGAGTCAACCTCTGGGTACTGCAAATATCTATTTATACCTGATAATTGATTGTTCAACCGGATACATCCGTGCGTTGTTTGCAGGCAGCGCGGTATGCGCTCCTGCAGTTTCGGGATCGCCAGACCGGAAGCCGGCAAGGTAAACGTCACAACCCATAGTTCCCAGCGCGGCCGTTAGGGCGCAAGCGCGGGAAATGAAGGCAGAGAAGGAGATTACCAATATGGCGGCCGCGCATGCGTGCGCCTCCCGCTCAGGAACATAATAGCTGATCAAACACAGCAAAAAGGAAGCACAGTAGTGCTCAGATTATATATGAGGATTCCCCAACAAGGAGTACAGAACACAGTATATAATGGGTTGCTAGAGATAAAGACAAGTTAATGGAGTATATTAAGCTAAAATGATAAACACGTTTGAAATGCAAACAGAGATAGATGGAAAAGGCAGCAATTCAGCAGCACCAACCCCACTTATAAGTGAGAACTGCCAAGCTTATATTGGCAAGAGAAACACAAAAACATGCACAAAAATAAAACTATAAGTAAAACATTTAGTGCAGCCGTCAAGCAGACAGCTACACTAATCAGGATCCTGAAGGTATTTTATTTTTGTTTAACCTCTTTACGACCAATGACGAGTATACTCGTCATGAAAAGATGTCAGTTCCCGCATCATGACGAGTATACTCGTCATGGCTTTGAACTGTCACTGCTCCTAAACGAACAGTGACAGCTCAAATCTAAAAGCTGTCAGTGACAGCCAAGGGTTAGGGGCAGAGGTGTGGGCACCCCTGTTAACCCCTTCACCCCCCTCCCCCACCGCAATCACTCTTATCTGCGGGCGGGTTGCACCGCAGCCGCCGGCCATGAGCTGATGCTCCAGCTCCCCCTGTGTCCTGTCCCCGCCCCCTGTGTCCAGCTCCCCCTGTGTCCTGTAGCCCCCCCCCTGTGTCCTGAGCCCCCTGTGTCCTGTCCCCGTCCCCTGTGCAGCCCCTCCTGTGTCCTGTCCCCGTCCCCTGTGCAGCCCCTCCTGTGTGCGGTCCCTGTCCCCTGTGCAGCCCCTCCTGTGTCCTGTCCCCGCCCCCTGTGTCCAGAGCCCCCTGTGTCCTGTAGCCCCCCCCTGTGTCCTGAGCCCTCTGTGTCCTGTCCCCGTCCCCTGTGCAGCCCCCCCTGTCTCCCGTCCATCCCTGCCCTCCACCTTGCACAGTTTGTTTGCCGGCGGGCTTCTGCGCCCGCCGGCAAAGCTGCAGGGCCCCCTCCTCCTCCCTGCTGGTCCCCAGCCCCCGGGAGTCGGTCCCCAGCCCCCGATCCCGGGTCCCCAGCCCCGCTCACCTATCCCGATTCCCGGCGGGCTGCACGCTCGGTGCACCCGCCCGCACCGTCGGGCCTCCTCTGCAGTGTGGCTCCTCCTCTTCTCAGGGGCTCCTCCTCCTCATCGCTGGGTAAGTATGAATGAATGAAAGAATGAATGAAAGAATGAAAGAATGAATGAATGGATGGATGGATGGGTGGATGGATGGGTGGATGGATGGATGGATGGATGGGTGGGTGGATGGATGGATGGATGGGTGGATGGATAGATGTGTGCGTGCGTGGATGTGCTTGTGTGGATGTGTGTGCGTGGTTGTGTGCATGCGTGGATGTCAGCACGTGGATGTGCGTACGTGGATGTGCGTACGTGGATATGCATGTGTGGATGTGTGTGCGTGGTTGTGTGCATGCGTGGATGTGCGTACATGGATGTGCGTACGTGGATGTGCGTACGTGGATATGCGTACGTGGATGTGCGTGCGTGGATGTGCGTACGTGGATGTGCGTGTGTGAATGTGCGTGCGTGGAAGTGTGCGTACGTGGATGTGGATGTACGTGGATGTGTGTGTGGATGTACGTGGATGTCAGCATGCGTGCGTGGATGTGTGCATGCGTGGATGTGCGTGCGTGGTTGTGTGCATGCGTGGATGTGCATACGTGGATGTGCGTGCGTGGATGATGGGTGCATAGGTGGATGGATGGGTGCAACAAGGATCAAGTGTCCTCTTGTTATAGTCTCTGGGATCATAGTCATGGTGCACTGTATAACTGATCATTGTCATACAGTGCACCATAACTCTGACCCCTGAGACTGTAGGAAGAGGACACTTGATCCCTTGCTGCAGTCTCTGGATTGAGCAGAGGCGATCGAGCGTCGTGGGACCTTCGTTGTGGACTACGTCGGAGGCAATCGAGCGTCGTGGGACCTTCGTTGTGGACTACGTCGGATCTTCATAATAAAGATGGAGTCCGAATTTTGTTTGTGTTTTTTTTTCAAATAAAAAGATTTTTCTATGTGTGTATTTTCTGACTATTTACCAGAGATTCCTAATGGCGGGTCTAACATTGGCCCTATATTATGAATCTCGGGCTTAGTGCCAGCTGCCAATAAAAAGCTGGCATTAACCCCTTTATTACCCAGTTCGCCACCGGCACCAGGGCAACTGGAAGAGCATGGGTACAGCGCCAGAAAATGGCGCTTCAATGAATGCGCCATTTTCTGGAGCGGCTGCGGGCTGCAATTCGCAGCATGGGGGGCCCAGAACGCTTGGGCCTTTCCATGCTGAGGATTCCAGCCCCCAGCTGCCTAGTTGTACCTGGCTGGGCCAAAAATATGGCGGAGCCCTACGTCATTTTTTTTTCTAGAATTAGTTCTAGAAATAAAAAAAAATGGGCTTTGCTGTATTTTTGGTTGCAGCCAGGTACAACGAGGCAGCTGGGGGTTGCTGGCAGTCTGTAGCTGCCAAGTTGTACCTGGCTGGACCAAAAATATGGCGGAGCCCTACGTCATTTTTTTTTCTAGAATTAGTTCTAGAAATAAAAAAAAATGGGCTTCGCTGTATTTTTGGTTGCAGCCAGGTACAGCGAGGCAGCTGGGGGTTGCTGGCAGTCTGTAGCTGCCAAGTTGTACCTGGCTGGACCAAAAATATGGCGGAGCCCTACGTCATTTTTTTTTCTAGAATTAGTTCTAGAAATAAAATAAAGCCTTCGCTGTATTTGTAGCCAGCCATGTACAACTTGGTAGCTGGCTGACTGGAATCCTCAGCGTGGAGAGACTCAAATGTTGTGGGTCCCCCACGCTGCAAATTTCAACCCACAGCCACCCAAGAAAATAGCGCATTCATTAGAGGCGGCATTTTCTGGTGCTGTACCCCAATTCTACCAGTTGCCCTTGTGCTGGTGGCACACGGGTTCTCCATATGCGACATAGTGTCCGCTAACAATTTCAATAGAAAATTAGCTCCAATTGTTAGCGGAAACCATGTCGGGTATGGAGAGCCCCTCCCTGTGTGCCTGAACATTGGAGCTCCCCCACAAGTGACCCCATTTTGGAAACTAGACCCCCGAAGGAACGTATCTAGATGCATAGTGAGTACTTTGAACTCCCAGATGCTTCACAAATTCATCCATAAAAATGAAAAAGCACGTTTTTTTCCACAAAAAGTTTCTTTTTTCATTTTTACGGATCAATTTGTGAAGCACCTGGGGGTTCAAAGTGCTCACTATGCATCTAGATACGTTCCTTGGGTGGTCTAGTTTCCAAAATGGGGTCAATTGTGGGGGAGCTCCAATGTTTAGGCACATAGGGGCTCTTCATATCCTACAAGGTGTCCGCTAACAATTCCAATTGTTAGCGGACACCATGTCGCGTATGGAGAGCCCCTGTGTGTCTCCACATTGGAGCTCCCCCACAAGGGACCCCATTTTGGAAACTAGACCCCCAAAGGATTATATCTAGATGCATAGTGAGCACTTTGAACCCCCAGATGCTTCACAAATTGATCCGTAATAATGAAAAAAGAAATTATTTGTGGAAAAAAAGTGCTTTTTCATTTTTACGGATGAATTTCTGAAGCACCTGGGGGTTCAAAGTGCTCACTATGCATCTAGATACATTCCTTTGGGGGTCTAGTTTCCAAAATGGGGTCACTTGTGGGGGAGCTCCAATGTTTAGGCACATAGGGGCTCTTCATATCCTACAAGGTGTCCGCTAACAATTCCAATTGTTAGCGGACACCATGTCGCGTATGGAGAGCCCCTGTGTGTCTCCACATTGGAGCTCCCCCACAAGTGACCCCATTTTGGAAACTAGACCCCCAAAGGATTATATCTAGATGCATAGTGAGCACTTTGAACCTCCAGATGCTTCACAAATTGATCCGTAATAATGAAAAAAGAAATTATTTGTGGAAAAAAAGTGCTTTTTCATTTTTACGGATGAATTTCTGAAGCACCTGGGGTTCAAAGTGCTCACTATGCATCTAGATACGTTCCTTTGGGGGTCTAGTTTCCAAAATGGGGTCACTTGTGGGGGAGCTCCAATGTGGAGACACATGGGACCCTCCAAACGCGACATGGTGTCCGCTAACAAATTGAGCTCATTTTCCATTCAAATTGTTAGCGGACACCATGTCGCGTTTGGAGGGTCCCCGTGTGTCTCCACATTGGAGCTCCCCCACAAGTGACCCCATTTTGGAAACCAGACCCCCTAAGGAACGTATCTAGATGCATAGTGAGCACTTTGAACCCCCATATGCTTCAGAAATTCATCCGTAAAAATGAAAAAGCACTTTTTTTTCCCCACAAAAAATTTATTTTTTCATTATTATGGATCAATTTGTGAAGCATCTGGGGGTTCAAAGTACTCACTATGCATCTAGATATGTTCCTTTGGGGGTCTAGTTTCCAAAATGGGGTCACTTGTGGGGGAGCTCCAATGCGGAGACACACAGGGGCTCTCCATACGCGACATGGTGTCAGCTAACAATTTGAGCTCATTTTCCATTCAAATTGTTAGCGGACACCATGTCGCGTTTGGAGGGCCCCGGTGTGTCTCCACATTGGAGCTCCCCCACAGGTGACCCCATTTCGGAAACTAGACCCCCTAAGGAACATATCTAGATGCATAGTGAGCACTTTGAACCCCCAGATGCTTCACAAATTCATCAATAAAAATGAAAAAGCACTTTTTTTTTCCACACAAATTTTCTTTTTTCATTTTTACAGATCAATTTGTGAAGCACCTGGGGGTAGAAAGTGCTCACTATGCATCTAGATATGTTCCTTTGGGGGTGTAGTTTCCAAAATGGGGTCACTTGTGGGGGAGCTCCAATGTGGAGACACACGGGGACCCTCCAAACGCGACATGGTGTCCGCTAACAAATTGAGCTCATTTTCCATTCAAATTGTTAGCGGACACCATGTCGCGTTTGGAGGGTCCCTGTGTGTCTCCACATTGGAGCTCCCCCACAAGTGACCCTATTTTGGAAACTAGACCCCCAAAGGAACATATCTAGGTATATAGTGAGCACTTTGAACCCCCAGATGCTTCACAAATTGATCCGTAATAATGAAAAAATAATTTTTTAGTGGAAAAAAAAGTGCTTTTTCATTTTTACGGATGAATTTCTGAAGCATATGGGGGTTCAAAGTGCTCACTATGCATCTAGATACGTTCCTTCGGGGGTCTAGTTTCCAAAATGGGGTCACTTGTGGGGGAGCTCCAATGTGGAGATACACAGGGACCCTCCAAACGCGACATGGTGTCCGCTAACAATTTGAGCTCATTTTCCATTCAAATTGTTAGCGGACACCATGTCGCGTTTGGAGGGTCCCTGTGTGTCTCCACATTGGAGCTCCCCCACAAATGACCCCATTTTGGAAACTAGACCCCCTAAGGAAGGTATCTAGATGCATAGTGAGCACTTTGAACCCCCAGATGCTTCACAAATTCATTCATAAAAATTAAAAAAACACTTTTTTTTCACAAAAAAATTCTTTTTGCCTACATTTTTTCAGTTTCGCATGGGCAAAGGGATAAAATACATCCCAAAATTTGTTGGGCAATTTCTCCTGAGTACACCGATACCTTATATGTGGTCATAAACCACTGTTTGGGCGCACGGCAGGGCTCAGAAGTGAAGGAGCGCCATTTCACTTTTTGAACGGAAAATTGGCTCTAAAATTCAAATTGCGCTCCTTCCCTTCTGAGCCCTGCCGTGCGCCCAAACAGTGGTTTATGACCACATATGAGGCATCGGTGTACTCAGGAGAAATTGCCCAACAAATTTTAGGATGCATTTTATCCTGTTGCCCATGTGAAAATGAAAAAATTGAGGCTAAAAGAACATTTTTGTTACAAAAATTAAAATGTCCATTTTTTCCTTCAACATTATTTTAGTTCCTGTGAAGCACCTGAAGGGTTAATAATCTTCTTCAATATAGTTTTGAGTAGCTTGAGGGGTGCAGTTTTTGGAATGGTGTCACTTTTGGGTGTTTTCTGTCATGTACACCCCTCAAAGGGACTTCAAATGTGATGTGGTCACTAAAAAATTGGTTTTGTAAATTTTGCTGGAAAAATGAATAATTGCTGATGAACTTTGAACCCTTATAACGTCCTAACAAATTTTTTTTTTTCTTCCAAAATTGTGCTGATGTGAAGTAGACATGTGGGACATGTTATTTATTAACTATTTTGTGGCACATAACTCTCTGGTTTAGCAGAATAAAAATTAAAAATTTGAAAATTGCTAAATTTTCAAAATTTTTGCCAAATTTTTTATTTTTTCACAAATAAACGCAAAAATTATCGACCTAAATTTAATACTAACATGAAGCCCAATATGTCACGAAAAAACAATCTCATAATCGCTAGGATCCGTTGAAGCGTTCCAGAGATATTACCTCATAAAGGGAGAGTGGTCAGAATTACAAAAAATGGTCTGGTCATTAAGCTGCAAAGTGACTCGGTCCTTAAGGGGTTAAAGAATACCATCTGCAAAAAAAAAAAAAAAAAAAAAAAAATTTTTTAATTGCAGTAAAGTCATGACATTGTCAGTCCTGGTGACAAGCTGTTGCCCCCAAGACCAGTCACCTGTTGCTGACCAGAACCGGCCAGCCACAGTAAAAGTTGAAACTGAAAAGTAGAATTATATAGCAAAAATTATTTATTTGTACACACAAACACTAAATCACTCTACCTGAACTGGTGTGAATGCGGTGGCTTATTTCCTTGATAAACGGTCTTCCAACAATAGACTGCATGATTCATTTATACTGGATCTGTTAAGAATGGTGCTGGAACAGAATTATTTTGTCTTCGACAGAGTATTCTATAACCAAGCCTCTGGGACTGCTATGGGTGCACGTTGTGCACCTTCGTATGCTAATATTTTTCTTGGATGGTGGGAGGAGACCCATGTTTACAAATTGCCTTTGTTCAGAAGGAATGTGATGAAATGGTATCGATTTATTGATGATGTCGTCTTTCTTTGGTCAGGATCGGTTGCTGAGTGCCAGGAGTTCCTACAACAGCTTAATCAAAATGATTGGAACATCAGACTCACAACGGAGATCTCAGATAAAAGGGTGAGTTTCCTGGATTTAAAACTTACAATCGAGAACAATAGGATTACATCTACACTATTCAGGAAACCTACGGCAACCAACAACATGCTGCATTATACTAGCTCTCACCCGTCGCATTTAAGACGAGGGATCCCGAAAGGCCAATTTTTGCGTGTTAAACGTAATTGTAGTAGCAACGCTGATTTTCAACGGGAGGCGAAAGATTTAACCAATCGGTTTATCACTAGGGGCTATCCACGCAAGGTGGTTTCGACTGCCTATGAATACTCTAAAAACATCTCTAGAGCTGAAGCTTTAAGAACCAAACCCCGACCTTTGAGGGACACCATTAACATAGTGACTCCATTTAATAACCAGTGGAATGATATTAGGAGGATACTTGCAAACAATTGGGACCTACTCACAAGAGATGAGAGATTGAAACCATTCTTAACCCAGAGGCCTGGACTTACGGCAATGAGAGCAGCTAACTTGAGAGACCTGATGACACAAAGTCACTTCATTAGGCCGATGTGTTCGCACAGGTAGAGGAGTACGATTGAAAGGAACATTTGCGTGTGGTAACTGTACAGTTTGTCCATTTTTGATCTCGGCTGAGAGTATCACTCTTCCACAATTTCCATATAAACTAGAGTCTAGAGCTTATTTTAATTGCCGGTCCAGGAATTTAGTTTACGGTATTATCTGTGGCTGCATGAAGCTGTATGTGGGTCAAACAACGCAGGAGTTACGTAAGCGTATACAGCAGCATATTTCCACAATCAATACTGCTGGTAAGGAAGTTGAGAAGGGAAACGCGATTTCGTCAATTGTGAAACACTTTTTATTGACGCATAATAGCAATCCCAGCAGTATTAGGGTTGTGGTTCTACAGGGCCTAAATGTCAACATTAGGGGAGGCAACAAAACACAGGAACTGCTTAGGATGGAATCTAGGTGGATTTTTGAGACGAAGAGTTTATCACCACACGGACTTAATGAAGAACTTTTGTATTCTGGATTTTACAAGCAGACATGAGAGCTTTAATTTAATATCCGTTGTATAGGGCTGAAATTTCATCCTAGTGTTTACTCCAGTTGTTTACCTATATTTCTTTTTCAGTATAGGATGACGATATGCCTTCAACCTGAGTGCCGGACTGGAATAGTGCCATGTGATGAACCTATAATAGCTGCCCGCATTAGAACGGCTGCGTACACTCATGGACCCTGCCTGCATCGTTCTGTGAAGAATTAGGACACGTTTGACCCAATACATGCAATGATGTGTATTGGAGGTGACCTTATATTGGCTTTTGGAATCCACCGATAGGAAATACTGGTCTTGGCTGTGCCCTAATACAGGGCGAAGATTTTTTGCTGCCTGGCTGAGATTTACCTCAAGTTCGTCTCTTCTTCTTCTTCGGCGTCTACATCTTGCACTGATAGGTCTACGGATGGCTTTCTTCATTAGATAATTACAGAGACTTTGATAGACTCTTTGTGTTGCTCTAAGTCCCTTTCTTCTTTTGTGCTTTCATTATTTGTTTTGTTCCATAATGACTCTATTACATTTTGCGTACTTCATCATGCTACTTGGCTTTGTTTGAGTTTCTAACATGGGGGTCTGGGTGAGGGTTTTGAGGGTTGTTTTTGGTATCTACATTTTATTATGGTCTATTAACATCTATTGAAGTTGGTATTTAGTTGATGGATGGATATTTTTAAGCTTTTTCGCAGCACCTACTTGTCTTGCCAAGCTTTGTTACTGTGTGCATTGGTTTGGCTTTTTGCTGGATCATTCACTGTCCATATGGGTGGTATAGTTCAGGTAGAGTGATTTAGTGTTTGTGTGTACAAATAAATAATTTTTGCTATATAATTCTACTTTTCAGTTTCAACTTTTACTGTGGCTGGCCGGTTCTGGTCAGCAACAGGTGACTGGTCTTGGGGGCAACAGCTTGTCGCCAGGACTGACAATGTCATGACTTTACTGCAATTAAAATTTTTTTTTTTTTTTTTTTTTTTTTGCAGATGGTATTCTTTAAACAAAAATAAAATACCTTCAGGATCCTGATTAGTGTAGCTGTCTGCTTGACGGCTGCACTAAATGTTTTACTTATAGTTTTATTTTTGTGCATGTTTTTGTGTTTCTCTTGCCAATATAAGCTTGGCAGTTCTCACTTATAAGTGGGGTTGGTGCTGCTGAATTGCTGCCTTTTCCATCTATCTCTGTTTGCATTTCAAACGTGTTTATCATTTTAGCTTAATATACTCCATTAACTTGTCTTTATCTCTAGCAACCCATTATATACTGTGTTCTGTACTCCTTGTTGGGGAATCCCCATATATAATCTGAGCACTACTGTGCTTCCTTTTTGCTGTGTTTGATCAGCTATTATGTTCCTGAGCGGGAGGCGCACGCATGCGCGGCCGCCATATTGGTAATCTCCTTCTCTGCCTTCATTTCCCGCGCTTGCGCCCTAACGGCCGCGCTGGGAACTATGGGTTGTGACGTTTACCTTGCCGGCTTCCGGTCTGGCGATCCCGAAACTGCAGGAGCGCATACCGCGCTGCCTGCAAACAACGCACGGATGTATCCGGTTGAACAATCAATTATCAGGTATAAATAGATATTTGCAGTACCCAGAGGTTGACTCACCCCTGAGGAAGTCACCTTTGGTGACGATACGCGTGGGGTCCTGTTTGAGTCCTTCTCCACTATATACTCTATGGTATGTGTATATAAGTAGTGCTCATGTCTGCTTTGGATTTCCTAGGTCGGTTATTTACTGCTTAATCCTCTTAATGGCGTGGTGAGCAGGAGTCATTATGCTTTGTGCTTGAAATAATTGTTCTAAACTACCAGATGGTGCAACAAATACTTGCTTTGCAACAGCAAGGCTTATTTTGCATTTGCTGACTTATTATTTGATCGATTTTGCCATTGCGTATTTTGTGCATATTTGTAAGTTCTCAACTTAACTTGGGAAACGGTTTCTATTTCAGAACTGCACTGTTTTACACACTTTATGCACATGTTGTGATGCCTTGTGGAGAAGGTTGTTTTTAATGTAGGGGCCACTGTGTGGTCTTTTTATGTTTTTTATTGTCCTTTTGTGTACTGTTATGTCTAATAAAATTCACTGTTTATATTTTTCAATTATTTTTGAGTGATCGCCCCCTTTTTTACATGTCAGCTTTCTTTTCTTCTACTGCAGATCACTCTATTTGTAATTACTCTTGTGAATGTATTCTACCGCCTTGAACTTTTCAACCTTTTGCCACATTTCAGGCTTCAATCATAAAGATATAAATTCAAATCTTTTTGTGAAGAATCAACAACAAGTGGGGCACAATCGTGAAGTGGAACTAAAGTTATTGGATATTTTTAACTTTTTTAACAAATAAAAACCTGAAAAGTGGGGCGTGCAATATTATTCGGCCCCCTTGAGTTAATATTTTGTAGCGCCACCTTTTGCTGCGATTACAGCTGCAAGTCGCTTGGGGTATGTCTCTATCAGTTTTGCACATCAAGAGACTGAAATTCTTGACCATTCTTCCTTGCAAAACAGCTCGAGCTCAGTGAGGTTGGATGGAGAACGTTTGTGAACAGCAGTTTTCAGCTCTTTCCACAGATTCTCGATTGGATTCAGGTCTGGACTTTGACTTGGCCATTCTAACACCTGGATACATTTATTTTTGAACCATTCCATTGTAGATTTTGCTTTATGTTTGGGATCATTGTCTTGTTGGAAGATAAATCTCCCTCCCCGCCTCAGGTCTTTTGTAGACTCCAACAGGTTTTCTTCCAGAATGGTTCTGTATTTGACTCCATCCATCTTCCCATCAATTTTAACCATCTTCTCTGTCCCTGCTGACCAAAAGCAGGCCCAAACCATGATGCTGCCACCACCATGTTTAACAGTGGGGATGGTGTTTTGAGGATGATGATCTGTGTTGCTTTTACGCCAAACATATCGTTTTGCATTGTGGTCAAAAAGTTCGATTTTGGTTTCATCTGACCAGTGCGCCTTATTCCACATGTTTGGTGTGTCTCCCACGTGGCTTGTGGTAAACTTCAAATGAGACTTTTTATGGATATCTTTGAGAACTGGCTTTCTTCTTGCCACTCTTCCATAAAGGCCAGATTTGTGCAGTGTATGACTGATTGTTGTCCTATGGACAGACTCTCCCACCTCAGCTGTAGATCTCTGCAGTTCATCCAAAGTGATCATGGGCCTTTTGGCTGCATCTCTGATCAGTCTTCTCCTTGTTTGAGATAAAGGTTTAGAGGGACGGCTGGGTCTTGGTAGATTTGCAGTGGTCTGATACTCCTTCCATTTCAATATGATCTTTTGCAGATGTTTAAAACTTGGGATATCTTTTTGTATCCAAATCTGGCTTTAAACTTTGTGACAAGAATATCTCGGACCTGCCTGGTGTATTCCTTGGTCTTTATGATGCTCTCTGCACTTGAAACAGAACCCTGAGACTATCACAGAGAAGGTGCATTTATACAGAGACTTGATTACACACAGGTGGATTCTATTTATCATTACCATTCACTTAGGACAACATTGGATCATTCAGAGATCCTCACTGAACTTCTGGAGTGAGTTTGCTGCACTGAAAGTAAAGGAGCTGAATAATCTTGCACACCCCACCTTTCAGTTTTTTGTTAAAAAAGCTTAAAATATGCAATAAATTTTGTTCCACATCACGATTATGTCCCACTTCTTGTTGATTCTTCCCAAAAAAAATTAGAATTCATATCTTTATGTTTGAAGCCTGAAATGTGGCAAAAGTTTAAAAAGTTCAAGGGGGCCGGATACTTTCACAAGGCACTGTAGTATATGCATTTCACTTCATGTATTAAATTACTGAAATAAATTAAGTTTTTGATAATATTCTAACTCATTGAGATGCACCTGTAGCTGCAAGGCACCGAGTTGAAGCCAGCATGGCCATGACTGATGTTGTGAGCCCAAGCTCTGGATGATGCACTCTTCTGCTACTTTTGAAATGTTGCTGGCCTTTTTTTATTTATTTTTTAATTCTCCCAAATCAAATCACAATTCTCCTTGAGCCTGCAAATTTCATAAAATTTGATTCAAAGATCATTTGTAGCAGAGTGATCCGCTCATTTCTACTACTGACTTTTCTGCGTAAATCATAGGAATATTTTATGTAGAAGAATCTCAAATGTTGAACTTAAAATTAATTTTATTTTTATGCTATCACATCTTATTACAGCTGGAATTATGTACACAGTACAACAAATTTAGAAGTGATTGTTTAGGAGTCAATGCTGCCAATAACTCATTCAATATATAGATCAGGAATAGCATGTTATTTCATAAACTAACACTTGCTACTCTATTATTTAGATATCATTTTCACATCTCTCCAGGCAATAAGAAGGAAGTTGGAGTTACTTGCTACATTTTGAAAATAATCAATATCCACTTAATTATTAATATCGTGTTCAGGACTTTTTATGCTTAAAAAGAGTTAAGATTGGTCTTTCGATGTAAAAGTACTAAGTTTGGCATAAAATCAAGCCATGGCATTAAGTTGTTTAGAACATATGGTTGGACTGCTGAAGTGTTAAATTGAAAAAATACCAATTTATAAAAGGCAGGGTTTATTTTATTTCTTAATTTTTTCTCATGCAACAAAAAGCACAAGACACTTCTGTGAGATACACTACATTTTCACCTTTCAAATGATTTTTTAATTTACTCCTTATACAGTTATCTTATATTTACTTTAGAAAAAAATACCTTTTCCAAATTTATTTCTTAGGATCCAGTGTAGTTAAGTTCAAGTGACTGTTTATATAACAAATGCGATGTAGTCTGTAGCACCCATTGCCGCGTCGCCAGCGCCTCCATGGCAGGTGTACTCACCTTTCCTGCTGTACCATAGCCAGAAAAACTGGGGTAGGAAGAAAGTGATACAACTGAGGCACGTATGTCTGGAGTCCCAGGACATCTAGAAGTCCACAGGACTGCAAGGTAAATATTCTGTAGTCTGAAATGTATGTACAGTAAAGAAAGTTTTGTAAAAAGTACCATTGTGGGGTATGTATCCTATGGAAAAACACCAGAAGCAGACACCAGCAGGCAACTGCAGGAGCATGAGGTGCGGGTGCGGCAGGGCACCTGGCTTCACTCTCTCTCTCTGTCTCAATTGTGCATACAAGGCATACCTCTCCAAAAGTGGTTAAAAAAATTAGTAACAAATCTTTCTGGCCATCCCCCTGCCTTCTGTCCAGTCCTCCCCTATCTGTCATTGTGCTCACTACAGGGCAACATTTATGACCATGTCAATGCCTTGAAGGTTACTGAGTCCTTTAAGTTAGTGACCTCAAAAATGCAAGACGTGCGCTGTAAATCTAGAGGCTTGGACATGGACAAAAGTCCTTGTCTAAAGTAAAGAGTTTAGAGACGCAAACGCAGATAACAAGAATTAGATGACTAGCAGCAGGAAAGCCAGAAAGGGTAGCAATTAGGTGGGTACTTGTCTTTTTTATTACATCTGAGTTTGTAAGTATGAAATCTATGTAAGGGTCCTTTCACATCAGCGTTTTTCACTGAATGCAGCAGATCTGGCAGATTTATTGCATCTGCCGCCTAATGGCCAACTTGCGGTGCACCTGCGGAAAGCCCCCATTCATTTTCTATGTGGGTTGGGGCAGGTGCTACAAGTGCAGTTTTGCCGTAGTCTGGCACTAGTGGCCACCAAAAAAACGCAGCTAACCGCGGTATTTTACTTGGCCACAACTGCTGGATTTGCCGCAAAACCGCACTTGCCGTACCTGCCACAAGCCACATAGAAATTGAATAGGGGCTTGCCGCAAGTGTACCGCAATTCGGCCGTTAGGCAGCAGGTCCGGCAGATGCGTTAAATCTGCTGGATCTGCCGCATTCAGCAAAAAACAGTGATGTGAAAGGATCCTAAGTCAGATGTTTGTAACATGAGAATATGCAGATTTAAAAATTCAGGAGCATATCAATTGCTCTTTGATGCTTTCTTTCCCATTTATGGCTTTAAAACGCAAATTTTATAGCTCAAACAACCAATTTACAGTGGCTTAGTATGGGTTACAGGTATACAGGGTATGCAAAGTAGTGTGCGCATCATAAGAGAACATTTAAACTGACTAATCAGCAACTAGCATAGAAATGTTCAATCCTATTAGCCTTTCTAAACTGGCTAGCAAGCACGTAGCAAATGAGCAAAACATTTGTCTGATGATATGATTTTTAACCCATTCCAAACATATGATGTACTAGTATGTCCTATTTTGGGTGCCGGTGTATGGAGTAGGCTAAGAAGCTATGTTACTCAGCTATCATCTACCTCTAATAGCAACAAGCTGAGCACTGCCTACTTCTGTTAACCCCTTAAATATCAATATCTGAAAATGGCATTTAATATACAGAATGTAGTCCATTGTTAAGATCACAGATGCCCAATGGGTTTCCAAGAGACACCAGAGTCTGCAGAAAACCCTAATACCTGTTTTGACAGTGCTCATCTTAAGATCTAAGCTACTAAATGCTACAATATTCTGTAAAAAATGATTTCAAGGTTCCAGTCCCATAAGTGGTTTAAAAAGTAAAGTAAAAAAAGTGTTAACATATATTTGAACTGGTTCCATTTTCCCTATCAATAAAATAAATTAAAAACATGTAGAAATACATGTGGTATTGTTGTGTTTGTAAACATTTCTTCTATCAAAATATAAAATTAACCTGATTGGTTAATGACAAAATGAAAAAAAAACGAAAGGCTAGAATTGCATTATTTAGTTGCAACAACACCACTAAAAAAATGCAATAAGAAGTGATCAAAACCTCATATCTTCACTAACATTTGTACATTTTTTAAACATTTTCTTTCTTACTACTCTTGGGGGACTTGAACCTACAATTGACTTTTTTCTTGTACTATGTAGTACAATTCCAACAGAATTGCAGTATAAAGCAAATTTCACAGTCTGTCGCTGGGCTTCAGCAATTGTAAGGTCCACAATACACATTCAATTGTCAGCTAATGCCACCAAAATCAGCAGGCTTGATTGACTCTCCGATTGCAGCCAAAAGACATCTAGCAATCCATATAGCAAGATGTGGTCAGACCCCATTAAATAATGCAGAAGCAGGTGCACAGAACCACCCTCAACCCATACATGGGGGAGGTGATTTTACTATGCACGAGGTAATCTGCACACATAGGACACCATTCACTCTAATATCAATGATGCAGAGTGTCTGTATGCCACCCACTGGTCCCTGCCACCAGACCAAATGGGCAGCCAGTACGATGCATCTACACCACTAGCTAATGATGCCCCATGAGGCCCAGCCACACCCTGCAAAAAAAGATAAAAAATTGCAAAACATTTTTTTTTATAAATTTTTTTGTGAGGTATTGGTAGAAGTATTGGCCAAGGCACATTAAGCTCATAATCCTCATCATGGATCCTCACGCTTATGAGTCCCTATCAAAAATGTTAAAGAATTAAATAAACAAAGGAGATAGTATAAGCCAGTGTTCAGAAAAACTCACCAATTGCAGCCAAATGAAATCTAACATTGCACTTAGCAGGATGTGGTAAGACCCCTTTAAATAATGCAGAAGTAGGTGCACAGAACCACTCTCAATCTGCCATACCTGCATAACATTTTTGATAGGGACTTTGATAGGGACTCTTAAGCATGAGGCTCTATGGCGAGGATTACGAGCTTAACGTGTCTTGGCCAATACATCTACCAATACCTCACACAAAAATTTTTTTTATTAAAAATAATTGTTTGCACTTATTTTATCTTTTTTTGCGGGGTGTGGCTGAGCCTCATGGGACGTCATTCATCTAGTGGTGCGGATGCATCATACTGGCTGCCCATTTGGTCTTGTGGCAGGGACCAGTGGGTGGGATTACCTCGTGCATAGTAAAATCACCTGCCCCATGTATGGTAGGTTGTGGGTGGTTCTGTGCACCTGCTTCTACATTATTTAACGGGGTCTGACCACATCCTGGTGAGTGCAATGCTAGATTTCACTTGGCTGCAATCGGTAAGTTTTTCTGAACACTGCCTTATACAGTCATATGAAAAAGTTTGGGCACCCCTCTTAATCTTACTCTTTTTTTATTTGTTTAAAATTGGGTTTTTGCAACAGCTATTTCAGTGTGATATATGTAATAACTGATGGACACAGTAATATTTCAGTATTGAAATATTGAAATGAGGTTTATTGTACTAACCGAAAATGTCATATATGCATTTTTCAAAATTTGACAGGTGCAAAACTATGGGCACCCTTCTGATTTTCATGATTTGAACTCTCCTAACTACTTTTTACTGACTTAATGAAGTACTAAATTGGTTTGGTAACCTCATTGAGCTTTGTACTTCATAGCCCGGTGTATCCAATCATGAGAAAAGCAATTTCAGGTGTCCACTTGCAAATTGTTCCCCTATTTGCATCTTCTCTGAGGAGTGGCATCATGGGCTCCTCAAAACAGCTCTCAAATGATCTGAAAAAAAAGATTGTTCAACATAGTTGTTCAGGGGAAGGATACAAAAAGTTGGCTCAGAGATTTAACCTGTCAGTTTCCACTGTGAGGAACATAGTAAGGAAATGGAAGACCACAGGCACAGTTCTTATAAAGGCCAGAAATGGCAGGCAAACAAAAATATCAGAAAGGCAGAGAAGAATGGTGAGAACAGTCAAGAACAATCCACAGACCACCTCCAAAAACATCATCTTGCTGCAGATGGTGTCACTGTGCATCGGTCAACAATACAGCGCACACTGCACAAGAAGCTGTATGGGAGAGTGATGCGAAAGAAGCAGTTTCTGCATGAACGCCACTAACAGAGTCACCTGAGGTATGCAAAAGCACATTTGAGCAAGCCAGTTTCATTTTGGAAGAAGGCCCTGTGGACTAATGAAACAAAGATTGAGTTGTTTGGTCATACAACAAGGTGTTATGCATGGCGCCACAAAAACACAGCATTCCAAGAAAAACACTTGCTACCGAGTGTCAACTTTGGGGGAGGGTCCATCATGCTTTGGGGCTATGTGGCCAATGACGGCACCGGGAATCTTGTTAAAGTTGAGGGTCGCATGGGTTCCACTTAGTATCAGCAGATTCTTGAGAATAATGTTCAAGAATCAGTGTCAAAGTTGAAGTTACGCCGGGGATGGATCTTTCAGCAAGACAATGATCCAAAACACCGCTCCAAATCTACTCAGGCATTCATGCAGAGGAACAATTACAATGTTCTGGAATGGCCATCCCAGTCCCCAGACCTGAATATCATTGAACATCTGTGGGATATTTTGAAGCGGGCTGTCCATGCTCAGCGACCATCAAACTTAACTGAACTGGAATTGTTTTGTAAAGAGGAATGGTCAAAAATACCTTCATCCAGGATCTCATTAAAAGCTACAGGAAGCGACTAGAGGCTGTTATTTTTGCAAAAGGTGGATCTACTAAATATTAATGTCACTTTTCTGTTGAGGTGCCCGTACTTTTGCACCTGTCAAATTTTGAAATAATGCATATTTCACATTTTCTGTTAGTACAATAAACCTCATTTCAATCCTGAAATATTACTGTGTCCATCAGTTATTATATATGTCACACTGAAATAGCTGTTGCAAAAACCCAATTTTAAACAAAAAAAAAAAGAGTAAGATTAAGAGAGGTGCCCAAACTTTTTCATATGACTGTACTATCTCCCTTGTTTATTTAGTTCCTTAACATTTTTGACCCTGCAAAAAAAGATAAAAAAGTGCAAACAATTTTTTTTGATAAAAAAAAATTTTGTGTGAGGTATTGGTAGATGTATTGGCCAAGACACGTTAAGCTCGTAATCCTCCTCATGGATCCTCATGCTTACGAGTCCCTATCAAAAATGTTATGCAGGTATGGCAGGTTGAGGGTGATTTTGTGCACCTGCTTATGCATTATTTAATGGGGTCTGACCACATCCTGCTAAGTGCATTGCTAGATTTCATTTGGCTGCAATCAGTGAGTTTTTCTGAACACTGCCTTATACTATCTCCTTTGTTTATTTAGGGCTTCAATCCTAGACCTAACATAAATTCTTGTTCTAACACAAATTTTAATTCTAACCCTAGACCTAACAATAATCCTTGTCCTAACCTTAATCCTGGTATTAACTCTATTCCTAACAATTCTCCTAACCCAAATTAATGTCCTAACACTAATCATAGTTTAACCCTTGTACTATCTCTAATTCGAACCCTAATCATAATACTAATCCTAGTCCTAATACGAATTCTAGTCCCAACCTTAATTCATACACTAATCAAAGTCCTAACACTTTTTCTTGTCCTAACACTAATACTAGTAATAACCTCAGTAATAACCCTTGTTATAACAATAATCTCAGTCTTAACACAATTTCTAATCAAATCTTTTTATTATCATTTTACATAAATCGGAACACAAAAAATCACAATGTGCTTAACTGGTAATTAGCTCTCAAAAGCATCAGTTGAACATAAATTATTTGTTAACAAATAATAATTGAAAATCAACTTGAACTATTTACAACGACATTGGAATAGAGTCTAGACATCGATTAAGAATCGGATGTTGTACAACCTCTCAGATTATCAAATAATAGACTAAGGTAGAACACACCCCAGCACAAAAAACCACATTGATAAGTTACACAGGAGAAGTCGACAAACTTTACAAGGCAAATTGTTGAGCCTATCAGGAATGGACAAGACTCAAAGAAGGAATAAACTTTGCCACCCAGTGAGACCATTTTACTTGGTAGTTTTGTTGTATTATTTCTCAATGCAAACATGAATTCGTACATGTTATGGAAAGCCAACTTATCCATAAGATCATCTACATTTGGGAGCTTAGGGTCCTTCCAAAAGGAGGCTATTACATTTTTTGCAGCCATCAGTATATATAACAATAGAGGTCTTTTGTCCTTCGGGAAATCATGTAATCCCAAGAGCAGTAAGGCGAACTCCATATTAAACAAACCTGTCACCCCCCGGGCATCAAAAGCTAAAATAGTCACCTTCTGCAGCTCTAAGGCTGCATTCATAGAATGTGGCTATAGCCTTTTGATGCCCTATATTCACTCAAATATGAACTTAGATAAATGCTCACACTTAAGAAGACCGGTGACCGGGAGACGGGGTTTCGCACTCCTCTGACCCGCCCCCTGTTGTGAATCATCGTGCTCTCCTGCTGCTGCCTCCCCTCACTGTGTGACATGAACACGCGCGTCCGTTGTGCTGTACGGTGCCACGCATGCGCTGTGCGCCGGGTGTCCAGGAAATTGTCGGGCAGCGTGCACAGCGCATGCGCGGCACCATACAGCGCAACGGAGGTGCGCGTTCATGTCACACAATGAGGGGAGGCAGCAGGAGAGCACGATAATTGACAACAGGGGGCGGGTCAGAGGAGTGAGAAACCCCACCTCCCAGTCACTGGTCTTCTTAAGTGTAAGCATTTATCTAAGTTCATATTTGAGTGAATATAGGGCATCAAAAGGCTATAGCCACCTTCTCTGAATGCAGCCTTAGTGCTGCAGAAGGTGGCTATTTTAGCTTTTGGTGCCCGGGAGGGTGACAGGTTCGCTTTAAGTGAAACATCCAGGTCCAAAACAACGTTGATCAGAGCTTGAACTTCCAACCAGAAGGGTCTCAATTTCGGACAAGACCAAAACATTTGCTGTAAATTACCTGTGAAACCACAATCTCTCCAACAGTATAAAAAAATTTGTGGCTCGATTATGTTTAATTTCAGAGGTATATAGTACCACTTTGTGTAAATCTTATATTGAGTTTCTATTAACGAAGTACATGACATCAAGTCTCAAGTCCCTCTCCCAGTTTTATAAAAATTTTAATTTAGTTGTCATGGTATCATTATTCATGGTTTGGTAAACCCTGCCTGTCTTCCAGAGGGATTCATTTTGAGTTGGTCTTAACATATCTATGATATTACATTGCAGAGAGAAAATAATTCTATCATTTTTCAATATCTTATCAATTAGTTTCCAATTTGTTTCTTCAGAACCAGGTAAGCTGTCTGACTGAGTGATTTACAGGGTTCCAGTTTCCCTCTAGATAGAATGTCTGTCATAACATTAATCCCACTATCTTTCCAGAGTTTAAGTTTGATTTTCGGTGAGAAGGTACTAAAAATATCTATCAGTATCCAATTGGGTTCTACTAATCGAAAGGCCATTTTTCAATGTTGCACCAAAGCTTTCTAGGCCTGAATGGCCACCTTGATAGTTGCTAGGGTAGGAAGTCGATTTACAAAAGACAAGGGGAGCTACCAGTCATGTGAATGTCTTCTATGCCCACCCAGGATTACCTGTCCCGAGTTCACCACCATTTCTGGCTACCCTTAGTTAAAGTTGCACGGTAGTTAACTGTGATGTTAGGGATTCCCATTCCCCCTCTTGTCTTATGTTTTTCCAGAATAAGTCTGGTGATTGTAGGACTCTTTCCATTCCAAATAACACAAATTGTAGTCCCAACCTTAATCCTAAAGCCCCCTTCACACCTAACGAGATCGCTAGCAAGATCGCTGTTTTGTCACAGGTTTTGTGACTCAACGACGACCTTGCCAGCAATCTCACTATGTTTGACACGTACCAGCGACAAGGCCCCCACTGTGTGATCGCCGATCATGTCAAAATGGCCTGGAACATTTTTTGATTATCAGGCTCCTGCTGGCCAGCATGCATCAGCGTTTTTGACGCCTTAACAACGACCTCGTTCGACTCAGTGCTCAGCCACGTAGGTATGAGTTGTCAGACTAGCTGCTGTGTGACAGGGTCCTAATGACCGCCAAGGTCATTATACGGGTCACCGTATCATTGCTGCATCGTTGAGTAGATCTGACTATTTGACATCTCACCAGCGGACCACGTAGCGACGTTCCAGTGATCCTTACCAGGTCCTATCGTTGTCGGGATCGATGGAACATCGCCAAGTGTGATGGGACCCTAACTCTAATCATAGCTTTAACGCTAATCACAGTCCTAACACTATTTCTTGTCGTAACACTAATCTTTTTAACAACTGTGGTGCAGTGAAGGTTCTAGTGCTGGATGGTAGGTATAATGCTCCGAGCATGGTAAAACGTGGCCTGGATTTTCCTTAAATCTCCAGATTTTGCAGGTCAGTGTGGGTCAGGATCAGCTGGAGCAATCAGACCTGCATAAGAGAGTGAGTGGAAAACATCAGAGAGAGAGGAGCTAGGCTGAAGGAAAAAGCCGGAGTGTTGGAGATCTTATGTGTTGTTTTTTTCCCTTTTTGCCACAGCCAGTGGTAAGTGTGAATAAAACACTGAAGTTTTGTGGACTCAAAGCCTGTGTGTTGCCTCATTACTGTGCCTTGCCGCTCCCTACAAGAGAAAATTCCTACACAACCCGAATTCCAACCCTTGTTTTTACAGTAATTATTGTCCCAACACTAATTCTAGATTTAACCCTAGTCCTAACTAAAGAGGAACAAACCTTTTGAAGCTTAGGCTCAGCTCTGTTTGCCAAATGGGCATTTGTTTGCTGAATAGTTCGGTGAACAGTTTGCCGAACTTCCAAACCCTATTCAAATCAATTGGAGAAAAAATTAAGGTCCTAGAAAACACCTTGAAGGGGGCTTAAAAGCTGACAAACACAGCTAAAACAGGTTTACAATGGAGTCCTGGTCTTTTGGTACATACATTAGATTGCTAGACTATTACTTAACAATAAGGATGATGAAATAGTGAAATACTCGGATTCGCCAGATTCATAACAAGTAGTTTGTAATATTTGTGTATTTGTACTGAATAACGTGTACAGTGCAAGTCATTGGGAAATGCGATTAATTTTCTGCTGGACTCAACGAAGAGGTTGGGTGGCCTGAGGGAAAAGCTGAAATAGATGAGAAAGTGATGAAACTGAATAGGAACAGCTTGAAGAATATGCCTGCATGCATTTCTGACTCACATATTGTTTCTGAGAATACTGTAGACACATTACGCCACTTTTACAGATTCACAAAAACACCTACAAAACCAAACCTAAATTGCATTTTGTAGGCATAAATGTTAAGTAACAATTTTTCCAAAATCAAATAGGTTCCAGCTCACCCAGGTGTCTTCCACATATTCCTCATGGAGCACGGAAACAGGTCTTGTCTTGACCCTGGAAATCCAAAATGAAAGGCTATTTCAACATGAAAATTCTTTATTTTTTGATTAAAATGAATACCCTGAAAAATGTGCATAATTTGCGTGACTACGTCAACGTTTTGACAGATACATCCTTATTCATAAAAGTGATAGAACAAACTTACAAAGTTCTATAAAGGTGTCCATTTACAAAAGCAAGTTCATTTACATGTGTAGCAAATTTCAATAATTATCGTGCAAGTTACTTCAGGTGAAAGTCTTAATTCAAGAACAACATTATAGTTACATTTTTAATTTAATCTGAAGCGTGTTGACATAGTCATGCAAATCATGCAAATTTTAATATGTATGCAATTTAATCAAAAGTAAAAGAATTCTCATGTTGAAAGAGCTGGATTCACCTTTCATTTTGAACATTTGTATATAAAACTAAATTAAGACTACAAAAAAATATTCAATTTAGCGTTTGTTCAAACTTAGCATTTTTGTTTTGTTTTTTTCCTTTAACAACTGGGAGGGTTCTGACATACATTTTTTAGGTCCCACCCTCATACATGATTTTTAGTTAGATATTCCCTAGCACTTTGGAATGCCAGCTAGTACATGCCTGTTGATATGTTGGGCTTTGCCCGAAGGAGCCTCAGGTGGCACAATAACATATATTTGGAAGGGACAGCTCTTACTTATACATTTGGGTGGTCCCTCCCTCATTAAGATGCAGATAGTGGAATACATATTCATATAATGTGAGGCACACAGAGGTGTGGTAGTGGAAATGCAGATGCACTGGACCACTGAAGTGGAGGCTGATCTGTAGATAGGAACAATCTGGAGATGCTGGTAATGATAAGGAAAATGTCTTTAATGAGTATTCTCCCCAGTACAGACAAGTACATTTTTAGTGCCCTCACTTATTCATATTGTAGAGCCCTCACTCCTTTAACTCAATTAAGGGCAGAGACTACAGAGAAGGGCAAGAGATAAGGTTGGACTACAAGAAGGAAGCAGTGACCGCAACCTGCATATATCATTTTTGGCTGATCTCTTCAAGCAGAAAAAATAAGGCTGCGCTAGTCAACTGGATGATGAGCTCAAATATATCACTTGTGCAAGTGAATGTACAAAGCATATATAGTGCCCCTATACTCCAGGATGGTTGGAAAATCATCTCCAAATGGCTAATGGCCACTTTACACACACCAACTTATCTGTCCAACTTCTGACCAACTTACTGGTTGCAGGGAAATCATGGACACATTGCTCCATTTTGTGGCTGTGTACAAATGTCACACTGTGTCCATGATTTCACTGCAACCAGTAAGTTGGTCAGAAGTTGGACAGATAAGTTGGTGTGTGTAAAGTGGCCCTTAGAGTTTCTCTTTGCCAATGTTCCCCTAGATTATAAAACAGACTTTTTGATACTCTAGTTGTTGGTTCAGTGCATAATGTGAATTGTTTTTCAAAAACTTAGCCCTAGGGGCTGTGTCATAGATGCAGGAAGACACCATGACAAGGGCCTCCAATGTCAAACATGATTTGTGTAGGACTACTGTAGTAGTTGTGGCCCTCAATTTAATTTTTTGAGGGCCATCAGGTGGGTATTAGCAGTCAGTGTAAATTGCTATCTAATATATATCCCTATATCAGTCACAATGTGGGACAACCCAGTAATGTTTTTTTGCCAGCAATGGTGATTGACTGTAAATTGCTATGGAATATGTACCCCTATATCGATCACAATTTGGGACAATCCAGGAATAGAGTTGAGTGAACACCTAAGTATTCAGATTCAGTTCCGTTCACCGAATGCTGTGGTGTCTGCTGAATTGTTCGCAGAACAGTTTGCTGAACACCCTCAAACTCATTAAAATCAATGGCAGGCAACATCAAATGCATAGAAAACACCTTCAAAGGTTTCCTAAAGCTGCCAAACACAACTAAAATTACAGACACACACAATGATCGATCTTACCAGTCTCCCGCTGCTTGCTTCCGGTGCCACTCACAGTCTCTTGCACTCCCACTCACTTGCTTCTGGGGCTACTCACAGTCTCCCACTCTCCCGCTCACTTACTTCTGGGACCACCCATTAAGGTTCCTGCATATTTTCTATACACATTAGTGTATGGCAACCTATCTGCTGCCATAACGTGTAAAAAAAATATAATTAAAAACCTGCATAGGGCTTCGCTGTATTTTTAAGTCT